>CP141131.1:76358017-76979017 GCA_035236585.1 Warburgia ugandensis | reverse complement strand
ATTACATTATTACCCCCTTAAAAGAATTTTGTCCTCAAAATTTCATAAATCATCATCTTCATGGTATTTTGTCTCTCAGATAACTTCTTGGTGAATGCATTCCCCCCTTAGGAATCAAATCTAGGCTCAACCTCAATTTATCATTTTTATTGTTCCTTCTACAAGGCCTTACCTATAAGGGCCGCTTTCGCTGCGTACTCTGATGCATACTCCCACACGTGCCAGTTTAACAATACCGATTTCTAGCTGTAATTCATCTATCTCGAAATCCTTAGATGCCTATACTTTTCGCATCATGTATAGGATAGTCTCCTCGTAAGATCATTGCTTCTTTATACATATATAAATTACTCCATACTTCATTGAGATCATATGATCTTATTTCTCCTATTTCATTTTGAATATCATAGGATAATCCCTTTTTCTTCTTGTCTTTCATCTAATGATCTCTTCATCATCCACATCTCCTTCTAATGGTTGGTTATATGTCATTAGTAAGAGTTCAAAAAAAGTTACCTTCTTTCTATTGTGTCTAACTTTGCTTATCTTTTTATATTTGTCCCCAAGATACTTCAATAACTGACATGGTATCATGTGCTCTACAGCCAAACCCTTGATTAACTTCAAATTTCAACTGTCTGTCATTTTCCATATGTGACTTAATTCCTCGACCAAGGTTACATTCAAAATAAAATCATGAAAGCCAATTAGTAGCATCTTCCATCGAGGACCTTATCATATACTGAAAGTAAAATGTCCTAACTCTATATCCAGTTTCATAATTATTGAATTCATTAAATGCTTTTCTCCGTGAAGATTTTATCCAAACTCAAGTCAAATGTTAATGGTCTATTCATCATCATGGGTCAAATGTTCTCGTCCAGAGGCCTATCTCACTATTCACATATATTTGTCATTAGGATTTTCAATAATGTTCCCATTTATGCAAAGCAAAAAGTCTCTTATTCATAACCGAGTACCCTTACTAGGTCATGGTTGAATCCTTTGCCATCATCCCCTTTGTCCTTTCTTTGCTTGATGGTTTTCTTCGTAACCTTTCAGTCCAAAAGTTCTATACTCAATCCAGTAGGGTTAGTCCTTAGGAAATTCTTTCAATTGATTTTTCGTACTTGGTATATGCGCATAACAACTAACTTTTTGTCTAAAGGAAACGTAACATTAAATCTTCACCTTATAGTGTGCTAGCCATCTCACCTTTTCTCTTTCCATCCCCTATGTCAATATATTGTGCAATCTTTTATCAAGGCTTTATCGTCAACCATGCAGTCTGTATTGTCAGGAGGTATCCTCATAAGTAGTGATTTTCTCAATTCCTCAAATTTTGTCCTTCAAGTGCCTCCTCATACTTAGCTTATAATAGCAGTTCTTGTTCGATAGCTACTACATCAAGTTATGTTGAAGCTGTTAAATCAGCAAATTTGAAAAACACTCAAGTAAGCATGGAACATTTTCATAGACATATAGAAAGACTTTATTTGATTACCTATTGATCTCTTTCTAGATATATCAATGTCATAAGCTCAAGGGTCTCTAAAGTGATCGGTACTTATCTACCTTTCTTTTCAATCCAAGTCAGCAGCATCTTTCAGACCCATAGTGATTTCTATGGTTTGTCATGGTATCTATTCAGGTTTGGAAAAATCTATCTCACTGGTGGAGATTGCTCCTTATTTTTCTTTTGTCTTAGTTGTTACTGTATTTATTGTACTTGTAGCTCCTCCATGATGTAGTTTAATTAACTGACCTCAGACTCTCAAATGACTTAGTCTAACAAGTAACTTCTTTTAGGTAAAACTCATGTCCAAATACTTATAATATCCCTCTGAGTATATAACTTCGACTACTAACTCATAGATACTAACATACTTGAGTAATTAGGGTGGGATACCTTTATTTAGTCAATAGTACTCTAAAGGTAATAACTAAATAATGGTCTTAAGATTTTTTTTTGGTTTTCCAATCTATGATAGTAAGACCTCAATTTGCTCCTTGATTGTACCCTACTTGCTAAATGGAGAAGTCACTATCCCGGCTTAATTCCTTCTTCAATATATTTTATTGGCAAGGTGAGACATCACCAAATTTTCCTTTTTATGGATTATATCCATTGGTGTTCCCCATAAGCTAATGGATCTGATAAGAATCTAATTGATATCAAACCTTTTGTGGAATTTAATTTCTAGTTGGTTACCATTCCTCTTCGAAAATTTCTTGTCGCATAATCTCCTGAAATTCAATACTCTACTCAAAGTTTAAACCCCATATGCTTTCTCTCTTTTATACTCTTTTACATTAAGATCACCAACTCATCTATCACCATTTCTTCGAAGTTGATTGGTTTATCTTCCCAGATGATTCAAGAAGAAAGATTTCTATGGATCTATTCTTTCCTTAATAAAGTCATGTTCTTTTTCTTTTGAATATTCAATATTCATTGAATACTCGTAGTTACATCGCTATCTCTTTCTTTCTTTTCTTCAAAATCCTCATTTTTGTCTACCTAGATCAATGTCTTCTGTTGCATATAATCGATACTACATCTACTCTTTCACTTAATAGATATGATAAACTGAATGCTTCTCAGAAATTCCAAACTGTCTTAAGATCATTGAAATCCTCAATTGCCTGTAGCCTCAAGAAAATTCATACAATGTCTTAATAATGTCATTGATCTTTTGGTCATGCTATACTTCTCTTATAAGTTCATGTTTAGATCAGTCTATTATCACAGATCTATCATCCCTAATATTATCATCAAAATCTTTTGATAACTCAGTCGAATTCATTTTCCTATCATATTCGTGTTATGTTCCTCTTAATCACATAATATGTCAATTGTACATCTTCTGATCTCCTCCATTATACTCAGGTTGTCATTATTAGATAGCACTTCACTCTTCATAAGACTCCAATGAAGTTATCAAAAGTTGAGCTAAGTCCTTCAGGATCCATACCTTTGTGACCTAGTACGAGTCACAATTATCTCCTAATATCATCTTGCATTCTCATCCCTCTTAGATTATCATCAAAATCTTCTCAAAGTCTGTCTTTTATATCCCCTATCATACTCATATCATATCCTTGTGATAGTGTACTCATATTCTGATATTCTTTATGATGGTAAGATAGCCACCTAGGTTCTTCAATGTTCTTATCTTTGGTGAGATTGATCTATTATAGGTCAGAATTATCTACTTAACATGTTCACCAACATCTTCCTTCATTATTCTCATCATAATATGATCCATATATGAGTTTTCATATTTGCACCACACAATAATCCTTAATCCTTAAGTCGTCTTAGACTAGATTTTGGATAAGGGTTGTACTATCCTCTGCCTAATTATTTGTTAAGCCAAGCTGTGTTTCACCTATTTATTTATGGTGAACTGCCTTGAGCATTAATATTGTAATCCTCAAATAGAAGTAGTCATCTCTACCACTTCTATTTATACTACTTCTTCTTGATTTTCTCTATTGTCTAGGACCCTTGGACATGCTAGACTAGCTATGAAAGGATAAAACTTGGGCTCTGATACCAACTGTGACGACCCAGGTTTTCCCATGCATTTTTAAATGCAAGATATAATTCCTAAGGCAGGATGCATCCCTATTTGAAAACCATTTTATGAAAACCATGCAATATAGCGAAAAATCTTTTGTTTTAAACTCATTTTCAAAACCTCGAGTGTCATTTGCTATCACAACAACCAAAGTAGTTTTTGACAATTTCAGAAATCATAAATGTTTTCCCAAGTCTATCTGGTCACAGCTCACAGCCGAACTGTAAATAAATACAAATACATGTCCAAAGGGTAGAGTGTTTACTTACATGTATAATTGTCTCCTTTTGATTTTTCTTACTTATAGCACTAATATTTCTTGAGGCGTCTTCTACTCGTGAATGGAGCTATCCTGAAAAATGTTGAGAATTGGGTGAGTATATACTATACTCAGTAGGAGTCTATCACTACTAGTTTTACAATGCATTCTATGTTTAAAATCATATGCTCTTTAAAACATGTGCATGTTCGAACAATCGTGTTTAATATCGATATTAAAAACCATTGTCAAACGGGAATACTAACAACTTAAAGAATCGCATAATCCGAGTTGAAAGTATCATATATATCATAAGCATAATAATATGCATAAGATGCTCAACTGAATCCAACTCATGGATATATGGTATGGTGGACCAACCTCCTGTCATGCCATATGCATAATGCAAGTAAATCCTCAAACCATAGGGCCCACTATGCTCACAACCTTGCCGCCGTGTGGTCCCTAGGTACCTGAGGACACTCGGTCATAGCCTCCACGGGGCATATGACACATCGACCCAGTGCCGTGACACTAGTGGTAGCCCCCTGTACCACATGCAGTCGATGTAGGGACATGCCCATTTTGGGCGTGGTACCCATTCCACCTAATAGTGGTTGAGCCTGGGAGGCCACTCCAGACCTCTCGCCATAGCGCCCATGAGCTTACTAGCCCAAATCATATACGATCAAATAAGCAAAAACCTGTCCTCTTTGAGTCCCTCACAAATGCCTACCCATCGTCTTTTGGTAACCCTCAAGGACATGCAATTTTTCAAAAACTCAATGGTTACAAATCATGCAATATATGCAATTCTTTGCAAAACATGTCTATGCATAATGTATTTGTCATATGCATGTTGAATTCATTTATAAGATTAAGTCATGCTAAACAAGTCATATAACTTAAACATGCATTCTCAAAACAATCATGGGTTCTTTTTAAAAGTCTAGTAGCGATAGAGCACCTACCTCGAAGTCTCCTGGAGTTGCATCCTTCATGACTCAACCCGTCCCTGGGTTTCATTTATAAACTCTTAGATATGAATGGATATAAGGAATCCTTATCAATTTCGATCTATTTAGAAATTAGATCGCTAGATCTGCCTTTTAGGGTCCATGGGTCCTTGCCTAATTCATTGTCAGGCTAGACCCTACAATATGGATCTATTATTCAATGGTCAACTCTATAAATTGTCCTCTGATCCTAACTTTATAGTCTCATTAGGTCCACGTGTCCCAGCTCCTAGGACACCCATGCATCCTGGTTGAACCGCGACTGCCTCACATGCGTGCGTACTCAAAAGCCGTGCCAGGGACCGCGTTTTGCACGCACACATGAATGCTCAAGCGATGCGCTATGATGCGTATCCTGGATGGCATCGCACGGATGCACCTTTGGTGTAGCATGGCGCGTCTCAGCTCCCAGGGCACCCCGTGCATCTTGGTCGAGTCAGAACCCCTGCCCCACGTCACACGCGCACCCGAAGGCTGCACCAAGGACAGTGTACGCATTGTCATACACCTGGAACCCGTCCCAGGTGCATGAGAAGCATGGCATCCCTGGGACGCCTTATTCGTACACAGCGGCTGGAACCGGCTTTGTTGTTCTCCAGCTGGAAAAACCAGCTGGGAAAAGACTAGATCTGGCATGGATCTGGCCTGGGGGAAGCAAAAAGGAGAGAAAGGAAAGAGAAGCTTTACCTGGGTAGCCGGGGATGCCCCTCTTCCGGCAGTGCATTTCCGTCTATGCCTGCCGGAAGTCCGTGTTGTCCGAAACCCGTGAAGAAGGAGGAAAACCCCACTATCGAGCAAGACCGGAAAAGAGAAGAGAGGGGAATGGGGAGACAGGTAAAAGAATGGCCGGCCTGACTTGGGCATGGCCGTTGCTGGAAATTGAAGGGAAACTGGGTTTCCGATTTTTGTCGAAAACCCCAGTCCCAAATGACCAGAAAAATCGTGCTTTGGAGAGGGGGGAGATAGGGCTTTTTACAGCCTTGCTATGGCGGTGCTGCCAATGGCGGTGCCTCCATTGGCGGTGGCAGAAACCTCTGGAAATAAGATTTCTAGAGAAGTCTAGAGGAAGAAGATGATGGGGTGCCGTTAGCAAAACGGCCCCTGTGTTTTTGTTCTTTTTCGTTTTTAGTTTAAATTACAGAAGCGCCCTTGATCTTTAAACAGCCGTAACTTCTTCATACGAACTCCGTTTTCGGCGTTCTTTGAGGCGTTGGATTCCATTTTTCAAGTAGAATCTAATGGTACAAATTTTCCTTACAAATTAATTTATTTACTATTTCAAATAAAGTAAAACATTTAACACAGTTTATTTCCCATAAAATGTCCAATTTTTGTTAAAAATAACGTAAATTGCTCGGGCATTATAGATAGGCATAGTGTAATGCCATGGCATGATGCGATGCACTACATGTGTTCCTAGAAAGAAAATCCCTATATGAGAATTGGCTAAATATTGATCTTCTATGTGGAAGTATAGCTAGGGGAAGGAACAAGTTTTGAGCAATCTTCACTATTTTAACTA
Source organism: Warburgia ugandensis (assembly GCA_035236585.1). Classification (NCBI taxonomy): domain Eukaryota; kingdom Viridiplantae; phylum Streptophyta; class Magnoliopsida; order Canellales; family Canellaceae; genus Warburgia; species Warburgia ugandensis. The sequence goes on along the minus strand of CP141131.1, from coordinate 76,972,636 downwards.
ACTTATCCTATACTACATAAGTAACATATATATTCGATATTGGGATAACTCATGAGTAGATAACCATGATGGAATAATGACTAAGGTATTCATTCTTATATTGGTGAAGTAGTATATTTTTGTATTCCCCACTAAGCATAGCTTGCTGAGATATTGTAAATGTTTCAATGTTTACAATATCTCAAATACAGAGAAGGAGAATCAGGAACTCAAGACTTAAGAAGATTTGGAAGAATAATCAATTAGGGTATATCCCTTGAAGATGTGTATTTTTATTTTGAGAGCATTGTATTGTATTGGGAGTTTTTAATGTATGGTGCGGTTTGAAATTTGGATAGGTATTGTACTGATATTGGGCTATACTAAAACCATTGGATGAATTCTGGAGTTTAATAAAAATATATTCCTATAATGGAATTTTATCTTGTACAAAAATTCTATTTATGTTATGTATGAAGTGATGACTTGGGCTTTTCAAATCAAATTTTAAAGAAAAGAATTTCTACTGTTTTGTTTTACAAAAAATTTTTACTACTAAGGGTGCCCTGCCTTTGAAAAATGTATTACAAAATATGTTATAAAAACCCGGGTCATTACACACTTTGTATTGGGAGCTGGACATGTTACTCTAAGCCATTCATACATACATATATCCCATCAGTTCATCACCATTCAATCCTAGCCACTTATCTCAATCGGTGTCCAACATATCTCTCTCTTTCTTATACTATTAGGATAGCTCATCCTAGACATCATTTTCATTTGATAGTTAGGATTCCTTAGCATTCATCCTAATCATTCAATCTTCTATGATTGTGATCATTCGAACACCATCAATTTAAGTATCCATTTCTATCTAAGTTTTTCCCCAAGAAGAATACCTTAAACTAAAATCATTCATACACTTAACATTACCACTTAAGTAAGTCACATTCATTGATATAACTAAGCAAAATAATATACTTATTGAAGTAAAAGTCAAGGTATTACAAGTATCTTCTCAACTAAGCCCTATGTGAGTTCATATATGGACATTTTTTAATATACAAATGCAACTCAAGCTTTCCTTCATCGATGAATTAGTGTTTGGATCAATTTACCTCTTCAGATAGGTCATCATGAAAAAAGGCATTGCTAACATCTAACTATTATGCCTTCCATGAGAGATTGCTATGGAAAGAACAGAGAGCAATGCTGTGAACTTGACTACTAGAGTAAAAGTCTCCATATAATGAATTCTTTGTTGGAGATTATTGTATATAACAATTTTTTTATTGGTAGATGAATTGTGAGGCCAATATTTGAAATGAAACAATGAGAACATATATAGACTCTTGAATGGAAACACACATGTTGCACACTTTACATGTTTTTTAAAATCCCAAAAAATATTCCCAAAAAAATTCATCAAAATAATCCAAGTTTTTAAAATTCAAATTTAATTCATAATCATAAGTGGCCACGTTTTTAATCTAAAAGTTTGCATAATCGTGTGTTATTCCATATATAAAACAACTAACTCATTTTCATCAAAAATCTTGGGTAGGCACAAGTCATATAAATATTACTCCAAATAACACATAATTGTGTGTTGGTTTAACACAAACCTAAAAAGTGATCTAGACCCTCTAATTTTGACAAAAATTCTAGCATTAATTGCTTTCTCAATTAATTTTCTAAAAACTTTACAAATATAGTTAGTTAATCATCTTTCTTAAGAGTTTAACTATCACAATCTTGGGAATTTTGGGATGCTTAAATGTTAAGCAACTGAACATCATATAATCATGTGTCAATGACCCCAATTGTCCCATAATTGTATGCCTTTTAACCCAAAGACCCTAAAAGAATCTTTTGATATTTTTCCTTGCTTTATATGATAATTAGACTCATTCCATCATAAGCTCCATAAATAAGAGCTCATTCTTGTATATGCATGTGACGACCCGAGTTTTACATGATGCAAATTCCATAAAAAGGTGAGATCTCTTGCTTTAGAAATATGAAATGCATGAAAATCTTTTGTTTTGGAAAGCCATCTTTCGTATAAAACCCCGAGTGTCAAAACACATTTTCAAATCATATAGCCATGGCATAGTTTTAAATCGACTCTATTTCCAAGAAAGTGTTAATCACAGCCCCAACTACAAAGAGTAACTACAATCAAGTAACATTCACTAAAAGATAAGGTAGGGGGTTACTTACTTGTACTTAATTTGGATGTTACCTGTCATGGGTGTATCCTGTCCTTAAGTGTTTACTTGTATCTAAAAAATATTAAGGATTGGGTGAGTATGCACTATACTCAGTAGGAGTCTAGCACTACTAGTTTTACAATGCATGTTACGTTTTAAACCATATGTTCTTTAAACCATGTGCATGTTTGGACACTCATGTTTCAATATCAATATTAAAAGCCATTGTCAAAATAGAATACTGATGACTTAAAGAATCGCATAATCCAAGTCGAAAGTAACATAGATATCATGAAAATATCTATGATATGCATAAGATGCTCATCTGAATCCAACTCATGGATCTATGGTCGACCATACTCATGTCATGCCATATGCAATGCAAGTAAATTCTCAAAAACATAGGGCACACTATGCCCATGACCTCATCGTCGTGTGGTCCCTGGGTACCTAGGGACTCTCGGTCATAGCCTCCAATGGGCATATGACACTTCGACGAGTGCCGTGACACCAATGGTAGTCCTCGTTAGCACTGCAAACGAAGTAAGGACAAGCCTTTTTGGCATGGTACCCTTTCCACCTATAGTGGTAGAGGCTGGGAGGCCACCCCGAACCTCTCGGCATAGCGCCCACGAGCTTACTAGCCCAAAAGCATCTAAGGATAAAGCCAAACCTCAATCATCACAAATCATGCAATTTATGCACTCATTTTCAATGTCCTCTTTGGGTACCTCACACTGCCTGGCCCTCACAACTACCTAACCAGCGTCTTTTGGGCACTCTAGTGTCTTTAGGCAACCCTCGAGGATATGCAATCTTCGTAAATCAGGCACTTTATGCATTTCTTTTCAAGACATACGAGCAATGCATAAAAATCACGTTATGCTAGTATCATGTTTAAATACATAAAACATGAAGACACGTTTGCATACTAGTATAAAAACATCATTAACTCAAAAGCAAGTCATGTGCATAAGGATGTAACATAAGTTTATATGTTATACGCATAAAGACAGAACATGTAACTTAAAAACTGAAAACATGCATTAGAGAAGCAACCATGACTCAAAACATGCAGTCTTAAAACATCATGGGTTCTTTTTAAAAGTCTAGTAGCAATAGGACACCTACCTGGTTTGGTCACCTTAGTCCCCTTATCCTTGTACGTTCCTGGACATGGTTTACGGGAAAAAGTTTAGGTTGGCCTATTTCTATAAGTTCTAGAATAGTTTACCTCACTACTTAGGAATTAAGGGTTCATTCCCATGCCTAAGGGCCTCCTAAGGTCCCTAACTGGGCCTTGGTATAGTCAAGTTTGCAAAGGTTTAGTGGCCTCATGCCACTATCATGGTTTAAGGGTCATGCCAGCCTTAGATAGGGCTTGATCAGGTATTTAATGGTTTGGGTGTGTCTGTGCCGTCGATATGAACACAACGCCTCCTGCGACGTCTCAATTGGAGTCCTAGAACTCAAGTTATGGGCATTTTAGTGTTAAGAGTACATAGAAGGCCAAAAACGGCCCTGCGTCACCGCTCCCGGGACCCACCTGGTCCTGGTCGAGCTGCGACCGGCCCGCACATGCTGTCGCACACTCTTGGACATCGTCAGGCTGGTTACGCAGAACACACAGCGTCACTGTAGCAGGCCCACACAAGGCAGGCGCCCAAGACTCTAACGCGTCCCACATCAGCTGCGCGTGCCCCATAGGGTACGTTTGCCAATGCACTGGGCCTCTGCCCGTTGTTCTCATTTGCGGGCGCGTCCACAGACGCGCTTGTCAGTTTGCCTTTAGCGCACTTGGTGCGTTTTGGTTTTGTGGTAACCTGGGCATCCTTAGGACGCCCTGGTTCGACCCTGTAGAATCAAAATGCCCCAGGCACCTGTCCTAGGTCTATTGTTGCTCCGTAAAGCCTCGTTTTGCATGGTTTCTCATGCAAAAACTTAGGGACATTCAACCTAAGACTAAGGGGGAGATGGGTTTGGAGTTGTTTAAGGCGTACGTGGTCCATGGCTGGGTATTTTTTGCAGTTTCTCCTCCTGCAAACTACTTCAAGACAGGTTTTTTCCAGGGTTTTGGGTTGCCATTGGAGGCGGCCAAAAGCTCTATTTATAGAGCTTAAGGAGGGTTCTGGAGGGGGGTTTTCGCCGCCATTCCATGGCGGTGGAGAAACCTTCAGAATGGCGGTGGTTTCTCCCCTTGCACACAGACATTCTAGAATGTCGGTGATGCAATACGTTTGGGAAGAAGGGGGTGCCTGTATCAAAATGGGTCCCTATTTTCTCAGGCCAATTCTTTTTAAATTTAATTACCATTTTGCCCTTGAACCTCAAAAGGCCATAACTTGCTCATTTTAACTCCGTTTTGGGTGATTCTAGTCTTATTGGATTCCTTTTTCTGAGACACACCTAAGGGTACCATTCTAAGGACCAAATTTCTGGGTCTAGTTAGGGTGAACAGTGAAATGACTAAAATACCCTTATCTCAAAAAGTGAACTTTTCATTACCAACTTGGGATTTCAAGGTTACAAAAATGGAGTCATTACAATGCAAGATAATAACAACAAGATTTTCCTTTTTGTGAGAGTTTATTTGGAGCAATTTAGTTCTAAGTATATTTTCTTACGTTCCCATTTACATTGCATCTCTCTCTCTATATGTGTGTGTGTCCCTCTATCCTTCTTTCTAGATTTTATTTTCTAATTAGAGCTATCATTTTGGGTTAGGTCACTAGTGCAATTTTTAGAGCCTCTTGCCAAAATACATCTCTAATTTGTTTTCTACATTGGACACAAGAAATTCCCATCTCTCCATGGAAAACCTGTTGAAATTTCTTAGCATTTACAAGATGGATAGGATTCTTGGTCATACAAAGAAATTTCCTCTATTTCATGTTCTTCCTTACGTGTAGAATTCTAACCAAGGTCTCATTTTAATGTAAGTTCCTAATAGAATTTTAATCTTCTTCCTACATTGGGCACATTAAATTCCCATTTCTCTTTGACAAATGTAGTTGAACTTTAGGCATTTGCAAGAAATATTGAAATTCTTAATCCTAGAAAGGGAAATTTATTTGACTTCTAGTATTCCATATTGTACATTCTTCATTTTCCATTTTTCCTACCATTATTCTTTGGAAAAAATCTCTATGAAAATGGCTACAAGGAATTATCTCTAAAGAAGGAAGGAAGTTTAGTTCAAAGAAGGAGTTTCCTACTAATCATAATGTAGTTGATCCTCTATGAACCATTTTGGGGTTTGCCTTAGTTAGTTGTTGTCCAAGGTTGAAGGCGAAATATTTCAAGTGATTATTTGAGGACAATCAAGAGCTCATTGTTTTAGCATTTTATTTTTCTCTCAAGAAAATTCAAAACAAAAAAAGATTTCTTATGTAGGCTTTTCCTTAATGGTCAATTTGATCAAAGAAAAATTAGATTCATGAAAGGGACTCTACTATGATGTATGCAATGAATCCCATCTAATGAAACATTATCCTTCTTTTGAATGTTCTTTGATCTAAAAGATAGGTAAAGAGGATAAACATCCCATCAAGGATGAATAGTTTGAGGTTAATCTCTTGTCTTTCTTATCCATCATATTGGATGATATTAAACAAGTAGTAACTACTCACTCTAATTCTACACATAGTTGCAATTCATCTTTCATTCATTCCATGTTTCCATTCACAAATCATTCATGATGTATTATGCTTCTAGGTCATTGTATGTTTCAATCTTACTTATGTTGTGTTTCTAATTCATTGTTTACTATGTTTCTACCTTATTCATGTTTTATTTCCAATTCATGCCATAGTTCAATTCATGTAATACTTGCATTCCATCTTATGTTGCATCATATTCTATTCTATTTTCATCTGATGTTTGATTCCCTAGTAAGTCGAGTGTTTGATGAAATGCATACATCATACTATAGATACATGACTTTGTCCTAAAACAATCAAATGAGGACCAAACTTGTTTTAATTTATTTTAAACCTTTAGCCGAATGATGATTAGGCTTGGAATACTCTCATCCAATGAAGAGACTTGAAAGGAGAAAAACACTCCACAATATCCTTCCAATCCACCAATTTCACTAACTTGCTCATCTAGAATAGAATTCTAGCATGTGTAAGTTGTTACTCTTCATGATAGCAGTGTCTTAGTACTACTTAGTAAATACCCCAAATACTTAGTCTTTGAATAAGGTGGAAATATGCGAGAAGCAAATCACATGAAAAGACTATCAAACACAAATCATGCATGAACCAAAAATTCATAAATAACTCTATATGCCATCAAAAACCCATAGATCATGTGCACAATCTACTATCAAATATGAAAATCCATGTCCACATCTTAGTGAAAACTAATCAATCAGAACAAGAATGGCACATAGTCCTACCATCAAGGACATGGGAATGGTATAGGGTCCTACCATCAGGGGCTCTAGTCTAAATGCTTGAGAATGACTATCATGTCCAACACGCCCATAATCCATATTCCATGACCAGATCATATGCTCATAGGGCCCTATTGTTACCCCAGGCAACTTTTGCAACCTTTATGTCAATTCGTGGATACCTCATGGTCTAATCTTCACCGTACATCATGGGAGAACCTGGCTGCCTTAGAGAAATTCCCCATAAGAAGCTACTACTATTGCCCACCATCTCCATCATAGGATTGGTATCAATACATCTTAGAGGTCATTGACCAACATCACCTCCTAGCATAGGGTCTTTAGGACTTACAACTGCACATAGCAAGCTTGTCTCATGTTTTATAGCCATCCTATGTATGCCTACCTCGAGGTCATACTGCCACCGCAGGCATGCACGCCTGCATGTCTCACTCCTATCCCAGGTGTGCATGCCTCCAAAACTTGAGTACTATTAGAACACCTGACAAAACAGTGATCAAAACCATATCCCCAGTTCTTACAACTACTCTTGGAGTGCCGGCCAAAAACATCGATGAAAATCATATCCATTAGGACTTACATCCACACATAGAATACTTGCCTAAGGAATCGACAATTCCATATCCATCAAGCCTTATAACTACTCATAAAGTAGTTTCCTAAAGTATCAACAAATCTTTATTCTTTAGGGCTTATGGTTGCTCATAAAATGCTTGCCTAAAACATTAGCAAATCCAAATATGTTAAGGCTAATAGCTGCTCAAAGAGCAGTTGCCTAAAACATCAATAAAACCACATCCATCAGTGATTATAGCTACTTATAAAGTGCTTGTCTAAAGCATCGATGAACCATAGCACAGAACAAAGTGTGGAAGCAAGTTGATGTCATTTGTGAATCCATTCATATTTCTCATTTACAATTATTTAAGTTCTTTAAATTTCGTAGACTTAACATGTAATTGTTTCAGATGTTTTATGTCACAAATATTGTCATAGTTGGAGGTTTGATATCCTTTAATGTATGACTATATTTCAATACATAGAAGCCTAGTTAAGGAATTGGATATAGTTATATGACTTGTTTTGGATAACCGTTTAAGTTATTAGTTTCCAATATGTTGTTTTTACTGTTCCATTAAGCTTTAAAGAATGTAATGATTCTTCTTCTGTACCATTCATTCATCATTTTCTAGGTGAGATTGGATATAAGGTTCCCTTGACCCTAAAGCCACCACTTTTTTGGTGACATAACATCGTTCCTACAACAAGACCCCATGCATTTGCCGAAGGAGTAATCATGTCCTCTAATTTAGAGGCATGTTTTTTATCCAAGTGAGTAAGCTTATGGTCATAAGTTCCCCACTTCCCAATCAAGGTTATTCCTAGGTTTAGAGTCCCTTTACTAACCCCAAATTCAAAGATATGGAAAAGGCTTAGGACTGGTCACTAAATTTCATTAAGAGGAAGGTAGGCTTCCAACATCCACTCCCTCCTTACATGTGTTAAGTTCACCATCAAGTTCTTGCTGCCATAGGTCAAAAGTCAATGCCAAATTGTGGGAATTTAGACTAGAAACTTGGGTGCAGACCTTAGAGTAGTTAATCAAGTAAATTACACTCCAATTTGAGGTAGTTTTACTCTCCATCTTTAAGGTATAACACATAATTGAATTCTGTAGGAACAATACTTGTTCCCTACACCATAAACCCCCTTTGACACAAAATTTATCACATGATACTTGGAATAGACCATGTTAAAATGTAGTACCAATGTCCAAAAGCATTCATGCTAATTTTTAGAAAGTTTTTTATTTGTTTAATATGTTAAATAGTTGTAGGTCTTCATATTTTTTCAGATGGAAATTCCTGTTTGACATTCAGCACTCAGTCCTCATCAATACCTCCTCCAACAGTACTCCATTGCTTGCTTAAGCATGGAAAAGCTGCCATAGCTTGGTTACCAAAGTCCACTCTCCATTTCCCAAAGTTCCATGGTTATTGCCATTTGTCACAAGAATTTTCTTCATATTACAAGTTTAGTTACTTGACTTAGTTTTGAAGATGCATTACATAAGCAGTGCTAAACTTAGATTATGCTATTGTTTTCATTCAAGTTATGCTAGATATTGATACCATACATCTTAATGAAGTATAAGAGATTTCAAGCTTGGGAAATTTCATTCAATTAGCAACCCAAAGCATGGCCTAATTGGTTCCACAAACAAATACTTCCTTGTTGTAAATTCTTGCAAGGACTTTCCACCATGTTCACCCAAAACGATGGTGAAAGCTCAACCAAGTTCTAGTAGTTCTTTGCCAAAATCTCAACCCACTGATTGAGCTATTAGTCAGTTTTTCATTCATTCCCCAATCAACCAAAGGCCAAAACACCATCAACATAAGGCACCTCCTTGCTAGTTTTTTGTAAGGGAGTGTTCAATTGACCCTTGTTTTTCCATACTAAGCACAGTTATTTTAGAGCCAAAATGTTAGGATAGAACCATCATTCATAGAGGTATTGAATGTGCCTCCTAAATGTGTTAACCTGTTCCTATCCATAGGTGTTCCAAACTAGTAGGAAATGGTGCCTCAAATTTCCAACATAATTGAACAAGAAAGTGGTGGCAATTTCATGTTCATAAATTAATTCAATTATGATTCTTTCTAAGTCAATTTAAGTGTATAAAGAAGGTTATTAGTTTCCACTAAAATTAATAGTAAAATGCTTCATAGATGATAGAAAATAACAGCGATTTACTACTAATAATTTTGCACAAGTTTCAACGCATATGGCAGCCCATATTCATACCATTTAGAACCAATTCAAGGCATGATTCAAGGAATCCACTTTTGAGCAATTGTAACAACTAAGCTATCAACAATTATGAAGAATTTGACAAGAAAAATCAAGAATTAAGCTTCAACAATAAGCATTTTCTAGAATTATAAAGCATGTGGTAGCATGCTGTAAAGGAAGAGTTTAGGTTTTGAAATCATGGACTTATTTTAGCTAAAAATCAAACCCATATCAACCATCTTTTAAGCTCACCCACCTTGAGAAAGAAGTCCTCAATAATCTATTTTGTAGCTGCAAGGAGGATTCCCAATAGTTGCACATTTTCTAGCTTGTATGTCCTTTATTTTACATTTTCTGTTGCACGTAGTCATCAACTCTCCATCAATTCCCCACCAATTCTTCTTCCTCTTCTACCTTCCAACTCAACTCACAGTCATTGAATCCCCTTTGTTCCTTACATGTTCCACTACTATTTTCTAGGTTTCTCTGAGGTTGCCATTAGTTCTTCATGGCAGCTACCTTGCTACACTCTCTGCTCCAAGCTTGAAGATGCCCAACTTCCTCAGGTAAAGTCTTCCATCAAGAAAACCTCCACAATTTCCAGAACTCCGTCCTTGGTCTTCCTCTAATCTCTAGCTACAAGCTTTCCCTTCAATCTCCCAGAATTTCCCTTTCCTTCTCCAACTTTCCCTATTGATTTTCTTTCCTCACACTTCACTCCTTTGGTTTGCTTATATGGGTTGGGAAGAACTTCCCATGCCTAGCCATTTCCTAAAACCTTCTAATTCAACATGTTTGCAATCATCACCTCCACATTGAACCTTAACTCCAATCACAGTAAAGATAGGTTTTTACATCCAATTATCATGCATCCCCACACTCTTATCCCAAGTAATGGCCTGGTATCCAATCATCCCATGGTTGATCCACTTCTTGATCCATCAAATGGTGTCTTATCCATTAGTAACTTAGGTACTTTCCCTACACAGATCTATGTCCAATTACTTCCTTCCTTAGGTTGATGCACCAACTTAGCATAAGGTGTCATTCCATGCTTCCCTAATCCTAATGAGGTCCATCATCTCTCTAACATGGAGATCTATGGATGGGTCCTAGATGATCCAACCTTCCATCATCTAATTAGCATCTACATTTATTTGACGCTCCTTCCTTATGCAACTTTCCACTCTTCCTAGCACTCTCTTCCATCTTTCAATTGGATTGTTGCTGATTATAAGCATAAAGGAAGTTAATAAAGTGAGAAATCGATGTAATGTAAAAGGAAAAAAAAAAAAACCCCTTTTTTGTAATTGTATTTATTATTAATGTAATTTGATATTGACATATATTATAATTAAGATAAATGTGGGTGAAGAGTGTAGTACATAGGTGTATTAGGAAAACCTAATATCTAAAGTTATCAACACCTACATAGTTAATAGAATGAGTGAACTAATGGAGCATTGGAGTGAGCATGATGACATCACACGCAAATCATGATAGATATAACATACATGGTGTGTGTGTGTGTGTGTCTATAATGTAAAGCATGAAAGCAAGAGCTTGAGTGGATGCCTATGTGGTGACCCGGGTTTTTGTAACACATTTTGTAATACATTTTTCAAAGGTAGGGCCCTTAGTAGTAAAACGTTTTTGCAAAATAAAGCAACAAAAATTATTTTCTTTAGAACTTGTTTTGAAAAACCCAAGTCATCACTTCATACATAACATAAGTAGAATTTTTATACAAGATAAAATTCCATTAAGGGAATATACATTTATTAAAATTTTAGAATCCATCCAGTCGTTCATAATACAAACTAAATCCATTACAATACTTGTCGAAATTACATAATCCAAAACTCAAAGCTCACCATACAATGAAACTCTCATTACAATACAATACTCTCAAACAAAACAAAATACATGTCTTCAAGCGGTATACCTTGATGATTATCCTCTTCAAGTCTTCTACAGTCTTGAGCTCCCAACTCTCCTTCTCTGTATCTAAGATATTGTAAATATTCAAACATTTACAATATCTTAACAAGCTATGCTTGGCAGGGGATTCAAGAAGCATAATAATTTGACAATATAATTCTAATACATCATAATCCTGTAATTCATAAACATACTCGTGTATCAAACTCTTTACTTTTTAATATATGGACATCCTTACACATACATACTGTACATGGATAAATCCATCAAATTTATGAAAGTAGTCAAATAACATTCCCAACTAAGCTGATCAATTCTTTCCACTATGAGAAATCAGTATTTCATCTAGTCCTATATTGGGAATTTTCCATCTTAGGAAATACTAGTAATATACAATTACCTGCCATTTCATCATGCTAAAACATAAGGCATTTCACTATGCCTATCTCATATGCATCATAGTGCAAAATAATCAAAAGACCACCATGCTGCGGTTTGATTTGTACTAGCACACTCCGGTAACTACCATGTTTACCACTGACTCCACAGTGGAAAATATTATGTCACTGCCCATATGGGGAGACAGGACATTCACAGTGGTGGCCTTCCCATAATTGCCCTACGCGACTTTTAGCCTCTCATAGGGCAAGGTATCACCAAATTATCAAATTTTGGGAATCAGGTTGCCAAACCCTCATAACTCCCCTAGCATAGCATCCCCAAGCTTATGCCTATTCAAAACAAAACCACAAGCCTCCATGCTTGTATGTAAAATAGGTTTCATACGTATCAGACAATCTATCTAATTACTTAGGGCTGGAATATCTTCTAGTTCCATACTCACTAAGAGTCTATTCCTCAATTCTAACTTAACCATTTCATATGTGTTTGGTTGGATCACAAGGGTTTCAGGGGATTTAATACAAGTATTAACATTACACTTGTCAAGATTTCTAGACATAAGATCATGTAGTCAACATGTACATCCCATGTAGATGTATTCATAAAATCCTCCTACCTTCAAGTAATGATTCATCTCTTCATCTCTTCAAATCTTCCATGATTTTGATCGACGTATGAAATATGTAAATCCATACATACTATCAATATTTACACAATCAGAATAATCCTACCAATATTCTTAGTCTAATCTTGTCCTTTGATATAAAGGATCTAGACCTTTTGTCCTATCATGATCTATCTTCCTCAGATAGTGTCTATCCTATTGATCAATAGATCTAATGGTTAGAATGATCTTCTAATCTTCCAGATCTAAGTATTTTCTATCATAAGACTTCGTGTATTCCTTGCTTTGATCTCGATCTTTCATAGATCCTTTGCTCAACAATTTATACTTATTGATAAAGATCGAGGGCTTAGATCTTCAATCTTCTAATTTTTCTTTGATCTAAGTTCAGTTGTTTGATCATCCCTAAGGAGGATGATCTTGATTCTCTTCCTTGAATCATATTTGATCAAGGGTTTAGATCTTCTATTCTATTTGACCTAAAGTGCTAGCAATATATATTTATTATCATTAAGAAGTATTCATTTCTTTTTATTATTCCTGATCATTCAACATCCCATGGATTTTGTTTGATCATCCTTATCTTACTTACAATTTCTATTAGGATTAGATAATTGACTAACCTTTTATACTCTTATTATTATTATTATTATTATTATTCAACCAGTTATTATTTTATAGGTTGAAGATAACTTATTTCAGTCTAAGTATAGACTGCTCCTCTTATTTCCAATTGGCTGAGGCTTACTAGCTGAATGGTTGAACATAAAGTGGTTACTTCAATCCTCATGTAAAGAAGCTTCTAGACCTCATAAACATCAACGGAAGGTAGGGGAAGCATGAGGCTCCATTAGAAAACCCCTTTAACCACTATGTTCAGCATTCACTAGAGTAACCTTAGCTCAACCTTTCATAAGGTTCCTATGAGCATTTTAACCCTAAGTACTCTTTCTAATTGATTTCAATTAAATCCATGAACATTTAAAATGTCATTCATGGGGGTTGTTATTTTCTAGTTTGGCCAAGGATTTAATAATTCTTATATTGTCCTACTAACTAGAGCCCCTACTAATATTAAGTCAAAGTCATTCACTTATCTTAATTGTCCATGAATCTCTATATTCCATTAGTTTACATTTTTGGTGATTTATGCTCATCATATCTTAACAACTACTTAACCATTGAATCTACTAATAAAGTCTGACAACAATTAAATTATAAACTTCAGGCATAAATCAAATATAAGTTTAACAACCATATACTAACATGCTTCATATGAATGTAACTTAACCTAATAGAATAAAACTACACTTAAACGAGCATGATCCTAAGTTATGAAATACATGAAATTTTACTACTAATCTAATGGAATCATGCTAAAATCTCAAATTTAAACTAACACGGCCCTAAGATAATCCAACCTAATAACAAATTAATAACTTATAGAACATAGCATGCTAACATTTAAGAATTATACTATCATGCTTCCTTATTTACAACATAAAGAACATTTACAATTCTATTATCAAATAAAAGACAATTAAAATAATTAGATTAAGATTATTAAAACCTTTTACTTATGATCCAACCATTAGATCTTAGATCTTTTCCTTTCAATTGAGGGTTTTAATTAATTTTAGGGTTTTTACTCTATTAAGGTCCAAAGATCATATCCCTTTGTTTTTGTCATATTTAATCCTTAATCTCAATGGATTCCATCATAATCCCATTCACTCAATCCATCCCAATGGTCTGATCATACTTGATCTTATTGATCAAGAGGGTCTCTTGAAATTTTTAGGGTTTTTCTGTCGTAAAGGGTTGATTCCTCATTTTATGTTAGATCTGTCAAAATAAATCGTGGATATTACTTAATTTCAATATTATATAGTCATTAAGACAGATCCCCATGATATGATCATCTCAGATCTTGAAGATCTTGGAAATTGGAAGCTTATTTCCTAAATATAGAAAGTTTCATGAAGAATTTTCTAAATGTTATGATTTTAGAAGAAAATAGACATTAGAAGCTTTCCATAGTTTCTTTCCTATGTCAATTTGGAGCTCAGATGACTCCACAATTGATGGCTGAACTTCACAATCATTCCTAAGGTCCAGATTTCATCTGGGCCCAGCGGAACAGACGACTAGGATCAGTTAGGCGGAATCATCGCTGCGCTCCCATCACTGCGATGCATGTGGTAACGTGCTCCCCGGGACCAGCACTGGCGCGCAACCTTTCCGATGGGATGGCATCACATGCGGAGACGCTTCCACAGGGTACGTTTCCTTGCGACATCCCGTAGCAGCATCCCAGGGTCCCGGTCTTCTTAGGATGATCGAACAATCCATTTTGGACTGTCTAATCAATTCTTCTTCAATTACAGGCTCAAAACTTGATAAAAATTCTTAATGTTTCTACCCTAGGGGTTTTGGACCCATTTGGATGGATTGGATGACTCAGATTTTCCATCTAAGCCCTCCACTGTTTATAATTCAAGGGTTCTTACCCTTACTTGATTTTATTATTTTTAACCTAACCTTAATGTTAGAAAAATAAAGATTACATAAAATAACATGAAATAAGTGTCGAAAGGGTTTCCACCTACTTGATTAGAGAAAAACTTTAGTTTTTCAGTCCAAATTAAAAGAATACCCACTTGATGATAAGATAGCCCAAGGACTGCTTGTCTTGTGATTTTCCATTGTTTGAATCGTTGGATCTTGAAATTGATTTGGGGGTTTTCTAGATAAGGTAGTCTAGGGTTGTATGGATGGTGGGATTTGTGAGTTTTACTTTGAAATAGAGTGCCTAATTGAATTTAGGTCTCTTGTTCCAATCTAGAGAGAAAGTGAAAGAAGAGAGATTTTGTGGAGTTTTGGAAATTTGGAAAGGAATCTAGATCTAGTTTTTCAAGGTAAGGAAGATGATTTTGTGGGAATTTTAATGAACTTTTTCGAAGGATTTTTGAAGGGGTATTTATAGGTGTTTTGCATTTTTCATAATTACTTGTAATAATTATGTTTTATTTCCTTTAAATATTAAATTAACATTGGATCCTCCACTACCACCTCCTTCTCCACTAGCAATTGGTAGTGGTTTAACCACTCATTACATGTTTTCTGATCTTTGGAATCATTTGTGGGCCCCACGGGGTGTGAAAGGATCATTTTACCCTTTTATGGAGAAAAATTTATTTTATTCTCCCGAACTCAGAATTGAACGTACTTAGTGGCGTTGGAATTGTATTTTTGAGTAAATTCTAAATATTGATATCTTAGTTCTCGGTTATGGGTAAAATTACTATTTTATCCTTTTATTCATAAAAATAAAGAAAATTAGAGATTTTTCATTTGAACTCGAAATTGAACATAGTTAGTGTCTTTAAGATCGGTTTTTCGAGTACATTCATAATTTATAATTTATAAATCATGTTTTAATATCTATTTAAAGAGAATTTCCAATAACCTAATATTCCAGCCCAGAATTTCTGAAAACTCAAACTTTATTGATTTTCTCAATCAATTTACAAAAATTGGGGTTATTACAATCTTCGTCCCTTACAATAATTTTGTCCTTGAAATTTGGAACACAATAACTTAATCAAATAGACTAGGGTGTGTCTTCCACATTTCTAGTTATGTTTCCCACGTGGCTTCCTCAACGGAGTGATGTTGCCACAAGACTTTGACTAGCATAATGGTTTTGGTCCTTAACTTATGTTTCTTGTGGTCCAAGATCCATATCGCCTTCTCTTCAAAGGTTAGGTCTGGATTTAGCTCTTCTAGAACCCTTTGAAGTACATGCATGTCATCTTGTAGGTATTTCCATAGCATAGATACACGAAAGACACTGTGTATTTCTGAGAGTTGGGGTGGTAAGGCTAATTTGTAAGCTACTGAACCAAATCTTTTTAGGATTTCAAATGGACCGATGAATCTAGGACTATGTTTTCCTTTGCTTCCAAACCTCATTAGTCCTTTGACTGGTGATACTTTCAAAAATACATGCTCCCCCACATCAAATTTCGGGTTTCTACGTCTTTTATCTAAGTAACTCTTTTGTCAACTATGTGCTGTTAGCAACCTCTTCTATATCAATCTAACCTTATCTGTACACTATTCCACTAGTTCTAACTTTATTAGCTTTCCCTCTCCAACTTCACTCCAACAGGTTGGCAATCGACATGGCCGTCCATACAATGCTTCATATGGTGCCATACCAATACTTGCTTGAAAATTGTTGTCGTACGCGAATTCTACTAATGTAAGATGTTCATCCCAATTACCTTTCCAATCTAATGCACATGCTCTCAATATATGTTCTAAAGTTTGAATAGTCCTTTCTGATTGACCATCTGTTTGGGGGTCAAATGTTGTACTGAATTTAAGTCAGGTTCCCAAGGCTAGTTGTACCCTCTTCCAACATCTTGAAGTAAATCTTCCATCCCTATCAAAGATGATAGCTAGGGGAATCCCATGAAGACTTACTATTTCTTTTATGTATAACTTAGCTAGACTATCAACTGACTGATTTTGCCTAATTAGAAGGAAATGTGCTGACTTTGTTAACCTATCCACAATCACCCAAATCATGTCATGACTTGCCCAGGTCCTTGGTAATCTTGCTATGAAATCCATAGTGATGTTGTCCCATTTCCATTCTAGAAGTTCCAGTGTTTGTAACATTCCATGGGGCCTTTGGTGTTCAGCTTTTACTTGTTGACAATTTAGACATTTAACTACAAATTCTCCTATTTCTCTTTTCATGCCTTCCCACCAAAAGTTTTTTTCAAATCCTAATACATTTTTGTACCCCGAGGGTGTATGGAAAATTTTGACTAATGTGCTTCTTATAACCGTTCTTTTCTCAAGTCTATATTTAAAGGAACCACCAATCTCTCTTGAAAACATATACCCTCATTTGTACCCTTAGAAAATCCTTTCTTTTTACTCAATTCTTGAGTTACTGTATCTTCTTCTTGGGCTTTAAGAACTCTTTCTACAAAAGCGGATTTAATATTGATGTTTGTGAGTACAGCTCTTGGCTATCTACTTAATGCATCATCGACTACATTTGCTTTTCGAAGGTGGTATTGGATAGTGAAATCGTAGTCTTTGATATATTCCATCCATCTTCTTTGTCTCATGTTCAAATCGGCCTGAGTGAAGATGTATTTGAGACTTTTATGATCTGTAAATACACTGAATTTTTCTCCATACAAATAGTGTCTCCAAATTTCTAATGCAAAAACTACAGTTGCCAATTCTATGTCATGTACTGGGTAATTTATTCCACATTTCTTCAATTGTCAAGATGCATAATCAATGACCTTCCCATTTTGCATCAATACACCTCCTAACCCTTTGCTTGAAGCATCACAATATATTTCATATCCCCCACTTCTTGATGATAAAGTCAATACTGGTGTTGTAGTTAACATGTTCTTTACCTCTTGGAAACTATTTTCACATTCTTCTGTCCAAGTGAATTGTACCCCTTTTCTAGTCAATGTAGTCAAAGGAAGGGCTATACAGGAAAATCCTTGAATGAATCTACAGTAGTATCCTTCCAGTCCAAGAAAACTACAAAGTTCTGTTACTGTCTTAGTTTACTCCTAATTCATTACTACTTCAACCTTGGTGGGGTCCACTTCTACTCCATTCTTGGAAATTACATGACCCAAGAAATTGACCTTCGCTAACCAAAATTCACACTTACTAAATTTACCAAATAACTTATGTGTTCTGAGGGTATTTAGGACAATTCATAAGTGTTCTTGATGTTCGTTGATACTAGTAGAGTAAATCAGCATATCATCAATAAATACAATCACATATTTATCCAAAAATTCTTTGAAGATTCTTTTCATCAGATCCATTAACACTACTGGTGCATTGCTCAGCCCAAAAGACATGACTAGAAACTCGTAGTGCCCAGACTAAGTTTTGAATGCTGAATTGGGTATGTCTTCATCTTTAATATGCAATTGATGATATCTAGATCTAAGGTCTATTTTGGAAAAGACCTTCACGGATAGGAGTTGATCAAAGAGATCATCAATGCTAGGGAAGGGAAAACTATTTTTCACTGTGACACTATTCAACATTTTATAATCCATGCACAATCTCATGGACCCATCCTTCTTCTTCACGAATATTACTAGTGCTCCCCAAGGTGAACCACTTGTTCTAACAAACCCTTTGTCCAACAATTCCTGTAACTGACCTTTCAACTCTACTAGGGCCATCCTATAAAATGCTTTAGAAAATGGAGTTGCACCAGGAATTACTTTAATGGTAAACTCAATTTCTCTATGTGGGGATAATCCTGGTAGTTCTTCTGGAAAAACATCTTGAAATTCCCTGACTACTTCAATTTCTATTATCCTAGGCTGTTCAACATCTAAAGAAACTATTGTTGCTTGAAATGCCTGACACCCCTTGGTCATATGTTTGATAGCCTTCATAGCTGAGATAATGGATTTGTCTTAGTCATTGTGTTTCTCATATAGGACTAATACTTCCTCACCTATTATGCTAAATGTGATTTTCTTCTTATGACAGTCCATAACTACCCAGTATTTTGCTAACTAGTCTATACCTAGTATGATGTCAATGTCCACCATGTTAAGTAAAATGAGGTCTATGTCCATTCTTTTGCCCAATACTTCTACAGGTACATTATGCAAGTATTCTTGTAATATTTTTCCAGCTGGAGTTGTTACATCTAGATTAAATCCCAAGTTTTTCACTAACAATTGTATACTAGATGCAAATATATAAGATATAAAGGAATGCATAGATCTAGAATCAAATAGTACTTTGGCATAGTTATCAGTTACAAGTAATGTACCTTCAATCACTGCATTAGATGGTCCAGCTTGGCCATTAGTGAGGGTGAATACCCTTCCTTGGTGTTAAGGGGCAATTCCTTTTCCGTTGTGGTTGTTGTTGTCCAGGTCTAGGGCATATATTGCCTTGGTGGAATTTTCTACATCTTGGACATGGTCGTCTATTTTTCCCTTGTGCATTGTTCCTCTGATTTTTTTGAGACTTAAAATTGTTCCATGGTCTTTTATTCTTCTAGAAGGGCTTTGGATTATAGTTTCCTCCACCAAACTTGTTGGTTTGACCCTTGTTGTATTCTTCTTCAAACTTAGAAACCATTTCCACACACTCTGCCAAGTTTGTTGGTTTGGTACAAAGTAATATTACTTTCAGCCCTGGGTGCAGCCCTTCTATGAATTGATTCACTGTGTGTGTTTCGGTGTTACATACATGAGTCACAAATCTCCTTAATTTCATAAATTTATTATCATATTCTATCAGTGATATGTTCCCTTGTCTATGTTTCAGAAACTCTATTAGCTTTCTTGCTTGTACATGAGAAGGAAAATATTTGTGGTTGAAGACTTCCTTAAATTCCTCCCATGTAGTATCTTCAAAATTTGGGAAGAAGGTATTGTTAGCTGATCACCACCAAAATGCAGCTTCTTGTTTTAATAGATAGGTGGGAAATTTAACCTTCAACTTTGGAGTACATAATGCACTGAAAGTCACTTTTACTTCATATATCGATTCCTTAGCCTTCTTAGCTTCGCCCTTACCATTATACACTGTAGCCATCTTTTGAAATCTTTCCATCATTTTATCAACTTTTTCTTATGCTAATAGAGACTTTCTAACTTTTTCACTTGGTACAAGGGAAGACTGATCTTGTACTAGTGTGGGAGTAGCTGGTGTTGGTGTTGGTGTTGGTGTATTGCATCTCAATTCATGCTGAGTCTGAGCCTGAATACTTGGTATCTCTACTGGAGGTCATGAACTTTGGGGTTGTTGAATGTGAGGAAGAAGATCCCTCAACACCCTTGTTACCATCTCTTCGATATTATTCATGGTTAATCTCTTTGTATTAGCTTCTGGAGTGTCTGCCTTATGACTCTCTTTGGTGGCATCTGCTCATAAACCAAAATTTCTATCAATATTCTATACAACCATTTCTATCTTAATCTAAAATTGGATTATCATCTCTCCTTTGGACATATTTGTACTATAGTATGACTGGATGAATGGCTCTGATACCAACTGTGGCGACCTAGGTTTTTATAACAAATTTTGTAATACATTTTTCAAAGGCAAGGTCCTTAGTATTAAAAAACTTTTGCAAAACAAAGCAGCAGGAAATTTTTTCTTTAGAACTTGTTTTGAAAAACACAAGTCGTCACTTCATACATAACATAAGTAAAATTTTTGTACAATATAAAAATTTCATCGAAGGAATATATTTTTATTAAATTTCCAGGATCCATCTAGTGGTTCACATTACAAACCAAAGCCATTACAATACTTGTCCAAATTACATGATCCAAAACTTAAAGCTCACCATGCAATGAAACTCTTATTACAATACAATACTCTCAAACAAAACAAAATCAATGTTTGCAAGGGGTATACCCTAATGATTATTCTCTTCAAGTCTTCTAGAGTCTTGAGCTCCTAACTCTCCTTTTTTGTATTTGAGATATTGTAAATATTCAAACATTTACAATATCTCAGCAAGCTATGCTTGATGGGAGATTCAAGAAGGATAATAATTTGATAGCATAATTCTAATACTTCATAATCTCCTTATTTATAAATATACTCATGTACCAAACTCTTTACTTTGTAGTATATGTACATCCTTATACATACATACTGTACATGGATAAATCCATCAAATTATGAAAGTAGTCAAGCAATGTTCCCAACTAAGCTGATCAATTCTTTCCATTATGAGAAATCAGTATTTTAGCTATTCCTATACTGGGAATTTCCCTTCTTGGGAAATACTGGTAATATACAATTACTTGGCATTTCATCATGCCAAAACATAAGGCATTTCACTATGCCTATCTCATATGCATCATAGTGCAAAATAATCAAAGGACAACCATGCTGCAGTTTGATTCGTACTAGCGTACTCGGATAACTGCCCTGTTCGCCACTAATACCACGATGAAAAATATTGTGTCATTGCCCATATGGGGAGTACATAATAGTGGAATTTCCATAATTGCGCCACCCAACTTTTAGCCTCTCATAGGGCAAGGAGTGATCAAATTTTGAGAAGCGAGTGGCCAAACCCTCATAACTCCCCTGGCATAGCATCTCAAGGCTTATGCCTATTTAAAATAAAATCATAAGCCTACATGCTTGTATGTAAAATAGGTTTCATATGTATCAGATAATCTGTCTGTTTACTTAGGGCTAGAATATCTTCTAGTTACATACTCACTTAGAGTCTATTCCTCAATTCTAACTTAACCATTTAATATGTGTTTGGTTAGATCACAAGGGTTTCAGCGGATTTAATAAAAGTATTAACAGTACACTTGTCAACATTTCTAGACATAAGATCATGTATTCAACATGTACATCCCATATAGATGCATTCATAAAATCCTCCTACATTCAAGTAGTGATTCATCTCTTCAAATCTTCCATGATCTTGATTGACATATGAAATCTGTAAATCCATACATACTCTCATTATTTATACAATCTGACTAATCCTATCTATATTCTTAGTCTAATCTTGTCCTTTGATATAAAGGATCTAGACCTTTTGTCCTATCATCATCTATCTTCCTCAGATAGTGTTTATCTTATTGATCCATAGTTCTAATGGTTAGAATGATCTTCTAATCTTTTAGATCTAAGTATTTTCCATTGTAAGTCTTTGTGTATTCCTTTCTTTGATCTTGATCTTTCATAGGTCCTTTCATCAACAATTTATACTTGTTGATAAAGATCAAGGGCTTAGATCTTCTATCTTCTAATTTTTCTTTAATCTAAGTTTGGTTGTTTGATCGTCCCTAAGGAGGATGATCTTGATTCTCTTCCTTGAATCATATTTGATCAAGGGTTCAGATCATCTATTCTATTTGATCTAAATTGTAAGCAATATATATTTATCATCATCAAGAAGTATTTATTTCTTTTTATTGTTCTTAATTACTCAAGATCCCATGGATCTTGTTTGATCATCTTTATCTTACTTATAATTTTTATTAGGATTAAATAATTTACTAACCTTTTATGCTATTATTATTATTATTATTATTATTCAACTAGTTAATGTTCTACTGGTTGAAGATAACTTATTTCAGCCTAAGTCTAGACTGCTCCTCCTATTTCCAATTGGCTAAGGCTTACTAGCTGAATGGCTGAACACAAAGTGATTACTTTAATCCTTATGTAAGGAGGCGTTTAGACCTCACAAATGTCAACAGAAGGTAGGGGAAGAGTGAGGCTCCATTAGAAAATCCCCTTAACCACCATGTTCAGCATTCGTTAGAGTAACCATAGCTCAACCTTTAATAAGGTCCCTATGAGAATTTTAACCCTAAGTTTTCTTTCTAATTGATTTTAATTAAATCCATGAACATTTAAAATATCATTCACGTGGTTTATTATTTTCCTAGTTTGGACCAAGGATTTGATAATCCTTATGTTGCCCTACTAACTATAGCCCTTACTAATATTATGTAATAACCCCAATTTTTGTAAATTGATTGAGAAAAATCAATAAAGTTTGAGTTTCAGATATTTTGGGCTGAAATATTAGGGTTATTTAAAATATACTTTTTATAAAAGTATAATCAAATAATAAGATATGTAAAATTGAAATTTAAACTTAGCAAACCCTTCAAAATGACTGTAAGCACGACAAATTTCGAATTCGGATGAGAAATCCTTAAGTTTTTCATTTTTTGGACAAAAGGGGTAAAATAGTAATTTTACCCAAAAATCAAATTATGAAACATCAAAATTTAGAATGTACTAAGAAATACGAATCCAACGCCACTAAGTACACTCAAATCCGAGATCATGGGAATAAAACCCAAAGTTTTATGCATAAAGGGCAAAACGGACTTTTTACACCATGTGGGGCCCACATGGGGACCACCACGTCCCCAACAACCAATTTGATCAGCAGCCCATGTGAAACATGGGTCAACAAAGATCAGCTAGTCATGGGGAAGAAAAGTTAGGCATGGGAGCATTGAAGACTTTCATGTCATTTTATATTAAAAAAATAACATATTATAATCATGGAAAAAGACCCAAAATGCCTATAAATACAACCCCAAAAATCTTCCAAAAATCCTCATAAAATCCCCACGAAATTATCTTCAATCTCCTTGAAAAATTAGATCTAGAATCCCTCTCCAAAACCCCAAAATTTCCAAGAGTTAGATCTCTTTCCAACTTGTTTTTCTTTTTAGATTAGAACAAGAGACCTAAATTCAATTAGGCACTCTGTTCTAGATCTAATTTGATCAATTCCACCGTCCAAAACATCCCAACACATCTATTCTACAAAACCCCCAAAGAAATTTCAAGATCCAATGGTTCAAACAACGGTATTTGAAAGAAAGGTGGATTTTAGGCTATATCTTCATCAACAAGGTATTTTTTTAAATTGGGCATATAAATGATGTTTTCTCTCCAATCAAGTAAGTGGAAATCCTTTTCATATATTTTTAGTATTTTTTTATGTAATTTTTATTTTACTGTAATTAATTTTGGTAATAAAAAGGTAAAAATAAAGTAAACAATAGAACCCTTAATTCATGATGATGGAATGCTTAGATGAAAAATCGGACTCCACCAATCAATGTAGAATGGTCCAAAACCCTTAGGGTAGAAGTTTCAGAAAGATCTGAGCAGTTTTGGACCCTCAATTGAGAGAGATTAATTCTGGTGGGCCTAGATCAAATTTGGACCCTAGTAACGGCTGAAAACTTCAATTTAAGATTGTGGAGTCATACGAACTCCAAATTGAGATCAGAAAGAAGCTATGGAAAGCTTGTAATGTCTAATTTCTAATGAAGTCATAATATTTCTAAAATTTATTTCTGTATTTTTCTGTATTTTGGAAATAAGTGTCCAATTTCTAAGATCTTCAAGATCTGAGGTGATCAGATCTTGGAAATTTATTTTAGCGATGATATAATAATGTAATAAAGTAATATCTATGGTTAATTTGGACAGATCTTGGATAAAATAAGGGATCTACCCTTTATGGTAGAAAAACCCAAAAAAAAAAGTACAAAGGGACCCACTTGATCAATGAGATCAAGTGTAATTAGATCCTTGGGATGGAAAGAATAAATGTTTATATGCTGAAATCTAAGGAAATCATGGATGGATTATGATAAAAATAGATCAATGTGATCTTTTGACCTTAATAGAGAAAATTCTCTAAATATAACTAAAGTCCTTAATCAAAGGAAAAGATCTAAGATCAAATGGTTGGATCATAAGTAAAGGTTTCTAAAAATGTAAATATAATTAGTTTCATTTTATATTATTATGTTATAAAGCATGCTAGTATAACATTTAGAGTTTAGTATGATATGTGTTCATTCTTATCATAAGGTGCTAGATTTAATTTAAGTACCTTGCCTCATTTTCATTGAATGTTAAATTAGGTAGTTTTATGCTTTAAATTTATAATTCATTTATGGTTGAATGTTAGTAGTAGATTTACTTGTTATGACATAAAGAGCATAAAACATCAAAAATGTATTCTAATGAGAAAGTAGAGTTTCATGACACAAATAAGAATGAAGTACTTTGGACTTAATTAGTAAGGGCTATAGTTAGTAGGACAATATAAGGATTATCAAATCCTTAGCCCAAATTAGGAAAAGAATAATAAACCCCATGAATGACATTATAAATATTCATGGACTTAATTAAAATCCATTAGAAAGAGTACTTAGGGTAAACATGCTTATAGGAACCTTATGAAAGGTTGAGCTATGGTCATTCTAGTGAATGATGAACATAGTGGTTAAGGGGGTTATCTAATAGAGCCTCGCTCTTCCCCTACCTTCTGTTGACGTTTGTGAGGTCTAAACGCCTCCTTACATGAGGATTGAAGTAACCACTTTGTGTTCACCCATTCAACTAGTAAGCCTTAGCCAATTGGAAATAAGAGGAGTAGTCTAGATTTAGGCTTGAATAAGCTACCTTCAACCATGCACATTAACTGGTTGAATAATAATCACAAGAGCATAAAAGGTTAGTAAATTACCTAACCCTAATAAAAATAGTAATTAAGATAAGGATGATCAAACAAGATCCATTAGATCTTGGATGATCAAGAACAATAAGAATAAGAACACTATATTGTACTTAGTATGTATGTTTAGTAGTATACTTGTTATAGTTCATTAGATTAGATAATCCAAACCCTTGATCAAAGGTGATTCAAGGAAGAAAACCAAGATCATCCTCCATAGGGATGATCCAAGAACTGAACTTAGATCAAAGAAGAACTAGATGATAGAAGATCTAGGACCTTGATCTTTATCAACATGAGTAGATTGTCAATCAAAGGATCTATGAAAGATCAAGATCAAGGAGATGAACATACAAAGACTTAGAGATAGAAAAAAACTTAGATATGAATGATCTAAAGATCATTCTAAACATCAGATCTAGTGATCAATAGGATTGTTCATAATTTATATATTGACAATATGTATGGATGTACAGATTACATACATCGGTCAAGATCATGGAAGATTGGGGAAAAGAGATCAATCCTTAAAGGTAGGAGGATTTGATTAATGCATTTACATGAGATATTCATGATTGTACTCATGATCTTATGTTGACAAGAGTAATGATAATACTTGTAGTAAATCTCTTGAAAACCTTATGATCAAACCAAACACCTATAAGATGGTTAAGGACTAAACTATAAGTGAATAGGGAACTAGAAAATATTTCAGCCCTAAGTAAACAGACATATGGTCTGATATATATGAAATCTATTTTACATACAAGCTTGGAGGCTTGTGAGTTTGTGTTAATAGGCATGAGCCTAGGGGATGCTATTGCTAGAGGAGTTATGAGGGTTTGGCCACCCGCTCCTTGAAATTTGATGATATGATGATACCTTGCCCAATGAGAGGCTAAAAGTCGGGTGGTGGCAATTATGGGAAGGCCACCACTGTGAAAGTCTTGCCCCCCCATACGGGCAGTGACATAATATTTTCCACTGTGGTATCAGTGGTGAACAGGGCAGTTATCCGAGCACGCTAGTACGGATTAGACTGCAGCATAGCAACCTTTCTGATTATTTTGCACTATGATGCATATGAGAATAGGAATAGTGAAATGCCTTATGTTATAGCATAATGAAATGCTAGGTAATTGTATATTACCAATGTTTCTTAAGAAGGGAAATTCCCAGTATGAGATTAGCTGTAATACTAAATTCTCAAAATGAAGAGAATTGATTAGCTTAGTTGGGAATGATATTTGACTATTTTCACGAATTTAACTGGTTTACTCATGAAGGGTATGTATGTATATAGATATACATAACTTACAAAGTAAAGAGTGTGTTTAAGGATAATGAGATTATGAAGTATTGGAATTACATTGTCAATGTTATGTTTTTTGAATCCCCTACCAAGCATTGCTTGCTGAGATATTATACTTGTTGCAATATCTCATATCCAGGGAAGGAGAGTTAGGAGCTAAAGACTATAGAAGACTTGAAGAGAATAATCTTCAAGGTATACCCTTGAAGACATGTATGTTTATTTGTTGAGATTTTTATTGTATGGTGAGCTTGAATTTTGGATTATGTAATTTGGACAAGTATTGTACTAGATTTGGCTGTACTGTGAACCACTGGATGGATCCTGGAGTTTAATAAAAGTATATTCCTTCAATGGAATTTTATTTTGTACACAAATTGTACTTATGTTACGTATGAAGTGGTGACTTGGGTTTTCAAAACAAGTTCTAAAGAAAAGAATTTCTGCTGCTTTGTTTTGCGAAAAAATTTTACACTCTTAAGGGCCCTGCCTTTCAAAATACTTTACAAATCATGTTTTCAAAAACCTGGGTCGTCACATATTAAGTCACAGGCATCCACTCATCTTAACAACTACTTAACAATTGAATCTACTAATAAAGTTTGATAGCAATTAAATAATAAACTTTAAGCATAAATCAAATATGAGTTTAACAACCATATACTAACATGCTTCCTATGAATGTAACTTAACCTACTGGAATAAAACTATACCTAAACTAACATGATCCTAAGTTATGAAACACACAAAATTTTACTACTAATCTAATGGAATCATGCTAAAATCTCAAATTTAAACTAACATGGCCCTAAGATAATCCAACTTAATAACAAACTAATAACATATAGAACATAGCATGCTAACATTTAAGAATTATACTATCATGCTTCCTTATTTACAACATAAAGCACATTTATAATTCTATTATCAAATAAAAGACAATTAAACTACATTAGATTAAGATTATTAAAAACTTTTACTTATCGTCCAACCATTAGATCATAGATCTTTTCCTTTTAATCAAGGGTTTTAATTAATTTTAGGGCTTTTACTCCATTAAGGTCTAAAGATCATATCCCTTTGTTTGTGTCATATTTAATTCATAATCTTAATGGATTCCATCATAATCCCATTTACTCAATCCATCCCAAGGTCTGAACATACTTGATCTTATTGATCAACTAGGTTCCTTTGCATTTTTAGGGTTTTTCTACTATAAAGGGTGGATTCCTCATTTTATGTTAGATCTGCCAAAATAAATCATGGATATTACTTGATTTCAACTTTATATCATCATTAAGATAGATCCCCAAGATCTAATCATATCAGACATTGAAAATTGGAAGCTTATTTCCTAAATATAGAGAGTTTTCTAAATGTTATGATTTTAGAAGAAAATAGACGTTATAAGCTTTCCATAGCTTCTTTCAAATGTCAATTTGGAGCTTAGATGACTCCACAATTGATGACTAAAGTCCACAGTCGTTCTTAGGGTCTAGATTTGATCTGGACCCAGTAGAAAGGATGGATGGGACGCACGCAGTAATGTGCTCCCTAGGACCAGCACTGGCATGTGACTGTTCCATCAAAACAGCGTCACATGCTTTGACACTTCCATAGGGCATGTTTTTGTGTGGTGTTCCAGGATCCTAATCTTCTTAAGAAGATCGCACAGTCCGTTTTGGACGGTCCAATCAATTCCTCTTCAATTACATGCTCAAAACTTGATAAAAATTCTTAAAATTTCTACCCTAGGGGTTTTGGACCCTTCTGGATCGATTGGATGGTGCAAATTTTCCATCTAAGCCCTCCATCATCCAAAATTGAAGGGTTCTTAGCATTGATTTTTATTATTATTAACCTAAACTTAATTTTAGAAAAATAAAGATTACATAAAATAATAGGAAACAAGTGTGGAAAGGGTTTCCACCTACCTAATTGGAGAAAAACTTCAGTTTTGTTGTTCAAATTAAAAGAATACCCACTTGATGATAAGATAGCCCAAGAACCGCTTGTCTTGTGATTTTTTGTTGTTTGAACTGTTGGATCTTGAAATTGATTTGGGAGTTTTGTAGATATGGTAGTCTAGGGTCATATTGATGGTGGGATTTGTGAGTTTTGATTTGGAATAGAGTGCCTAATTGAATTTAGGTCTCTTGTTCCAATCTAGAGAGAGGAGAGACAAAGTGAAAGAACAGAAATTTTGTGAGGTTTTAGAAATTTGGTAAGGAATCTGGATCTAGTTTTTTAGGGTAAGCAAGATAATTTTGTGAGAATTTTAACAAACTTTTTTGGAGGATTTTTGAAGGGGTATTTATAGGTGTTTTGCATTTTTCATAATTACTTATAATAATTATGTTTTAATTCTTTTAAATATTAAATTAATATTGGATCCTCCACTACCACCTCCTTCTCCACTAGCAGTTGGTAGTGGTTTGACCACTCATTACATGTTTTGTGGCCATTGGATTCGTTTGTGGGCCCCTTGTAGGCCCCTTGGGGGTCTGAAAGGACCATTTTTCCCTTTTATGGAGAAAAATCTATTTTATTCTCTCAAACTCTGAATTGAGTGTACTTAGTGGTGTTGGAATTACATTTCTGAGTACATTCTAAATATTGATGTCTTAGTTCTCAGTTATGGGTAAAATTACCATTTTACCTTTTATTCATAAAAATGACAAACATTTTTCATTTTAAGTCAAAATTGAACGTACTTAGTGTCATTAAGATCGGTTTTTTGAGTACATTCATAATTTCTAAGTTTTAAATCATGTTTTAATCTCTATATAAAGGGAATTTCCAATAACCTAATATTCCAGCTCAGAATTTATGAAAACTCAAACTTTATTGATTTTCTCAATCAATTTACAAAAATTGGGGTTATTACAGCCTAGCTCTTGCATGCATGCAAGACCAAGGTCCACTCACGATGTTTGGTGATGTAGCAGCTGGTCTTGTTGCAGGTAGGGCAGCTGCCATCATGCATGAAAGTTGGAGTGAAGAGTGAAACTTAAGGTAGAGTGATATAAGAGAGAAAATCATATCATGTCTTACCTTTGGATGATCAAACCAAGAGAGGTAAAGTATTTGAGTGTAAAAGCTAGATAAGGAGAGGAAGATTGGGGGGAGGGGAGGACAGAGGGAGAGAGGTCTGATGGAGAAAATCTAAGAAGAAATAATGGGAAAGAGGAGAATTGAAGTGAGAAGAGAAGGAGCAACTTAGTGGACGAAAAAGCCCAAATAATTGGAGAGGAAATGCATTGTTAGGTGTTGCATTCTAGTAGAGAAACATTATAATTTTTAAGGAATTCTTCACCGAGTAGGGGGATTTAGGAAATCCTTAATGCATCAATCTGATATGAAATCAAGTTAATTTTGACTTGAATTGTTGATCCTATTATGGTCTAATCATATTTCATGCTTCCATATGTATTCTACATGAAATCACAAGTAGATACAAGCTTGAACATGTCTAGAAAAATATTGAATGGTTGATTCTCACTTGAGGTTAAAGTGGCACATGTGTATATGGGGTATGAGATCAAGATATTACTCTAGCAGTAAAACCACCTTAGATTGCTACTGTTTTGGGTTGAAATTTGGAATAATCTTGATCTTATCTTATAGCATACAAATGAGGCATGATGTTAGTTTAAAATTACAAGAGGAGGGAATTTTTCATCATTTTCTGCACATTTTTTATAGAAAACCAAGGGCCATTTCCTCTCTTAATAGAGTGATTTGAAAGCATTATGGACATGAGATGATTTTGATGTGCTAATGTACTAGTAATTATATTGAATGAATTAAAATTCATTTGTAGAAATTCAGGGATCAATGGAGAATTGGGACAAAAATCACTAGAGTTATTGAAGTGCTCATTGTAGAAACCTAAAGCAAGGCACATGATTCACTCAATGATTTGGCTACCAATTCCTTATTAAAACTTAGATATTTTACATCCATTCCAATGTTACCTTATTGGTTTATGATCCCTAAAAGTTTTGGCTTTGAATGATACTAGGTGGTAGCCCAAATATAATTGGAGATTTCACTTTGAAAGTGGGGCATAAATAATGTTAAATCATGATATTAGCCTACTCTATGTTGATGATTGATTGTAGGAATATAGAATAAATGTGTGTGTGATCAATTTCCATGTGTTGGTTGGGTTGTAATTGGCATGAAACATGCACAAGATGATTATAAGTTTCACCTTGGTCCAAATGCATGAAATTAGCTCTTGAGTTTGGATCTTTTAATATGGAAATTATGCTCTTATTGGGTACTGTTTTCTATGGAGTTTTGTCATCCTATTTTTCTTGATATGATGGCATGGAACATGTAATGAAATAGTGAAAACTATGGACGTGGAACATGTGTATGATTTATGGACTTTGGACCCACATTTAAGCTAAGAAATGAATTAGTTTGGCAAATGAAACAGGGGCTTCTTTAAGACCAAATCATAAATCTTGAAAAATCTAAACTAATTAATTATTAAAAATTAAATGTCTAAATTGATCTAATGAGTAATAATAGTTCTTCAGATGTAAGAAATTTTTAGCACATATTTGACCCCATAGAGTGGAACTTGAACAAAATCGATTATAAACAAAGATAACCTAAGACACTATAATAGGTTGGGTCCCTAGGCAATGTGGGACAAAACTCTTAGAGTACTCGATGCATTGCTTATCACCATCCCTCTAGAATCCCTCTTCCCCCTTTAGGGAACATGCTTTTCCATATGTGACTACTCTTTAGATCCATCCAGAAACCATGTGCAATCTAGACCCACCATTAGGAGGGGGAACTAGCTTTGATACCAATTGGAATAGTCCAGGTCCCAACAATACATATATATTATCTTCTTTGGCCAAAGCCTAATGGTTTTGTTCTTTCCCATAGGGAAAACATGTATGTGCTACGGGGATACCCAACTCTTATAGTGGCCTAGACTTCTTCTCCCTAGGCAATGTGGCACTAAACTCTCAAGACTACCCAAGGCATTGTGTATGACTAAGTATTGAGGTAAATGGTTAAGTAAGAAACAAATGATGATAATGAGTCCTAGTGATCAAATCACATCATGCGTGACAAACAAAGTGGAATGATGTTAATGAGAAAAATTATTATTAAATGACAAATGGAGATAATCTAAAACAAATAACTAAATGACATTATAAGGGTACAACCATGATACAGTGAATGGATTGGAGGCCATTATCCACATGACAAATGAGGAGCATGATGCACCATACATATGGGAGAGCAATGGGAGCTGAAATGGCAGCCACCATGCATGGAATTGACCAACACATGGAAGGGCTTCCCGTGCATGGTGGAAGCTGGCCTAGACTATTATGAAGCTCCCATCCTCCCATGTGATGTTGAGTGCATTATGAAACAAGATGGGTATCCCCTAAGCTGCTTAAGGAAGCAACCAAACCCACTAAGAAAAGAGAGAAAGCAAAGGGAAAGAGAGGAAACCAAGAGGGGAGAATAAAAACAAAGAAGAAAGGGGGGAAACTAGATGAGGAAGAAGAAAGAGCTAAGGAAGAAGAAGAGGGAAAAGTGAAGGAGAAGGGATGGTCAACAACAAACAAGGAGAAGCAAAACATTGGGGCTGTTTGGACATTCCAAAAGCTAGGAGGAGCTCAATGCTTTGAAGCCTAGCAACACCAAGAGTTTTATCCATTGACAAGCTTCAAACAAGGTAGGGAGCATTAGGAGAGATCTTAATAGGATCAATGATTTAGACTGATAAAAACTAACATTTCATGCTTGCTCCAGGATTTTTTGAAGAGAATGATTGTATGCTTCGACCTTGCTTTTTTGGCATGATCTCTTTAGCATTTTAGAGTATGTTATTTATCTATCATATTTGAATTTTTATGGATTAAACCCATGCTTTAATTTCTAAGTTTCATATGAGTAAAATTGGGTGAAATAATGTAGTAAACATGCTTCAATGGTGGCCCATTTGCAAGAGAGCAAATGGCATCATTTTAAAGGACATTTGTGTTAATTTTTACCTCTAATTTGGAAGCATGACATGCACTTATCAATGTGATTTTGATGATTATATACTTTGATGTATGAATGGCATGTTAGATCTGACTTTTAGCATGAAAAGTCAAAGGGGAATTGACTTGAAAAATTGATACCATTTCAAGCATGAAAATGGGGCTATCTTACTAAAACTTTGGGTGGAAATTTAGGTCACAGTTGGGATCTTTATCTTGGGTTTATTTAGGGTGTTAATAGAATGTAATTACATGATTGATTCATTTCCAATGATTCTAAAGAATTAGGATTTAAAAACTATGGGAAAATGGCTTGAAAATGTGGCGTTTCTAGGTCCAAATTTGGGCCAGGAAACAGACCAGATCCACGCAGAGTTTTGGGTGATTAAAACACTTGATAAATTGGAAATGTTTGCATGGTTTTATCCATACTTAAGCTAGTTAGAGTATCAATGGTGTGGATGACACAAATTGTAGGTTCTTCATGGACTTAAGGCCCTCCAAATGTGGATTGTTCTCTGCATTACCTATAGCAAACAATACCAGTAACTTAGGCATTTTGAGAGTGTTTGAGTGAGGGGAAACCTTGGGACTTTCCTTAATGTTTCCAAGCCTTGATGATACTAAATAAATTCAGTAACAAATGAAATAAATTGATCACTCTAAACTATGGAATTCACAATCTTTTGAAGTGCAAACCTAGGAAAACTCCATAGGGAGCACTTGGAATGTTGTAAAATGCCTAAAGTGTAAGCCTTTTGAGAACCACCTTAAGTCCTGATTTTCTGACAGAGTTGTGTAAGAATGATTGTTGAAACAATATAGAATTGAGGGTTGATGATAACCACTATGGTATTGCCTAGGGCATGGGAGAATTCATGGACCAAAACATGCTATGGAGGTGTGTTAGAAATCACCGAGTATGGGATTGGTGTAGCACACTGCCATGGTATGTTTTGGAGAGTTAATTTTCATTGAAGTGTTGACATATGATGATGCAAATATCAGACAGAAATGTGGTTAGGATATGTCCACAAAACATGTAATCCAGTCCCTCAAATTGAGTGTGCTTGGACTTAGCACCTTGGGCCAACTCTAGGGTAAGATTTGGGCCTAATCACTTTGTTGACTAAGTGGCACTTTGACAAATGATCTTTCACCAGATTAAGACAGTTAAAATGAGAATTTTGGACCTATGCTAAGGTCTGAAATGAGAAAAACATGACTATGGCCTAAGCCCCTAAAGAAAGTAACCCAACTTTAATAAGTGGAACCTATGGTATAAGGACTAGTCACTTAGAACAATGGATAACAAGCGACTAATGCATGAAATGACATATGAATGCCATGAAAATCTTATATTAATGACATGTGAATACTATGGAATACCATGCATGATAACATGCATATGACATGGGAATGCCAAATGAAATGATGCACGAATGCCAAGAAAATACTATGTGAATGGCTTGTGAATGCCGTGAAATACCATAAAGGATAACATGTATATGACATGGGAATCTTACCTAAAATGATGTATGAATTCCATGCAAATGATATATGGATGACATATGAATGCTATCGAATACCATAGAGGATAACATGTATAAGAATTGGTGTGTTACTTTAATTGATGTATGAATGCCATGGAAATGTTATATGAATGACATGGGAATGCTCTAGAATACCATAGAGGATAACATGCATGTGAAATGGTAATGTTATTAGAAATGATGCATGAATGCCATGGGAATGCTATTTGAATGACATGTGGATGCTATGGAATACCATATAGGATAACATGTATAAGAGATGGGAGTCTTACTTGAAATGATACATGAATGCCATGGAAATGCTATATGAATGACATGTGAATGCTATGGAATACCATAGAGGACAACATGTATGTGACATGGTAATGTTATTAGAAATGATGCATGAATGCCATGGAAATGCTATTTGAATGGCATGCGGATGCTGTGGAATGCCATATAGGATAACATGTATAAGACATGGGAGTCTTGAAATGATGCATGAATGCCATAGAAATGTTATATGAATGACATGTGAATGCTATGGAATTCCATAGAGGACAACATGTATGTGACATGGTAATATTATTGAAAATGATGCATGAATGCCATGGAAATGCTATATGAATGACATGAGAATGCTATGAAATTTAATAGAGAATGACATGTATCTACTATGGAAATATCATAGAAGTGATATGCTAGTTTTATGAACATCAAATGGAATATGACAGGAAATGACTATTGAAATGTGACAAAAAGTAACATAGAAACCTTATGAAAAATCCATGGAGAAAGATATGGTGATACTCATACTATGCAATAGTAACCATTGAATTTAATGTAAACCATCATGACAAATGATTATAGATGTTAAATTATCTTGAACTTGTATGAAAGCATTTTCATGAACACCTAGCATATTAGCTAGTGATAGATAGATCCATCATTAGAGAAGTCCTTCAAACTACACTTTCATAATAGTTGTGGCTATGTTATAAAAAGCTTCCATGCCTTAAAAAGAAAAACATAAAAACACATTCAAAAGCAATGCATAGAAAAGTCTTGAAAAGAAATGCATCAAAAAGTCTTTAAATGAAGTGAATAGAAAATCCATGGAACGAAATGCAATGAAAAGTTTTGAAAAAATATTAAGGGGCGTTTATTTAAAGGTGTATGTATGGTGTTTTTGAGATATCATGGCATATCTCAAATGTGCACCTTATTTAACCACGCTATCTGTGGCATATGTGAGATGTGCACCTTATTTAATCACGTTATCTATGACATATGTGAGATGTGCACCATATTTAATCGCATTATCTGTAGCATATGTGAGATGTGCACTTTATTTAACTGTGTTATCTCTGGCATATCTAAGATATCGGTTTTATTTAACTTTTGTCATGTTGATATGTTTGGTGTTATTTCAAATATCCCAAATGTAGATTCAAGTGTATATTTTCTCCTCTTGTAGAGAGAGAAAAATAATAATAATAACTGCATTTTTTAGAGAGAGAGAAGGAAGAGGCCATTTTCAACATTCCTTAGGGGGTTTGCATTCCTCCATGGGCATTGATGACGTGGACCGCTTAATGGACGGTTGTGATTATCTAATCCTAGGATCTTGTTTGTTGTTTGCCATTGATGATGGGGACCGCTTAATGGAAGGTCTAAATTTGACGCATGGCCATTGGTGATGGGGATCACTTAATGGAAGGTCCAAATTTGCCACACAGCCATTGATGATGGGGACTGCCTAATGGAACTCGAATGTGCCACAAATGACACGCCATTAATTAGGCTACTGGTCCCACCAGATGTACCACTCCATTTGGCAGAAATCAAACTAAAGTAGGAAATCCTCATTCTTGGTGTCTATGATAATATAACAAATCCAAGGGCTACAATTGTTTGATATGTGAGATTTTCTCCTCACAACCCATCTAAGGTGGGGTCCAACAAATGAGTGGAATGGATCACCAAATTGTGAGCACTCCTCTTGTGCATTTAGCCGTGCATTGTTCCTACCATCTAGCAAGAGGAATGCCATGGAGCCCCACTTTTGAGTCCAACTGCCTTGGAAGATCTAACCCATTCATCTGCTTAGCCCAATTGTGAATTATAAAACCCCACTTTTGGACAATCCGACCATTCATCCACTACCCTCTTCTGATATCTTGCAAGTTCACTGAGGGAGAATAATAGTATGGTTGCAAGAAGCACTCTTGCCACCATTTCCAACATTCCTTAGGGAGGTTTGCATTCCTCCTTGGGCATTGATGATGTGAATCGCTTAATGGACGGCTGTGATTATCTAATCCTAGGATCTTGTTTGTTGTTTGCCATTGATGATGGGGACCGCTTAATGGAACTCGAATGTACCACAAATGACACGCCATTAAAATAATTCATCAGGCTACTGGTCCCACCAGATATAGCACTCCATTTCGAAGAAATCAAACTAAAGATGGAAATCCTCATTCTTGGTGTCTATGATAATATAATGAATCCAAGGGCTAGAATTGTTTGATATGTGAGATTTTCTCCTCACAACCTGTCTGAGGTGGGGTCCAACAGATGAGTGGAATGGATCACCAAATTGTGAGCACTCCTCTTCTACATTTAGTTGTGCGTTGTTCCTGCCATCTAGCAAGAGGAATGCCATGGAACCCCACTTTTGAGTCCAGCTGCCTCAGACAATCTAACCCATTTATTTGCTTGGCCCAATTTTGAATTATAAAACCCCACTTTAGGACAATCCGTCCATTCATCCACTACCCTCTTCTGATATCTTGCAAGTTCACCAAGGGAGAATAATAATATGGTTGCAAGAAGTACTCCTGCCAATCAATTTAACCTTTTTGCTAGTTATAAGTCAACCTTTCAGTCTCATTCTTACTTGCTATGACTACATTGCATCGATTATGAAATTAAATTATGTTATTTAATAAGGAAATGAGGGTATTACACATGCAATTTTGCAACATTTGGTGCCACACAAATGCATATACAACAAAGGTACCATAAAATCCCTAGGCCTTAGGAATATCATAGC
This sequence comes from Warburgia ugandensis, assembly GCA_035236585.1. Taxonomy (NCBI): domain Eukaryota; kingdom Viridiplantae; phylum Streptophyta; class Magnoliopsida; order Canellales; family Canellaceae; genus Warburgia; species Warburgia ugandensis. The sequence goes on along the minus strand of CP141131.1, from coordinate 76,935,248 downwards.
ATAGATGAATGGCCCAGATCATTGATGAATATTAAGGTGCTAGTTGATATCATGACATATGCTCGAAATGCAGCTTATTTAACTATGTTCATATCTGAGGCATATCTCAGATATCATAAAAAATATCACTAGAGATATTGCCGAAGATATCACAGAACAAATATCACATATCTGAGATATCATACAAGATATCACAGAATATATGACACATATCTCAGATATCACACAAGATATCATTGGAGATATCACAGGAGACATGCCAACAAAATGCCAAACAGGTGCCATTAAATAAACCCCCCTAATTGGAATGCCATGAAAAGGGATACACCCAGGATGCTCCATTTGTAGATAGAGAAATGTGAAAGCCAATAAGGCATGTATTGGCCTCATTTTGCATGGATAGAAGAACACCTTCATCTTAAAGATGAAATGGATTCTGAAATGGAACTTACATGATTTGGAAAATATGAAAGTGAACAGTTGCATCTCTAGTTTTGTCTTGGGTTTTTCTTTATAGCGTAACATTTCACGGGAATTTGTAAATCCATAGATCACAAAGTATTTGTAAGTCCCAAGGCACTATGCTACTAGGTACAATTTGGCCCCTAACCTTTGACTTCATACCCACCCTCATGTAGGGCATTGATGCAGGACTAAGTTTCGTAGAGCTGCTCCTAGGATAAATTGGTAGCCCAGTGAGGGTCGGCTTGAAATCAAATCACATTGGTATCCATGACTGTCATGGTGGGTGTCAAAAGTTGCTTAGGGTAGCAGTATCCCCACTAGTAGTACGTAGATGTGTAGATAGATGATTTGAAAAACACGTAATAACATGTCAATCATTCTTTAAAGTTAGACTAGAGCTTGTGACAAGATGTTGTGCCACTCAGTAAAGAGTTAGCACTTCATTTGATTGTCGATTGATGAGTCGAGTTAGGGTATGCAAATATGATAGAAATTGGGGAGCTCGAGAGTATGCCCCAATCCCTTACACCAAGTTGATGCGGTAGATATCATGATGTTTTACCGATCCTAACATTTCTATCGATACAATTTAATTGAGACTGTTTTTTTCCACTATTTCACATTCTTACACATGTATAAGTTTTCTTATAATAACCAATGAAAGAACTACATGATATAGATACACTTGAGTACCTTCAAATCATGATGTTAACCCCACGTAAGTAGTAGTTATTGACATGTCCTTAATAGTTCATTATCTATACTTGTATTTGTATGCGTCTACTTGCTTACATAGAATACAAATACTTGCCATGCTTTTAGATTGGCCCTATTAGTGTTTTTCCAATTGGGCAAATGTGGTCACCCTCACCAACAATTTTAGGTGAGAGTTCATGAAGGTTAATTGCCAAGGAGAAGGGGATGGTGAAAGTGACATCTACTTTACACAAATGTAAGTTCAAGATAGAGTTAATTAGATAGTTTTTATTTCTAGCAAATTTACTAGATGACTATAAATATAACTTAATTTGACACTTAAATTGATTATGAAGGTTGTATGTGGACTTTTAAGATGAATGTTATGATGGTAGATTTACTTGTGACCAGTGGATCCTGAGACATTCTCTTACTTTCAACACACACTTATATTCTGAATCTATTTCACTATGTATGAAGGTTTAATGGCTGGCTTTGATATGGAGTATGGATTTGTGAAATTACCTATATTGGGTTTACAACACTTCATTTGCATAAATTTTTAACAGTAATTCTGATGCATTACTCATTACTTTTGAAAATGATTTTAGTAAACTATGATGTCGGAGTTTTGGTATCAAAGCTCATGCCTTACTACTCACAACTAGATTAACTGATCATAAGTTTCAACTATTAGGGTGTCATGTTTAGAAACTCTAGAAAATTGGTTGAACTAGAAACTTATAGGTGCTTTGTTGATTTTAGATGCCTCCCATGAGAAGTAGATCTGATCTTCCTCCTTCCACAGATAGATCTACTATCACAGGGACCTGCGTAGATGCTGGGGCATAAGGAGATGCAACAAATGAGATTGTAGAGATCCAACTTCAGTGAGTTAGGCAATCACTATAGGCCCCAAGAGAGTAGGGGAGCCTTTTACAGATGCACTAGTAGAGGATGTGGGTCCTAGAAGCGACAACCTTCTAGAGATATTTAGGAGGATTGCTCCTAGGTTCTCATGCAAAGATAGGCCACAGGTGGTGGAAACATAGCTTCATGATGTAGAGAGGATATTTGTAGCCATGGCTGTACTAGAGGATCAAAAGGTGGTGGTGGCCACTTTTGTTTCGATTGGAGAGGCTACAATGTGGTGGCCTACTACCCAAAGGAACTACTCTAAGGGTGGTGACATGATAGCATGGGAGGATTTCAAGAAATTCTATATAAACACATATTTTCATCCTCATATGGAGGAGAGGATGGAAGTAGAGTTTATGAGTTTAGTGTAGGGCACTAAGGCTATAGCTCTGTATTAGGAAAAGTTCACACATTTGCAATTATTTGCACTATATATTTGTAGTTCTATGTAGAAGGCAGCCTAGAATTTCATTAGGGGCTAAACTTTGACTTGAAAATCCAAATATATAAATCTTTGCCTACCACCATAACTACAGTAGTGGAACTTGCTTCCATATTGGTGAGAGAGTTATGAGATGGGTAAGAAGAGGAAGTTCTCAGATAAAGATATTTGCATGGCCTACGAAGCTGTCAGCTACTTAGTTCAAGGGGAGAGAAGATATAATAACCCCAATTTTTGTAAATTGATTGAGAAAATCAATAAAGTTTGAGTTTTCAGAAATTCTAGGCTGGAATATTAGGTTATTGGAAATTCTCTTTTTTTTTAGAGATTAAACAATGTTTCAAAACTTAAAAATTATGAATGTACTAAAAAAATGATCAAAATAACACTAAGTATGTTCAATTCTAAGTTAAAATGAAAAATCCTTAATTTTCTCTATTTTTATGAATAAAAGGGTTGGTAAAATGGTAATTTAACCCATAACCAAGATCTAAGACTTCAATATTGAGAATGTACTCAAAAATATGATTCCAATGCCACCTAACTACACTCAATTCTGAGCTCGGGGGAATAAAATCAATTATTCTCCACAAAAGGGCAAAATGGTCTTTTCACACCTGTACGGGTCCCACAAATGAATCAAACGGCCAAAAAACATGTAATGAGTGGTCAAGCCACTACCAGTTAATAATAGAGAAGGAGGTGGTAGTGGAGGATCCAATGCTAATTTAATATTCAAAAGAATTAAAATATAAATATTACAAGTAACTATGAAAAATGCAAAAAAACCTATAAATACCCCCCCAAAAATCCTCCAAAAGTGTTCACAAAAATTATCTTTCTTCCCTTGAAAAACCAGATCCAAACGCATTCCCAAACTTCCAAAATTCCCAAAAATCCCTTTTCTTATACTTTCTCTCTCCTCTCTCTAGATTGGAACAAGAGACCTAAATTCAACTAGGCACTCTGTTCTAAATCAAATCTCACCCATCCCACTATTCATATTGTCCTAGACTATCTTATCTACAAAACCTCCAAAGAATTTCAAGATCCAACTGTGCAATCAATGGGAAATCACAAAACAAACAGTTGTCGAGCGATCTTATCATCAACAAGATATTTCTTTAAAATTGGGATGCAAAACCTAAGTTTTTCTCCAATCAGGTAGGTGAAAACTCTTCCCATACTTATTTCATGTTAGTTTATATAATTTTTATTTTTTGAAATTAATTTTAGGTTAAAAATTATAAAAATCAAGTAAGGACAAGAACCCTTCATTTCTGTATGATGGAAGCCTCAAATGGAAAATCTAAGCCATCCAATCAATCCAAAAGGGTCCAAAACCCCTATGATAGAATTTTCAGGAAATTTCATCAAGTTTGGACCTTTGATTTAAGAAGAATTGATTGGATGGTCCAAAATGGACTATCTGATCTTCTTTATAATATCTAGCTCCTGGGATGTCGCATGGAAACGAGCCCTACGGGAGCGTTTCTATCCCACGATATGCGTGCAGTGACGTTCCGACAGAATGACGCGTGGAGCAACGTGGTCCAAGGTAGTGTGTTCCCACCTGCTTCCTTGTGATGGGAGCGCGGCCTACTATGCCCGACTGACCGTCCATTCTGCTGGGCCCAGATCAAATATGTACCCTAGGAACAACTATGAACTTCAAAGTTCAATTACAGACTCATCTGAACTCCAAATTAGGATTGGAAAGAAGCTATGAAAAGCTTGTAATGTCTATTTTCTTTTGAAATCATAAAATTGTTAAAAATATTCAAGAAACTTTCAGTTTTTTTGGAATTAAGCTTCTAATTTTCATGATCTTCATGTCTGAGGGGGATCTAATGCAACGATGATATAATGTTGAAATAAAGGAATATCCATGATTTATTTTGACAGATCTAACATAAATTGAGGAATCTGCCCTTTAGGGTAGAAATGACCTAAAAATACAAAGGGACCCACTTGATCAATGAGATCAAGCATGATTAGACCCTTGGGATGGATTGAATGAATGAGATTATGTTGGAATCCACTGAGATCATGGATTAAATGTGATAAAAATAAATGGATATGATCTTTGGACCTTAATGAAGTAAAAGCCCTAAATGTAATTAAAACCCTGGTCTAAAGGAAAAGATCTAAAATCTAATGGTTTGATCATAAGTAAAAGTTTTTAATAATATTAATCTAATTAGCTTACTTGTCTTTTATTTGATAATAGAATTGTAAATGTGATTTATGTTATAAATTGGGAAGCATGATAGTGTAATTCTTAAATTTTAGCATGCTATGCTCTATATGTTATTGGATTGTTATAGGTTGGTAATTTAATTATCTTAGGGTCATGTTAGTTTAAATTTAAGATTTTAGCATGATTCCATTAGATTACTAGTAAAATTTCTTGTATTTCATAACTTAGGATCATGCTATTTTAAATATAGTTTTATTTCATTAGGTAAAGTTTGGGCATGTTAGTATAAATGGTTGTTAAAATTATATTGGATTTAGGCTTTAAAGTTTATGATTTAATTGTTGTCAAATTTTATTAGTAGATTCAAATGTTAAGTAGTTATTAAGATATAATGAGCATAAATCACCAAAAATGTAAACTAATGGAATATAGAGATTCATGGACAATTAAGATGAGTGAATGTCTTTGACTTAATATTAGTAAGGGCTATAGTTAGTAGGACAATATAAAGATTAGCAAATCCTTGGCCCAAACTAGAAGAGAAATAAACCCCATGAATGACATTTTAAATGTTCATGGATTTAATTAAAATCAATTAGAAAGAGTATTTAGGGTTAAAATGCTCGTAGGAATCTTATGAAAGGTTGAGCTAAGGTCACTCTAGTGAATGCTGAATATGGTGGTTAAGGGGGTTCTCTAATAAAGCCTCACTCTTCCCCTACCTTTCAATGACGTTTGTGAGGTCTAAACGCCTCCTTACATGAGGATTGAAGGAACCACTCTATGTTCAACCATTCAGCTAGTAAGCCTTATCCAATTAGAAATAAGAGGAGCAGTCTAGACTTAGGATGAAATAAGTTATCTTCAACCAGTAAACATTAACTTGTTGAATAATAATAATAAGAGCATAAAATTTTAGTAAATTATCTAACCCTAATAAAAATTATAAGTAAGATAAGGATAATAAAGAAAGATCCATGGGATCTTGAATGGTCAAGAACAATAAAAAGAAATAAATACTTCTTAATGATATATATATATATATATATTGCTTACAATTTAGATCAAATAGAATAGAAGATCTGAACCCTTCATCAAATATGATTCAAAGAAGAGGACCAAGATCATCATCGTTTGGGATGATCAAACGACTAAACTTAGATCAAAGAAGAACTAGATGATAGAAGATCTAAGCCCTTAATCTTTATCAACAAGTATAAATTGTTGATCAAAGGATCTATGAAAGATCATGATCAAAGAAAGGAATACACAAAGACTTAGAATAGAAAATACTTAGATTTGAAAGATTAGAAGATCATTCTAACCATCAGATCTATTGATCAATAGAATAAACACTTTTTGAGGAAGATAGATCATGATAGGACACATGATAGAGTCCTTTAGATCATAGGACAAGATTAGACAAGGAATATAGATGGGATAAAAAATATAGGATTATTCAAATTATATAAATATATTGACAGTATGTATAGATTTATAGATTACATACGTCAATTAGGATTAGGGAAGATCTGAAGAAATAGATCACTACTTGAAGGCAGGAGGATTTTATGAATGCATCTACATAGGATGTACATGTTGAATACATGATCTTATGTCTAGAAATGTTGACAAGTGTAATGTTAATACTTGTATTAAATCCCCTAAAACCCTTATGATCCAACCAAACACATATGAAGTGGTTAGGTTAGAATTGAGGAAAAGACTCTAACTGAATATGGAATTGGAAGATATTCTAGCTCTAAGTAGACAGACAGATTATCTAATATGTATCAAACCTATTTTATATACAAGCATGGAGGCTTGTGGTTTTGTTTTAAATAGGCATAAGCTTAAGGATGCTATGCTATGGGAGGTATGAGGGTTTGGCCACCCGCTTCTCGACATTTGATGATATGCTAATACACTGCCCTATGAGAGGCTAAAAGTTGAGTGGGGCAATTATGGGAAGGCCACCACTATGAAAGTCCTGTCTCCCTATATGGGCAGTTACACAATATTTTTCACCTTGGTATCAGTGGTGAGTAGGGGAGTTATCTGAGTGTGCTAGTATAGATCAAATTGCAGCATGGTAGTCCTTTAATTATTTTGTACTATGATGCATATGAGATAGGCATAGTCAAATGGCTTATGTTTCGGCATGATGAAATGCCTAGTAATTGTATATTACCAGTATTTCCCAAGAAGGAAAATTCTTAGTATAAGACTAGTTGAAATACTGAATTCTCATAGTGGAAAGAATTGATTAGCTTAGTTGCGAATGTTATTTGACCACTTTCATAAATTTGATAGATTTATCCATATACAGTATGTATGTATAAGGATGTACATATATGACAAAGTAAAGAGATTGATACATGAGTATGTTTATGAATAACGAGATTATGAAGTATTAGAATTATACTATCAAATTATTATGCTTTTTGAATCCCATACTGAGCATAGCTTATTGAGATATTAAAAATGTTTAAATGTTTACAATATCTCAGACACAGAGAAGGCGAGTTAGGAGCTCAAGACTGAAGAAGACTAGGGAGAATAATCATCAGGGTATACCCCTTGAAGACATGTATTATGTTTTGTTTGAGAGTATTGTATTGTAATGAAATTTTCATTGTATAGTGAGCTTTGAGTTTTGGATTATGTAATTTGGAAAAGTATTGTAATGGATTTGGGTTGTACTATGAACTAATGGATGGATTCTTGACTTTAATAAAAGTATATTCCTTCAATGGAATTTTATATTATATAAAATTCTACTTAAGTTTTGTATGAAGTGATGACTTGGATTTTTACAAAACAAGTTCTAATGAAAAGAATTTTGCTGCTTTGCTTTGCAAAATTTTTTTACTACTAAGGCCCCTGCCTTTGAAAAATGTATTACAAAAACCTAGTTTGTCACAGAGGAGGTTTAGAGCCATTCATCCAGTCACAGCACAGTACAAATATGTCCAAAGGAGAGATGATAATCCAATTTTAGATTAAGATAGAAATAGTTATATAGAATACCGATTGAAATTTTGGTTTATCAGTAGATGCCACCAAAGAGATGACAAGGCAGATAGCTCAAAATACTCCGAAGGACAATACGAAGAGATTAACAATGAATAATGTGGAAGAGATAGTAACAAGGGTATTGAGAAACCTTCTTCCTCACATTCAACAACCCCAAAGTTTATCACCTCCAGTAGAGATACCAAGTACTCAAGCTTAAGCTTAGCCTGAAGTGAGACACAATACACCAACACCAGATACTCCCACACTAGTACAAGGTCAATCTTCCCTTGTACCAAGTGAAGAAGTTAGAAAATCTCCATTAGCATTAGAAAAGGTTGACAAAATGATGGAGAGATTTCAAAAGATGGCTATGGGGTATAATGGCAAGAGCAAAGCTGAGAAGGCTGAGGAATGGATATATGAACTAGAAAGGACTTTCAGTGCACTACGTACTCCTCCAGAGTTGAAGGTTAAATTTGTCACCTATCTATTAAAACAAGAAGCTGCATTTTGGTGGAGATTAGTTAACAATACCTTCTTCTCAAATTCTGAGGATACTACATGGGAGGAATTTAAGGAAGTTTTCAACCACTAACATTTCCCTTCTCATGTACAAGTAAGAAAGCTGATAGAGTTTTTGGAACTTAGACAAGGGAACATGTCAGTGGTAGGGTACAATAATAAATTTACACAGTTAAGGACATTTGCGACTCATGTGTGTAACACTAAAACACACATAGTGAATCGATTCAAGAAGGGCTACACCTAGGGCTGAAAGTAAAGGTACTTTGAACTAAACCCACGACCTTGGCCAAATGTGTGGAAATGGCTTCCAAGTTTGAAGAAGAATATAAGAAGAGTCAAACCACCAAGTTTGGTGGAGGAGAAAACTATAATCCAAAGCCCTTTCAGAAGCATAAAAGACCTTGGAACAATTTTAAGCCCCAATGAAATCAGATGAACAATGCACCAGGGAAAAATAGACAACCATGTCCAAGATGCAGGAAATTCCACCAAGGCAATATGTGCCCTAATCCTAGACAACGATAAGCACAACGGTTTCCTATCAAGTACAATAATTGTGGGGAGTATGGACACATCACCACCTACTGTACCAAACCACTGGTAGTTAAGGAGGCAAAACCAAAAATTGCCCCTCGACACCTAGGAAGAGTATTAGCCATCACTGATGGCCAGGCTGGACCATCTAATGCGATGATTGAAGGTACATTACTTGTAGCTAACAACTATGCCAAAGTACTATTTGATTCTAGATCACACATTCCTTTATATCTTTCATATTTGCATCTAGTATACAACTGTCAATGAAAAACTTGGGATTTTATCTATATGTAACAACTCCAGATGGAAAAACAGTTAGATTACAAGAATACTTGCATAATGTACTTGTAGAAGTATTGGGTAAAATAATGGACATGGACCTCATTTTACTAAACATTGTGGACTTTGACATCATACTGGGTATGGATTGGTTAGCAAAATACTGGGTAGTCATGAACTATCACAAGAAGAAAATCACATTTAGCATACCTGGTGAGGAAGTATTAATACCGTATGGCAAACAAAATGACTTAGACAAATCCATTATCTCAACTATGAAGGCTGTCAAACATATGTCCAAGGGGTGTCAGGAATTTCTAGCAATAGTAACTGCTTTGGATGTTGAACAGCTAAGGATAATAGAAATTGAAGTAGTCAGGGAATTCCAAGATGTTTTTCTAGAAGAACTTCCAAGATGTTTTTCTTGAAGAAATTGAGTTTACCATTGAAGTAATTCCTAGTACAACTCCAATTTCTAAAGCACCTTATAATATGGCCACAATAGAGTTGAAAGGTCAGTTATAGGAATTATTAGAGAAAGGGTTTGTTAGACCAAGTAGTTCACCATTGGGAGTACCAGTAATATTTGTGAAGAAGAAGGATGGGTCTATGAGATTGTGCATTGATTATAGAATGTTGAACAGTGTCACAGTGAAAAATAGGTATCCCTTACCTCATACTGATGATCTCTTTGATCAATTCCAATCTGCTAAGGTCTTTTCCAAAATCAACCTTAGATCAAGATATCATCAATTATGTATTAAGGATGAAGATATACCCAAGTCAGCATTCAGAACTCGGTATGGGCATTACGAGCTTCTAGTCATGTCTTTTGGGCTAACCAATGCACTAGTAGTGTTTATGGATCTGATGAACAGAATCTTCAAGGAATTTTTAGATAAATTTGTGATTGTATTTATTGTTGATATACTGATTTACTCTACCAGTATTAAGGAACATCAAGAACACTTACGAATTGTACTAAAGACCCTCAAAACACATAAACTATTTGGTAATTTTAGTAAGTGTGAATTCTAGTCAGAGAAATTCAATTTCGTGGGTCATGTAATTTCCAAGAATGGAGTAGAAGTGGACCCCACCAAGGTTGAAGTAGTAATGAATTGGGAGAAACCTAAGACAATAATAAAAATACATAGTTTTCTTAGACTGGCAGGATACTACCATAGATTCATTCAAGGATTTTCCCATATAGCCCTTCCTTTGACTACATTGACTAGAAAAGGGTTACAATTCACTTGGATAGAAGAGTGTGAAAATAGTTTCCAAGAGCTAAAGAAGAGGTTAACTACACCAACTGTATTTACTTTATCATCAGGAAGTGGGGGATATGTAATATACTATGATGCTTCAAGCAAAGGCATAGGAGGTGTACTGATGCAAAATGGGAAGGTCATTGCTTATGCATCTAGACAATTTAAGAAACATGAAATAAATTACCCATTACATGACCTAGAATTGGCAGCTATATTTTTTGCATTGAAAAATTGGAGACACTATTATATGAAGATTTGAAAATGAGACAAAGAAGATGGATGGAATATATCAAAGACTATGATTTCACCATCCATTACCACCTTGGAAAAGCGAACGTAGTAGCTGATGCATTAAGTAGACAACCAAGAGTTGTACTCACAAGCATCACCATTAAATCATCTCTTTTAGAAAGAGTCCTTAAAGCCGAAGAAGAAGATACGATAACTCAGGAATTGTGTAAAAAGATAGGATTTTGTAAGGGTACAGATGGGGGTATACATTTTTAGGAGAGATTGGTGGTTCCTTTAAATATAGACTTAAGAAAAGAATTGTTACAAGAAGCCCATTAGTCAAAAATTTTCATACACCCTGGGGGTACAAAGATGTGCCAGGATTTGGAAAGAAACTTTTGGTGGAAGGCATGAAAAGAGAAATAAGGGAATTTGTGGCTAGATGTTTGAATTGTCAACAAGTAAAAGTTGAACACCAAAGACTAGCTGGAATGTTACAAACACTGAAACTTCCAGAATGAAAATGGGACAACATCACTATGGATTTTGTAGCAGGATGGCCAAGGACCTGGGCAGGCCATGACATGATTTGGGTGATTATGGATAGGTTAACAAAATCAGCACATTTCCTTCCAATTAGACAGAACCAGTTAGTTGACAGTCTCGCTAAGTTATACATCAAAGAAATAGTAAGTCTTCATGGGATTCCACTATCCATCATCTCTAATAGGGATGGAAGATTTACTTCAAGATGTTGGAAGAGTGTACAACAAACCTTGGGAACCTCACTTAAATTCAATACAGCATTTCACCCCAAAACATACAGTCAATTAGAAAGGAATATTCAAACTTTAGAAGATATGTTGAGAGCATGTGCATTAGATTGGAAAGGGAATTGGGATGAACATCTTCCATTAGTAAAATTCACGTATAACAACAGTTTTCAAGCAAGTATTGGCATGGCACCATACGAAGCATTGTATGGACGGCCATGTCAATCGCCAACCTGTTGGAGTGAAGTTGGAGAAATAAAGCTAATAAAGTCAGAACTAGTGGAATAGTGTACAGACAAGGTTAGATTGATATAGAAGAGGTTGCTAACAGCACACAGTCGGTAGAAGAATTATGCAAATAAAAGACGTAGAAACTTGGAATTTGATGTAGGGGAGCATGTATTTTTGAAAGTATCACTAGTCAAAGGAGTAATGAGGTTTGAAAGCAAAGGAAAACTTAGTCCTAGATTCATCGGTCTAGTTGAAATCCTAGAAAGAGTTGGTCCAGTAGCTTACAAATTAGCCTTACTCCCCAACTCTCAGAAATACGTAGTGTCTTTTATGTATCTATGCTACGAAAATACCTATAAGATGACATGCATGTACTTCAAAGGGTGCCAGAAGAGCTAAATCCAAACCTAACCTTTGAAGAGAAGGCAAGACATATCTTGGATCATAAGGAACATATGTTAAGGACCAAAACAATTCTGCTAGTCAAAGTCATAGGGTAACATCACTCTTTTGAAGAAACCACGTGGGAAACATAAGTAGAAAGGAGGAAGACACACCCTAGTCTATTTGATTAAGTTATTGTATTACAAATTTTGAGGACAAAATTATTGTAAGGGGGGAAGATTATAATAACCCCAATTTTTGTAAATTGATTGAGAAAATCAATAAAGTTTAAGTTTTCAGAAATTTTGGGCTAGAATATTAAGTTATTGGAAACTCTCTTTTTTTTAGAGATTAAACCATGATTTAAAACTTAGAAAATATGAATGTAATCGAAAAACCGTTCGAAATGAGACTAAGGACATTCAATTCCAAATTAAAATGAAAAATCCCTAATTTTCTCCATTTTTATGAATAAAAGTGTAAAATTGTAAATTTACCCATAACCAAGATCTAAGACCTCAATATTTAGAATGTACTCGAAAATACAATTCCAACACCACTAAGTACACTCAATTCCGAGTTCGGGAGAATAAAATGGCCAGAAAACATGTAATGAGTGGTCAAACCACTACCAGCTAATAGTGGAGAAGGAGGTGATAGTGGAGGATCCAATGTTAATTTAATATTCAAAATAATTAAAACATAATTATTACAAGTAATTATGAAAACTACAAAAACACCTATAAATATTGCCCAAAAATCATCCAAAAATGTTCATAAAAATTATCACGAAATTATCTTTCTTCCCTTGAAAAATTAGATCCAAATTCTCTCTCCTCTCTCTATATTGGAACAAGAGACCTAAATTCAGTTAGACACTCTGTTCCAAATCAAATCTCACCCATCCCACCATTCATATTGTCCTAGACTATTTTATCTACCAAACCCCCAAAGAATTTCAAGATCCAGTGGTGCAATTAAAGAAAAATCACAAAACAAGCTATTATTAGGCAATCTTATCATCAATGGGATATTTCTTTAAAATTGGAATGCAAAACCTAAGTTTTTCTCTAATCAAGTAGGTGGAAACTCTTCCCATACTTATTTCATGTTATTTTATATAATTTTTATTTTAAAAAAAATAATTTTAGGTTAAAAATTATAAAATCAAGTAAGGACAAGAACCCTTCATTTCTATATGATGGAGGGCTCATATGGAAAATCTGAGCGTTCAATCAATCCAAAAGGGTTCAAGACCCCTAGGGTAGAATTTGTAGGAAATCTCATCGAGTTTTGAGCCTTTGATTTAGGAGGAATTGATTAGACGGTCCAAAATGGACTATTCGATATTCTTTATAAGATCTGGCTCCTAGGATGCCATAGCAGAACTCTGCATGGAAACATGCCCTACGGGAGCATTTCTGCATGCGATACGTGTGTGGCAACGTTCTGATGTGCCAAGCAACGTTGTCCCAGGCAATGCATTCCCACCTACGTCTTGGTGACGGGTGCACTGTCCACTCTGCCCGACTAGACCCGCCACCCGACTTAATCAGGATTGTCCGTTCTATTAGGCCCAAATCAAATTTGCACCCTCAGAACGACTGTGAACTTCAAAGTTCAATTCCATAGTCATCTGAACTCCAAATTAAGATTGAAAAGAAGCTATGGAAAGCTTGTAATGTCTATTTTCTTTTGAAATCATAAAATTGATAAAAATATTCAAGAATTTTCTTATTTTAGGAATTAAGCTTCTAATTTTCATGATCTTCAAGATTTTAGATGATGAGATCTTGGGGATATAATGCAATGATGATACAATGTTGAAATAAAGTAATATTCATGATTTATTTTAATAGATCTAACATAAATTGAGTCATGTCTCCCCATATGGGTAGTTATATAATATTTTCTATTATGGTATCAGTACTAAATAGGACAGTTATCCAAGCACGTTAGTACGGATCAGACTGCAGCATGGTATTCCTTTTGATTATTTTACACTATGATGCAAATGAGATAGGCATAGTGGAATGTCTTATGTTTTAGCATGATGAAATGCCAGGTAATTGTATGCTACCAATATTTCCCAAGAAGGGAAATTCTCAGTGTAAGATTAGCTGAAATATTGATTTCTCATAGTGGAATGAATTGATCAGCTTAGTTGGGAATGTTATTTGACCACTTTCATAAATTTGAAGGATTTATGCATATACTGTATGTATGTATAAGGATGTACATATATGACAAAGTAAAGAGATTGATACATGAGTATGTTTATGAATAACGAGATTATGAAGTATTAGAATTATATTATCAAATTATTATGCTTCTTGAATCTCCTACCAAGCATAGCTTACTGAGATATTATAAATGTTTGAATGTTTACAATATCTTAGACACAGAGAAGGAGAGTTAGGAGCTCAAGACTAAAGAAGACTAGGGAGAATATTCATCAGGGTATACCCCTTGAAGACATGTATTTTGTTTTGTTTGAGAGTATGGTATTGTAATGAGATTTTCATTTTGTGGTGAGCATTGAGTTTTGGATTATGTAATTTGGACAATTATGGTAATGGATTTGGATTGTACTATGAACCATTGGATGGATTCTTGACTTTAATAAAAGTATATTCTTTCAATGGAATTTTATCTTGTACAAAATTCTACTTATATATAAAGTGATGACTTGGGTTTTTACAAAATAAGTTCTAAAGAAAAGAATTTCCATTGCTTTGCTTTGTGAAAATGTTTTACTACTAAGGGCCCTGTCTTTCAAAAATGTATTACAAAATGTGTTACAGAAACCTAGGTCGTCACAGAGGAGGTTCAGGGGAAGTGGTAGTCATTCCTACACTTCCACCTAAGTAGACCTTGTTTTGTTATTGCTAGCAGATGCTTTAGGTATGGTCCGTAGGAGCATTAGATAAAGGATTGAAAACAAACCAGGAGAGATCTCCCTCCTCGACAGGACATAGTCCCCATGAGCTAGGGGAGAGTCTTTACTATTACCACAAATCAGGCCCACATCTCAAGTGCTATAGTAGAACATACCCTCTCGATTTATGATACACATACTCATGTTTTGATTGACCCAAGTGCTATGCATTCTATTATATCTATCTATTTTACATCTAAGATTGACATTCCTGCTAGTATACTGGGTATTTGCTTAGAGATCAATATGCCAATGGGTGTCTATGGTTACATAGAAGCTTTTGTAGGTCATCCTCATAGTTATGATAAATAGAGGCTTACTACCAATTTGATCATGTTGGGGTGACTGACTTTGATATCATCTTGGGTATGGACTAGTAAGTAGAACATGGAGTTGTTGTGGATTGTAGGAGGAAGCATTTGATGCTTTATGAGCTAGACACAAAGACCTTTATGTTTCAGGGATGACTTGACACATCTAATGTCTAGATCATCTCTGCTATTTCGGTAGTGTGTTTGGTAATTCATGGATGCTAGGCGTACTTTGTTATTATCATGGTTCAAGAAAGGGAGTCTGGACCATGGTTGGATGAAATTGAGATTGTCTAAACTTTCAAGATATGTTTCCCAAGGATTTTCCTATTTTTTCACTAATGTGTGAGATGGGGTTCATGACTGAGTTGTTACCCAGGGTAGCTCCCATATCAAACGCTCCATACCGCATGGCTCCTATAGAGTTGGACTTAAAGATTCAGCTACAAGTGTTGTTGGATAAGAGTCGTGGGCAGCCCTGGTTCTATTTATGACAAAGGATGGTTCACTACAGCTTTGTATTGACTATAGGTAGGTTTATAGTGAAGAATAAATACTCCTTGCGTCATATCAACATCTTATTTGACTAGTTATATTTGGCTAGGATGTCATTCAAGGTTGATCTAAGGACTGGTTACCATCATCTCAGAATATAAGATGAAGATGTCTCTAAGACTACTTATAGACTTGTTATGGTCATTACGAGTTGCTGGTTATACCACTCGGATTGACAAATGCACCAAAAACTTTCATGGTCCTGGTAAATAGATTATTCAAGTATTATCTTGATAAGTTCGTCATTATGTTTGTCAATGAGATCATTGTTTGTTCTAGCAGCATAAAGGAGCATAGAATGCACTTAAGGATAGTGTTAAGTCTCTTACGAGCTCACCTATTGTACACTAAGTTCTCAAAGCATGAATTGTGGTTGGATGAGGTCCCTTCCTTGGTCACATTACATCAAGGATGGCATTGTTGTTGACCTGGTGAAGTTTTCTTTGTTTGACAGTCTATTATCAGTTATTGTGTAGAAAGGTGCATCACTTATTAGTAAGTGAGAGCAGTACACCAAAGACCCACCAGATTATTGTAAATTTGAGCTTCTAAAGTGGAAGTGGGAGCACATAACCATGGACTTTGTCGTTGGATTGCCCAAAACTTTCAGTGTGCATGATACTATTTTGGTTATTTTGAATTGAGTGACTAAGTTAGATTATTTTCTACCTATTAGAAAGATGTAGTCACCTGAGAGTCAAGCTAAGCTATATATCAAGGAGATAGTAAGCCTACATGGCATAACACTTACCATTATTTTAGACCAAGAGAATATGTTTACATCTCACTTCAAGTGTATAGGAAGGGTAAGGCACCTCTACATAGTTCAACATTGCTTTTCATCCACAAATTGATGGGATGAGCACCTACCCTTAATGGAGTTTCCCTACAACAGCAACTATCACTCTAGCATTAGCATAGCCCCTTATGAAGAACTTTATGGTAGGTTGTGTCGCACACCTACATGTTGGAGTGATGTGGGAGAGAGGTAGTTTGTCAAGTCAAAACTTATAGTGTGTTGAGTAGGTTAGATTGGTTTAAAAGAGATTATTGGCATCTTAGAGCATATAGAAGAGTTATTCTGGCTTGAGGTGATGAGACCTAGAGTTTTAGGTTGGTGCCCATATCATTTGGAAGGTATCACCAACCAAAGTAATGATGAGATTTTGCCTCAAGGGAAAGTTAAGCCCTAGATACATGAGCCTATTTGAGATTTTAGAGAGGATTGGAAGAGTATCCTATCATCTACCAGTACCCCTCTTAGTTATCAGAGGTTCATGGATATTCCGTGTGTTAATGCTAAGGAAGTATATGCAATATCCCGCACACATCTTGGATCAAGTGTCAATAGAGCTTCAGCTAGATCCTACATTATAGGAGTGACTAGTACAAATTTTGAATAGGAAGGAGAAGACCTTGAGAATCAATACAATTCCTCTATCAAGGTTTTTGGTAACATCATTCACATGAGGAAGCCACTTGGGAAGTAGATGGCAAGATGGTATAGGGATTCCCGATGTTATTTTCCACTTGATGTACTTACTCAATTTTGAGGATGAAATTCTTATAAGGGGAGAAGAATGCAATACAAACGATATTGTACTTTGATTATATTTTTAGAAAAAATGGGGTATTTTTTCTTTTTCTTCGCTACCTTTTATAGAATTACTTAAGATAAAGTGATAGATATCCATCGTGACATCAAGTGGAGGACCAATTAGTTGGTTCAATTAGCTAACTTTGGAAGTTAGAAAAATTGCTAAGTCAAGAATGTTTTAGGGTATAGAACCCTAAGCCTAGAAGGGAACAATGGAGAAATTAAGAGAATGATTGGAAGCCAGGTGCTTAATGCATATCATAACCATGAACTAGACTATAGTGGAATAAAGGCTTAGGTCATAGATGTATTGCATTAGAATACTCATCCTAAGTACTATAATACAAGTAAGAGTGTGTATGTATACCACTAGGGATCAATGTATGCTGAATAAATTCCTAAGTGAATGGGGTATATATGATATATATCACATTGAGAATGAGGGTTGCATAAGTTTAGGAATTAAAAATATAAGCCTAACTTGGTGATGGAGAGTGTTTGGCTAATATAATGGCTTGGTGTATGTAATGCTAACTAGAACTAGGTACATGTGAATAATTGTAATGCCCCGAGCAATTTACGCTATTTTTGCATCCATTTAACAAAAATGAATTGGAAATTCTATAGGAAATGAACTGTGTTAAATGTTTTACTTTATTTAAAATATTAAATGAATGAATTTGTAAGAAAACTTGGTACCATTAGATTCTACTAAAAAAATGGAATCAAATGCCCAAAGAATGCCAAAAACGGAGTTCATATAAAGAAGTTACGGCTGTTTAAAGATTAGGGGCAATTTTGTAATTTATCTTTAAAAAAAGAAAAAGATGAAAAACACAGGGAGCCGTTTTGATAACGGCACCCCTTGTCTTCTTCCTCCTCTCGATTTCTCCAGAAACCCCAGTTTCTAGAGGTTTCCAGCACCACCTCTGAAGGGCAGCACCAAATGGCGGCACCGCCTTAGTATGCCTATAACAAGCCCTATTCCCTCCTCTTCGAATCACATTTTCCCGGCTATTTGGGGCTGGGGCTTCCGGCAAAAATCGAAAAACCCTCATTCTGTTTTCCCTACAAATTCCAGCCAGGCCCGAGTTGTCCCTACAGGCCGACCATTCCCATCTCTTCACCTCCCCTCTTCTTCCTCTAGCCTCATCGGAAGTTGGGGTTTTTCCCCCTTCTTCGTGGTTTCTGGCGACATGGAGTTTCAGATGGGAAAGAGGGAGCCTTACCACCTAGATGAGAGCATCTCTAACTACCCAGGTACGCCCCCATCTCCCTCTCTATCTCCCCTTCATCGTTCCCCCAGATTCAGACCGGATATGGGCGGTTTTTTGGCCAGAAAACACTGACCCTCTATGGACGGAACCAGATGGGTGGGAACCCGTCCAAGGCAACGTGTCCCAGAGGTGTGATGCATGATGCATGCCTAGGGCACTGTCCCTGGCACGGCCTTCGAGCACGTAACGTGGGGCATGAGTCCTGACTCGACCAAGATGCACGGGGTGCCCTAGGAGCTGAGACGCGCCGTGCTGCGCCAAAGACCCATCTGCGCGACGCCATCCAGGACGCGCATCATAGCGTGCCGCTTGGGCATATGTGCGCGTGCCAATGCGGTCCCTGGCGTGGTCCTCGGGCGCATGCAACCTGAGGGTGCAGGTCCTAGTTCTACTAGGGCACGCGCGCATGCCAGGAACCATGGGCGCAGGGCCCGCATGGACAGAAGCTGGCTTTTCCGTGATGTTGTAACACTAAAGAACCATAACTGGAGTTCTAGGACTCCGATTGAGTCCCCGCAAGAGGCATTTGTCTGTATCGATGAGGCAGACACACCCAAACCATAAAATACCTGATCAAACCACTATCTAAGGCTAGCATGACTCTTAAACCATGATAGTGGCATGGGGCCACTAAACCTTTGTGAACCTGACTATAACAAAGCCCAGTTAGGGACCTTAGGAGGCCCTTAGGCATGGGAATGAACCCTTAATGCCAAGTAGTGAGGTAAACTATTCTAGAACCTATAGAAATAGGCCAAGATAACCTTTTCTCCCCTAAACCATGTCCAGGAACATACAAGGACAAGGGGACTAGCGTGATCAAACCAGGTAGGTGTCTTATCGCTACTAGACTTTTAAAAAGAACCCATGATGCTTTGAGAGTGCATGTTTTGAGTCATGGTTGCTTTTCTAATGCATGTTTTAGTTTTTAAGTTACATGTCCTCTCTTTATGACATATAAACTTATGTTACATCCTTATGCACATGACTTGTTTAGCATGAATTGATTTCATAAATAAACTTAGCATGCATATGAAAAATACATTGTGCATATATTGCCAAGACATGTGTTACATGCATAGACATGTTTTGAAAAAGGATTCTTGTCTGCATGATACATGCATAGACATGTTTTGAAAAGTGTAGCCTTGGCCGATGAGGGTAGGCTGATGAGGGCGGGCCGATGAGGGTGGGCCAGAGAGAGCTGACAGGCTTCTAGGTTGTCAGGCTTCTAGGCAGGGTTATGACTTTGAATGCAATACTAGCATGAGCAGATGTTATGCATTGCATGCATGTTTTGCAACCAATTGCATAAATTACATGATTTGCAATGATTGAGCTTTGGCTTTATCTTTAGATGCTTTTGGGCTAGTAAGCTTGTGGGCGCTATGCCGAGAGGTTCGGGGTGGCCTCCCAGCCTCTACTACTATAGGTGGAAAGGGTACCACACCAAAAAGGCTTGTCCTTACTTCGATTGCTGTGTGGTAACGAGGACTACCACTGGTGTCACGTCACCCGTCGAAGTATCATATGCCCCGTGGAGGTTATGACCAAGAGTCCCTAGGTACCTAGGGACCACACGGTGATGAGGTCGTGGGCATAGTGTGCCCTATGTTTTTGAGGATTTACTTGCATTGCATATGGCATGACATGAGTATGGTCGACCATAGATCCATGAGTTGGAATCAGTTCAGCATCTTATGCATATCATCATATATTTTCATGATATCTATGTTACTTTCGACTTAGATTATGGGATTCTTTAAGTTGTCAGTATTCTATTTTGACAATGGCATTTAATATCGATATTGAACATGAGTGTCCAAACATGCACATGGTTTAAAGAACATATGGTTTAAAACATAGCATGCATTGTAAAACTAGTAGTGATAGACTCCTACTGAGTATAGTGTATACTCACCCAAATATATCATTTTTCAGGACAGCTCCACTCACGAGTAGAAGATGCCTCAGGAAATGTTAGTGCCACATGCAAGTAAATCAAAAAGAGACAATTATTCATGTAAGTAAACACTCTACCCTTTGGACATGTATTTGTATTTATTTACAGTTGGGCTGTGAGCTGTGATTGGATAGACCTGGGAAGACATTTATGATTTTTGAAATTTTCAAAAACTACTTTGGTTGTTGTGAAAGTAAATGGCACTTTGGGTTTTCAGAATGAGTTTAAAACAAAAGATTTTCCGCTACATTGCATTGTTTTTATAAAATGGTTTTCAAATAGGGATGCATCCTGCCTTAGGAATTAGATCTTGAATTTAAAAATGCATGGGAAGACTCGGGTCGTCGCAGTTGGTATCAGAGCTCAGTTTTATCCTTTCATAGCCAGTCCAGCATGTCCAAGGGTAATAGAGAATCAGGAGAAATAAGAAGTAGTCTAAATAGAAGTAGAAAAGTAGTAGAGATGACTAGAACACAAATAATATCGAATCACAAAGATGCACACCATCAATAATAGGTGAAACACAGCTTGGTTTAACTTATAATTAGGCAGGGGATAGTGCAACCCTTATCCAAAATCTAGTCTAAGACAACTTAAGGATTAAGGTGCAAACAGGGAAACTCATGTATGGATCAGATTATGATGAGAATGATGAATGAAGATGTTAGTAAACTTATTAGTAGATAGCTGACCTGTAATAGATTGATCTCATCAAAGGTGAGAAAATTGAAGAACCCAGATGACTATCTGACCTGTAATATGAGTATATTATCAAAAGGGATATAACATGAGTATCATAGGGGTTGTAAAAGGCAGACTTTGAGAAGAGTGACAAATAATTTGAACACAAGAGAGTCATTAGAAGATTTTGATGATAGTCTAATAGGGATAAGAATACAAATGATACTAGGAGATGACTGTGACTCGTACTAGATCACAATGGTATGGATCCTGAAGGACTTAGAGCAATTTTGGATAACTTAATTGGAGTCTTATGAAGAGTAAAGTGCTATCTAATAATGATAACTTGAGTAGAATAGCATGACCAAAAGATCAATGACATTATTAAGACATTGTATGAATTTTCTTGAGGCTATAGGCAATTAAGGATTTCGATGATATTAGAAAACTTCAACATTTCCTGGAAGTATTAAGTTTCTCCTATCTGACAAGAAGATCGAGCATATGCAACCACTCAAATAGAGACATTGATTTTGAGCGATTAAGGAGGAAAAAAGAGAGAGAGAGAGGGAACAAGATAGAGATGAAACTATAAGTAATGGGTGAATAGAAAAAGGTCATGACTTTATTGAGGAAAGAATAGATCCATACAAATCTTTCATCTTGAATCATCTGGGAAGATAAACCAATCAAATTCGAAGGAATAATACTAGTGGAGTTGGTGATTTTATTGTAAAAGAGTATAAAAGAGAGAAAGCATATGGGGTTTAAGACTTTGAGTAGAGTATCAAATTTCAGGAGATTATGCTACAAGAAATTTCCGAAGAGGAATGGTGACCAACTAGAAATTAAATTCTACAAATGGTTTGATGTTTATATCAATTATTGCAATTAGAATCTTATCGGATTCATTAGCTTATGAGGAACACCAATGGATATAGTCCATAAAAAGGAAAATTTGGTGATATCCTACCTTGCCACTGCATGAGTAAATAAAGTATATTGAAAAAGGAATTAAGCCAGGACAGTGACTTGTCCATTTGTCTTTCTTCAGTAAGTAGGGTACCATCTAGGATCGAATTAAGGTCTTACTATCATAGATTTGGAAGAGCAAATATCTTAAGACCATTATTTAGTCATTACCTTTAGAGTACTGTTGACTAAATAAAGGTATCTCACCCTATTTAATCAAATATGTTAGTATCTATTAGACAGTAGTCGAAGTTATATACTCAGAGGGATGTTATAAGTCTTTAGACTTGAGTTTTCCTTGAAAGAAGTACGTATTAGACTAAGTCATTTGAGGGTATGAGGTCAGTTGATTAGGCCACATCATGAAGGAGCTACGAGCATGATAAGTACAGTAGCAACTGAGATGGGAGCAAAAATAAGAAGTAATCTAAACCAATGCGAAAATTTTTCCAAACCTTAATGGCTACCATGACAAGGTGAAGAAATTACTTTGGGTCTAAAAAATACTACTGGCTTGGATTGAAAAGAAAGGCAAATAAGTACCAATCACTTTAGAGACGCTTGAGCCTATGACATAGATATATCTGGAAAGAGATCAATAGGTAATCAAACAAAGTCTTTCTATGTCTAAGAAAATGTTTTATGCTTACCTGAGTGTTGTTAAACTTGTTGATTTAACAGCTTCAGCACAATTAGATATAATCACTATTGAATGAGAATTATTGTTATAAGCTAAGTGTGAGGGAACACTTGAAAATCACTACTTATGAGGATACCTCCTGACAATACAGACTGCATGGTTAAAATATTGAACAATATATTGACATAAGGAATGGAAGGAGAAAAGGTGAGATGGCCAGCACATTATAAGGTGAAGATTTGATGTTACGTTGCCTTTAGTCAAATAGTTAGTTGTTATGTGCATATACCAAGTACGAAAAATCAATTGAAGGAATTTTCTAAGTACTAACCCTACTAGATTGAGTATATAACTTTTGGACTGAAAGGTTACGAAGAAAATCATCAAGCAAGGAAATGATAAAAAGGCTAATGACAAAGGATTCAATCATGACCTAGCAAGGAAATGGTAACATTGTTGGAAATCCTAATGACAAATTGATGTGAATAGTGAGATAGGCCTCTAGATGAGAACATTTGACCCATGATGATGAATTAACCATAAAACATTTGACATGAGTTTGCATAAACTCTTCAGGGAGAAAAGCATTTGATGGCTTCATCATCTATGAAACTTGATGTACAGTTCGGATATCCTAATAGTAATATAAGATAGTATTAGTGATGGAGGATGCTACTTGAATTAATTTATTTTGAATATAATATGGGTTGAGGACCCAAGTTATAGTAGAAAAGCGACAGACAGTTGAAATTCGAAGTTAATCAAGGGTTTGGCTGTAGGGCACATGATACCATATCAGCTATTGAAGTATCTTGGGGGAAAATATAAAGCGAAGAAGATAAGAAGAAAATTTATACATACGAGAAAGAATGTAGCATTTTGGGACTCTTGCTAATGACATACAACCAACCATTAGAAGGAGATGTTGATGATAAATAGATCACTAGATGGAAGACAAAAGGAAAAAGAGATTATCCTATGCTATTCAAAATGAAATAGGAGGAATAAAATGATATGATCTCAAAGAAGTATGAATTAATTTATATACGAGTAGGAGAGTATGGTCATCTAAGGAGACTATCCTATACATGATCAGAGGAATATGAGCATCTAAGGATGGGTAGCTATACGAACTATAGTCATAAACTAGTATTGTTAAACTGGCACGCATAGGACTATGTATCAGAGTACGCACCGAAAGCGACCCATATGTACATCAATTAAATGGAGAAGATATATTGATGATATATATGTAGGGCCTTGAGGAAGGAATTATAAAGATGGTAAAGTGAGAATGTGCTTAGGATGGGTTGCATGGTAACGTGAAAGGGTTTTAAGGACACAATTCCTCTACGTACTAACTTGAGGAATTAACAAAAAGACATATAGGGTTGGAGCAAAAGGAATTTTCTTAATTCGAGTTTTAAGGGAGCCCTCAGGAAAAATATGTCTTATCGAGAAGACAGCTGACTTGAAGGTAAGAATTTATGGAATTTCGAGGACAAAATTCTCTTAACGGGGTAATGATGTAATGCCCCGAGCAATTTACGCTATTTTTGCATCCATTTAACAAAAATGAATTGGACATTCTATAAGAAATGAACTGTGTTAAATGTTTTACTATATTTAAAGTAGTAAATGAAGCAATTTGTAAGAAAACTTAGTACCATTAGATTCTACTAGAAAAATGGAATCCAACGCCTCAAAGAACGCCGAAAACGGAGTTCGTATAAAGAAGTTATGGTCGTTTAAAGATTAGGGGCAATTTTGTAATTTATCTTAAAAAAAGGAAAAAGATGAAAAACGCAAGGGGCCATTTTGATAACGGCACCCCCTGTCTTCTTCCTCCTTTCGATTTCTCCATAAACCCCATGTTTCTAGAGGTTTCCACCACCGCCTTTGAGGGGTGGCAACAAATGGCGGCACCGCCATTGGCAGCACCGCCTTAGTATGGCTATAAAAAGCCCTATTCCCTCTTCGAATCACATTTTCCTGGCTATTTGGGGCTGGGGTTTCCGGAAAAAATCGGAAAACCCTCATTCGATTTTCCCTGTAAATTCTAGCCAGGCCCGAGTCATCCCTACAGGCTGGCCATTCCCATCTCTTCACCTCCCCTCTTCTTCCTCTAACCTCATCAGAAGTTGGGGTTTTCCCCCCTTCTTCATGGTTTCCGACAACATGGAGTTTCAGATGGGAAAGAGGGAGACTTACCACCAAGATGAGACCATCTTCGGCTACCTAGGTACACTTCCATTTCCCTCTTTATCTCCCCTTCGTCGTTCTCCCAGATTTAGACTGGATCTGGGCAGTTTTTCAGCCAGGAAACACCGGCCCTCTGTGGACGAAACCAGATGGGTGGGAATTCGTCCTAGGCAATGTGTCCCAGAGGCGTTATGCCGATGCATGTTGGGGCACTATCCCTAGCGCGGCCTTCGGTCACACAATGTGGGGCACTGGTCCTGACTTGACCAAGATGCACGGGGTGCCATGGGAGCTGAGACGCACGGTGCTGCGCCAAAGACCCATCTGCGCAATGCCATTCAGGATGCGCATCATAGCGTACCGCTTGGGCATACATGCACATGCGAATGCAGTCCCTGGTGTGGCCCTCGGGTCCTCGTTCTACCAGGGCATGTGCGTGTCCTGGGAACCATGGGCGCAGGGCCCACATGGACAAAAGCTGGCTTTTCCGTCATGTTTTAACACTGAAATACCCATAACTTGAGTGCTAGGACTCCGATTGAGGCGCCGCAAGAGGGGTTGTGTCCGTATCGACAATGTGGACACATTCAAACTATAAAATACCTAATCAAATCCCTATCTGAGGCTAGTAGGACCCTTAAACCATGATAGTGGCATGGGGCCACTAAACCTTTGTAAACCTGGCTATACCAAGGCCCAGTTAGGGACCTTAGGAGGCCCTTAGGCATGGGAATGAACCCTTAATGCCTAAGTAGTGAGGTAAACTATTCTAGAACCTATAGAAATAGTCCAAGCTAACCTTTCTTCCCCTTAACCATGCCCAGGGACGTACGAGGAGAAGGGGACTAGCGCGATCAAACCAGGTAGGTGTCCTATTGCTACTAGACTTTTAAAAAGAAGCCATGATACTTTGAGACTGCATGTTTTGAGTCATGGTTGCTTTTCTAATGCATGTTTTAAGTTTTTAAGTTACATGTCCTCTCTTTATGACATATAAACTTATGTTACATCCTTATGCACATGACCTGTTTAGCATGAATTGATTTCATAAATAAACTCAGCATGCATATGAAAAATACTTTGTACATATATTGCCAAGACATGTGTTACATGCATAGACATGTTTTGAAAAAGGATTCTTGTCTGCATGATACATGCATAGACATGTTTTGAAAAGTGTAGCCTTGGCCGATGAGGGCGGGCCAGAGAGAGCTGACAGGCTTCTAGGCTGTCAGGCTTCTAGGCAGGGTTATGACTTTGAATGCGATACTAGCATGAGCAGATTTTATGCCTTGCATGCATGTTTTGCAACCGACTGCATAAATTGCATGATTTGCAATGATTGAGCTTTGGCTTTATCTTTAGATGCTTTTGGGCTAGTAAGCTCGTGGGCGCTATGCCGAGAGGTTCGGGGTGACCTCCCAGTCTCTACCATTATAGGTGGAAAGGGTACCATGCCAAAAAGGCTTGTCCTTACTTCGATTGTTGTGTGGTAACGAGGACTACCACTGGTGTCACGGCACCCGTCGAAGTGGCATATGCTCCATGGAGGTTATGACCGAGAGTCCTTAGGTACCCGGGGACCACACGGTGATGAGGTCGTGGGCATAGTGTGCCTATGTTTTTGAGGATTTACTTGCATTGCATATGGCATGACATGAGTATGGTTGACCATAGATCCATGAGTTGGAATCAGTTCAGCATCTTATGCAGATCATCATATATTTTCATGATATCTATGTTACTTTCGACTTGGATTATGCGATTCTTTAAGTCGTCAGCATTCTATTTTGACAATGGCTTTTAATATCGATATTGAACATGAGTGACCAAACATGCACATGGTTTAAAGAACATATGGTTTAAAACATAGCATGCATTGTAAAACTAGTAGTGATAGACTCCTACTGAGTATAGTGTATACTCACCCAAATATATCATTTTTCAGGACAGCTCCACTCACGAGTAGAAGATGCCTCAAGAAATGTTAGTACCATGAGCAAGTAAATCAAAAAGAGACAATTATACATGTAAGTAAACTCTCTACCCTTTGGACATGTATTTGTATTTATTTATAGTTGGGCGGTGAGCTGTGACTAGATAGACCTGGGGAGACATTTATGATTTCTAAAATTTTCAAAAACTACTTTGGTTGTTGTGAAAGCAAATGACACTCAGGGTTTTCAAAATGAGTTTAAAACAAAAGATTTTCGCTGCATTGCATTGTTTTTATAAAATGGTTTTCAAATAGGGATGCATCCTGCCTTAGGAATTAGATCTTGCATTTAAAAATGCATGGGAAAACCCGAGTCGTCACAATAATAGAGAGCATACACTAAGCATCTGATATAAATCTTATAATGATGAAACTTGGGAAGTGTGTGGATAGCTATCAATGCTCCCACATGTGAACTACAAGTGGTGGTAGCTAGCTTGATGCTTGCATGGCCAGTTGTCCCCTTATGGGAGAGTATTTAGGTAAATGGTTAAGTAAGAAAGAAATGATGATGGGGAGACATGGCAATCAAATGACATCGGGCATGACAAACCATGTGACATGATGCTAATGAGATAAATAACTAAATGATGTTATAAGGGAATAACCATGATATAGTAAATGGAATCCAGGCCATTAACTACATGACAGATGAGGAGCATGATACAATTGACGTTTGGGAGATGAATGGGGCTGAAATGGTAGGTACCACTCATGGAATTGACTAAAACATGGAAGGGCTTCCAATGCATGTAGGCAGCTAACCTAAGACCATGATGAAGCTCCCATCCTCCTATGTCACATTGAGTGCATTATGAAACAACCTAGGGAAGCAACCAAAACAACTAAGGAAAAGAGGGAAAACATGGGCAAGGAGAATAAAACCAAGAGGGGAGGAGATAAACAAGGAAGAAAAGTGGGAAATTAGTTGAGGAAGAACAAGAAGAAAAAGTGAAAGAGAAGTGAAAGAAAACAAGCAGTAAGGAGAAGAAAAATGTTGGGGCTATTAGGATAGTCCAAGGACTAGGATACGTTTAACACTTCAGAGCCTAGAAAAACCAAGAGCTTCATCCATTGACAAACTTCGAACCAGGTAGGGGCACTAAGAGAAACTCTAATAGTATCAATGATTTAGACTAATAAAAGGAACATTTCATGCTTGCTCTTGGACTGTTTTGAAGAGCGTGTTTATATGTCTAGAGTATGTGATCTTTACTTGCTATTTTGGCATGCTCTTCACCATTTTAGAGTATGTATTCATCTATCTGCTTGAATTTTTATGCCTTAAATTCATGATATAAATATGATGTTGAATATGTTTAAAATCGGATGAAATAGTGTAGAAAGCATGCTGGAATGGTGGCCCATATGCAAGGTGGAAAATGGCATCATTTTAAAGTGGATTTGTATTAATTTTTACCTCATATTAGAAAGCATGATGTGCACTTATGAAAGTTATTTTTATCAATATATAGCCTCCTATATGAATGGCATGTTACATCTGAATTTTAGCTTAAAAATCCAAGGGGAATTGAATTGAAAAATGATGCCACTTCAAGCATGGAAATGGTGCTGTTCTACT
Source organism: Warburgia ugandensis (assembly GCA_035236585.1). Lineage (NCBI taxonomy): Eukaryota > Viridiplantae > Streptophyta > Magnoliopsida > Canellales > Canellaceae > Warburgia > Warburgia ugandensis. The sequence continues at coordinate 76,906,561 of CP141131.1, read as the reverse complement.
AAGCCTTTGGTGGGAAATTTTGCTCACTATTAGAAGTTTCATCTTGTATTTATTTGTGATTTAAAAATATGTAATTAAATGTATTAATGTTAGACATAATGCTAATAAATTGGGCTTGAAAAGCTATGGAAAAATGGCAGGAAAATGGGGCATTTCGAGGCCAATTTTAGCCTAGGAAACTAACCAAATCTAGGCCCAGTTTTGTGTGATTAAAACACCTGATAAATTGGAAATTTTTTAATGGTTTTATCCATACTTAAGTTAATTAGAGGATTAATGGTCTGTGATACAAAAATAAAGTTTTTCTTGGACTTAAGGCCCTCCAAATGTGGATCCTTTTCTGCATTCCATGAAGACATTGACATCAGTACATTACACATTTTGAGAGGGCTTGAATAAGGGAAAACCTTGGGAATTTCATTAAGGTTCTCATGCATTGATGCTACTTTGTAATTTCAGTAATAAAGGAAACAAATCGATCACTCTAAACTATTGAAATCATAATCCTTTGAAGCACAAACCTAGAAAAACTTGATAGGGAGCACTTGGACTATTGTAAAGTACCAAAAAGTGTAGGGTTTTTGAGAAACACCTTAATCCCTTCTTTTTTTTGAGTTAATTATGTTATAATCATTTCTACAACAATATAGATTTGAGAGATGATGATAAGCCCTAACTTATTGCCTAGGGTATGGGGGAATTAATGCTTCAAAATGTGCATGGGAGTGTGTTGGAAATGATCAAGTATGAGATTGGTGTTGCACACAGCCATGACATGTTTTGGAGAAGGAATTTTCATTGCAATTTTGATATAAGATGATGCTTGGTTTGGATATTCCCCCAAAATCTGCTAACTCAAATTGAGTGTACTTGGACTTAGCACTCTTGGGTAAGATTTGGGGCTAATCACTTTGTTGAATAAGTGGCACTTTGTCAAATGATCTTTCACCAAATTAAGACCATTAAAATTTGACCAAAGGACCTATTTTAAGGTTTGAAATGATGAAAACATGACTATGGCCTAAACTTCTAAATAAACTTAGCCAACTTCACTAAGTGGCAACCATAGTTTAAGGACTAGTCACCTTAAAATACTTGATAATAAGTGATAATGTATGAAATGATATATGAATGCCATAGAAATTCCATATGAATGACATGTGATTCCCATGGAATACCATATAGTATAACAAGTATATGAAATGGGAATGTTACTTGAAATGGTGGATGAATTCCATGGAAATGATATATGAATGACATGTGAATGCTATGGAATGCCATAGAGAATAACACAGTATGACATGGGAATGATAATTCAAATGATGCATGAATGCCATGGAAATGCTATATGAATGACATGTAATCCTATGGAATTCCATATAGGTTAAATTGTATATGACATAGGAATGTTATTTGAAATGATGTCTGAATGCCATGGCAATGCTATATGAATGACATGTGAATTCTATAGAATACTATAGATTCTAACATGTATCTGACATAGAAGTATTATTTGGAATGATGTATGAATGACATGGAAAACCTATATGAATGATGTGTGAATGCTATGGAATACTATAGAGGATAACATGTACAAGATATGGGAGTATTACTTGAAATGATGTATGGATGCCATGGAAATGTGATACAAATGACATGTGAATGCTATGGAATGCCATAGATGATGACATGTATATGACATGGCAATGTTACTTGAATTGATGCATGAATGCCATGGAAATGCTATATGAATGACATGTTAATGCTATGTAATACCATATAAGACAACATATATGTGTGAGTGTGTCTATATATATATATATATATATATATATATATATATATATATATATATATATATGACATGGGTATGTTACTTGAAAGGATGTATGAATGCCATGGAAATGCTATATGATTGGCATGTGAATGCTACATAGTACTATAGAGAATAATGTGTATACGACATGGGAATGTTACCTGAAATGATGTATGAATGCTATGCAAATGCTATTGAATTACAGGTAAATGCTATTGAATACCATAGAGGATAACACATATAAGACATGGAGTCTTACTTGCAATGATGCATGAATGCCATGGAAATGCTATATGAATGACATGTGAATGCTTTGGAATATCATAGAGGATAACATATACATGACATGGGAAATGTTACTTGAAGTGATCCATGAATTCAATGGAAATGCTATATGAATGACTTGGGAATGCTATGAAATGTCATAAAGAATAACATGTTTGTGCTATGGAAATACTATATAAATGATATGCTAATGTTATGAATATGCCATGGAATATGACATGACATGACTATGGATATGCTATGAAAGTAACATAGAAAAACTATGACAAAGACGTGGAAAAAGTTATGGTATTACTCTTACTATGCATTAGTAACTGTTAAACATAATGTGAACTGTCATGACAAATGATATATCTATTGAATTAAAGTTACATAGCTAATTGGATAATCATCATCTTACTTGATCATGAACTTGTATGAAAACATGTTCATGAATTCCTAACATATTAGCTAGTGATTAATATATTTATCACTAGGGAACTCCTTGAAACTATGCTTTCATTGTAGTTGTGGCTATGTTATTAGAAAGCTTCCATGCCTTGAATAGCAATGCATAGAAAAACATTCAAATGCAATGCATAGAAAAATTCTTGAAAATAAATGCATGGAAAAGTCTAGAAATAAAATGCATTGAAAAGATCTGAAAAGAAATGGCATGAACAAGGATGTGTCTAGGATGCTCCAGTTACAAATAGTGAACTGTGAAAGGTAATATGGAATGTACTGGACTCATTTGGCATGGATAAAAGAATACCTGCATCTCAAAGATGAAAGGGGTTCTGAAATGGATCTTACATTATTTGAAAAATATGAAAGTGAATAGTTCCCTCTCTACTTTTGTTTTGGGTTTTTCTTTGTATGGTAATAGTTCACGGGCATTTGTAAGTCCCTACCTCATAGGGCATTTGTAGGTCCCAAGGCACTATGCTAAGAGGCCAAGACTACTCGTTGACATTTGAATTGATACCGACCCTTGCACAGGGTTTTGATATAAGAGTATTTCATGGAGCGGCTCCTAGTATAAATTGGTAACCCCTTGAGGATTGGCTCAAAATCAGACCATGGTTGTATCCACAGTTTACATGCTGGATAGCAAAAGTTGCTAAGAGAAGTGGTAGCCCCACTAGTGGTGCATAGATGTCCATGTATGGTATGATATAAAAGACATATGTTGACATGTCAGTTAGTCTCAAGAGTCAGACTATGGTTCATGGCAGGATGTTTGTGCCACTCAATAGGAAGTTGGTATTTGATTTCATCATTGACTAACAAATCAAGCCAGGGGTACACAAATAATTTAGAAGATGGAGAGCTCAGTTGTATGCCACAATCTATTACATTGAGCCGATGAGGCATATATGATGATGTTTTACTAATCAACAACATTTCTAATGATACTATTTAACCATGATGGTTTTATCCACCATTTCACATTCTTACTCATGCATAAGTTAGTTATAGTAACCCTTGATAGAAATTCATGGTGCAATTACACTTGAATACCGTCAAATCATGATGTTAACCCTAAACAAGTAGAACTTATTTGCATGTCCTTGCTAGTTCTTTATTCTATAATTGTATTTGTCTACATCCACATGGTTACATGGATATACAAATGCTTCCCATGGTCTTTTGTTGGCCCTATTAGTGTTTTTCCAACCAAGTGGTTGTGCTCACCCATCACCAACAATTTTAGGTGAGTGTTCAGGAAGGTTAACAACTACGGAGAAGGAGCATGCGAAAGTGACATCTACTTGACACAATGTAGGTTCAAGATGGAGTTACTTAGCTAGTTTTGAATTTATGGTAGACCTACTAGATGACTATAAATAAAACTTACGTTTACACTTAAATTGACTATGATGGTTTTACATGGTCTTTTGAGATGAATGTTATGATAGTGGATTTACTTATGACCAGTGGATCCTGAGGCATGCTTTTCCTTTCAACATTCACTTAAACCTCGAAACTATGTGACTATGTATGGAAATCTAATAGGTGGCTTGGGTATGGAGTGTGGATTTATGAAATTACTTATATATATTAGGTTTCAAACACTTCATTTGCATTATTTTTTAACAGGAATTCGATTGCATTACTCATGATTTTGAAAAATGATTTTAGAAACTGGGTTATCATAATTAGGGTTGAAATTGAATTGGTACCCTACTCTCCAACCTTTGTCATGGACCCTTCTCAATTCCGCCATCAAGGATTTGATCTCCCACTTTCACAGCCTTTGACTCTTTGTAACACCTTTTTGGGATATTGACAAAGATATAAGGAGTTACAGTCATTGAATGTACTAGATATTAGACTATAAGAATAAGGAATGATAGGTGATTTTTTATCAATAGTTAGGCACTTTATTATGTGAAAATCCTTCAGTAATTGTACTAAAAACTATTGTTGAATCACAACCTATAGTTCTGGCTATAGAAATTGGTCTTCCTAAGAAATAACCTAATGTTTAAACTCTTAAACTCCTAGCATGGAATAGTTAAGTCCAACTCTAGGACCACTTAATTGAGGAATTTCTCTAGAAAAGTAATTTTTGAAAAAATAGCTACATTAGTTCTGCATTAATTCTCTAATCAATGAATGGCATACTATTAAAATTAGCACAGTGTCCAAAAATCAAACATATGGAAAACAAATATGATAATAGTTAAACTAAACTACACTAAATCTAACTAGATTGTATCAAATAAAACATTAAACTTAGACAAAGAAAATTGATTGAACAATGTAAAACCAAGATAACTAGATTAATTAAACTACATTACATTTGCCGTAAGTTATAGGAGACTTTAAGCTTTTCCCAAATTACAAAGCACTTTTATTTGTCACTCATAATATTTAAGACAAAAATTAACTACTTCTCATGAATAAGTTTTGGTAAAGTCATAAGTTAAAATACTTTCCATTCATTGCGTTAATACTTATTCCATTTATTGTTAAGTACTTTACTTTTATTGTGCTGATTAAGGAAGTTTGATGGATTGGGTTGATGTGTATAGCACATGGTTTTTAGAATAAATTTTTCTAATTTCACTATGTTATGTATAGGACAATGCTATTGTAACACCCCTAACTTTTGTAATGAAATTGAGAATTTCAAGGAAAATCTGGCTGGAATATTAGGGTTATTAAAAAAATGCACTTCTCATAAAAGTACAATCAAGGTATAAGACATGTATAATTGAAAACATACTCAACGAACCCTTTAGAAAGACTGTAAGCATGACAAATTCTGAATTTGAATGAAAAATCCTTATTTGTCTACATTTTTATGAACAAAAGGGTAAAATGGTAATTTTACTCATAACCGAGACCTAAGACATAAAAATTTGGAATGAACTCAGAAATATTAGTGTAACGCCACTAAGCACTCTCAATTCTGAGTTCATGGGAATAAACCCTATTTTTGTCCATTTTTAGAATTAAAAGGGCAAAATGGTATTTTCACACCTGTGGGACCCACAAAGGAATCCAATGGCCAGAAAATGTGTAATCATGATTCAAACCACTACTACCTACTAGTGAAGAAGGAGGTGGTAGTGGGAATCCAATGAACATTGAATAATGAAAAGAATTGAAGATAATAATTACATATAATCATGAAAAACTCCCAAAATGCCTATAAATACCTCAAAAAAAAAATTTCCTAAAAATGTTCACAAAATTCCCTAGTTTGCACCAAAAATTCAGCTCAAAACTCTTCTCCCTTCTCCCTTCTCTCTCTCTTTTTTCCTTTTTTTCCCCACTTTATCTCCTCTTGTTAGCACGTCCACAAATGCTCCCAGGAGAACATTCCCCCTGAACTATCAGCCGTGTCTGTAGATGTGTCATCCCCGATGAACCAGGGTTTCTGCTTGGAAACCCTAATTGAATTAGCCATCACATTCCAACCGTTGGAACCAGATCTTTACTGTCAAACATGCTCGGAATAAGGAGATCTACAAAGCCCTTTGGTTTTATGATGATCCACCTCATGGATTGCCGAGAAATCCCAAATGAAGAACCACTCTGATACTAGTTACTGTCTCTGATGGAGTATTCAAGTTATTCTGGCCAATCTGGCCATTAAATGGTGATCTTGCAGCATTAAATGTCTTCCTTTCGTGGTGATCTACTAAAGCCCTATGGTCCCCCACCTTCTCAAACAATGACAATGGAGAATTTCACGACTAAATATATTGTCAGTGTCTAGGGTTTTTTATCTCTTTTTCTAGTGATATATCTCTCTCTCCACTGATCTTCACTTCACTAGATTGGCACAAGTAGGTGAACTTTTCTCCCTCTGTTCATTTCAGCATCTATTGGGTACTTTCTAGCCTCCAGAGATCTTCCCTGGTTGTTGATTCATCGAAAATGATGGATCGGGCATGGAGGGTTGAGATCTCCTCATTTTCTAGCTTAGATATAAATTCTAAGCCATCGGATGAGTTTCTGGGGACCAAAAACTTTAGGGTAAGAAATCTTAACCCTTGCTGTTTTCTAATTTAGAAGATCTATAGAAAGGTTGATCTGATGGTTGAGATAGGACCGTCTGAATTGATCTCAATAGATCAGGTTCCAGCACGCTAGAGACTTCTAGTGGGTGCACCCCTGTACATCTATTCGCGTATAAGCTACAAAGTGGCGCATGAACTGATTAGATCTGAGCCCAGTATGCCCATATTTGATCCTAGCCGTTCAATTTTGAAATGAGATCTTATATATTCAATTAAGAGCTCAATATAGCTCTAATTTAGATCTAAAAGCTTTTGTAGATTCCTTACCACATCTTTAAGGTATTGAACTCATGAAATGTATGTTTTAAAATGTATTTATTGATTATAATCATAAAAATCCATAGTAACAGTATTGGATCAAGATCAAGATAATCTCAAAATTGAGATATGAACCGAAGGATGGGTTTTGAGGTCCGTAAACCATAAGGACCATGATCAAAGTAAATTTTTTTGGTTTCTAGATCAAGTAAATAAACAAAACTAGTAAGATCAAAATTTAGCCCTTAAAACGAGCTGAAATCTTAAAATCCCAACTATGATCTCAATTTAACTACAAATTGAGATTGAAAAGTTGGGTTGGATTTCTTTTGATGAGTAGAGCCTACTAAACTTAGAAAATTTGTATTTTGATTCATGTAAAATTCTGTTAATAAAGAAAAGTATTGCTAATTCTCATGATTATTGAAATTTGGAATAATCAAACTCTATAATTATATTCCACAGATAGTCTTTTTTACTGTGAGACATGGAATCAATGGTTATAAGTGACTGATCTATGATTAATTAAGAGATCTAGCCTTAAAAGTAGTAAGATCACTAAAAATGAATGATAATCTCCTTGATCTAGTTGATTAAGGAAGATTGGACAGCATGGATATGTTTAGAAAAAGATATGAAGTTAATATCATATGGATTTATGAACTGGATGATGATGATTTAGGCTAGATTAAGATCTATGCCCTCAAATTGGATAAAAGGACTTAAAATCTTCTTGATCAATTAGATCAAGAAGGATCAGATCATTTGATGAGATGTATCAATGATCTAATAATGAAATCACATTAAAAAGATGCATTAGATCTAAAGGAAAATGAAAGGATGAGGATCTAAATCTTAAAAGGGATAGAAATCAACGATGACCGTTGGATTATGAGGAATAGTTATGGCATGTTAGATTTACATTTGAAGTATTAAATGTTATTATAATTATCTTTTTTATTTCTTAGTAGATTTAAATTGTTAGACTTATTTATTTATGCTTTAATGCTTATGTTATGACAATTACATTGAAAATGTAATCAAATGAAAATAGAGTTGAAGAAAAATTACATGGAATGAATGACATGGACTTAATGACAGTAAGGGTCATAGTTAGTAGGGTAATATAAGGAATATAAATTCCTTGGCCCAAAATAGGAGAATAATGAAACTCCATGAATGACATTTTAATGTTCATGGATTTAATTAAAATCAATTAGAAAGGGTACTTAAGGTTAAAATGCTCACAAGAACCTTATGAAGGGTTGAGTTAAGGTCACCCTAGTGGATGATGAACATGGTGGTTAAGGGGGTTCTCTAATAGTGCCTTGCTCTTCCCCCACCTTTTGTTGACGTTTGTGAGGTCTAAATGCATCCTTACATGAGGATTGAAGTAACCACTTTGTGTTCAACCATTCAGCTAGTAAGCCATAACCAATTTGACATAAGAGGAGCTATCTTGTCTTAGGATGGAATAAGCTATCCTCAACCAGTAAAACATTAACTGGTTGAGTAATAATAATAAGAGCATAAAAGGTTAGTAAATCATCTAATCCTAATAAAAATTATAATTAAAATAAGGATGATTAGACAAGAACCAGAGGATCTTGAATGATAAAAAACAATAACAATACCAATGTCGTATTATGTATGTATGTGTAGAAAAATATGGATAGAGAACTCAAACCCTTGGTCAAACATGATACAAGGAAAATTACGACATCTGTTATAGGAATACATGAAGAAAGAATACTTGTATAGGGGAATAACTTGATACATATGGTTTGACAGATGTATGAATCAGGATCATGATGGATAATATGGAGTGAATACCACTTGAGATGTATAAATCAAGACCATGATATCCCTTTGAGGTAGGTGGATGTATAAGAATGTATTAAGGATTCATGTGTATACATACATGATCCTCTGTCTAAAATTATAGACCTTCATGATACAAGTATACTTGGTACCTTAGCATATTCATGATCCAATCATATGATCCAACTAAGTGATCCAACCCCATGATTTGATTCAACTAATCTAACCTAATGATCTAATCAAATGAGGTGAAAGTAATGAAATATGTAGTCTACGAAAACCCGAAGAATAAGACATAGAAAATATTCTAGCCTCAGTTAAACAGGCACATCGTCTGATATGTACAATGTATTTTACATACAAGCATAGTGACTTGTGATTTGGTTTTACGCAATCCTAGAACTAGAGAATGCTATGCTAGAAAAGTTATGAGGGTTTGGCCACTCGCTTCCTGAAACTTATATGATGGATATCATGCCAAAAGAAAGGCTAAACATTGGGTGGGGTAATCATGGAAGGCTGCCACTATAATAACCATGGTTCCCCCCCCTACGAACCTAGACTTTGTTATTTCCATAGTTGGTATCAGTGGATTATTATGTAGTTACCTGGGTGTGATGTACGAATTTAGACTATGGCATCGTAATCCTTGAGTATTTTGTATTATGATGCACATATGATAGGCATAGTGTAATGCCATGGCCTGATGCAATGCCACTACATGTGTTCCTAGAAGGAAAATCCACATATGAGAATTAGCTGAATATTGATCTCTTATGTGAAACTATAGCCAGGGGAGGGAAAAAGTTTTGAGCAAGTTTCACTATTTTAACGAATTTATCCTATACTACATGGATAACGTATGTACTCTATGTTGAGATAACTCATGAGTAGATAAACATGATAGAATAATGACTGAGGTATATATTCTTATATTAGGGAAGTAGTATATTTTGTAGCCCCTAGCAAGCATAGCTTGGTGAGATATTGTAAATGCTTGAATGTTTAGAATATCTTACAAACAGAGAAGGAGAAGTAGGAGCTCTAGACAGTAGAAGATTTGAAGAGAATAATCAATCAAGGTATGTCCCTCGAAGACATGAAATTTTTATTTGAGAGCATTGTATTGTATTGAGAGTTTTTAATGTAAGGTGAGGTATGAAATTTGGATTATGTAATTTGGACAATGGTTTGTAATGAAAATACAAGGGCTGTGTAAGTGTGAACTACTGGATGATTCTTAGCATTCAATAAAATTTTATTTTATACAAAAAGTTTATGTGTATTATGTACCTTAAGGTAAGGCTTAGGTTTTGTTACAAACAAATTTTAAGGAAAAGAATGTTTGCTATATTGTTTGCAAAAAAAATTTACCATTAAGGGCCTTGCTTTTGAAAAATGTATTACAAAATGTGTTACAAAAGCTTGAGTCATCACAATTGGAATTAGAACCATTCATCCAGTCACTCACAGCCTCAATATGTCCAAAGGAATAATCTAAATTAGGATATATTAGAAATGGGTTAAGTAGAATACTTATATAGAAATCTAGGTTTTGAGCAGATGCCACCAAAAAGGGCAAATAGGTAGAAGCCTCAAAGGGAAACAGAAAATGTTATGGAAGGATCATCTGGGAATAATTTGGAGGAGGTGATGACAAGGGTATTGAGGAATCTTCTTCCTCAGCTTATATAGCCTCAAGCTACTCTAGATGAAGCACCAAGTATTCAGGCATAGGCTTAACCTGATGTAGGAACCAGTGCTCCGATAACCAGACAAGATACTCCAACTCCGGTACAAGATAATTCTTCACTTGTACCTAGTGGACTGTTGGAAACCTCTCAATTAACACCTGAAAAGATAGACAAGATGGTGGAAAGGTTCCAGAGGATGGTTATCAGCTATAATGGAAAGGGTGATGCTGAGAAAGCTAAAGAATGGATCTATGAAGTAGAGAAGACCTTCAGTGTATTGAGAACTCCGGAGAATCTAAAGTTCAAGTTGGCCACATATATATTGAAGCAAGAAGTAGCTTTCTAGTGAAGGTTAGCACAAAGGGATTTCTTCTCCAATCCTGAAGAAATCCCATGGGAAAAGTTTAAGGAAATTTTTAATGAAAAATATTTCCCAGTCTATGTGCAAGTCTAAAAGCAGGAGTTCCTAGATCTATGACAAGGAAACCTCTTAGTTGTTGAGTGTGAAAATAAGTTCATTCAACTGAAGAAATTTGCAAGCCATATATGTGACACTGAAAGGCATGCGGTGGATCGTTTTATGGAAGGGTTACACCCAGGGCTAAAACGAAGGTGCTGGGAACCAAACCTACAACTATGATGAAGTGTGTCAAGATGGCTTCTAAATTTGAAGAAGACTATAAGAGAAACCAATTCACCAAACTTGGAGGGAGAAACTATCATAAAAAATCCTTCAAGAAGGGCAAGAGACTGCCAAAAAACTTTATCCTATACTACATAAATGACGTATATACTCTATGTTGAGATAACTCATGAGTAGATAACCATGATAGAATAATGACTGAGGTATGTATTCTTATATTAGTGAAGTAGTATATTTTTCTATCCACTACCAAGCATAGCTTGCTGAGACATTGTAAATGTCTGAATGTTTACAATATCTCAAAAATAGAGAAGGAGAAGTAGGAGCTCAAGATGGTAGAAGACTTGAAGAGAATAATCAATCAAGTATGTCTTTCGAAGACATGAAATTTTTATTTGAGAGCATTATTTTGTATTAAGAGTTTTTAATGTAAGGTGAGGTTTGGAATTTGGATTATGTAATTTGGATAATGCTTTGTAATTATAATACAGGGGCTGTCTAAGAATGAACTACTAGATGATTCCTAGTATTCAATAAAATTTTATTTTATACAAAAAGTCTATGTGTATTATGTGAGGTGAGGCTTAGGTTTTGTTACAAATGAATTTTAAAGAAAAGAATTTTTGTTGTATTGTTTGCAAAAAAAAATCCCATTAAGGGCCCTTCTTTTGAAAAATCTATTACAAAATGTGTTATAAAAACCCGGGTCATCATAGTTCTGGATGGGATTTTAAAATTGCACAATATTTTGTTCAAGAAATGCATGGCCAAGAATTTGTGATTGATGTGATTGTAAGTAAGTATTTAACTTCTTTTTCAAGCTTATCCCTCATTCATGGTTCTTAGAGTGCATTCATCATTGTGAAGATAATAAAAATCAATAAATAAATTCTAAATAAAGTTGTAAACTATAATGGCTTGAATTCTTTCATAATAAAAATAAATTATTTTGGCAATTAACCTTTTAACTCTAAGACATGGGTCTACAAGTTAGCAATTAACTTAACCTTTTGAGCCCAAGCAACTAAATGTTGGATGTTGTAGATCTTGACTAATTTTAGGATGATCCAAGATCAAATGTTGCAGAGGAAAACACATAGTAGCTTGAGAAATTCAAAGAGTTGCATGGAAACTGGGAAATAGATGGGGAGATGTGTATCTTGAAAATAAGACCAAGGCAGAATGAACATGAGTCAATAATCCATAATAGTAGAGTGAGATGAAATGAATGCCATGGAAGAACATTTGTAGGAGCCTAGGAAATTTCCCAGGGAAGTGAGTTGACTTGATGGCATCTAGCTCCCATCCCAACACCCCTACAAAAAGGGACGTTTAGGGCTAGAGAGTAGGCACTACATCTAATGCCCAGCCAAGTGAGAAAAGAGAGAGAGAGAGAGAGAGAGAGAGAGAGAGAGAGAGAGAGAGAGAGAGAGAGAGAGAGAGAGAGAGAGAGAGAGAGAGAGGAAAGAAAAGAGAGGGAGGGAAAGAGAAACAAAGAGAAGAAGAGAAGGAAGAAAGAAAGAAGGAAGCCAGAGGCCAAAGCAAAAGCATAGATTGCTTGATTTTAGAAATAATAAACCAACAACCAGGAAGGAGATTTTTAGTCAAGATCGTATTGTTCTTTTAAAAACAAAAAAAAACTGATGTTTAATTACTCTATGATTAGATGCATATGACTTGTGCACAACATAGGGAAAATTTGATATGATATCTCATGGGAGTTGACTCACGAAATTTCATGTTTTGACATTGACAATCCAATCCATGATGTATGCACATTTTATTTTGATTCATTTTGGAGAAATATTAGCATGTATTCTAGCATGATTTTCCATGAAATTGACACATGACCCATGAATGCTTGATTTGGGTTTTTGGATGCTTTGAATCATGCTCTTCTATGTGTCAAATTAATGCATGAATTGATGGGGTTTCGATCAAAAGTTTGGAACTTCATACATGACCATATGTGCACGATCTTCATGCACCTTGATTTTAAATTTGATACTCTCATTTCAATTATTCATTTACTAATTATATGAACTATTTAAGCACAAGATTTTGTGGAAATTTAAATTGGAATGGGGTTGACATTGATGCCTTGTTCTAGGGTCTTTGAAGCATGAAAGTAAAATATGATTTTAGATAGTTTTTATGCCCCCAGTGATGATCACATGCGTATGAAATTGATTATATTCTAGCTACATTTTGAAGCATCATTTAGTTTTTCACATGCATGACTTTGTATCAGAAATTTATGCACAACGCAAATGCTTAAGTCTCTGGTTTAATTGTGAAAAACTAACATGCTTTCGAAAAGTTGTTGAATGCCAAAATCCAGGTTTCATGCATTAAAAAACTAGAATGTTTTGAGTGTTTTTGTGATTGCTTCTTTCTCAACCTTTGCAAGAATGAATTCATCTAACAAATACATGAAACATTCTGTTACTCATGATGTTTGGAATGGATTAAACTTAGCATAAATGTCTCATGTAATAACCTGATGCATAAGTGCATTGGGAAGTGACCTAGAGCTTGATGCAACAGGCAATGGCTTGGTGCACTAGTGTACTAGGTAGTACAATTACTACTTTAATTTGTGCACTTTGAAGTCAATCCCACAAGGAATCTCAAGAAATTTTAAATTGATTGGATCTTATTTAAGTTTCTTATCTTAGCCAAAGAAAGAGGGTTTTGATTAAACTAGGAATTTAAACAACCTAGAATTGGAAACATGCATCAATTTAGAAGCTACAACTAAAGGAAACTTTCTAAAAATAAAGATATTCAATGAAATTAGAAACTTTCCTAACTACTAGGAATTCAATAAAAGAAACTAATGCAAATCTATATTAATTGAATTTTGGAAACTTAAACTAAGGAAGTTTGCTAAAAATTAAACTTTCCTAAAATAACACTTTCTTAAACCTAAAACTTTCCAAAAATAAATTAGAAATTTTATAAACTAACTTAAGATGCAAAAAATGTAACTATTAAAATGTAAACTTAACCTAATCAAGGAATTAACCGACAACTTAAACATGAATTTCAATCACCATGCACATAACTGTGGAAGTGTGGGCATGGTTCATGGAGTGAAAGAAGACTTGAAGTTATGAATTGAAAGCTAACCAACAGCAAACTAATCAAACCCACCAAACTAACTAAAAATCTAAATGGTTTCCTAATATTTCAAGCAAATAAAGTGTTTGGACTATTACACATTGCACACGAATCATGGGACGAAAAATTCCAGCAATATTGTGTATATGAAACTCAAATCGTAAGGCATGGAAAGAAACTTAACAAACACTTTTCATGGAAAATAGAACTCAAGAATTGAAGTAGCCTAATAGTGAAATTAAACAATAACCATGCTCCTCAAATAATTTTATTGATTGACTTAAAAAATATATCAAAATTGGTCCCCGTGTACATGGAAAGAAAATCTGGTAATTGCGCACTCAATCCCAATCAAATATTAAACACTCTCCAACAATCTCAAACTAATCTTAGAAAACACACATGTGAAACCCAACAAGAAATCAATATGAAAGGTTCTTGAATGATGGGAACGAACATTAGCAAATGATCTAAAACAAGGCAAGAACAAGAGAGTAGAATGAAGATGAAACAAGGAAATTCAAGGAAACTTTTCTTTTGGTTGTCACCATAAGAGAGAAGAAGTCTTAGATTTAGAAGAAATAAGATAGAAAGACTAGCAAAAGAGATGCAAAGCTCGAGAGAAAATAAGGATGGATTATGCATAAGAAACTAGGAGGAAACAAAGAAACAAACAAGGAATAACTAATGAAACAAAGTAAGGAACTAACCTGGAAAAGAAGCTTGGAAATCAAAGAACAAAGAGCTTGAATGGAGGCTTTGAAGACAAGAGAAAGCAACACCCAAAAGCACCCTATGATTTCACCTTGGAAGAGACATCTCTTTCTTAGGAAAGAGGTGTCCCAACCTTGCATATCTTCCACATTGAATGCCTTGGAGTATTATAGATTTTTGAGGTTTCCAAATATTTGAAGATTTTACCCTAATGGAAGTGGAGTAATGAGGTAAGCAAGGATAGATAGAAACTTCATGCAATTGGAATGTGGAAAGAGCAAAACATTGGAACCTATTTTCATGAAAACTTGAAATCCTAAGGTGATTTTGACATGGAAATTTGGGTTGCATGGGATTAGAAAGATGGTGACATGGCATGCTTAAATTTATTGGAAACCCTAAATGGGTGTTAGAAGGTAGAGTGAAAAAGGAAATAAAAGGTGGGTTTTGTCCCTTGATTGGTCCATCTATGCATAATGATCTTACCATATACAAATCTCCCTCAAGTTCTTCTAATTATCCCTTAAAAATCAAACTTTTAGCATTAGAGCGTTGCTTCTAAATATCCACCAATTGTGCAACTCCATGTAGCATGGCTCTCATGGCTTAAAAGGCTCATTTTGATAGCTCCTTTGCCTTGCCTTGAGTGGCTAGGTCCCTTGGCTTTAAGGCTTGAATGGCTTGCATAGGTAAGGTAGCTTAGATGGGTTCATTCTTACTTTAATGGATGAGCTTGCTTGGCTTCCTTAGCTTTTCACCTTCATCCATGGATCAATTGGCTTAGGTGGATTTCATGGCTTCCATGTAAAGATTGTGGAAATGCATTAATTGTGCATGGCCCATTTTAGCCACCTTTGACTTTTTTAATTACTTTTTTTCTTGCCTTAGGATGATCTTAAACCTTAATTAATCTTTGGAATGATAAAATTTTGGTCCTAGGTCTCTGATTTGATCTTGATCTTCAATTCTCATCTTGGTTGATTTTTGCTGTGGGATCATCATCTCAATACCTATAAAAAGGTAAAAAATCTAATTAAAACCTAAAAAATTATGTTTACTTAAATACATACTTTAGATTAGCTTTTAAACCTGCTAAATATTAATCTTTTAAATTTTTAGGCTAGAAATGCATGTGTTATGAAATTATGGAAAATCCCTAGAATAATGCCTGTAATTTATAACACATAGACTACTAATTGGGTACTCTTTAATGCAAAATTTAACACTTATCAAAGTGTTAATACAGTTTAGAATATGGAATGGCTAGGATGATTTGTCCTAGAAGCATGTGTAACCAATGAGAACGAGAGACGTGAGAGAGAGAGACATTTAGCACCATGGAAGATGAGTGGCTCGGAAGGTCTAAAACAATGAATATGGTGGAATTACAAATGGTGTTTCACATGGAGTCAAGCTAGAAGACAGATGCTCCAAATAGGTTAGTAAACTACTATAGCATTAGATTAGAGAGAAGAGAATTAAAGGGCATGGATGGAGTCTTAATCTAAGGTTGAAAAATGTAAGCTACAAAGGGAAGAAAAAATAAGAGTGTTAGAATTAGAAACAACCACACAACCTTAATATGTGATATAATCGAGTTCCATGAAATCTATAATAGATCATATAAAACATGAAATTAGTCACTTCTAATGATTCAAATATTCATGAAAAAAGCTAATTAACTGCTGGACATAAACATGAGTTGAAAATTCCAACTAATCTCATTGAATCGCATCTAAAAAGTCATCAACATAACACTCCATACATGTAGTCCAAATCTGAAACTTAAATGCTATTACAATGATGTTCCCTTAATCTCAATCAATAGTTAATTACAAGCCAAATTCTTCTTCAATTGTTCCAACACTCACTCATGAACAAGTATAATTCAAATCAAAGGAAATTCCTATGTAAAACTAAGGCAACAATCCAATGGAACTTAAGCAACCAAAGATGAAAAATCAAGAGATCAGAAAGAGAATAAAGATGCAATGAAAGATAAAGAACAAAACTAGATTCAAGATGAGATTCCCTTGGCTCTCACTCCAAGGGAAAATCAGCCTTGAATCACTATTTAAAAGCAAGGAAAGCTAAAGGAAAACAAGGCAAACTAATATGAAAAGATGTAAATTCCAGCAAAGACTAACCAACCTTCAAAGATGAATCAAAACCCCATAAATCCTAGGTTTAACACTTGAGGAAGAAGCATAAACCTTGGAAGGAAGTGGCAGCACCCAAATACTTCACAAAACAACAAGCAAAAAGAGAAAAGTAGGCTTGAAGGAAGTGGGCATCTCCTTCCTATGGAGGATATGTCTTTTCCTAAGTAAAAAAAGAAGTGTCTTACTTAAGTTTTGGGCTGGTTTTATAAGACTTGTCCTATTTTTCCTATGGTACCCTAATACTAAGGTATGGTGGGGATTAAAATGTGTCAAATTGAATGGCTATGATGGAGGAAAAGGGTAAACATCAAATAGGAAAGTGGGGGAGGGGGTTGGCAGCCATAAGGAATGGAGTAGGGAGGAGATGTGACCTTTTTAGGAAGGGGCGTCTCCTTATTTCTTAAAGTTGTTGAATTCTTTTTGTTTAAGGAAAGTGAGTGGGGATTCATTAGGAAAGAGATGGAGGGTGTTAGAAGGAGAAATTTGGTTGGTTGGGAAGTTTCCTAAGAGGTGGAATGAGATAGAGTTTTTGAAATTCGTAGTGCATCTTAAGGGTGAGGTGGAAATTAAGGAAAAAAGTGGGGGAAAGGGAAAAAGTACTACAGATTGATTGCTCTTATCCCATTGGTCCACATTCCATCTTATTTAAATAGATTTTCCTTAATTATCCTCAAAATATCTCATGAATAATTCTCTTGAATCTACTCCAATCCTAGCTTTCCATTTAGCTTAGCTGGATGGCTTAGATGGCTAACTTTGAAGGCTCCATTGGTTAAGCTTCATGGGTGGCTTAGGAAGCTTCCTTAGTTTGTTTTCTTAGCTTCAAACCTTGGCTTGAGTGGCTTGTATGGTTTGTCTAGAATTCCTTAGCTTCCCACCTTCTTTCATGGCCATGGTGGCTTAAGTGGCTTTCATGCAAACTTGGTGGGAATGCATGGCTTACTTCATGGGCCCACTTTGCCCATCTTTAGCTCCTTTAATTGCATCCATTAATGGTTCACTAGATGATATTGTACTTTGGTTTATGTTGAAGTGATGATTTTGAGGCTTTGACTCAATCTTTTGATCTTGATCTTCAATTTCATCCTAATCGTTGTCAACCATTGGATCACCATCTTACTTCCTATAAAAAAGTGAAAAGCCATAATTAAACTTTAGTAAAACATGATTAATCACATACTTACTGTCTACTAGCTTCTAGACCTACAAAATAACAAATTTTTGGGTTATTAGGTAAAAAATGTGTGTGTTACAAATTTTGGTCTAAAAATCTAATTTACCCCTATAAGTTGTAACGTATGGGTAACTAATTGGATGGTTTTTATAAAAAAAAATGATACTTAATAGAAATGATCAAGGGCACCTACAATTCAACATGTATCATAAGTTTTACTACCTTCCCTTGAAAATCCATAAAACAATTTTTGAATGGTGTAGAATTTAAAGGTTTGTTGTGTGTGGATTATTAGCCATTTTCTTTCAAAACTGTGTCAAGTTTGAAACTTAAAAATTCACTCTTTAAGGAAGCAAATTAAAAGCTTAGATATCCTCCATAAAATCCTAGATATTTTTTTACCAAAAGATATTAAACATAGTGCTAGTCCTAAGTGTGAACCATTCCCTGCTTCCACCATCAATAGTCCACAAAACATAGCATGCAAGTTTGGCTTAATTCTTATAACTTACTAGTTCATGAACATGCATTTCAACCTAAAATTTGAGCTACGAACCTTTGAAACATAACACACATTCAATTAAATGAAACAAGGATCAACATTGAGCTAACATGGAGGATAAATTTAGAAAAATTTCTTACACATGGCACAATTAAATGCAAAAAATGAACTCTTTTCAAACTCTAAGAAAAATGTGATTTTTTCTTAAGCTAAACTAAGGCTAGTATTAGGATTCTTCTAGAATTCCCCTATCTGAGCTGAGGCCCCCAAATTTGCCTCCTTTTTGCAGTGTTTCACACTTGAATCACTGTATGTAGGAACCTTCTTCCTGCATGAAACTCCTCACCCCTAGCAATTGCTTGTCATTGCTACCCAGCTCACCCAGTTCCTTCTTTGCTTCTTTCTTTTAAATCCCAATTTATTTTGTTCTTTCCCCTCCCCCAAATCACTCCTTTCATAGTCTTCCTTGGCCTCACTTCTTCTATTCTTCATGAACCTCATTTCTCCTCATGCATGGGCTGGAACAAGCTCATCCCAGCCCACTATGGTTTCTTCATTTTATACTTGGGGCAATGTATGAATTATAGATAGGTGCCTTTAGAGGGAAGAACAGTTTCCATTACATTGTGCCGTCATGTGATTGTCTAATATCCCTCTTAAGGCATTTAGCCCACCTTATTCTTTTCACAATAAAAGAATTCTATTTTGAACAAATTCTACAATTATACCCTCCTCAGTACTTAGTTCAATTTATGTTAATTTGTTATCAATTAATTTTCTCGGTGCCTTCACATAGGCTTGGGCTAGAACATTTCCTTCTTAGGTGGTCTACTAACTTACCATTTTAGCACTATCCTTAATATGCATTTATTGTTTAAGTAATCATTTAATGGAATTTATCATTCCTTTATCTAGGAGACATGGGTTTTAAAACCCTTGGATAATCCCATCCATCCATCCTTTACCTAGCATTCATCCTTAAACGATGCCTTGTCCCTAAGTCTCACCCTAACTTATTTTCCTCTGACTCTCATTCAACATTAGTAAATTCCTTCATGACAACGAATGAGAGGTGTAAGAAAATAAAATAAAATAAAAATTACAACATTTTTTGAAAATGTAATTGTTTATTCGTTGAAATTATATATTTACATATATTACATCTACCACCCTTATGAAAATTTTGTCCCTGAAATTGTGTAAGTAAGGATAACCAAGTAAAAAAACTCTAGCAATCACCCTCTCATGTCATCCTCGACCTGCCATGTGGTCTCCTCGTGTGTAATGCTGCATCAAAAACTTGATGAGGGGAATCATCTTGGTTCATGATGTCTTCTCTTTCCTATCAAGGATATGTACTGACTGCTCCTAAAATGTCAAGTCAGGTTGTATGTTAGCTTGTACCTAATCCAAAATATGTGTAAGGTATAGGATGTATTTCATCAATAAGACAAGAAATACATTGTGTACATTTGCTAGTGAGCTAGAGAATGCTAATCTATAGGCAAGTCTCCCTATCCTCTCAAGTATCTTGAATGGTCCCTCAAGTCTAGGGCTCAGTTTACCTTGTAACCCAAATCTCATCACCCCCTTGGTTTGAGATACCTTCAAAAAGACATGGTCCTCAACCTAGAACTCTAAATCTCTCCTCCTCAAATTAGCATAGCTCTTTTGACTTATATGCATAACTAATAGACACCTCCCAATCATTCTCACCTTCTCAATCTAGCGCACTTTAATAGTGATGTTGATATATACAAGCCCATAGTTGAGGTAAATAAACTTTTGAATGCTAGACTCCAATGGGAGCTTCTAGTCAAACCTCTTGCTCTTTCCAATTCTGTCCCTATGCCTTCAATAGAAAAATGACCCACCTTGGTCCTTAGCCCATTACATGTGAATATAAAATATTCTTACTTGGGACCAGATGAATCCTTACCTATAATCAGAGCCTCAAATCTAGATCAAGATTAGGAAGGTAAGCTTCTTGATGTTCTCAAACAACATATGACAACCTTAGGGTGAACCACAGCGGACATCAAAGAGGTTAGCCTTGCTATGTGTATTCATATAATCCATCTAGAGGAAAATGTCAAACCATCTAGGTAAATGCAAAGTAGACTAAACCTTAATATAAAATAGGTAGTGAGAGACAAAGTGCTTAAACTCCTAGATGTTGGTATCATCTATCTTGTATTTGATAGCACTTAGGTTAGCACAGTTCGGGTTGTCCCTAAGAAGTTGGGAATCATAGTAATTGAAATTTGGGATGACAAGTTAGTCTCCACTTGCATGACCTCCAGATCAAGAGTTTATATAGATTACTAAAAACTAAACTAGATCATGTGGAAAGACCATTGTCCTCTTCCCTTTATTGACTAAATGCTAGAAAGGTTAGCCGGTCATAGTTACTACTACCTCGATGGATACTCTGGCTATAATCAAATCCCAATACAGCCTGAGGACCAAGACAAGACTACCTTTACCTGCCCTTTTGGGACTTCACCTACCATCATATCCCTTTTGGACTTTGTAATGCTTCAGCTACTTTCCAAAGGTGTATGTTTAGCATATTTTTTGATATGGTGGAGAGGCTATTAAAAGTGTTTATGTATGATTTTTTAGTATTTGGGTCATTATTTGATGAATGTCTGCACCATTTAAAACTTATCCTTACTAAGTGTTGGGAAAAAAAAATAGTGTTAAACTAGGGAAATGTCAATTTATTGTTCTAACTAGCATTGTTCTAGGGAATATCATAACATAAAATGACATAGAAGGTAACAAAGCTACTATGGATTTAATCTCTAACCTTCCTCCTCCAAGGAGAGTGAAGGAAATCCTCATTTTTTTAAGCCATGCTAGTTTCTATAGAAAATTCGTAAAGGACTTTAGTATGATTGCTAAGCCCCTGTGTAATTCACTTATGAAGGAAGCATCTTTTGACTTTGATGATGATTGTATGAAAGAATTTGAGTGTCTAAAGGTTTAACTCACTTATGCTCCTATTATTTGACTACCAGATTGGAGTGCACCTTTTAAAATATTGCATAATGCTTCAGACTACATGATCGAGGTTGTGCGAGGGCATCATATTAACAAACTTCTTCATATGATATATTCTGCTAGCAAGACACTCAACAATGCCTATCTCAATTATTCCACTACAGAAAAATAATTGTTACTAGGTTGTTTCTGCCTTGGATAAGTTTAGAACTTACTTGCTAGGATCAATGGTCATTGTCTATTTGGACCATGTAGCTTTCAAATGCCTTCCTTCAAAGAAAGATGATAAACCTGGGTTGATCCTATGGATACTATTGCTATAAGTGTTTACTTTAGAAATTTGGGATATGAAATGTTCCAAAATGTTGTAGTAGATCATTTATCTAAGTTTGTTGACGAGTCAACTAGCAAGAATGTCTCTGTAATAGAAACACTTTTAGAAGAACAATTGTTGCACATTTCTTAAGATATAGTCAATTATCTTGTAACCAGTACCATTTGGCTTGAAAAAGATAGAAAAACGTTTCTTGCTAAGGTCAAGAATTTTACATGGGTCGATCTAGACTTGTTCAAGTACTGTCTTGATTAGGTTATTATGAGATGCATTCCTGATAATGAACATCATAAAATCAATTCCTTTTTTCATGATCATGCATGCAAAGGCCATTTTCGTGCTAAAAAGATAGCTGTAAAAATTTTCTAGTGTGGTTTTTATTGACCCACCATTTTCAGGGATTTACATGCTTACCGCATAGTGCTTATTAGATGTTAATAGTTAGGGAGCATAGGAAAAAGAAATATGATGCCTTCAAATCCTTGTCTTATCATTGAACCTTTTGGTGTTTGGGGCATTGATTTTATGAGACCTTTGACTAACTCTTTTATTTATCTATATATCCTTGTGGGAGTGGACTACATGTCCAAATGGCTAGAAGACATATCATGCAATACCAATGACCACAGGGTGGTGGTCAAGTTTTTAAAGGAAAATATATTTGCATGCTTTGGTACCCCAAGGGCCATACTTATCGCTAGGGGTAAGCACTTTTGCAATAGAGTATTTGAGAACTTAATTCACAAACATGGAATTACCCATAGAATTGCTAACCCTTATCATCCTTAGACTACTAAATAGGTAGAAGTATCAAATAAGGAGATAAAGCAAATTTTAGAAAGTACAGTCAATCCAAATAAGAAAGAACTAGTCTTTAAGACTTAATGTCACTTTATGGGCCTATCGTACTGTATACATGACCCCTATAGGCATGTCACCCTACTGCTTAGTCAATGGAAAGGTTGGCCACCTCCAAGTATAACTTGAGCCATAAAGCATATTTGGCCATTAAAAATCTCAATTTTGACTTAGGTATGATTGGAGTCCACCAAAAACTCAGACTTAATGAGTTGGATGAACTGAAGAAAGATGCATATCAGTCTGCTAAGATATACAAAGACCACATGAAATGGCATCATGATAAACACATCCTATGAAATTCCTTCGCTCCAAGACAAAAGGTCATTTTGTATAATTATAGATTCCATCTCTTTCTTGAAAAACTTCGAACATGATGTTGTAAATGCTACATAGTATCTACTGTTTACCCTCATGGGGCTGTCGAGATAGAAAAAGATGGGGAGATTTCAAAAGTCAATGGGCCAAGGTTGAAACCCTATCTAGAGTTGGCCATCCCTGAAGTAGAAGAAATCCTATTAGACTATTTAGTCTGCCCTTAACATGTCCCATGACACTTGCATTAATCTTAAGATCCGCATTCACCACAGTATTATACATCTAGTTGAAAACCTTAAGCTTAGCACTTACAAGGAGGCAACCAAGGGCTTTTAAAGAGTCCCATTGTTCTACATTACCCATTTATGATATAAGAGTCCCATGTTTTAAAACATTAGGGACAATGTTTAGTTCTTGTTGGGGGTGTAAATATGCATGAGTTTTTTAAGTTTTTATGTATAGTCAAAATAATTTTTTTTTGTATTTTTAAGATCAAAGCTACTTCATTGTGATGAGAATAAGACTTTTTGAAGCTTAGTATTTCTCCTACTTTAACTTCTTAATAGAAATTCATATGGTTAATTCTACATTTTATTCACGTCTTGAATTGTTTTTATGAAGTTAATTCTCATAATACACTTACACACAGTACATAGTCTAGACTAATAGATAGTTATGACTTAAAGACCTTGAGAAATATTAGTGGAGACCTATATGACCAATAAGTATTAGAGACTATCATCTTTCTAAGGATTATAAGTAATTCCATATTTTCTTAAGTGAATATAAATTTTGAGAGATCCCAATATTTTTGTTTTGGTCAATTACCAAGAACTAAAACGAGTAAGTACTTTCTTTGTTGAACATATATTGAATTTGATAGGTTTTAAGAGACCTAAGAAATGATATGGGATATCCTTGTTTTATCCAGAGACACACAGCCTACCTAGTATGTTATACCACAAGTTAGACCCTTTGAGCTTCTTGGTAAGCCTTTTCTTTTTACAAAATCCTTATTTATCATAACCTAGATACCCAATTAAATATCCAATACCTATCATTCAAAAATTCTAAGATGTGAAGTGTTTGCATAGAAAAACCTTTCCCTCAAAGAAAAAAGAAATATAAAAGAAAGTAAAAAAGAAATATTTGTCAATAATAAGAAACATTGTGAAGAGAGAAAGGAATAATAGAAAAGATATTCACTTTAGCACATACAAAAGGAAAGTTGTGAAACATTTATTGAAGACTTCTACTTAGATTTGAAACTTTAAAACCTTTTTACCCTTCCTTTCAGAACCATTCCCAAGCCTACATTTTGTCCTATCTAAAGACCTAATATCTTAAGGTAGAAGTTAACCTTAATGTGAATATGAATAGTAAGGAATTAAGGTGCACTATTCTTACTGGTCTTGGTAATGGAATCCATTCTTAAGGATCAACTTCTTTATGTCATTTGTGCATATAAAATTATGAGAATGATTAGTATATTGGATTTGATCACATAGTGAGTGAATTTTGTTTAACCCTCTTCTCTGAGAGTTTTAATTCTGAGTGTATACTAGTGAGACTTTGAAGTCAAGATATCTTTCCATTGGAATATAAGCATATATGTATAGAACTCCAAACTTATGTGGCTTGCACATACACTACACTCTAAGATATAATTTTAATAAAATGGCTTTGGTATGTGGGTAACTTATTGAATTCTTATTCATCTTTATTAAGTTGTTAAAGCAGTAGAGTACTAATATATGAGAATTCTATGAGAACAATTAAAGAACTTAGCCTTATTGATTTTTTTTTATATATTATTCTCCATATACCCTTACGAGGTATAACTCATCCACTAGGGGTAAGTTAGGGGTTTAAGGGCTTATTGCATATGTTAAATGCAATCATGAGTTCCTATGAAAATGATAACCATTTTTGTTTTCATGATTTTAGTATGTTTTGCTTGGGACTAGCAAAATGCTAGTTGGGGGTTTGATAAGTGTTCAATTATCTGCAAAAAATATGCAACTAGTTGTCATGTGTTATAAATTATAGTGTTATTTCTAGAGCTTTTTGGGAATTTCATAATACATGCATTTCTAACCTAATAATTCAAAAGTTGATATTTGGCATGTTTAGGAGTTAATCCATAGTAGGTATATGAATAATCATATCCAGGATTTGATTAGAGCTTTTACTCCTTTGTAGGTGTCGAGAAGAGATCCAATGGTTGAGATAATCGAATATGAGAATTGAGGATCAAGACCAATTTTTAGAGAGCCAAGGCTGATTTTCAACATTTCCAAAGCTCAAATGAGTTTGAAGATCTTTCATAAGCAAATAAATTAGTCCAAGAAAACAATGGGAAGATCCAAAGGTGACTGAAATGGTCCCATGCAATTCCACCACCTTTGCATGAGATCCATGCAAGTCACCTATGTCATTCAAGCTACGATAGAAGGTGACAAGCTAAATAAGCTATGAAGCCAAGCCCTTAAACCACTCAAGCCATCAAGCAAGAAGTCATCAAAGTGAGCCATGAAGCCATCTTAGCCAAAGGACGTAGAGCCACACGATTGGATGAAAAATTCAAGCAATTATCCATGCTAAAAACATGAATTTCCAAAGGATAATTGGAAATATTTTGTTGATGTTTAGTATATGAAGGTGACTTCATCTATAAATAATAGCCAAATCTCATCTCCCACATATGGAACTCCTTGTCCATTTAAGGTTGGAATTCCACACTTCCTTTCTTGCATGCTAGGGCTTGGACACACTTCTCCTTGGCTGCCTTTCCTTGTTCTCCATGAATCCTTCTTGCTTTGTTTCTTTGGTTTTTGCACTCTCATCCAAGTCAGCAACTTAGTTTATTATCCTTGATCCCATTGTTAGTTTATTGGTTTCTTTGTTGTTTAAGTTCCATACACATAGTTCCTCTTCGATCTCCTTTAACTCTTGCTTCCACTTTGCAAACTTTTCATGCTTAGTTCTTCAAGATTCAAGCCTATTTTCTCTTTTAGTGAAAGCCAAGAGAATAGTAGCTTTGAATTCTCTTGTTTCCCCTCACCAATTTCCTTGTTTCTTACTTAGATCTTGGACTAATTCTTGTTGATTTCTTTCCCATCTTCATGTTCTTATTCTCTTAATTTTTCTTTTGGGTTTCACATATATGATATCTGAGATTATTGGAGTGTGTTTAAGCTTTGATTTGAATCAAGTTATAGTCATTGGGAAAGTGCACAATTTTCGGGTTTATTCGTCTATCTACATGTGCACAATTCATGGATCAATTTCAATCCAATAAGGATTATGCTTCATGCCAAGTATCTCCTGATTAATCACATGTTTGAAGTCCTTTAAATTTCTAATTTTATTATCATGTTTATGCTTTACATCACATGCACTAGTCTCTATCCATGATTTGTTTGATTTAAGTATCAAGTGCACTATATTTGTGGATGTCTACAATTCATGGTTCATGAACAATTTCCACCAGTCTATATACTTTATTTGCTTGTTTCCATTGGAACCCATTTAGCCTTTTAGTTATTTTACTTTTTGTTTTCATTACATCATGTATTAGTGAGCTTTTGTTTAATGCATTCTTGCCATAATCTCACTCTATGAACCATGCACATAACTCCATGGTTCGTGCACACGGTGATTGGGTGATCTTTATTTAAGTAATTATTTGTTTCCTTGTTTCATTATAGTTTAGAATTCTTTATTTAGTTTTTTTCATCTTAGATTAGTTTAATTAGTTTCCATGGTTAGTTTTAGAAGTTTTTATTTTTAGAATGTTTCATAGTTTAGAAAGTGATTTTTTTGGGAAGTTCCCAATCCATGTATATTTTGGTCATTCTAGTTTTGCATTAGTTTCTTTTAATGAATGCATGTTAGTTAGGAAAGTTTCTAATTCCATTGAAGATTTTTACTTTAGAAAGTTTTGGTTTAATTCATGTTTTCTAATTGAATGCACGTTCTCATTTACATGTCATTTGCTTTCTTAATTTAATCAAAACTAATCTCTCTTTGGCTAGGCTAAGTAATTTAAATAAAATCTAATTGATATAGAAATCCATGAGATTTCTCATGAGTTCTACCTCTCCTGTGTGCAATTTATTACATTGATTCATGTGCTTGTGACTAATTTTAAAACGTACACCAACTATCACTAAAGGGACTGGCTGGCTAGGCTGCATTTTCAATCAATATCTAGCCACGAAGATAGATGTTGATATTGGTGCGAGTTCCAAAGAGTCTTATATTGGTGTCTCTATAGCAAATGGGTAGGCTATACTCTAAACTTACTTGGATAGGGCCTCTCCATTAGTAAGGCTGGGTTGGAGCAAGGCATCTAGTCTTGTCAGTCATTTTAGATAAGATGAAAAAGGAATCCATCCAAAGGGCATAGAGCAATAAGTTTAGTTGTTAATTGTAACAACTCTACAAGTCCTTATTAATAAGGGCCATTATGACCATAAAGCAGTATAACCATAAAGATAAAAATAGAAAGAAGAAGTATAAAAATTTCCTATCTCTATCGTGCCTTGAAGTTACCCTAGGATTCTCTTTGCTTCTAAAAAATGTGTTCTTGTTGGCTTCTACATCAATCATTAAATCATATTCAAGCGAACAATAGGTTTGGTAGTGGAAAGAAGGATCCCAATAAACTTCTTTAAATAGAAGGATAAAAATTTTCACACTCTGATTTGTAGGAGTTGCTAACTGCTTGCAATTTTGTATCTAAAATCTCTTCAAATGATCTTTTACATCTTTTCCTTGATTGATCTAAATTCCATGTTCACTTTATCTAACTTCAATATTGAGGAAAATTTGAATGAGTCCTTAGTTCGTCATTTGAAAATCAAGCATGCAATCATAGTGGCATTCTTAAAGTGTTCCATAATCTACTTCTACTATAGATTAGATCATCAACATATAAACACACAATGAGTAAACCATTTTGACCTTCCTTCTTAACAGTAAATTTGGTTCACTACAACTTCTCTCCAATTTCATATTATGTAAGTAGGAGTCAATCTTACTATACCATGCCCGTGCTACTTGTTTTAATCCTTATAGAACTTTCTTTCACCTATACACTTTGCTATATTTTTTGTTGACTAGAAATCATTGTGGTTGCTCTACATAAACCTCTTCTTCTAGTTCACCATTTAATTGAAATAGAAAAAATCAAAGTTCACATCTAAAACAGTTCTTATAGTATTTTGTCTAGCAAGCACAGCAAAAGTTTCTTGAAAATCTATACCTAGTTGTTGTGAAAATCTATTCACATTCCACTTTTTTTTGAAGATCCACTTCAGCCAAATTATCTCCTTTTCTACAAAGGATCAACCAACACCCATGTGTGATGTTTTCAAAGTACGCAATTTATGCATTCATTTCATTTCTGCATTCTTCCTCTAGAATTCCTTCCTCAAATGACTTTGTATCTATACCAATAAGAGAGAGTGACAATTAGCATCAATTTCTCTTAGGGACATTACCTTTTTTTCCTAAAGACAAGGACTTGGAGCCCATTGGTGTAAGTGGAGAACTTGTACATGGGTTTGAGCTTAAAGAAGAGGGACATGAAATTTTGATTTTTCAATTCTGCTAATTTTTCTTCCTCAATGTTTATTGGAACCTATTGATCAATTTCATTCCATGTCCAAGAATCTTGTTCATCAAAAATAATAGCTCAATTCTTTTTTCTTTTATTTTCTTTTGTTTAGGATATCACTCCCTTTCTATCATTACTATACCTAGTAAAGATACATTTCTTGCCCTTATCAGCAAAAAAAATTCTTTTTTTTTTTTATGAAGAAGCATGTAATTGACACAAATATTATAAAATCCCTATTGAAATACCAAAATCTCTAGTTTCCTTCCACTTTAAGCTTCAAGGGAGTCCTTTTCTTCACCGCTTTCATTGGACTTCTATTGAGAACGTAAATAGTTGTAGCGACTAGTTTTTCCTAGAACATGTTTGGAAGCCCTTTTCCTTCTAACATACTTTTTTCCATTGGTCCTATTATTGCGCTTTGCTATACCATTTTGTTGAGGGGTATAGCTAGCTATTAATTGATGCTTTATTCAATTCATATAAAATTAAATTAAAAAAAATGAATTCGATGTTTGTTGAGGGGTGTAGCTAGCTTTTCATTGATGCTTCATTTGATTCATATAAAAAATTCAGAAAATGAATTCGATGTGAACTCACCATGCACCACCTCTAGTTTTTTAGTTCATGGGACCTTCAAATTATCATTGCTCTATTTTGTTTTTAAGAAAAGATACACTCATTAGAAATCATCAATGAAGATGAGAATGACTTTTGGTGAGAGACAACATTTGCACTAGACCACATATGTTGGCAAAAGACTAGCTTGAGTGGTTACCTTGCTCTCCATGATCTAGCCTTCAAAGAAGCAATGATGTTTGCCACTTACCCAAATTCAATTGTCATAATCACATAAAGGAAAATGAGAAACCAAAGTTAAAATTTTAATCCAGGGATTGATTTGCACAGGATTGCTATTCCCGCCCTACTTAAGTAAAGTCCCTTGCACAACTTACTTTAAAGCTTTCCATATCGATTTGACTACATACATGAGTGATCAAGTACACCTAGAGTACGATTTCATACTAGTGTTTTGAAGGTAAGACAATTGACAAAAGAATAAATATAGTCCCAAAGGGTTGAACAGCTGTCCAACTGCCCCACACACAAGGGAGCGAGCACTGCACTCAACCTGTCGTAACAATGAAAGAAGACTATAATAAAACATCATTACCTTCTTCCTAAAATGGAGTATAGACATTGGTAAAATAGGAGGTGTTGAAAATCCTTGAATCAATCCTCGCAATTTATGGTAAGCTCAGCTCACCTTCAGAGAGACTTTAGCCACATCTTAAACCATGCCATGTTCAATGAATGAGGTGATTAAGAAAGTCCACCCAATGAATTAGAAAAAACATTTGAAGGCCATATATGTCCTAATCATTAAAGTCTCTAGGTTTCACCCTATAAAGAATGAGGACCATGTGACACCTAGCATTAACATTCCCAAAATCCAAAAATGCTAGCCACATTTTCATTGGTAACAAGAATATGCCTACTGATGAAAGCATACAAAGACAGTGATGCTTCTGCCACTTATATTTAGTGTGATAGGACACACCCTTACCACAATAAACTTGATAAAAAGTACCCCTCAATTGGGAGGTCAAAGATAGAGACAATATTATTTACATCTCTAATCTTTAAGAATATTGGGGTTGCAAAAGACTCAACCAAAGACGGAGCATTGTAGTAGACTTGGGAGAAAAATCCTTAGTCACTTCATTGCTATAAAATCTTTTGGAAAAACCCAAAGCACCTTTAATTGAAATGAGAGACTTTTCTTTATATATAGTTATATTACACTCAAAACCAAATATCATGGGTTGTGGCCAGCGCCTTCTTGTTGGCGATCACCATTGCTAAGAATGGCATAATTACAAAACCATGTCGAGCCATACAACCTCTCAATAGCTATCCATGCAAGCATATCATGTTTAAGTGTGAATAGCGACCAAGAACTAAAAAATATGATAGGTTGAACCCATCCCCCCACTCTAATACAATTGTAAACATCACATCTGGTGACCCGTAGCTTTTCTTATCTACACTATGGTAAATGAAAGATTAAAAAACACTGTCTGAATGTCCAAGAAGTAGCAAAGGGATTTCTTGACAAACCTGCTATCATATAGGACATCAGGATAACAGGTAAGGAATCAATAGCAACCTTGAGATCAAAAGAGAACCATTTTCTCTTTCCTCTCAAGTACTACAATGGTTCAGTCTAGTTATAGGAACCATCCATTCTTAACCTTGCCAAAACTATAATGGTCCAATCATGTATAGATCATACCAAGGCCTAATATAAGGGTTAACCAATAGTGAATAACCTTATCTTCCCTACACCCTCTACCTTAACTGCCAGACTCCCTCACCCGCTATTATACTAAGACAGAAAATTATGACCCCTTTCTCACTGTACCTATTAGTAAGTAAAGTCTTTGAAGCTAGTCATGGCTATTGAAGTTTAGCTAACTTCATCCATAGAAGTCACAATGTAATTCAAAGGTTGCCTTCGTCAATCAATAGCTTTGTCAACTTTTAGTTCCCTGAGAGCTTCCCCAGCATGATGAAAGAGGTAGTAGGAAGAGGCATTTTGGGCTGGAAGCTATTGCTTATAGAATGTCAATTGCAACAACTATGACTACTCAGAGGGAGCTACACATCAAGAGTCACATAGCAAGCATGGAAGGTACAATAGAAAAGAAACCACTTCCCAATCCAATGTCATGATTTTCTCCTTAATGATGTAAGATTCTTACTTAATTCACTAAAGCATTTCTCTAGTAATGTTTCGGTTTAGTATGGTTCCTTATGCAGAAAAATATGACGCCCTTTACTAACACCTCTATCTCGAACAAGTCTCAAGGTGTTTTCTTACGTGAGAGGAGAGGTGGTAAGCCCTCCCTCTCCTCATTGCTTTAATCATTATGGCGAGTGGGTGTAGCATAGGGCCATTCCATGATCCACTTGTAATACTAATGAGGGACTCGCTATTTTCTCATTAGCGAAAAAGGAAAATTCCTTTCCTACTTTACTGAAAAACCACAACTTCCCCTACTTGATTCTCTAGTAGGTAGTTCCTCTCAATTTTGAAATTAAATGAACAGTAACTATTGCTCTATCTTAAAGCCTAGTATGAGAAAGAGAGAAAGTTGTTGCTCAATCAGAAGAAGAAAATAGATAGAAGAATTGGAGGGCATGAGTTTCAAACCTTGTAGCAAAAGATTCTACGGGAAAAATGGGACCCAGAAAAACCTTGCTTGATTGATCAAACAATTCCTTCCATTTCTTTATTATAGAGCAATTAAATGAAGCAATATGGGTGTAGGGTCTCTAAGATTCTAAATAAGTTCTTCATTATCTATCCTCCTGAAGAAAAGACCTTTGGCATGATGGTAGTAGAGAAGTTGATTTGATCTCATCCTCAGGTGGAGAGAAATGATAGATGAGGGTAGCTTATTGGCGAAGGACATGTACGAGAGTTTTTAGTTTGATGAGAATGGGAAGGGCAATTAACTATAACATTTTTTGCTGAGCAAGGCGAGGGATACAGCACAGGGATAAGCAAAGGGTAGAGATTTGAGTGACTTTTTAGGTTAGGGCTATGGAAGAAGAATGAATTAATTCAATAAATATTGTTGCTTATTGGCGTGCACTAGCTGAGTGGTCCTTGCCTCAACAAGAAAGTAGGTTAGCACCCTCATTCTCTTATTGTACTGGTAGGCCTGGGCACGTGAGGTAGGGTTAAATGAGAGGGAGGGGGACTGGGAATGTCCATTCCATGAAGCACTAAGGAATCTCTTGTCTGAGGTGTGATCAAATCAGCCAACAACTAGTTTATGCAACAAGGAGTTAAGCAACGGCCAAGAAATTGATGGAAATACTTAGCTAAAGCCGAAGCCAGATCCTTTATAAGCCTATGAGAGTGTTGGGCTTGTGTTCAACTCTGCAGGTTGCCTAGTTGGAAGGATTGGTTTCTTTCACCCTTTTCCCTTAGTTTTCCCTTTCTCTCTCTTCTCTTGTCAAAGTGGGTTTGATACCCTATATTATTAAGGCTTTTGGCTTGCTACAAGCTGGGTTAGGGGCTACAATTAGTCGCTTCCCCTATAGTTGTCAACTCATTCTAGATAGAGACTAGGTGTTCATAATCTGGAGTAAAAGGATTCAAACCTTTGCATGCTAGTACAAAAAATCAATGCCTTATGACTTGGCTATACTCCATATGGCCCTTACATGATAGGGACTTGATGAGAGGGGGAAGTGAGAAGTAGGGCTTCAAGAACAAGTTGTACAAGGACGTGGCGATATACCAAGTAAGCAGCAAGGTTCTTCCTTTAGGACCAACTACAACAAGCTTGCAACTCTAATAGAAACAAATGGTAAGCTCTCTACTCGATTTGCATTCAATGTTATGCCTATCAAAGTAAGTGAACACTTTTGTAACCTTTAACTCATGAAGCTTAATGACTGATATCATTGGCTCATTGTCCACTGAAAGTCAATAGCTTCAACATTTGACACTCTATCAATAGTTTCAATTGTTCACTAAAAGCATTTAGCATAATGAACTACAAGCTTTTAAGAAAGAAAGAATCCAAGGTTGGTTGTAGGGATCGACAGTGAGGAAGGTTACTAAGAACTACAAGGTTCCAAGGTTATCAGGAGGCGATGATCCCTTTATAAGGTAGGCCTTTTGGTAACTAACTAGAGCTGACATGAAATAGATCATGGAAAAAGGTGGATCCTATGAATCAATCAATCAATCACCTCCCAACTTCAAAAGTACCATACAAGGGTTAAGAGGTCCCCTCTCATGCCCTTCTCTATTATGATGTAAGGATGGTACTTTTGAAGCTTGGCATTTAAGAGATAGGGTATCTTGTAGAGAAAAAGAATGGGACTAGATTTAGAAAAATCCAAAAATGGGACAAAGTCAACCTAACCACTCACCTTTTCATAAGCCACGCACTTCAAGCTAGACCTTACTACAACCAACCTCACTTATCCCACTCAATCTTTTATACTGATGTATCATACTCTCTTCACAAGGCCGTTATAATAAAATATTGCTTAATCTTTCTGATTGAGACAAAGGGAGAAGGCGCACTATCCTTGAATGCTACAATTATGAGCAAGCTGAAAAATTTTAGGGCGGCAAAAGTTATGAGCAAACATAAGGCACCTTACATTTAGGGGGCTTTTCAGCCTAGCTTCAAAAGTACCATACATGAGAAGGGCTAAGAGGGGCGCTAATAAGGGCCCTCTCATGCCCTTCTTAATAGAGTCCTATACATGAGAAGGGTTATGAGGGGACTTTAAACTTTCTTGTCTCCCTCTTATTTGCTAATAGGGCTAATGGGGGCCCCTAAATTACATGATTGCCTCTTAGCCCTTCTTCTCCTTATTACATTATTATTAATAGGTTAAGTAGTTCAATTTGCTTGCCTCTTAGGCTTGGTTGACTTGGTTAAAAAATCTCTAGTGCTGGTAAGGTTGGGACCATCGTCGTCCCTCTATGGTTTGCCTTGCTAGCTAATAAGATCTCTGAGATTGACTAGATAGCAAGGTTGGTTTGGTTATTCCTTTCTATTGAAAAGGATTTAGCTATCTGTGCTAATTACCGTCTTCTATGCTCCACAAAATGACATGATATTCCTGTTCAAATAGAGGTCAACTGCACTTGTTATGGTTCCCCAGGATCCAATATTACCACATCGGTCTATGTTGCCATGATATTGTTCTATGGAAGCAGGCGGGCTGCCTTCTAGAAGTTTGACCAAGTTTTCTTTTATGTAGGGGAGGGATTGACTTTTGTAATGCATATATTGTCATACCAGCATGGCTCCACTGATTTTTTCTTGATCGAAGCATCAAACAGTGCAACTAGATTCTACTCACGTCCAAGGATGAAGTTTGCTTTATCCAACTCCCCTTTTTGATAACAATGTAGAAACCCCTGACCTAACATTCATTAGTTTTGAATGAGGAATTAAGAATGCCCTGCTCATCTTTCTTCTTCCCAAAAATCTTTTTATTTTGAAGTTAGTAAAGAACCACCCCTTGTTTCAGTTAGAATGACTCCCATGGACCCTGGGACATTCGCTTCCTCCAACAATGAACTATTAAGGGTCACATCTCATGCATATTCTACATTATAGCTTGAAACTAATTCATCTTCCACTTCTACGATATCAGACAGAGCTCAATTACTTTTTGCTAAATGGGGAATGAGGAACATAACCAATATGGGGAACAAGGGAAAAGAAAACCAATCTACTTTTACATCATGACAATCTCACTCAAATTAATGGGATTTACACATATTAGTACAGTATACCAGGGTCCTTGACTAGAACCACATGTGCAAGTTTCCCTGCATGTGGCTCATTCATGCTTTTTGATGTGTTGCCTATCACTCAATATGCGACTAAGGGGCTAAATTGTACAATTTCATGTTCAGAGCATTATTCGAGTGAGTAAGCAAGGCCTACCTAGCAAAGCTGTCTTGAACAGGTTATGCTGGTTCCTTTTTAGTGTCCTCCATTTATTTAGATGTGGGGCAAGGCAAGCCCAAGGAAAATATACATTGGCTCCAAGTTCCATCCTGGCCAGCATCTTGCTCCCAAAGGGGTGAGGTCCTGGAGTGAACAACTCATGTACTATGTTGCTCCAAGCAAAGGAAATTTAGAAAGGAGTTGCTATTTAGTAATTTATGAGCCCTTGTAGCTAGCCATGTTAGCTCCACATGAGACCCTTTTCCAATTGACTAAACAAGCACTCAACATTCAGCTCACTCCCCTTTCCTATTCAGCCTTGCTTACTATTAAAAGAATATGTCTTGTTCGACTAAGCCCTCCTTCATTCATTTATACTAGCTTCCATGCACAACCCCATCAGAATGATTTCATTCAGTCCTCTCTAGATAAGAAGTAGAACACGCGATCATCTATAGCCCTTTCCTCTGCCAAGGACTTGC
This sequence comes from Warburgia ugandensis, assembly GCA_035236585.1. Classification (NCBI taxonomy): domain Eukaryota; kingdom Viridiplantae; phylum Streptophyta; class Magnoliopsida; order Canellales; family Canellaceae; genus Warburgia; species Warburgia ugandensis. Next base: position 76,870,731 of record CP141131.1, on the reverse strand, counting down.
ATAGAATTAAAATGGGCAGCATCATCATATGCTTGACATTTCTTGCCCTGGAGTACATCAGAAGTACTCCAACGACCGATCTTTCACCCATACATTTTTGGCTTGGCCCCTTCCTATGTGGAGAATGCCCTCCTTATACCATGGCTTAGTCAGCTATTCTCATAGTTTAGAGTTGATTCAGATCGTCACTTCTCAGAAAGCATGGTTCTTGACTCCCTATCTCCTACCTCCTTCAAGCCCGTCCATTTGTTGGGTGATCCCTTGATCTCATGATCGAGTGTTTGTTTGTCTTTTTGGCCAGTGAGTGACATTTATGCTCATTGCTTAGTACAATCCCTGGGTGGGTTTAGGGAACATCCAAATGATTGACTTTGTGAATCCATATGTGTTAACAAGGTGCACAATAAGAATAAAACTAATAGAGACTTTATAAGGGAACATTTGAGTTGTAGATTGTATTGCTCTTAGAAAGGCATATTTTGAAAATAGAGCAATGATAATGCTCATTAATCAATGAGAATATCATACTCCTAGTATGAATTGTATGAGCACGTCCTCTATCACCCCACTGCACTTATTGCTCTATACCCCAAACTAACTTGCTTTGATCCTAGGTCCTCCCTCCTACCCTACTTACTAATAGGGCATTCCTCATCCAAAAAAAATTAAAAAAAATACATGAAGTTGTTCTTGCTACTGTTAAAAACATCTTTATGTAAGGAAGAGGCTTCCTCGTCTGGCTCCTCATAAATGATGTTAGGATCAGCTAGCTCATCCTTGAAATATAAAAAGAAAACAGAGACAAAATGGAATCACTTTCTTTCTTGACATATCTAATTAGATTGAATAGGATCTGAAGAGTTGTCATGATAATTTACATCAATTTCAACTAAAAAATGGAAGCATGCCCACTCACACCTTACTCAAAGGGCTAAGAAGGGCTAATAGGGGCATTTATAGAGTGAGAGGGGCTTGCCACACCCTTCTCACATATAGATTCATAATTGCCCCTATTAATTCCCCTATTAGTAAGTTGAGGTTTACTTGCACCTTCAAATCGATAATTGTGCTAATTCATGCCACTTATAACACTTTGAAGCAGCTTGCTGCAAAACTGAATCGAGTGAGACCCCTCAGCCCTTATTAGTATGCCACGTGCTTATGTTTTTCAGCAACTTGCTGGTCTAGATGTCATTTGAACTTACTGATCAAGGGCATGGCAAGCCTCTCTAGATGATTGTTGACTCAATGTTGATTTTGTGCTTGAGTTGAAGTGCTAGCCCTCCCCCCATCAATTGTGTCAAGTAAATCGCTATAAAATATTCGTCCACTGCATATCTCATGCCATTCTTCTTTTTTATTTTCTCCTAATTAGTTCTTGTGCTTATCAAGATTCACCATCAAGAGAGGGAAGAGCCTTTAGGCCATCCTTGTCATTAGTCGTTCCCCTTCAATCAATCTTGCATGTAGGCATGGCCAGTTCACATAGGTAGATATAAGTGTTCATCCTAGATTCTCTTCCTCAACATGTCCATCTATCAATTGCTCCCTATTCATTCAGTCCAAGTCTCTAAGACATTTTCATTCCCCTCTTTTAAGAAGTACACCATGTTGATAGGAATCAACAAACACCTTCTTGTAGACATCTTCGAGAGCAACATTATGGCAATCATCACTAGTTTCTATTAAGGGCATGGTATGGTTAGTAGTTGAGTGCTGCTTTTCCCCATCCAAGAATTAGAATCTGCACTAAGTGGGTGAGCTAGAATCCTAATGGGCAGTCGATTGATCAAAAGACTTTCTCTTAACCCTTTGTATCTTCACCTTTTTGAAAGCATAGACCCAACCCAAATCTCATCACCCCCTTGGTTAGAGATACCCTGAGAAAGACGTGGTCCCCAACCTAGAAAAGCATGACACAAAGACAAAGCTAAGGATGGGATTTTTAAATGAAATTTTGTGAAGTGAGAATTTACAGGATGAATTCATAGGGGTCAAGAATCTTAGAGTGAACTTAGGTGTATAAAATTTTTGAAAAATATAAGAGTGGAAGGGGTAAAACTAGGTGTGAAAGATAAAGTATGGATTAGGAGGAGAATTGGAGTTAGGGGACGAATTTTGGGATGAGATTTGGTGGTAGAATAGGATATGGAATGGAGTTGTTAGGTCATGAAAATAAGATATAGGTGTTGTGGATAAAAAAAAAGAAAACAAAAAGGATAGAAGACTAGCATACAATAGCAGGATGAAAGGAAAGAACTCAAGGAAACTCACCTTTTCTCAACAGAATGCATGTACAACTCCTTACAACCTTTTCAAAACATTTTGGATTAAGGAATTATGGAAATCCTTAATAGTATGGATGTCCTCCCCCTCACCCACTTTAGGTGTTTTATAGATTTGTTTTTTTTCTATCCCAAATTGAAACAAAATCTCCACTTGACTGTCTTATTCTCATAGCCAATCCCCCTCTTAGAAAAGCCTCTCATATTGCCCTGATTCCCCCTTATTTTATTTTTCCTTTTTTTGCTCCTTCTCATTCCATCTCATTTTCACTTTCTAACATGTTTTCACTCCCCTTAGAAAAACGTCCAAGTACTTTTTTTCTTTCTTCTTTTTCCATGCCATTCTCACTCATTCTTACTTGAATGAATGAGTTTCTATTGAGGTTTCCTTATTTCTTTTGTAGCTTTTTCTACTCACCATCGGATTGACATACCAAGGAACAAATGGCTTGGATTCTATTGAGATTTTCTTATCCAATCTAGGTCTCCTCCTCATTTTTCTCATAGCCCACCATTTTTCTTCTTCGGCCAATGAGGTGTAAGGAAATTGGAAGTCTCCTTCCTTGAATTGAGGTTCTTCTATTTTTTTGCTAGGCAGCCCATCAAAAATATATCCACCAACAGATCTTGATTCTAGTCTTCATTGCAATCTATCTTCTCATTGGTCCATCCTTGTTTTCTTTTATTACCATTGGTTCCTTAGAATGTGCATGAATAAGGGTAGATCTTGGCCATTTTTATAGCTTAAAAAGGAAGATGAATTTCAATTGTATATTTCCCATAAATTATCTCTCTCTTCACTCCTTTATTTCTCCACTTGTTTTCCTTATTTTTCTCATGTTATCACGTGGCATTGAATGTGACTCACCATCTTACATGGAAGAATATGTATGACTCCTTAGGTGGTCCCCAATTTTGGTTGAGTAAGAGAGAAAGTGTGAGGAATATATCTCATGTGAGCATCAATCTTTTGACTTGTTTTATTTCAAAGAAGCTCTCATTGTATGCAATTCCAATGTATGTGATTTTAATATCTCTTGGAAGCATCACATGGTCGTGGCTAGCTTTGCATGCATGCACAAAAAGTTCTGTGACCTTACTTTTGATACAAATACCGTATTTTGAATGTATAAGGCTCAATCTTCTACTTAGGGTTTCTGACTACTTTGACTTTGCTAATGATACCCAAATTTCAATTTGAACTCCTAAACTTCATATTTGGCATGTATGGGCCCATGATGTAGCTTGAATTCTAAACATGCTCTTTTTTTGGGTAAAATTGTCAAATTTATGTATTTTTTTCATTTGTACCCTGGACATGCAAAATATGAAATAATCCTTAATTAGGGTTATTTATGAAAAGTTTAGGGCTAAAACTTATTATATAGAGGTATATATGTAAAATATATATATATATATATATCAAATACCTCTAGACATAGATTTTGTACTCCTTGAGCAAAATTACAAATTACAAAATAAGAAATCTAAAAATTCTTACCCACTTTTACAGGTGATGTCATCCACATTTTGGAGGACAAGTTGTAGTCTCATAAGTGTTTCTAGCCAACAATTCAAAAGTCTACCCCTTTGCTAAAGATATTCCATTATCAATCAAACTCAAAATGTAAGTGTGCAGACATAACCAATATATCCATAATGATTAGTCTCTAAGTGAAATATAACCTACATTACGATCCAAGAGTATGTTTTGACTTAAAATCTAATTGGCTATTCTTAACACTCAGAAATAAGTCACTAAGAAAGGGGTAAATTTCTAATCAATATGTAGTAGAATAATTATCATTAGAGCCTAATTCTACATATTTCATGCTAAAGAATGATAACTTTGTAAAAAATCTCATAAGGTCTAATGGAATTTTTCTTTTCTTAACCCTTTTTATGTTCATCTCTTGACTTTTATTGTTGATACATTTCTCAAGATATTCTTTAGCCATTTATACATATTTCCAAAACAACTGCATAATGGATACATTATATGGGTTAATACAAGTATTGGTCAATGCGTTCACAAAGAATAGGCTCACTAAAAAGGCTCAAAGTGCCTAAATAGAGGAAAATAACAACTTAGAGAGGCCTAAAGGCTTTGGAATTACCAAGGATAGTCTCTTTCATTTCATAGCTTCATATGACATGAATTTACCATAAACTTGAGAGATGTATGGTATAGTCTTTCTAATGTTTTCTCAACATTTCATCAAGATGGAGAATAATGAGACCAACTAAGAATTTATGTCCACTAAATAAAAATTTGGAATTTATATATGACCCTTAAAAGAAACAAATGTCTCTAAAATTCATATGGGTTAATAGTCTCCACTTGTATTTTTTAGGATCACTGCGTTAAATTTTCTTTTCAACTTAAACTATGCATATGGCTATTTTGTTTGATGATTATTTCAAGTTTAATTTTCATAGAAAACTTTAGAAAAAGGATAAAATGATGAAACAAATCTATTAATAAGCTAATATTCAAAAAATTCAATTCTCATCCTTGTAAATGAACTTATCATAAATTCTAAAAAAAGAGAATTTTTTCAAAAAATTTACTAAAATAACTCTAAACTAAAAACCTAATTGAATACATCAAGGTTTGAAATTCCCCACCCCCAAACTTAAGTTGAATATTATTCTTAATGTTTAGAACTACATACCATGAATAAATGAAAATAACAAACCTAAGAGGAAAGGATTAGAAGAAATGTACCTAAACGCAACATTAATATACAATGAATGCTGACACAAATGCAAAACTAATATGATCCTAAAAGTAAATTAACTAACTACTCTACTCTACCCTAGTCCTAAACCTAATTAGCTAATCTAATCTATCCTAATTCTAACTCTAACAAATAAATTGAGGAGTTTTTTACTCCATTCAAGAATTCACAGTAGTCAACATACATTTTCTAGCTCGAGATGGATGGTGGTGATAAGAATAGAACATAAAATACCACAATGAAATAAAGTTTCATGGGACCAAATCGAGATGAATTGTACCCATTGTTTGCAAACTGGGGAAAGATATGGCCCATTTCAAAAACAAAATGGCATTCCTCCTCCCTTATATTTTCTTATAGTTAGAGGTTAAGCTAGCTCTACATTCCCTAAAAGGATGTTATAGTGCATTCTGAAGGTAGGGAATCATGGGTTTGAACCACTTAGTATCTTCCAATGAGCACTTTAGAGTTGACTGATGTTGATCTAGAACATCAACTGACTCTTCCTCCTATTCTGCAATAACAAGTAATGGTTCAGATGAACTTGCATCGCTATCTTGTGATTGGTCAAATAAAGACTATAGGAGCAAATCATGTACATCTTCTACATAACATGGCTCTAATTTAATCTCTGCAAATGTAGGGGGTCCTACTCAAGCATTCCATTCGGAAGCGTTCATTAATAGTGCAGTATCTAGTAAATCATTCACTTCATCAATGGAGGCACTATATCAAAATAAAAAAATGAGTATGCAAGCGGATATAGGTTGGAGGATTGCAATGATGATTAGAAATTTTGTGTTAGAAGGGTCATTCAATGATATTTTCATCCTAGTATCGGTATTCATAAGCTTCTCATTATGCTTAATTTATTCAATTTTCATAGCCCTTTTTATAAATTTAGCAGTTCTTTGGCCCTTTTGAGATTTCATATGCAAAATAGATTATTGAGTTGCTTTTCTATATAACTTGAGGTTCTCTTCTAATGATTGTTCTCTCTTTTGTGGAGGAAATGACAAGTGTGACTTATACTACTGCGGCTTGGGATACTTTGAAAGGGCTGAGCAGGGTAGAACCACAACTGTTGTCCTCCCTGATATTCCTTACACCAAATTTGTTCAAGATACTTAGCCCATCCAGGACAGTTGGGCTCATTATGGGAATAATTGCTTAGGTTTGTGAATGCATTGGGTGCATTCACTTGCTCCACATAATATGCAGTGTATGTAGAGCTTGATGGCTTGAAGTAATGGGACATGTTGGGATATAATAAGTATAACAATTTCTATACTATCACTACTTGGATCACATCCTAGGATGCCTCACTATCCATCATATTGGTCGTCCCTGATATTCCTCAAACCAAATTTTTTCAAGATACCCAGCCCATCCAGGATAGTTGGTTTCATTATGGGAATAATTTCTAAGGTTTGTGAATGCATTGGGTGCATTCACTTACACCAAATAATGCGCAGTGTATGTATAATGACTTTTAGGGGAGTGACATTTAGGTTGTTACTAATGTATGTAGCTCCTCGTCTCTTTTAGACTTCTCCTACCTCTTACCACTTAGATCCTAATTGTAATCAACCATTTACACCCTCCTTAGTCATCCATAAGTGATTTGAATCATTGAATGTGTTGGCAGAGTTACTTGTTTAAATACTAATGCACTTGATTAAACAGGGGCGATTGGAAGGGCAAGAGGTCTTCTCCTTCCAAGAGGGTCGTATAAGATGGTAAGTTGTTTTAGGTCTATTCTAGATTGATTCTTAATTAATTGTTGAGGTGAGGGTTAAGCATAAGGTGATGTTTAACCAAAGTGGACCATGAGACGATGATGAAATCCACCCATGATCTTGTTTGGATGAGTATCCTTACTAATTCATTTAAGCATTCCCATGCAATTGAATCAACATATATTCCCATTAAAATAATTAAATATGCCCTAAATATGTAATAAAAAGTAGTGAACTAATGAAACTACCTATGCTCTATCTAACAGGGGTTCACAGCCTCAATAGATTGGATGTTAAAACCCTAATAGCCTATATCCTTAGGTTACATCCGAGCTCAAGCTATCATTGTTCAATAGATGATAACTAATGCAAAGTCCTAAGTATGTACAATGTTAAATTAATGAATTCACACTATATGAATTACACAAAAAAACAGATAATGCAAACTAATTTATATCCAAACCCAACATTAGTAAATGGAAAGGGGTTAAAATAGCTCACCATGTGGTCTTGGAAAAATTCTTCCCATACAAGGGTGGCTACCATGTACATGCCATCGCCTCTTCCATGTACAAACCCCTTTAATTTGAATAAAATATTATATAATAAAAATTATAGGACATCATCACTACAATTCACCCAAAATTTAAAAATAATCTATGCAAATTTTCTCTAAACCCCGCTCTAAATTCCTGCAAAAATAAAAAGAAATAGAAGTAGCAAAAATCATAGGAATAAAGAAATATATACAAAATATGCAACTAAAAGGAATTCAATCCTAAAATCAATGACTAGTGGTAATGTATTTAACTAATATTTGCAATTAAAATTTGTTGCAAGTCGCTAACAATGAGACAAAAAACTTTATGTAATCTAAAAATAACTGCAAGTGCACGAGTCCACTATAACATACACACATCAAGTACAGGTTAAACCACAGAGACCCTATAACTAATAAATTTAATTAAAATCTATTTTAACCACTTTAACCTAGCTAAATAATTTATTCAACTAAATTAATACACTTAAAATGCAAAAAATAACAAAAGCGCATAAAATCACTAGAAAGTAAATATAAGCCTTGGGTTTAGAAATCATATATATTAGACTTAAATATTCTTAGGATTAAGCTATGTAGATTCTTATATATACATACTAAAACAATTTCAATAACTGTAAAAACATGAAAAACATGCCTTTTAAAGATCTCTTTTTCGATTTTCTAAATATAAGTTTTCTAGCATAGTAATAAACTTATTCAAAGTGTAGCCTCTCTTTTTAAGGAACAGGCTATCAAAGGTTCTTATATCTTACTCTACTTTTATCATAACTAGTATCCCTCTTCATGAGCAATCACTAAGCATTACCATGAGTTCTAAAAATCTAATATTAATGTTTATGCACTTTGTTACCTACAATCTCCTAATCTTAAAAATACCTATTCTAACATATTTTGATTCTATCACTTAGGTAAACTAATTTAACAAACAAGCACAATAAAATTACTTCTAATAACTAACAAAAGCAAGAAAATAAACAAAGAACACATTAAATTAAAGAGACAAAAAGACTTTTTATTATAGTAAAATGAAATATTACATCAAATTGTTGCAAAAAAAAAAAACAACCAAAAGAAAAGTAAACCATTCTATGAGTTAGAGAAATATCACCAGGTGCTTCACCATTGTGTTACTTAACATTGAAGGTCCTAGACAATATTTATCTCTAGTTCACACTACCACCAAATCATCATTGTTGATGTAGCACTTTATTTTGTCAATAAAAAAATGCTAGAGGTCATCAACCACTCATGCCATAGCCCAAAGGAGAACTTTGCACTCAAAAATCCCAAATAATAGGTGTCAAATTCCAAGGTACTATGCGTGTAAAGTAAAGATGGAAAAGGGCTAAGAAAAGAGAAACTTTTTTATCTGACATTGGTGAGATAATTATGTGGGTTTGTAAGGGATATGATGAAAATCCATGGGCATGAAAATCAAATGGATATGAGAAGTAGAAAATTTTAGCAAAAAATTGATAAGACATATATTAAAAAAGGGCATGTAAAAAGATGGTATGCTCGAGCGTAAGAATGGATGATGAAAAGAAATAGCTAGGGACGGAATTTTTGTATGAAATTTGGTATATTAACATATAGGATGAAGTCATAGGGTAAATAATTTAATAGTGACCTGAGGTGTGTAAAAATTTATAAAAATAATAAATAGACAAGGATTGGAATTCTAAAATGTTGAATTTCAATTATACCTTTGACCTAATTGAGTGCCTCGGATTGAAAGCTTGGTAGGAATAGGAGTTAGGGGATGAATTTTGTGATGGAATTTTGTGATACAATAGGGTATGTGATGGAGGTGATAGGTATTTAAGATCAGGTATGGGTGTTGTAGAAAAAAAAAATGAAATAAAAAGAATGGAAGACTAGTGTATAATGGATAGATTAAAGGGTAGAACTCATAGAAACTCACCTTTTCTCAATGGAATACATACACAACTCCTTAGAAACTTTTCTCCTCTTATTATCTAGAGATATCTAGGTTCCTTTATCTTTTAAATCTAGGCATTTTGGCCTAATGAATAATGGAAATCCTTGGATAGTTTGGACATCCCCCCCTTGGATGTTCTACACATTTATTTACTTTCTATCCTAGATTGTGATAAAAGCACTTTTTGTTCTTATAGCCAATCACCCTCTTAGAAACACCTATCCTATTAGCCTAATTCCCCCTTATTTTATTTTTTTCCTTCTCATTCCATCTTCTTTCAACATTGTAAATCATGTTTTAACTTCCCTTAAGCAACATACAGTTTTGTTTTCTTTTCACTCTTCTTTTTCCATGTCAATCTCACTCATTCTTACTCATTTTCTCATATTTTATCATCACCTTGTCCAAAAGGATCTCTTTTGTAGCTTTATCTCTTCATCATTAGATTTGGATTCCACTTTCATTTTCTTATCGACATAGATCTCCTCAATTTTCTCCTAGCCCACCATTCTTTTCTCTGGTTGATGAGGTGTAAGGAGGGTGGGATGTCTCCTTGAATTTAGAAGTTCTATTTTTAAGGTGGGAAGCCCACATAAAATGTCTCCAATGATGAGGCTTGGTTCTAATCTTCAGAAGTTTATCTTCTCATTAGTCCATCCTTGTTTACTTTTATTATTATTGATTGCTTATAATGTGAATGAAAAAGGATAGATCCAAGCCTTCAAGTGCTTGAAACATAAGAGGAATTTCAACTACAGATTTCATGTAAATTGTCTCTCTCTTCACTCCTTTTCTTCTCTCTTCTTATTTACCTTATTTTTCTCTTGTTATGACCATGATGTAGCTTGTATTCTATATGTGCTCTTTTTCATTTGTACCCTAGACCAACAAAATGTGGAACTAACCCTAATTAGTGATACTTGTAGAAATTTTAGGGTCAAAACCTACCAAATATAGAGGTACATATGTAATATATTATATTATATATATATATATATATCAATCACATCTACAATAGCTATGCATACCACATGGTCAGATTTCAAAGGTTGATCTTCATGGGGTCACCAAGCCCATCCTAGAAGTAGCCCCATGATGCACACTCTTGTACTCAATTATGCTCATGTAAGGATATAGTATCATGTCAATGGACAGGGGCCAGTCTACATCACCTAGCATAGTGCCTAAGGGACTTATACCTACTCTGCAAGCACTTGCCCTATCATCCAACGGACTTACACCTGCTCATTGGAGCACTTGCTCTATCATTCAAGGGATTCAAGGGACTTACACCCTCACATTTGAGGACTTGCCCTATCATTCAAGGGACATATACTTGCTCATTCGAGCACTTGCCCTATCATTCAAGGGACATATACTTGCTCATTCGAGCACTTGCCCAATCATCTTAGAAACTTACATCTACTCATTTGACCACTTGTTCAATCACCCATCATTAAAATCAAATAATCAAGAAGATATGAAAGCTTTTCAAAGCCCCATAAGAAACCATTTCAAATCTAGTCATTTCTAAGGTAAGAGAACTTTTTAAAGTCCATTGCCACAACAAACAACAAACCATGGTTTCCATGAGCCTCCAAAACATGGAATCATCACTCAAAAGATAATTCACTTGGTATTCAAAAGCATGCATCCCATATCCATTTAAGAAACAATAACGGTTTCTTGTCAATAACTATAAGAATGTTAACATTCTAGGGCAACATGAAGATATCCATAGAATTTGTCCATGGCATTAAGTGACCCTTTTGAAGAATGAATGTGAAGCATTTCATATGTATATGAACATGTGAGAATCATACACAATAGTAGCTAAACCATTTCAACGTGTAGTATTGAAACCATGTTAAAATGATTTTAGTTAAAGGCTACCAACAAGGCATTGTTTTTCCCATCCTTGGTCTTGAAAGACTTAGGATTGTTTCATTTTATTTTCAATCATTGTTACATGGTTAGATCTTAGAATTTTAATCTTAAATCCTTCTTATGATCAATCATATTACTTGTCCTTCAATACTAGTTTAAAGGTGTGATGTTTCATATTGATTCTACTTAGGTATTCCTGTAGTTAAACACCTTAGGATCTATGGTTTGACCTTTGCTTTGTTACTGATGTCCTTACTAGTATTCATTTATTCAAGGACATTCTAAAGTGGTGAACATCAATCCTATAAGCTCATATAGGTCCATACACATGCAAGGTATTAAACTATGTGCAAACTACTTCCAACATCCAATAAGCATTGGTGTAATTTTCAACTTAGTGAGTAGTCCTATAACTCTTTCATCCTAAGGTTACAACCATGTAAAATCTACTATTTCTAGTCCCTAATTGATTTTTTGGCATGTGGTTCTAGTAAGATTATATATGCTAATAGATGATAACCCATGTGCTTATTTTGAATTGTGTTTTGAACACTAAGTTCTTTACTCATACTAATAGAAAGATAGTACTATGTAAAAGTGGTTTCATGCCATTTCCAGCCAACTAAAACCTTGGGGATTTGAGATTTGTTATTCTATTCCATGAAAATTCAAGATGAAGCTTAATTGGTCTAGAATAATAGTATAAAACCCATGTTTAACTTTAGTCAAAGTTTGCATCCTTGTTGGCTACACTTTGCCCCATTTCTAAGCATAAAGATGGTCTACTTAGCACATGTTTTACATACAATTTTGGAAAAATCTTTCTCGGCATTATAAGACATCATTTAGTAACAAAATCATGTTAATTCCAAAATTCTAACTCAACAATAGCCAATACAACTACCAAAGAAGGTTCCTCTCAGTAGTGTACATAAGGGGTAATTTTTGCCTCTTGTTTGGGTTTTGGCTCAAAAAAATCTCTTTTTGAATCATCCAAAGAATCTATTACAATATATGTGATATTATTATAAGAACATTACAATTAAGACATTCCAATCACAATCCATCAGTGGTTTAGCATCAAATAGTGGGAATAATGGCGCCCCAATTTCTACAAAAAATTGGACAAGAATTGGCTCCTCTTCTCTTGCCATCCAAACACCCAAAACCCAACTTTATTCCACAAATTCAAACATATTCCAAGCCTCTACAATAGGATACAAATTCCTCTTCAAAATATATAAAAATTTGCATCCAAGAAGGAAAAGCACAAGGGTGTTCTCAACTAGAGAAAACACCTTGTGTTTTCACCAATTCAACATTCAAGAAAGATGTATTGAAATCCATACATAAGCATGCTAATTTCCAATCCAATTCACTCATGGCATTCAAAATGAATCATGCCACACTAATAATGGATGATGAGTCATGAATAGCTTGATGATCAGATGTCAAAAAAATCAAAATTTCAAGCTCCAACAGTCCACATAAACATGCACATGGTGAGATGGAAAATAAACCAAAATCCTCACCAAACACTAGCATGAACCTCCTACTTTTGAAGGCCAAACCAAAATCCATATTAGGGAACCTCCTATTGCCACTTACCTCAAGATCTCTTTCTAGAACTATGGGTTTTCTTGGAAGAAGTCTAGCATCCAAAGCTTGCAACACATTCCATTGCTAGATGCCTTTCTTCTTCTTCTTCTCAGTTCACTTCACCACCATCCCAATATCTTCCTTGCTTCAACAACTCAAGAACCACTTAAATCATTCATACATTTCTTCAAGGTTTACTAAGTTTCTATCTGTTTTTTCTCTCCTCTTAGGGTTGGTCATTCAGCTTGGTGAATGAACCCTTTCTCTCTTTCACTTCAACTAATATATATATATATATATATATACTTACTAGATTACATGGTGCCCTGGTCCTTGAATGCATGCAAGGGAAACCCTACACTACATCTCTTCATTCGTTTAACCTAGGCGTTGATGCATGTGGGGATTGTCATCATGACTAGCCACCACCCATTATCTATACTATATTCTCTCTCCCCTTAATCATTAATTAACTACCTTAGTCATTATTCCCATAATTCATTTTCATAATCATAGCATACCTTAAGTCATATTAATGGGCCTCCATGCATGAGGCTAGCTTCCCTCCCATAATTCCAACATGGTTTTGGGATTATGGACCTTCATGCGTGGTAGCTCTCATCCTTAGGCTTATGGGCATACATTATGCACTATAACATTCTCCCATCCTACTACTCTCTCTTATGTGAGTACTCATTTATTTCATTAACCTTGATTAGTAAAATACTCCATGTTTCTATGTGCTACATTCTTCGTTACGATTAATTCCTCCTAGTGTTAGACTTATCACATTATCCATGTAGTACCATTACCTCTCACACTTAAGTCTTTCCCTTAGCTTAGAACCACAACTATTTAGTGAAACTTTTTCATTTAATCCATGCTCAATTGTTAAGTCGGATAAGAAAGAAAAGAAGGAAAATATCCCATTTTTTTGCATATTAACTTATAATATATAAGTGAATGTACAATATTACTCATATTACACTCTTTCCCCATTTTGTAAATTTCATCCTAGAAATTCATCACTACATCGTGGAAGCTCTATCACATCTCATTCTTTATCTCCCAAGTGGCTTCCTCAAGATAGTGAAATCCATACATAAGCATGCTAATTTCCAATCCAATTCACTCATGGCATTCAAAATGAATCATGCCACACTAATAATGGATGATGAGTCATGAATAGCTTGATGATCAGATGTCAAAAAGATCAAAATTTCAAGCTCCAACAGTCCACATAAACATGCGCATGGTGAGATGGAAAATAAACCAAAATCCTCACCAAACACTAGCATGAACCTCCTACTTTTGAAGGCCAAACCAAAATCCATATTAGGGAACCTCCTATTGCCACTTACCTCAAGATCTCTTTCTAGAACTATGGGTTTTCTTGGAAGAAGTCTAGCATCCAAAGCTTGCAACACATTCCATTGCTAGATGCCTTTCTTCTTCTTCTTCTCAGTTCACTTCACCACCATCCCAATATCTTCCTTGCTTCAACAACTCAAGAACCACTTAAATCATTCATACATTTCTTCAAGGTTTACTAAGTTTCTATCTGTTTTTCTCTCCTCTTAGGGTTGGTCATTCAGCTTGGTGAATGAACCCTTTCTCTCTTTCACTTCAACTAATATATATATATATATATATATACTTACTCGTTACATGGTGCCCTGGTCCTTGAATGCATGCAAGGGAAACCCTACACTACATCTCTTCATTCGTTTAACCTAGGCAGTGATGCATGTGGGGATTGTCATCATGACTAGCCACCACCCATTATCTATACTATATTCTCTCTCCCCTTAATCATTAATTAACTACCTTAGTCATTATTCCCATAATTCATTTTCATAATCATAGCATACCTTAAGTCATATTAATGGGCCTCCATGCATGAGGCTAGCTTCCCTCCCATAATTCCAACATGGTTTTGGGATTATGGACCTTCATGCGTGGTAGCTCTCATCCTTAGGCTTATGGGCATACATTATGCACTATAACATTCTCCCATCCTACTACTCTCTCTTATGTGAGTACTCATTTATTTCATTAACCTTGATTAGTAAAATACTCCATGTTTCTATGTGCTACATTCTTCGTTACGATTAATTCCTCCTAGTGTTAGACTTATCACATTATCCATGTAGTACCATTACCTCTCACACTTAAGTCTTTCCCTTAGCTTAGAACCACAACTATTTAGTGAAACTTTTTCATTTAATCCATGCTCAATTGTTAAGTCGGATAAGAAAGAAAAGAAGGAAAATATCCCATTTTTTTGCATATTAACTTATAATATATAAGTGAATGTACAATATTACTCATATTACACTCTTTCCCCATTTTGTAAATTTCATCCTAGAAATTCATCACTACATCGTGGAAGCTCTATCACATCTCATTCTTTATCTCCCAAGTGGCTTCCTCAAGATAGTGAAATCCATACATAAGCATGCTAATTTCCAATCCAATTCACTCATGGCATTCAAAATGAATCATGCCACACTAATAATGGATGATGAGTCATGAATAGCTTGATGATCAGATGTCAAAAAGATCAAAATTTCAAGCTCCAACGGTCCACATAAACATGCGCATGGTGAGATGGAAAATAAACCAAAATCCTCACCAAACACTAGCATGAACCTCCTACTTTTGAAGGCCAAACCAAAATCCATATTAGGGAACCTCCTATTGCCACTTACCTCAAGATCTCTTTCTAGAACTATGGGTTTTCTTGGAAGAAGTCTAGCATCCAAAGCTTGCAACACATTCCATTGCTAGATGCCTTTCTTCTTCTTCTTCTCAGTTCACTTCACCACCATCCCAATATCTTCCTTGCTTCAACAACTCAAGAACCACTTAAATCATTCATACATTTCTTCAAGGTTTACTAAGTTTCTATCTGTTAATTCTCTCCTCTTAGGGTTGGTCATTCAGCTTGGTGAATGAACCCTTTCTCTCTTTCACTTCAACTAATATATATATATATATATATATACTTACTCGTTACATGGTGCCCTGGTCCTTGAATGCATGCAAGGGAAACCCTACACTACATCTCTTCATTCGTTTAACCTAGGCAGTGATGCATGTGGGGATTGTCATCATGACTAGCCACCACCCATTATCTATACTATATTCTCTCTCCCCTTAATCATTAATTAACTACCTTAGTCATTATTCCCATAATTCATTTTCATAATCATAGCATACCTTAAGTCATATTAATGGGCCTCCATGCATGAGGCTAGCTTCCCTCCCATAATTCCAACATGGTTTTGGGATTATGGACCTTCATGCGTGGTAGCTCTCATCCTTAGGCTTATGGGCATACATTATGCACTATAACATTCTCCCATCCTACTACTCTCTCTTATGTGAGTACTCATTTATTTCATTAACCTTGATTAGTAAAATACTCCATGTTTCTATGTGCTACATTCTTCGTTACGATTAATTCCTCCTAGTGTTAGACTTATCACATTATCCATGTAGTACCATTACCTCTCACACTTAAGTCTTTCCCTTAGCTTAGAACCACAACTATTTAGTGAAACTTTTTCATTTAATCCATGCTCAATTGTTAAGTCGGATAAGAAAGAAAAGAAGGAAAATATCCCATTTTTTTGCATATTAACTTATAATATATAAGTGAATGTACAATATTACTCATATTACACTCTTTCCCCATTTTGTAAATTTCATCCTAGAAATTCATCACTACATACGTGGAAGCTCTATCACATCTCATTCTTTATCTCCCAAGTGGCTTCCTCAAGATAGTGAAATCCATACATAAGCATGCTAATTTCCAATCCAATTCACTCATGGCATTCAAAATGAATCATGCCACACTAATAATGGATGATGAGTCATGAATAGCTTGATGATCAGATGTCAAAAAGATCAAAATTTCAAGCTCCAACGGTCCACATAAACATGCGCATGGTGAGATGGAAAATAAACCAAAATCCTCACCAAACACTAGCATGAACCTCCTACTTTTGAAGGCCAAACCAAAATCCATATTAGGGAACCTCCTATTGCCACTTACCTCAAGATCTCTTTCTAGAACTATGGGTTTTCTTGGAAGAAGTCTAGCATCCAAAGCTTGCAACACATTCCATTGCTAGATGCCTTTCTTCTTCTTCTTCTCAGTTCACTTCACCACCATCCCAATATCTTCCTTGCTTCAACAACTCAAGAACCACTTAAATCATTCATACATTTCTTCAAGGTTTACTAAGTTTCTATCTGTTTTCTCTCCTCTTAGGGTTGGTCATTCAGCTTGGTGAATGAACCCTTTCTCTCTTTCACTTCAACTAATATATATATATATATATATATACTTACTAGATTACATGGTGCCCTGGTCCTTGAATGCATGCAAGGGAAACCCTACACTACATCTCTTCATTCGTTTAACCTAGGCGGTTGATGCATGTGGGGATTGTCATCATGACTAGCCACCACCCATTATCTATACTATATTCTCTCTCCCCTTAATCATTAATTAACTACCTTAGTCATTATTCCCATAATTCATTTTCATAATCATAGCATACCTTAAGTCATATTAATGGGCCTCCATGCATGAGGCTAGCTTCCCTCCCATAATTCCAACATGGTTTTGGGATTATGGACCTTCATGCGTGGTAGCTCTCATCCTTAGGCTTATGGGCATACATTATGCACTATAACATTCTCCCATCCTACTACTCTCTCTTATGTGAGTACTCATTTATTTCATTAACCTTGATTAGTAAAATACTCCATGTTTCTATGTGCTACATTCTTCGTTACGATTAATTCCTCCTAGTGTTAGACTTATCACATTATCCATGTAGTACCATTACCTCTCACACTTAAGTCTTTCCCTTAGCTTAGAACCACAACTATTTAGTGAAACTTTTTCATTTAATCCATGCTCAATTGTTAAGTCGGATAAGAAAGAAAAGAAGGAAAATATCCCATTTTTTTGCATATTAACTTATAATATATAAGTGAATGTACAATATTACTCATATTACACTCTTTCCCCATTTTGTAAATTTCATCCTAGAAATTCATCACTACATCGTGGAAGCTCTATCACATCTCATTCTTTATCTCCCAAGTGGCTTCCTCAAGATAGTGAAATCCATACATAAGCATGCTAATTTCCAATCCAATTCACTCATGGCATTCAAAATGAATCATGCCACACTAATAATGGATGATGAGTCATGAATAGCTTGATGATCAGATGTCAAAAAGATCAAAATTTCAAGCTCCAACAGTCCACATAAACATGCGCATGGTGAGATGGAAAATAAACCAAAATCCTCACCAAACACTAGCATGAACCTCCTACTTTTGAAGGCCAAACCAAAATCCATATTAGGGAACCTCCTATTGCCACTTACCTCAAGATCTCTTTCTAGAACTATGGGTTTTCTTGGAAGAAGTCTAGCATCCAAAGCTTGCAACACATTCCATTGCTAGATGCCTTTCTTCTTCTTCTTCTCAGTTCACTTCACCACCATCCCAATATCTTCCTTGCTTCAACAACTCAAGAACCACTTAAATCATTCATACATTTCTTCAAGGTTTACTAAGTTTCTATCTGTTTTTCTCTCCTCTTAGGGTTGGTCATTCAGCTTGGTGAATGAACCCTTTCTCTCTTTCACTTCAACTAATATATATATATATATATATACTTACTCGTTACATGGTGCCCTGGTCCTTGAATGCATGCAAGGGAAACCCTACACTACATCTCTTCATTCGTTTAACCTAGGCAGTGATGCATGTGGGGATTGTCATCATGACTAGCCACCACCCATTATCTATACTATATTCTCTCTCCCCTTAATCATTAATTAACTACCTTAGTCATTATTCCCATAATTCATTTTCATAATCATAGCATACCTTAAGTCATATTAATGGGCCTCCATGCATGAGGCTAGCTTCCCTCCCATAATTCCAACATGGTTTTGGGATTATGGACCTTCATGCGTGGTAGCTCTCATCCTTAGGCTTATGGGCATACATTATGCACTATAACATTCTCCCATCCTACTACTCTCTCTTATGTGAGTACTCATTTATTTCATTAACCTTGATTAGTAAAATACTCCATGTTTCTATGTGCTACATTCTTCGTTACGATTAATTCCTCCTAGTGTTAGACTTATCACATTATCCATGTAGTACCATTACCTCTCACACTTAAGTCTTTCCCTTAGCTTAGAACCACAACTATTTAGTGAAACTTTTTCATTTAATCCATGCTCAATTGTTAAGTCGGATAAGAAAGAAAAGAAGGAAAATATCCCATTTTTTTGCATATTAACTTATAATATATAAGTGAATGTACAATATTACTCATATTACACTCTTTCCCCATTTTGTAAATTTCATCCTAGAAATTCATCACTACATCGTGGAAGCTCTATCACATCTCATTCTTTATCTCCCAAGTGGCTTCCTCAAGATAGTGAAATCCATACATAAGCATGCTAATTTCCAATCCAATTCACTCATGGCATTCAAAATGAATCATGCCACACTAATAATGGATGATGAGTCATGAATAGCTTGATGATCAGATGTCAAAAAGATCAAAATTTCAAGCTCCAACGGTCCACATAAACATGCGCATGGTGAGATGGAAAATAAACCAAAATCCTCACCAAACACTAGCATGAACCTCCTACTTTTGAAGGCCAAACCAAAATCCATATTAGGGAACCTCCTATTGCCACTTACCTCAAGATCTCTTTCTAGAACTATGGGTTTTCTTGGAAGAAGTCTAGCATCCAAAGCTTGCAACACATTCCATTGCTAGATGCCTTTCTTCTTCTTCTTCTCAGTTCACTTCACCACCATCCCAATATCTTCCTTGCTTCAACAACTCAAGAACCACTTAAATCATTCATACATTTCTTCAAGGTTTACTAAGTTTCTATCTGTTTTTTCTCTCCTCTTAGGGTTGGTCATTCAGCTTGGTGAATGAACCCTTTCTCTCTTTCACTTCAACTAATATATATATATATATATATATACTTACTCGTTACATGGTACCCTGGTCCTTGAATGCATGCAAGGGAAACCCTACACTACATCTCTTCATTCGTTTAACCTAGGCAGTGATGCATGTGGGGATTGTCATCATGACTAGCCACCACCCATTATCTATACTATATTCTCTCTCCCCTTAATCATTAATTAACTACCTTAGTCATTATTCCCATAATTCATTTTCATAATCATAGCATACCTTAAGTCATATTAATGGGCCTCCATGCATGAGGCTAGCTTCCCTCCCATAATTCCAACATGGTTTTGGGATTATGGACCTTCATGCGTGGTAGCTCTCATCCTTAGGCTTATGGGCATACATTATGCACTATAACATTCTCCCATCCTACTACTCTCTCTTATGTGAGTACTCATTTATTTCATTAACCTTGATTAGTAAAATACTCCATGTTTCTATGTGCTACATTCTTCGTTACGATTAATTCCTCCTAGTGTTAGACTTATCACATTATCCATGTAGTACCATTACCTCTCACACTTAAGTCTTTCCCTTAGCTTAGAACCACAACTATTTAGTGAAACTTTTTCATTTAATCCATGCTCAATTGTTAAGTCGGATAAGAAAGAAAAGAAGGAAAATATCCCATTTTTTGCATATTAACTTATAATATATAAGTGAATGTACAATATTACTCATATTACACTCTTTCCCCATTTTGTAAATTTCATCCTAGAAATTCATCACTACATCGTGGAAGCTCTATCACATCTCATTCTTTATCTCCCAAGTGGCTTCCTCAAGATAGTGAAATCCATACATAAGCATGCTAATTTCCAATCCAATTCACTCATGGCATTCAAAATGAATCATGCCACACTAATAATGGATGATGAGTCATGAATAGCTTGATGATCAGATGTCAAAAAGATCAAAATTTCAAGCTCCAACGGTCCACATAAACATGCGCATGGTGAGATGGAAAATAAACCAAAATCCTCACCAAACACTAGCATGAACCTCCTACTTTTGAAGGCCAAACCAAAATCCATATTAGGGAACCTCCTATTGCCACTTACCTCAAGATCTCTTTCTAGAACTATGGGTTTTCTTGGAAGAAGTCTAGCATCCAAAGCTTGCAACACATTCCATTGCTAGATGCCTTTCTTCTTCTTCTTCTCGATTCACTTCACCACCATCCCAATATCTTCCTTGCTTCAACAACTCAAGAACCACTTAAATCATTCATACATTTCTTCAAGGTTTACTAAGTTTCTATCTGTTTTTCTCTCCTCTTAGGGTTGGTCATTCAGCTTGGTGAATGAACCCTTTCTCTCTTTCACTTCAACTAATATATATATATATATATATATACTTACTCGTTACATGGTGCCCTGGTCCTTGAATGCATGCAAGGGAAACCCTACACTACATCTCTTCATTCGTTTAACCTAGGCAGTGATGCATGTGGGGATTGTCATCATGACTAGCCACCACCCATTATCTATACTATATTCTCTCTCCCCTTAATCATTAATTAACTACCTTAGTCATTATTCCCATAATTCATTTTCATAATCATAGCATACCTTAAGTCATATTAATGGGCCTCCATGCATGAGGCTAGCTTCCCTCCCATAATTCCAACATGGTTTTGGGATTATGGACCTTCATGCGTGGTAGCTCTCATCCTTAGGCTTATGGGCATACATTATGCACTATAACATTCTCCCATCCTACTACTCTCTCTTATGTGAGTACTCATTTATTTCATTAACCTTGATTAGTAAAATACTCCATGTTTCTATGTGCTACATTCTTCGTTACGATTAATTCCTCCTAGTGTTAGACTTATCACATTATCCATGTAGTACCATTACCTCTCACACTTAAGTCTTTCCCTTAGCTTAGAACCACAACTATTTAGTGAAACTTTTTCATTTAATCCATGCTCAATTGTTAAGTCGGATAAGAAAGAAAAGAAGGAAAATATCCCATTTTTTTGCATATTAACTTATAATATATAAGTGAATGTACAATATTACTCATATTACACTCTTTCCCCATTTTGTAAATTTCATCCTAGAAATTCATCACTACATCGTGGAAGCTCTATCACATCTCATTCTTTATCTCCCAAGTGGCTTCCTCAAGATAGTGAAATCCATACATAAGCATGCTAATTTCCAATCCAATTCACTCATGGCATTCAAAATGAATCATGCCACACTAATAATGGATGATGAGTCATGAATAGCTTGATGATCAGATGTCAAAAAGATCAAAATTTCAAGCTCCAACAGTCCACATAAACATGCGCATGGTGAGATGGAAAATAAACCAAAATCCTCACCAAACACTAGCATGAACCTCCTACTTTTGAAGGCCAAACCAAAATCCATATTAGGGAACCTCCTATTGCCACTTACCTCAAGATCTCTTTCTAGAACTATGGGTTTTCTTGGAAGAAGTCTAGCATCCAAAGCTTGCAACACATTCCATTGCTAGATGCCTTTCTTCTTCTTCTTCTCGGTTCACTTCACCACCATCCCAATATCTTCCTTGCTTCAACAACTCAAGAACCACTTAAATCATTCATACATTTCTTCAAGGTTTACTAAGTTTCTATCTGTTTTTCTCTCCTCTTAGGGTTGGTCATTCAGCTTGGTGAATGAACCCTTTCTCTCTTTCACTTCAACTAATATATATATATATATATATACTTACTCGTTACATGGTGCCCTGGTCCTTGAATGCATGCAAGGGAAACCCTACACTACATCTCTTCATTCGTTTAACCTAGGCAGTGATGCATGTGGGGATTGTCATCATGACTAGCCACCACCCATTATCTATACTATATTCTCTCTCCCCTTAATCATTAATTAACTACCTTAGTCATTATTCCCATAATTCATTTTCATAATCATAGCATACCTTAAGTCATATTAATGGGCCTCCATGCATGAGGCTAGCTTCCCTCCCATAATTCCAACATGGTTTTGGGATTATGGACCTTCATGCGTGGTAGCTCTCATCCTTAGGCTTATGGGCATACATTATGCACTATAACATTCTCCCATCCTACTACTCTCTCTTATGTGAGTACTCATTTATTTCATTAACCTTGATTAGTAAAATACTCCATGTTTCTATGTGCTACATTCTTCGTTACGATTAATTCCTCCTAGTGTTAGACTTATCACATTATCCATGTAGTACCATTACCTCTCACACTTAAGTCTTTCCCTTAGCTTAGAACCACAACTATTTAGTGAAACTTTTTCATTTAATCCATGCTCAATTGTTAAGTCGGATAAGAAAGAAAAGAAGGAAAATATCCCATTTTTTTGCATATTAACTTATAATATATAAGTGAATGTACAATATTACTCATATTACACTCTTTCCCCATTTTGTAAATTTCATCCTAGAAATTCATCACTACATCGTGGAAGCTCTATCACATCTCATTCTTTATCTCCCAAGTGGCTTCCTCAAGATAGTGAAATCCATACATAAGCATGCTAATTTCCAATCCAATTCACTCATGGCATTCAAAATGAATCATGCCACACTAATAATGGATGATGAGTCATGAATAGCTTGATGATCAGATGTCAAAAAGATCAAAATTTCAAGCTCCAACAGTCCACATAAACATGCGCATGGTGAGATGGAAAATAAACCAAAATCCTCACCAAACACTAGCATGAACCTCCTACTTTTGAAGGCCAAACCAAAATCCATATTAGGGAACCTCCTATTGCCACTTACCTCAAGATCTCTTTCTAGAACTATGGGTTTTCTTGGAAGAAGTCTAGCATCCAAAGCTTGCAACACATTCCATTGCTAGATGCCTTTCTTCTTCTTCTTCTCAGTTCACTTCACCACCATCCCAATATCTTCCTTGCTTCAACAACTCAAGAACCACTTAAATCATTCATACATTTCTTCAAGGTTTACTAAGTTTCTATCTGTTTTTTCTCTCCTCTTAGGGTTGGTCATTCAGCTTGGTGAATGAACCCTTTCTCTCTTTCACTTCAACTAATATATATATATATATATATACTTACTCGTTACATGGTGCCCTGGTCCTTGAATGCATGCAAGGGAAACCCTACACTACATCTCTTCATTCGTTTAACCTAGGCAGTGATGCATGTGGGGATTGTCATCATGACTAGCCACCACCCATTATCTATACTATATTCTCTCTCCCCTTAATCATTAATTAACTACCTTAGTCATTATTCCCATAATTCATTTTCATAATCATAGCATACCTTAAGTCATATTAATGGGCCTCCATGCATGAGGCTAGCTTCCCTCCCATAATTCCAACATGGTTTTGGGATTATGGACCTTCATGCGTGGTAGCTCTCATCCTTAGGCTTATGGGCATACATTATGCACTATAACATTCTCCCATCCTACTACTCTCTCTTATGTGAGTACTCATTTATTTCATTAACCTTGATTAGTAAAATACTCCATGTTTCTATGTGCTACATTCTTCGTTACGATTAATTCCTCCTAGTGTTAGACTTATCACATTATCCATGTAGTACCATTACCTCTCACACTTAAGTCTTTCCCTTAGCTTAGAACCACAACTATTTAGTGAAACTTTTTCATTTAATCCATGCTCAATTGTTAAGTCGGATAAGAAAGAAAAGAAGGAAAATATCCCATTTTTTTGCATATTAACTTATAATATATAAGTGAATGTACAATATTACTCATATTACACTCTTTCCCCATTTTGTAAATTTCATCCTAGAAATTCATCACTACATCGTGGAAGCTCTATCACATCTCATTCTTTATCTCCCAAGTGGCTTCCTCAAGTTAGTGATTTTGCCACAAAATCTTGATGAGGGGGATAGTCTTTGTTTTAAGGATCTTGTCCTTCCTATCCAACATCTTTACTAATCACTCCTAGAATGTGACATTTGGCTGTAACTCCACTAATATTTGTTCAAGAATATGTGTGGGGTCTAGCATATACTTCCTTAGCATGGACACATGGAAAACACTATAAACTTCTGCTAGCTACAAGGTAAGGCTAGTCAGTATGTGACTCGACCAACACTCTCTAATATCTCAAATAGACACCCACATATCCGGGGTTCAAATCCCTCTTTAGCCCAAGCCTCACCACTCCCTTGGTTACTAACACCTTCAAAAAGACATGATCACCAGCATCAAACTCCAAATCATGTCCCCTCAAGTAAGCATAATTCTTTCTGCCTACTACGAGGTGCTGAAGCACTTTTGAACCATCCTAATCTTCTCAGTACACTGCTCAATCAATTCTAGTTGGTGAACTATCTCTCTCCCACGTCACTCTAGCACATAGGTGTATGGCGTGGCCTATCATAAGGAGCCTTGGAAGGGGTCCTGTCAATGCTAAAATGATGGATGTTGTTGTAGGAAAACTCCACCAATGGAAGATGCTCATCCCAACAAGCCTTGCAGTCTAATGCACAAGATCTCAACATATCCTCTAATGTCTGTATGGTCTTGTCAAACTATCTATATGTATGTGGGTGAAATGAAGTGCTAAAGTGCATAGAGGTACCCAATCCTTCATCTACACTCCACAAGTATTGATATGTAAACCTACTATATCAACCTGAGATGATCACAAGTGGCACACCTTGTAGGCTTACTATCTCCTTCATATACAATCTGGTCAAACACTTCAATGACTATAGTTGTAGAATAGGTAGGAAGTGAGCTTACTTAATCAGTCAATCCAAAGAATCCAAATAGTACATAATCCATGGTTATGGGTGCTCACTTCCATTTAGGAAGCTTTAGAGTTTGAAATAATCCTATGGGCCTTTGGTTCTGTACATTCACTTGGTGACAAGTGATGCACCATGCTACATAATTGTAACCATCCAAATTTTTATAAGGTTGAATTTTTACAAATTTTTAATTTTAATAGTGAGAATTTATAGAAATCAAATTTGTTGGAAATATCCTCATAATTAGATTATACTCAAAAAATGGAATCTAACGACACAAAGAACACTTAAAACATAGTTCGGATGAGAAAGTTATGGAAATTTTAATTATAAGGGCATTTTCATAATTAAGAGAAAAAAAAGGGTTTGAATTATAGGGGTCGCTTTAGATAGTGGCACCCCCTCCATCTCCGACTCCATTGCTAGTGGAGAAAGTTGATAATTGAGCCTCCCACGAGGAAAGTGGAGATAAAACCCCCACTTCATCCTCTCCCCCCTCCCCCCTCAACTGCAATCTCCCCTAGATCTCTCATCTTCTTCTTCTCCATCTCCCTATTCTTCCACACTCCCTCCAACTACCAATTTCCCCATCACCAGTGACTTGATAATTCTGACATGCACAGACTAGCGTCTATACCCACCGGATCCACTCTCTTCTCTCCTCTTTCTCTTTCAAGCTAATAGGTAAGTCTCCAGCTTCCTATCCCTCTTCTTTTCCATTCTGAAATCCCTTACCAGACAATTTTTTTCAATGAGTCACCGGTAAACCAGATCCGGTAAACTCAGTCAGGACCCATCTCATGGACAGCTCAGATAGGAGATCTAAGCCCTCTGATGAGTTTGTGGGATCCCAATACCTCTAACTCTGCAAAACAATACAATTTTGTGTAATCTAAGATGTTAATCAGGGACTAGAATGATTGGATGGTCTAGATCTAACAATCCCATTTCAATCAATTGATAAGGTGATCAAGAAACCTCTCTGTGACACACGACAAAGTGCAACAGCTCGGTGCATCCCGATGCATGTGCACATGTACAAGCACAATTGTAGTTCAATCAGGACGCATTTGCATTCAGGGAACCGTGACACACAGCCCCTGTCTGGTCACATTTTGGGACTATGAATCAAATTTGAATTATTTACTTGATCTGAAACATGAAAACTAAAATTTAGAGGGATATATAAGTGTAATTAATGATTAGGAAGGTCCATTGCAATCGTATCTACAATGCAAAACTAAATATAAGATAAAATTTAGGATCAGAGAACAATTTTAACTGATTATGGCCTAAAAATAGTAGGAATCTCATAGATCTACAAGTTCAAAGATGATTAGATCTTGGGAAGTGATCCATTAGAAGATCTAGCAGGTCAATATACTCATATCAACCTTGAAATAAGGACATTAACCCTTGAATCATAGATTTGACTATTTAAATCAAATATGGTCCAGATCTAAGAATTGCGACAAGTGATATGAGAGATCTAACCATTCAAATCAAATATGATCTTGACCTAAGAGGAGTGAACCATAGATGACACAATGGAAACTAATAGATAGGATTAGATTATAGATCAATAATCTAGGCCAGTGATCTATGAATCTAATTAATGATCAATGGAGAATAGGAAATAATACTTGGATCCTTACCCTTAAATTATATCTAGGACCCCACAAAGGCCTTGGAGGAGATCCATGATTCAAATCAAAGAGAAGAATGAATAACACTTAAGTGACATCCTTGAGGTATGTAGTTTGATGCTACTAAGCTTTTCAACTGCATTACAAAAATCTAAATGATTTACTTGAATATATTTTCATGTTTGGTATGCTTTTGGAAATGATATTGAGATATGATATTTTTCTCATAATTCATGATCTTGATTGAAAATGCTACTATTTATATCTTTCATGGACATTTTTATGTATGCATTACTTGCATGTTTTTGAAACAAATTATATAATTCACATGATTTATGATGATTGAGATTTGGAATATATGACAAAATAGTTTTATATATGTATTTTTGAATGTTTTGAACCAAGTTGTATAAATTGCATGATTTAGTAAATGTTAAAATTTGGAGGACATATATCTATTTTCATGCTAGTGAGCCTAGTGGGCACTATGCTAAGAGGTTGTTAGTACAGGATTGGCCTCCTGGCCTCTAACCACCAAAGGTGGTAGGTATCACTACCCAAAGTGGTAGTTGTCCCTTTCTCAACTGTTTTGGCACTAGGACTACCACTGAAGGTGTTCACAATGCCCTTTTCAAGACATATCCATAGTCAATCGTGGAGGCTATGGTGGTTGGTCTCTAGATACTAGAGGCAAATGATTTTAAATATGTCTAGTTGTGAGCATGGTGGGCCCTATGATTTCTATTTTGCATTGCCATAATGGATTGAGATGGTCCTTGGATGAGTACTCATGACTATTTGGCTTGATGTGTTCGACGAGAAACCCACATGTATGATATCTAATGTAGGGTTAAGATTTTAGCACCTGGTTTGATCAATTACTACTTTAAGAATTTAAGAATTTCTATATTATTGACTGATTGATCTTGTTGGAAATTCTATTACGTGAAGATATATAAATGTGCAAATGCTTTGTGTATGAATAACCATGTTTACATAAGATGCTTTCATGACTTATTTACTTGAAAAACCCCTCCCAAATTATGCATGCTGAATGACGTGTTTTTAAAATACTATCATTAAATCACCTACTGGGTATGCTAAATACTCAACCAAATATATTATTTTTCAGATCAGTTCAAGCAAGATTAGAATAAGCATTAGGAAGTGTTAGTGCTACTATCAAGTGAGTAAAGGTAAAGACAAGTGTGAATGTAGTTATCTCAGATCTGGTAGTGACGATTTTAGTATTTGATGTAAATTGACTTTAAGTGATTATTTTTAACTTGGCCTATGATTAACAATCTTGGGAACAATAATTATCCATTTTTAGATATTTTTCAAATTTCCATGGCATGTTTTAGTTATTAATGAAATAATAACTGATTAATTGTATGAAATAAATATTGGCACTTGGGATTTTCATGAATGATTTTCTACAAAAAAAATTTCTTCTGCATTCATTTTCAAAAAGTTTTTTAAATAGAGTTGATCTCACAGGTGAAAGCATCTTAATTTAAATTGCATTATAAAAAGCTAGGTCATCACAATAATAACTAATGTCATTCTTCATTTCTTGCTCCTGAAAGTGTCTCCTTAGGTCTTGGTACATCTTTGTACCCCTTGGATGCATGGTGAATGGTGTGTTGCCTTCAACAATACTTGCTTCAATCCTACACTAGTCGGCACAACAAGTCTCCATGGACCTCATGCCATCATCTTGACTCTTCACAAATCCATCCTTCCCACATAAGGTTTGTGTCTCCCCACATGACTATTAAGCTTGCACTATCTAATCTAGAAAAGCCAAGCATATTGTGATATTAGAAATTGTGCCACTCGACTTCCTAGTAAGGACATTTGCAACAAAAATAGCCTTGCCCAGTTGTATCAAATGGTGAAATCAAAATGCTTCAAGTTTCCATCCATCATCTCTATCTCATATTGAGGTCACTTTGAGAGAAAAGGTACTTAAGACTCTTATGATCAATGAAGACATCAAAACTCTCACCATACAAGTAATGCCTACATATTTCTAGGGTAAACACAATTGTGAGGGTAGGATAATTTCACACATTCTTCTTGAGATATCATGAGCATAAGTGATCACATTGTTGTTCTGCATATGAACATATGTGAAGCCCTGGGCCGATTAGGGCGGGCCAAGAGAAGGCTGGCAGGCTTCGAGGCTGGGGTGAGGGAGATAGAGTTAGTCCCACATTGCCTGAGGAGAGGAAACTGGGCTGTTTATAAGAGTTTAGGGAACTCTAATGGTTACAACGCGTTTTCCCTAGGAAACTTGGGAAGAATAAAAGCGTGAGGGGTGTATGGGTGCCCCAAAGCGGACAATATTGTGATTGTTGGAACCCCAGGGTGTTACAAGTAGTATCAGAGCCCAGACCCAGACCTTGTGTGGCTGCCGATGGATGAGGACGTCCGTTCCTTAAGGTGGGTGAGGGGTGAGCCAAAAGACGCTGGAGTGCCCAAGGTGTGTGAGGCAGTTGTGAGGCAAAATACCTTAAGAGTTAGTCCCACATCGCTTGGGGGAAGGTCCTTGGGTGGTTGATAATAGTGCTGAGGACTTCCCTTGTAACGACACGTTTTCCCTTACGGGGGAAGAACAAAACCGTGCAGGGTATATGGGCACTCTGGCACGGACAATATCGTTGCAATGGATGAGACCTCAGGCTGTTACAAGTGGTATCAGAGCCAGTTCCCCTTGTGGTGTGGTGGCTAGCCACATGCCTGGTCGTGGCTATGATGTGAGGATGCGTGTTCCCTAAGGGGGAAAGATGTGAAGCCTTGGACCGATGAGGGTGGGCCAAGAGAAGGCTGGCAGGCTTCTAGGCTAGGGTGAGGGACAGAGAGTTACTCCCATATTGCCTCGGGAGAGGAAACTGGGCTGTTTATAAGAGTTTGGAGAACTCTAATGGTTACAACGCATTTTCCCTAGGAAAATTAGGAAGAACAATACCGTGAGGGGTGTATGGACGCCCCAAAGCAGACAATATTGTGATTGTTGGAACCCCAGGGTATTACAAATGGTATCAGAGACAGTTCCCTCGTAGTGTGGTGGCTAGCCGCACACGGGTGCCTACTCGTGGCCATCATGCGGGGACGCGTGTTCCCTAATGGGGGAAGATATGAAGCCCTGGGCAGATGAGGGCAGGCCAAGAGAAGGCTGGCAGGCTTCTAGGCTGGGGTGCGGGATAGAGAGTTAGTCCCACATTGCCTGGGGAGAGGAAACTAGGTTGTTTGTAAGAGTTTGGGGAACTCTAATGGTTACAACGCATTTTCCCTAGGAAACTTGGGAAGAACAAAATTGTGAGGGGTGTATGAGCGCCCCAAAATGGACAATATTGTGATGTTGGAACCGCAGGGTGTTACAACAGACCTAAGTCCCTTGCTTGATGCACTGCTATACACCACAAAACCACTACTTCCTTCTTGTAAGGAGACAATGGGTGTAGAAGTGAGCCTTTCCTTTCATTCTTAGAATATCTTATCATAATCATTAGTCTAGATGAACTTCTTATCCTTCTTAATCAAAGAATAGCTTACAAGACTATGAAAACTATGTATCATAGTCATGGTCTTTGGTTTCTCTAACTCAGACACCACTTCGACCTTCATGAGGTCAATAGTAATATAATCCTTGGAGATGATGTGACCAAGGAAATGGAACTCATCCATCCAAAATTTGTACTTTGAGAACTTGGCATATAACTTGTGAGCTGGTGAGGTACTCAACACAGTTCTCAAGGGCACTCTATGCTCCTCAATACTATTGGAGTAACCAAGGATATCGTAAAGGAAGTCAACCATAAAATTATCAAGATAATCCTTGACTTCCCAATTCATTAGGTTCATGAAAATTGTTGTTGTATTCATCAACTTGAATGGCATCACTAAAAGGTCGTAATGAGCATAAGGAATCCAAAATGCAAGCTTAGGAATGTCCTTGTCTCATATCATGAGATGATGATAACTAGTCCTCAAATAAACTTTAGAAAATATCTTAGCTAGCTGCAATTGGTCAAATAGATCACTGATAGATGACAATGGATATCTATTATTCACTGTAACTTAATTCAACTTGTAACTTGCTCAGTTTTTTTTAATCAGTAATGCTCGAAATTCTTTTTGAAAGGTAGGCAAAATTTCTCTTTATTTTATAAATGGGTTATAAAACATGCAATATACATATATCTGAAAATATCCATTTTCTAAATGGGAAATACTATCAGTAAATCTCCACACATAATTACAATAATTAAGAGTGTGGTAAGCTAAAGCCTCATGCCACAAGATCTGCTAGTCAAAATATAACTTTCAATTAAAAATAGGCATCCATGAATAGTCCTTTAAGTTTTACAATTATACAAAATATAAAACTTAACTTACATATCAAAGTTCTAAAAATGGTTCATTTCAAAACCATAAAGTCAAGTCAAAATGTACTATTAACCCACAACATACATTGGGGACAGTGCAAGTCACCCAAATACAACACCTTCACCAGCTCCTCTGCTACCTACCTCACTGAAGTCTCAACTAGAATGTTTATGGCAGGGTGAGCATGAAATTTTCATGAGGAAGAAGGCTAATACTAACCAGCTCGCCAAAATAATACACCAACCAATAACACGCACATAATTTTTGTATAAGTATACATAAAGTCTAGTTTTCTCATGTACACATGTATTATAGGTAGTATATGGGCCTTATCAATGCATTACATGTAATTTCAAATCAACATAGTATTCTTTATAACATTATCTACATGCTCTTATTTTGATTCATTGAATAACAAAGTTGTTTTAGAAGATGAGAGTCAAAATCAAAATGATACTCATGCTGTAGGCATGAAAATATCATCATTCTAAGAATTTAAGTCATGAGTTTAAATTTATGCTAACATTTAGTTAAATCATTGATATAGTAAATAACAGTGTTATGTTCTATAGAAATAAGGATGCCTATCATTTCCAAAGACACCTGTCAAAACCTCGATATTAAATCCTGCTAGAAATCTCATAACAAATAAAAACCTCATGGCGGCATTCGGTACCACCATTGGAATGAAATCCCATCAGGACGGCGACATACAGTCCTATCACAAAGGAATAGTACAACCTCTCAAGCATGCTTGTCATGCCCACATATCCTAACTCCTATGCTCGTCAGGGTGCTATCATGTAATGACCCATTTTTGGTAACCTTGAAATCCCAAGTTGGTAATGAAAAGTTCAATTTTTGAGATAAGGGTATTTTGGTCATTTCACTATTCACCCTGACTAGACCCAGAAATTTGGTCCTAATAATGGTTCCCTTAGGTGCGTCTCAGAAAAAGGAATCCAACAAGACCACAACCACCCAAAACGGAGTTAAAATGAGCAAGTTATGGCCCTTTGAAGTTGAAGGGCAAAATTGTAATTTAATTTCAA
Source organism: Warburgia ugandensis (assembly GCA_035236585.1). NCBI lineage: Eukaryota > Viridiplantae > Streptophyta > Magnoliopsida > Canellales > Canellaceae > Warburgia > Warburgia ugandensis. The sequence goes on along the minus strand of CP141131.1, from coordinate 76,838,094 downwards.
AACGGATTTGGCCTGAGAAAATAGGGACCCATTTTGATACGGGCACCCCTCTTCTTCCCAAACATACTAGAGGGTTCTAGAATGGCGGTGTGCAGGGGAGAAACCACCTCCATTCTGGAGGTTTCTCCAAACCCCCCTCAAGAACCCTCTAAAAGCTCTATAAATAGAGCTCTTGGGCACCTCCAATAGCAAACCAAAACCCTAGGAAAAACCCATATGGAGAAGCAAGCAAGAGGAGAAAATATGAAAAATACTTGGCCACGAACTTGGTACGCCTTAAACCATGCCAAACCCATCTCCCCCTTAGTCTTAGGATGAGTTTCCCTAAGTTTTTGCATGAGAAACCATGCAAAACGGGGCTCTAGGGAGCCACAACGGTCCCAGGGAAGGTGCCTGGGGCGTACTGGTTCGACAGGGTCGAACCAGGGCGTCCCGAGGACGCCCAGGTCACCACAGGACGAAAACGCATCAACTGCGTTAAGGAGAAACCCTCAAACGAGAAAGATGGGCGAAATCCTGGTGCGTCTGCAGACGCGCCCAGTGAGGCGCGCGCAGCTTCCCAGGCTCCCGTCTCGTATGGGCCTTTTATGTATTCTGAATACTAAAATGCCCATAACTTGAGCTCTAGGACTCCGATTGAGGCGCCGCAAGAGGCGTTGTATCCGTATCGACGGCGCGGACACACCCAAACCATAAAATACCTAATCAAGTCCCTATCTAAGGCTGGCATGACCCTTAAACCATGATAGTGGCGCGAGGCCACTAAACCTTTGCAAACCTAACTATACTAAGGCCCAGTTAGGGACCTTAGGAGACCCTTAGGCATGGGAATGAACCCTTAATGCCTAAGTAGTGAGGTGAAATAGCCCAAGCAAACCTTTTTCCCCTAAACCATGTCCAAGAACGTACGAGGACAAGGGGACTAGCGCGATCAATCCAGGTAGGTGCTCTATAGCTACTAGACTTTTAAAAAGAACCCATGATTGCTTTGAGAATATATGTTTCAATTTTTAAAGTTACATGATTTGTATAGCATGAATTGATTTCATAAATGAATTTAGCATGCATATGACAAATACATTATGCATAGACATGTTTTGCAAACGATTGCATAAATTACATGATTTGCGATTATTGAGTCTTGAAAGAATTGCATATCCTTCAGGGTTACCAAAAGACGTTGGGTAGGCAGTTGCGAGGGCCAGGCAGTTGTGAGGGACCTAAAGAGGACATATTTTGAAAAAGAGGTTTTTGCCTATTTGCTCGTATATGATTTAGGCTAGTAAGCTCGTGGGCGCTATGCCAAGAGGTTCGGGGTGGCCGCCCAGCCTTTACCACTATTAGGTGGAAAGGGTACCACGCCAAAAAGGCATGTCCCATTGGTGTCACGGCACTGGGTCAAAGTGTCATATGCCTCATGGAGGCTATGACCGAGTGTCCCTAGGTACCCAGGGACCACACGGCGATGAGGTCGTGGGCATAGTGGGCCCTATGTTTTTGAGGATTTACTTGCATTGCATATGGCATGACATGAGTATGGTCGACCATATCATATCATAGATCCATGAGTTGGATTCAGTTGAGCATCTTATGCATATCATTATGTTTATAATATCTATGTTACTTTCGACTTGGATTATGCGATTCTTTAAGTCGTCAATATTCTAATTCGACAAGGGTTTTTAATATCAATTTTGAACATGAGTGATCAAACATGCACCTGTTTTAAAGAACATATGGTTTTAAAACATAGCATGCATTGTAAAACTAGTAGTGATAGACTCCTACTGAGTATAGTGTATACTCACCCAATCCTTAACATTTTTCAGATATAAGTAAACACTTAAGGACAGGATATACCGCGACAAAGAACATTCGAATTAAGTACAAGTAAGTAAACCCCTACCTTATCTTTCAGTGAATGTTACTTGATTGTGGTTACTCTCTATAGTCAAATTTGTGACTAACACTTTCTTGGGAATAGAGTTGATTTAAAACTATGCCATGGCTATATGATTTGAAAATGTGTTTTGACACTCGGGGTTTTATACGAAAGATTGCTTTCCAAAACAAAAAGATTTTCATGTATTTCATATTTCTAAAACAAGAGCGCTCGCCCTTTTATGAAATTTGCATCATATAAAACCTGGGTCATCACATATCATCCCCAATAGGTAACTATCATTGCCATGCATTGCCACGCATCACCACAAGTACCACGTGGTCTCTTCACGGGCTCCCATGGCTGTTTTTGGCTATCCAGGAGCAATCGCGATGACGAACTCTCCTCAAGCTCACCTCGATCTAGTACCAAATAATCATATAATATATATTAGAGAGTAGTGGCTGACTACAGCTCCTAGCATAGGGTATCGAGTCTTATAGCTGCGTGTAATGAGCTTGCCCTGGGTACTTAGGGCTATGCATAAGGTGCCAGTCCAATACATCAATCAAATAGCAGGTGAAGGTCTTATGGCACGGCTTAGAGCACAAACCTAAAAATACATATCCAATGGCATCCTCAGGACATACAGCTACTCCCTGAGTGCTTGCTTTCATGTGAATCAAACGGTGCCTCTAGGACTTATGACTACTCATAGAGTATCTGCCCCAAACCTCATTTAAAAGCTTTGCATGAAAATCTAAATGATTATAAAACATGAAAACCTTTCTTACCAATTGATCTATTTTATAGACATCAACTTCTAATCTAAGAGGTTTTCAATGTGTTTTCCATAATACATTTTGTGTTTTAGTGATTTATGCTTGTTTCCTCTTAATTCTATAAAAACTCAATGGCTAAAGTGTAATATTTGGTATCCTGCTACTTCAATCTGTCAGTGAAATTGGACAAATTGGGTAGTTCTCATGATTACCTTTACTATTTATGTATGTCTTACTAAAATTCCTGTTTCGGTGAGGGTGAAGATCTCCCTAATGTCATCTATCTTATACCTTTAAGTAATAAATGTCTAAGTACTTTGACAGCTTAGTTTGATTTTTCTTCTTCTAATCACAATCACCTAATTTTGTTTGTTTCCCTTAGGATGACTAGGTGGATGATTTCATTACCCCTAAGTAGTATATCGATAGTGCTCCTTGATGTCCAACTAGAACTTAGTGGTTCATGCATTGTGTGATGTATGCCTACTAACTCCATGTCCATTCTATTAAATTTGTAGTTTTAATGTAGTGTCCTTCACTAGAAGTCTTCTGTGCCATTCCAACTAGCTAATTTTGAACATGCATACAAACAAGATTATTGTGAAAAGATGATGAGGTTGTTCTTGAAGTACACCCAATATACTATTCTAGTTATTACGATCAACAATCTTCCACCAACTATTAATGCATAAGTAGGCAACTCACTACATAGTACTTAATTTAGGCTAATAAGCAAACTCAATGAATTTTCAAATGTAGTAAGGTACATTACTCCTTTTTGGATCAAGGATATACACTATCAGTTAGTTTCAAATCAATAAATACAAGTCCTTACGAAAATTCTTGACTGTACATCTCAAGGCTACACCTACTGGTTGAGCAAGGCACTCTTAGGTTCAGATAGTTAAGGGTAGTCCTAAACTACCATAACTCCATTGTACAGTCCAAATCTCCTAATAATCATTTTTACTCAAGTATAACCAATTTGAAGTAGTTGTAGTCCAACCAAATGCTTTTCAATTATACCTAATGTCCAAATTTTTGAGGGAGTGTCCCTGCTAATTTTGTCAGGTATTCCATTACAATGAAGTGAGTCTAAGGTGGGGCATGCCCTTATTATTTGATGTACTTTAAGTTCTAGCTATTGACTTACAAATCCATAGGCCATATAGTGTCATCTTTGTTTATTTACACATCCTTTTTACATGGATATAGGTAGCCTCAAGTTTGTCCACTTATCACACTCCTTCTGGTCAAGCAAAGGAGTGATGTTCCTCACCTCCATTCCCATCCATTTGTACTTAATTCAGTTGATCTTTACTAAGCTTCCAAATTTCATTTTATAATTACGACTTGCATAATGAATTTTTGGATTAGAATCCAAAATGCACTAAGAAAAATAGTTGCTTAAGTTGGTGCTTACCATGATGTATTCATGTTGATTCAGTTGGGATTTTTCCCTGGCAGAGGCAATAATTTCTTGGCCAAAAATTATAGTAATTCCCTTCCTCCTTAACTAAGAATCTCTAACTAAGAATCTCTAATTTGATTAAGCCTTACCAATCCTTCCTTATTTAATATTATATCATCCTTTAATTTTTCCTCATCTACCATGGAACTCAGGTGGTGACATGCAGTGTAATAACGACTCTAATTCATGCTTGTTTGGGCAAGAAGTGGCATCCAAAATTTTGGACTGGTTTCACTTGCCACGGGAGGTACTGATAAGTGTTTAATTTTGCATAAAAACCACTCAACTAGTTACCCTTGTGTTATACCTTATAGAGGTAAATTAGGATTTTAGCAAAAATTCATAACACATGAATTTCTAACCTAAAAGAACTAAAATTTGATATTTTGTAGGTTTGGAGACTAATTTGAGGTAAGTATGTGATTAATCATATTTTTATAATTTAATTAGAGTTTTTCACTTCTTTTAGGAAGCAAGATGAAGATCTGATGGTCGAGATCGATTGAGATAAAAATTGACAATCATTATCAAATGATCGAATCAAAGCCTGAAAGTCATCACATTAACATGAGTGCAAGGGACCAGATCATCTTAAGATCACTTTATTATGGAATGGAAGTAGTCAAAGGTGGCCAAAATGGGCCCATGCACAAGCTATGCAAAGTTCACCACCTTTGCATGGGTTTCAATTAAGCCACTTAGCCATATTCAAGCCTTAACAAGGGTGATAAGCTAAGGAGCCTAGCCAGCCACCAAAGCTAAGGATTTGAGCCATCAAACCAAGCAAAGAAAGTCATCTAAGCTAGCCATAAAGCCAAGTTAATTGACCTCTCAAAGTTAGTTATCAAGCCACATGAGCTACATAGAAGGCCATGATTGGAGAATCCAAAGAATTATTAGATTTATGTGGATATTTTGAACATAATTGAGGGTAAGTCCACTAGGATAAGGTAGCTTCTGGACCAATAGAAAGATACCTCTCTTTCTAATCTCACCTTTCACCTTTTTCCTCACCTAATTAATTCTATCCTAATCATTTAGATTTCCATACAATCTTCCTAACCAATGTGGATATCTATTAATCCCAGTCTTAGATCTAACTCCAACCTCTTTTCCACCTTAGGATCATACGCCATCAAGATTAGAAATAAAATCATCCATAAAAGGAGGGCTTTAAGGTTCACAAAGGGGTCATCTTGAGCGGAGAGTGGAGACACCTAAAAAAGTGGCACCTTCACTCACCTTGAAAACCATGTCTTTTTTCTAGCTTATCTCATCTTTGTTGTAGCACTTTAGACATTCTTTGCTTGGTGATTTGGTTTCTAAAGTTTCTTACTTTGATGCTTTGTTCATTTACCATTTTAGTGCTCCCTTGTTGCATGCTTTACACATGTTCTTCGACAAGAGGTAGGTACCTTTCCTTTGAGTAAATTCTTGTTTACTTAGCCAATGTTCCTTTAAGTCTAGCCTACTTCTCTTAGAGTGGTGCACCCCAACCTTGTAACTTGCTTTCTATGTGATAAAACTGATTGTTAAAGGAGTACTTTTGATTGATGAATGTTGATGAAGTTTAATTGTTTATATGTTACTTCATGTTTTGATGTTTAATAAATGTTTGTTGCATAAGGGCCCAACCAAAAATCAAACCCATAACTCAAGGAAACCTTCTGCACCACTCTAGGTGATGAACACATGCTTTTGAAGGCTTTTTAGGTTAAAAAAATTAGACAACATTGATAAGTTTTCTTGCTCATTTTTAGCATCATTCAAGCAATCTAAGTAGTTCATTGCTATTTCATCTCAACTCAAAAATTAAATCAACACCAAACCACCTTAAAACCATGCATACCAATCATGGGATGTGTGCATGGTTTTGAGTGATTTAGTATTGATTATAAGATTCAAAAAGGCTTTTGAATGATGTTTAAGTTTGAATTAGTAGAATTCATTCATGTTAGGGAAATTAGTTAATTAGTGGATGAATGTTATCCTTGATTAGTTGTTTAGCATGTGGTTTGATTATTTTTCTATTTAGTGAATTTCTAATTGTCATCATTAGAAAGTTTAGTGCAATATTGATTTGTTGCTTAATTTTTCATATTTAGGAAGTAATTTAGGAAAGTGGTTGAGCGATTTCTTGTTTCTTTATACTAGTTGTTAAAATCACATAACTAGAAGTTTGATTTATGAAAGTTGTTAAATTTATTTTTAGGAATTTTTCAATTTAGGAAAGTCTTATATCTAGATAGTGTGTTCTTAGAAAAGTTGTTAAGTTTAGCATGTTTTAGTTTTAGCATCTTTCATGTGTTAATCTACCATTTTTACTTTAGGATAAAATATTAAGATTTGTGGTTAGGCTGAATGATCTATGTAAGGACCACCAATATCAAGTCTGTTCGATTCCTCATGGGATCGACCTCCTCGGGTGAATTATTATAAGCAATTTATGCACTTGAAAGTTGGAACTTAAAATCATGACAAGCTTTTAGTGTCGTTGCTAAGGAATCACGTGTAGGGGACTAGACTTCAGATTATTTACTTCTAGTCTAGGTTTAGGGTACATTAGTTTAGGGATTTGTATTGTTTTTTGCATTTATTTTCTATTTTTATCATATTTATCAATTTTTTTTAATTTTGTGTGAGGAAAATTGGCAAAGGAGCAATAGTTATGCTGTGGGCCATGACCTTACTAACATAGATTAGGTCTTTGTTGCTTTCCTTGATTATGATTTGAGTGAAATTGTAATGAGGCCCACTATAAGTTTAATTTTATTTATTTTTTAATGTATTAATAATAATATATGGTAAGTGTGGGGTATGGTGGCCCACACTTGATCATCATCAGAACCTTCATTGTGAGTAATCTTCACCCAAATTCTAATTTTCTAGGATAAAGTGCATTTAGTGTATAATTGTATCTATAATGGTAAGATAAATCATATAGATTAGGGTCATGCATTGATATGTGTTGCATAATACTTAGGATTGCTACATTAGGTCAAGCACCTATTTAACAAATGCTAACCTAAGCTCGGCTATAACTAAGGCATAGGCATGCGGTTATGGTTTTCCATCTATTGAGGTGACTGATCCTTTGTTAAATAGCATCTAGGTAAGCATTAGTTTAATTTTTGTTTTGCATTGCACATTTACAACTTTATGGTGGAATGGAACTTAAAGCTAGTAAGGACCCCACAGGAACCCGTATAAGATAAGGATTAGATTTCATCACCAAATCTTCAGTCCACCTTAGAATCAATCAACAGCCTTGTATGTCGCAATTCCAATCCTTGAATGATAATTTTCAATGAAATAGAACAAGACTTAGGCTATTTAGCTCGTAGGACCCTTTTAGTAGGATCCGATCTATTGTCACGCCAATGGCTTATGAGCACTGTAGTTATAGTGGGTGGCTTAAAATCCAAGTAATTTTCCCATGCCTTCTGTTGACGTTTGTTGAGGTCCAAACACCTCCTCACATGAAGATTATATTAACCACATTAGAGCAAAACCCAACTAGTACTTAGTAGTCTAATTTCGATAAAAGGAGGAGATGTTTAGATCTAGGTCTAAGAAGCTACCAACTATGCAGCAAGAAAAGATAATTAAGGCACTGCTCAATTAATGATTACTAGGATTTGATTGTGCATCACTTAGAGTTAAAGCCAACATATAGTTAGGATATTTAGTTAGCAATTAGGATAGTTTATGCAAGGGCAACGATCTAAGAACTTAGAGTTAGCACCTTTCAACTTAGATATTGAACGCAACCTTAGGCAAGGGGAAAGAAACAGAGTTCCTATCCCATGCCCACACCACCAGAAGAAGTCGAGGGCATATTTATAAGAAATTTTTATTCACCACGCTAGCTCAATACCCCATCACGCATAGCTTTACCCCCAACAAATGAGAATGACTTCAAGTTGAAGATGGGAGTCATAAAATTACTACCCACTTTTTGTGCCACATTTAAGTTCCAAAATTTTTTGGATGATGCTATTAGGCTTAGCTTATTCTTATTCTCACTCAAGGATAAAGCCAAGTCATGGTTCAATTCCTTAAAGGTACGTTCCATAAATTCATGGGACCAATTTTCTCAAAAGTTTTTAAACAAATTCTTCCTTGCTCACGAAACACTTGCTTTTCATTGGGAGCTTATAAATTTCGAACAAAGGGATGATGAACAATATTATGAACCTTAGAAATAGAGGAATGAATTACTACAAAATGTTCACATTATGGATTTGGAAATGGTAGTAGGTGTAATACTTCTATGAGGCGTTGATGACCCAAAATACACAAATGGTAGATGACATGAGTGGAGGGGTCCTCATGCTAAAAGATGAGAGAGGCCTCGGAGTTCTTTTAGGCATTGAAGATAATTTCCAGCAATGGGATGATTCAAATAGAAGAGAGACAAATATCCAACATCTAAAGAAATGAGGTCTATATGAGATTGAAGTGCATATAGATCTAGCCCATAAGCTCAACTTTATACTTGAAAGAATGGATAAGTATGGTTGGATAGAAGACAAACATGAAACTATGTTTCATTCCCTCATGGCTTTTACATTCATTCAACCTCCACAAGAGGTATGTGCTCCTTGTTCCATCCTAGCCCATATGACATATCTTGTCCATCAAGTAGAGTGCTTAACAACTATCTTGTTGAATAAGAAAATGCATTGAATAGATACCATAATCCTCGCAACAACTCGTATTCTAAGACCTATAATCCTAGATGTGCTAGGCATTCAAATTTCTCCTAATTGAAGAATAACTACCAAGGGAGACCACCTATAATCCTATATCACTTGGCTTTCAACAACCTTAGCAACCAAACAAACCATCTTTTAGCAAAACATTCTGACCCTTAATGAAATATCTTTAAAGTAAAATGAAGTCACTAACAAGGCTCTGCACCAATTGCAAAATGATAGTCGACATTTAACCCATGTCAACTCTTAAGCCATAGCCAAGTTAGAGCGGCAAGTAAGCCAACTGTCGGCCACATTACAAGATTTATGAAAGGGTCAGTTCCCTAGTTAGCCCATCATTAGACCTAAGGACTAATTTGATATAAGGTCAAGTTCTCAAACTCATAACCCTTATGAGCATGTCAAGTCTATAACCACCCTTAAGAGAGGCTATTAGGCCTACAACTAATTTAGGCAAGCTCGAGAAACTAGAGAGAAAAATGTGGCAATTGAAACACTAGAGAAAGAGAAAAGATAGAAATCTCATGTGGAACATATAGTGGAGGCACCCTATGTACCCAAAGCCCCATTTTCTTAATTACTAAATAAGGCTAGATGTGGTGCAAACTTCAACAAGCTTAGAGATGTTTTTAAACATGTCCAAATTAACATTCCATTTCACAATGCAATAAAAGATGTCCCCCCATGCCAATTTCCTGAATGAGCTTTGCATTAGAAAGAGAAAACTAAATGTACAAAAGAAAGCTTTCATCATTGAGCAGGTGATCCCTTTGATTTAACATAAGACCCCACCCAAATTTAGGACCCAGGGTGCCCTACAATTTTTTGCATTATTAGAGATAATGTCATAGATAGGGCACTGCTTGACCTAGGGGCAAGTGTTAACTTGTTGCCATACTCTATCTATAAGCAACTAGGGCTTAATGAGCTGAAACCAACTACTACCACACTGCAATTAGCAAATAGATTAGAAGATACCCCCTGGTTTAGTTGAATAGGTAGGGATATAGGTGGACCCATTTTATTACTCAATCGATTGCATTGTATTAGACACTCAGCTGTCACATTCGAGTTATACTTGGGTGTCCATTCCTAGTGATGTCCAATGCCATTATTAACTATAGGAATTGTGTAATGAAACTATGTTTTTCCAACATGTAAGTTAAGTTTAATGTGTTTAATGTCGATTAACAACATTTAGACCTTCATGATTCTCATGAAGTAAATTTGATTGAGAGTCTAATTCACGACATTCATACACCATCTTCCATCTCTGACCTACTAGAGGCCTGTCTCATGAATTTTAATGGGGATTTTCATTTAGACAATTCTATTAAGGAGGTAAACAACCTTTTAGAGGCTATTCAAATCTTGATTACCTCCAAGTGGTATGCGGAGCCACTCCCTCCTATAGAGTCTATCCCCATACCCTCTATAGAGCAACCACCATCTCTAACCTTAAAACCCTTTCCTAACAATCCAAAGTACTTCTATCTAAGACCAGATGAAACCTTACCTATTATAAAAGCATCATATTTATACAAGGAATAGGAAGGAAAATTGCTTGATGCTCATAAGGAACATAAGACTGCTCTGGGGTGGACGACCATAGTAAACATCAAAGGGATTAGTCAAGCCATGTGTATGCAGAGCATACACCTAGAAGAAAATGCTAAACCCTCCAAGGAAACTCAATGACAACTCAATCCCTATATGAAAAACGCGATTAGAGATGAAGTCCTTAAGCTTCTAGATGTTACTGTCATATACCCCATCTCTAACAACACTAGGGTTAGCCCTGTTTAGGTTGTACCCAAGAAATCTAGGGTCACAGTTGTCAAGAATGAATTAGTATCCACCATCATGACCGCCGGATGAAGAGTTTGCATTGATTACAAAAAATTGAACACAGTCATGAGGAAAGACCACTTTACCTTTTATTGACCAAATGCTTGAGAGGTTAGCTAGACCTAATTATTATTGTATTCTTGATGGATATTCTAGTTACAACCAGATTCCTATATCACATGAGGATAAAGATAACACCAACTTCACCTACCCTTTTGGGACCTTTGCTTACCGACATATGCCGTTTGAACTTTACAATGCTCCTACCATTTTTTAAAGGTGTATGTTGAGCATCTTTTTTGACATGGTAGAAATGTTTCCCGAGGTGTTCAAGGATGACTCCTTAGTATTTGGATCTTCTTTTGATGAGTGCATGCATCATTTGAAGTTAATACTAGCAAGGTGTTAAGAGACAATTTTGGTATTGAACTAGTAAAAGTGCCATTTTATAGTATAAAGTGGAATAATTTTAGGCCACATTATATCACAATGGGATAGTGCTAGATAAAAGAAATCTACTCCTTTCTATTGCATGCTGGCTTCTATAGAGGATTCATCAAGGATTTCAGCAAAATTGCCAAGTTCCTTTGTAATTTAATAGCAAAAGAGGCTACTTTTGACTTTCACGTGGACTGTAAGAAAACATTTGAGTGGTTAAAGGATTAGTTGACCTTTGCACCCATTATTCGACCACCTGATTGGATTGCACTGTTTGGGATAATGTGTCACGAGTCAAATTATGCAATTGAAGCTATTTTGGAGTACGCATCAATAAACTTCCCATGTGATATACTACCATAGTAAAACACTGAATGATGTGCAACTTAAATATGCGACTATAGAAAAAGAGTTGTTGGTTGTAGTATTTTCTCTATAAGTTTAGATCTTACTTATTAGGATGTAAAGTCATACTGCATTAGGAAAATCCTATGCAAAACTAAGGCAACAATCCAATGGAACTTAAACAACCAAAGCTGGAAAATCAAGAGGGCTTAAAGAGAATAAAGATGCAATGAAAGTTAAAGGGGAAAAACTAGATTCAAGATGAATTTCACTGGCTGTGACTTCAAGGAAAAACCAGCCTTGAATCTTAGTTTAAAAGAAAGGAAAGCTAAAGGAAAACACAGCAAAAGATGACGTGAATAACACTAAGATCAAACATGAGAAGAGGGGGAATGAACAAACCATTGAAGGAGAATCGAATGGTCTAAAGCCAGGAATGGAATAGCTTGAAGAAATGCCTCCCACCTTAGGAAAACATTAGCGTCACATAAGCAACAGAAATCAAAAGCAAAAGAGGGCAAACTAATACCCTATGAGGAGGACGTCTCATTCCCAAAGGGGGAGGCGTCTTTTTCCTTTTGTAAAAATCCTCTCTTTGGATAAGATTGGCTGGGTTTTTATAAAATTTCTCCTATATTTTCTAGGGTCCCTAATACTAAGGCATGGAGTGGATGGAAGTAGGTTAAATTGAATGGCTAGGATGGGGGGGAAAAGGGTGGACATCAAATAGGGAAGTGGGTGGGAGGAGGGCTGTCTTAAGGGAGGAGAGTTGGTGGGAGACGCCTTCTTTTTGGGAAGGGCAATCTCCCCCCTTCCAAAATCATTAAATGCTTGCAAAATAGGAAAGTGGATGAGGAATGAAGTGGGAAAGAGATGGGAGCTGCTAGGTGAAGATATTTGATTGGTTGGGAAGTTTCTTAAGAGGTGAAAGGAGTGAGAGTTTTGGAAATTTGTAGTGCATCTTAAGGGTGAGGTGGAAATTAAGAAAAAAGTGGAAAAAAGTGAGAAAAACTCTAAAAGCTGGTTGTCCTTATCCCATTGGTCCACATGCCCTCTTATTTTAATAGATTTTCCCTTAATTATTTTCAAAATAACTCATGGATAACTCTCTTAAATCTCTTCCAATCGCAGCCTTCCATTTAGCTTAACTTAATGGCTAGCTTTGAAGGCTTCATTGGCTTGGCTCATGGCTGGCTTAGGAAGCTTCCTTGGCTTCAACCCTTGGCTTGAGTGGCTTGAATGGTTTGACTTGAATTTCTTAGCTTGCCACCTTCTTTCATGGCTTATATGGCTAAGGTGACTTAAGTGGCTTCCATGCAAAGGTGGTGGGAATGCATGGCTTACTTTATGAGCCCATTTTGACCATCATTAGCTTCTTTAATCACATCCATTACTGGTCCACAAGATGATATTGGCCTTGAAGTGATAATTTTGAGGCTTTGACTTGATATTTTGATCCTAATCTTCAATTTCATCATCATCGATCTCAGTCGCCGGATCACCATCTTTCTTCCTACAAAAAGTGAAAATTTCTAATTAAATCCTAGTGAAACATGATTAATCACATACCTACCTTGGACTAGTCTGTAGACCTACAAAATATCAAAATTTTGGGTTATTAGGAAAAAAAATGTATGTGTTATGATTTTTGGTATAAAAATCCTAATTTAACACTATAAGTTACAACACATGGGTATCTAATTGGGAGGTTCTTGCAAAATTAAAATCTTATCAATTCTTAATAATTTTGATTAGTATCATTATTATGTAGACTTCAATTTGATTGCAGATTTCTACTTCCTATACCCAGGTTTTCTTTAGTGACTCTCATGACTGAGACTCTATTATCTTCCCGACATCATTGTTCAAAGTGAGGTATGAATTGAATTCAATCGATGGAAATAAGTAAGGGAGGGAGATAGTGTGTGTGTGAATTTTGAAAAAGAAAAAAAAAAAAAAATTGCCACGAATTTTTGTAAATAAATTCATATATATTTTAGTAGGAATTCTACATAATCACTCATATTACACAACTATTTATAGTTGATACATAATTGCATGAAGCCATCCTTCTTCTTCATGAATAAGACTGAGATCCCCAAGGTGAAGCCCTTGGGTGAATGAATCCTTGGTTCAATAACTCCTGTAATTGAGTTTTCAACTCTTTGAACTCCCCAAGAGCCATGCGATATGAAGCCTTTGAGATGGGAGCCACTCCGAGAAACAACTTATTCATAAATTCCATCTCTCACCTTGGTGGCAAACTAGGAAACTCCTTAGGAAACACATCCTAAAAATCACACACAACCTTTATCACCTCAATTCCAGGTCCATACTCCTTCTAAACCACAACACTGGCTAAGTATGCTTGACATTTATAAGACACTAGCGTGCTTCCTGAATAGTTGAGATAATCATAGCACAAGATGTGTTGAATCATCCCCAAAATACAAAAGACTCCATTTCCAGGTCACAAAGCATTACACACTTATTCTTGTAATCAATTAATGCCCCATGCTATGCCAATTAATTCATGTCCAAGATGACATTAAATTCAGCCATCTTTGGGGTGATGAGATTGGCTCTAAGTCTCCTATTTGAAATAACTATAGGTACATCTTATAGAAACTCTTGTGAAATCATTAACTCACCAACTGGAGTATTGACTCTAAGTTGAATCCCAATCTATGTGTGGCAACATCAATGGTAGACGTAAAGCCATTGGATATAAATAAATTTGTAGCACTTAGGTCCATTAAGATATGAGCATGTCTATCAAATATCAAGAGTGTACCTGCACAATAGAATTTGAGGTAGGGACTAATTTGTCATGAAGGTGAAAACTCTCCCCTAACTTCTGAGGGCCTGATCTGAATGGGGTGGGGCATCTCTCTTGGATTTGGGATAGTCACTCGTGCAATGGCTTGACTGTCTGCAAGTGAAACATCTACCAACTAAAACAAAATAAGTTCTACCCATGTGGAATCACTAGCACTTCTAGCCCTTCGCCTACTTTTCTCTTCTCCTAAACTCAAGAAAGGTTGGACTGGTCAACCTTGTGAAGTTCTTTTGTACTGTAAACTTCCTCTTCCCTTTTTAGCTTGTCTTGTGACTACTACGTCTAACCCTATCCTTAGATGGGTCCCTTAGTTCCCTCTCCAAGATAGAAGCTAACTCCACTACCCTAAAAATGGTAGCAGACTGTGACATCAATATCGTACTCTTCAAGTCAAATTTCAGCCCTCTCATAAACTTCTGGGAAGCCTTTAGCTCTGATCTACATATTTCAGGTGCAAACCTCCTCAATATAGGAAACTCTGACTCATACTATGCAATGGTGTTAGAGCTGTGCACAAGGCTAATAAACTCTAATTCCATCTTCTACTCAACGTGTGGAGGAAAATACTTATTTACAAATACCCATTTTGAAGTCTTCCCAAGCTATCATGTCTCCAACCTTAAAGAAGTTCCTCTTTGTAATTGGCACTAGAGTACAGCCTCATCAGGTAAATCAAAGGTAACCACCACTACATGTTGATCCTCTAGCACTCCCATCACCACGAAGTTCCTCTCAATGTTGTATAGCCACGTCTCTGATATTTCTAACTTATCTTTTGCTAGAGAAATTTGGTGCTATCCTTATGAATCACTCCAAGAGGTTGTCCACTCAAACACCCTAATTCTCTAAATCTACTATCTAGCTAGCTCTACTCCTTTATTTGAAGTCTGTAATCTATGCTTCATCCTCTACAGGAGAAGCTCAACTCTTCATCTATTGTGTCACCTTGGGCTCTAGTACTATCCTTGGCTCCATCAATAGTCAACTTAATTGCAGGTTGGGGGAGACTTGCACTGCATCTGATGGGAGGTATCTGAGACTAAACAAACTCTAATAAGATTCCAATCAAATATTCTCAATGATCATATACTTAACTCCCTAACTATTGACACTTATTATGTGCATAGTAGTCTAGCATGAGCAGTAAGGCATGAGGTCTAAAACCAAATCTATAAGATCCTAGTTTTTTAGAAATGGCATTTTGAATTTCTTTATAAAAGTAACAAAATAAATTTCCATATTTTTGAAGAGTTAAGAAATCATAGTGTATAGGTACTTCTAAAATACCACTCTTCAAGCTAGGTGTTACCTTTTGGAAATCTTCACATATAAACAAAGTTAGTGAAGTGCATAAGAAGTGATTAGAGATACATGCCACATGATCTATTGGTCACAACCATAGCAACTATGGTCATCTACAACTTAAAGCATTGCTAGTGTTTACAGCTACCATAGTGTCAATGAAATAATTGCATACATCAAATATATCTTATAATACAATGTAGCCTATTTTAAAACCACAAATGGAAACGTAAGCAATACATCTAAGCTCAAGTGCTCTTAGGTTTCATCTTTTCCTTCTTGTTTGCACTAACTTTGCCAATAATGTCACTTGAAATTGTTGACATAGGGGGTGAGCACAACTACAAACTAGAATGACAATACAAACCAAGCAGCTAAGTGTTCAATTTTGTATAAAAAGTACCAAACTAGTTTCCCATGTGTTATAACTTAGAGTGTTAAATTAGAGTTTTTGGCTAAAATTTTATTACACATGCATTTCTGACCTAATAATTCAAAAATATATATTTTGTAGGTTCAAAAGCTAATCTGAGTAAGTATATGAATTATTATATTTTTGGGATTCAATTAGGGTTTTTCACCCCTTGTAAGTCTTGTAGAGATGATCCAAAGGCTGGGATTTACAGAGATGAGAATTGAAGATCAAGATCAAAAGATCAAGTTAAGGCTCAAATTTTAGCATTTCAAAGTAGATCAAGGTCCTAGATCATAACAAGGCAAGATGATGTACCAATGGAAGCAATTGGATGAGCTAAAGGCGACTCAAATGGGCCCATGAAGCAAGCCATGCATTTCCCCCACTTTGCATGGGAGCCATTCATGCCACCTAAGCAACATAAGCCATGAGAGATGGTTCCATGCTAAGGAATTCAAGCCAAGAAATTCAAGACATTAAAGCCAGGGTGTCAGCTTTGACGCCAAGCCAAATGAGCCTTCAAAGTGATCCATGCATGCCAATTAAGCCAAATGCCACATGGAGTCATACAATTGGAGGAGAATTCAAGCAATGATCCACTTTCTAAATTTTGATTTTGAAGGTTTATTTAGAATATTTGAGAGAATTATGTAAAACACAAAACAACTATGCATTGATGGACCTTTCAAGAGAGAAACCCTACTTTCCAATTCCATTCCAACTCTATTTCCATTCAAATTGACCTCTCAATGAAAAATATGCCCCTCACTCGTTCAAAATTAGAAACCAACCCTCTTATCTCTCTTATGTCATCTTTCCACCTCTCTTTCGAATATCATCTGGCTTACATCATCTAGACCTAACTTTCCTCATTCAATACCCTAACCCTAGGGCTAGTTTGCTCATGTTTTCACCCCTTCCTAAGTTAGAAAACCACTCTTCTACATATAGCCCCATGTTGCATACGAATTTTCCAAGTAGAGGTGGGTGACATACTATGCAATCAAGCTTTCCTTTGGTGTTATTTGTTTATATACTTTGGGATTTCGTAAATGCTTTTTTTTTTTCTTTGTATTTCTATTTATTTTCTTCGTTATTTTCTTTTCAATTCAGATTAGTAATTTGCTTGCTTTGGTTTAGTTTACATTGTTTTGCTTTCTAGTTTTGCAACTTTGTTTCCATCTAGCTTTCCCTTTCTTCTTACCTCAATTCAACTTGTTTTTATTTGTTATTCCCTCAAGATTCAAATTAACTCATCCCAGTAGTAATAGCCTAGAGAAGACCTATCTTAGAACCTTGATTTTTCCTCTTGAAATTCAAGTTTTTAACCGTATTCTCACCTTAGTTTTTATTTAATTTCCTTATCTTAGTTCACCCACTTAGACTTCTTTTCTCTCCAATTATTTTCTAAATTTTCTTTGCATGTCATTATACTTTAGAGTGTGACATTATATTGGAATTTTATTGTTGTTTAGATAGGATTTTAGGCTTTTGAAAAGTGCATATATTCTAGAAATTATAGACTATTTATTCACATAAATTTTATGTAAATTGGATATGATTTAATAAATTAATTTTTAAATTCTTACCATCAATTGTTTACTTCATCGAAGTAATTGAGATCTGGGTTACTTACTTGCATAAAAGATATGGTTTCAATAGCTTTTTAATGCAAAATTTATTGACTATTCTTAAGTACTGAAATCTAGAAATTGGTTTTTCCTTAACTTTATACTTTAGTTCCAGCCATCAAATAATCTTATTTTCCTAAATCCTTAGGTACCCATTTATATTTTCATGTCTTTTATTATGCTGCATAGTAACTCACTATAGGCACATTTAGTTTCACCATCTTTAGAGCTCCAGAATTATGCGCCCAATTCAAAAACCATGTGCATGGTTCCGAATCACATTATTTTTGGTTTGTTCTTTGTTTAGTTGCTTAATTTAGTTTTAGCGATAGTTAATTCATTATTTTCATCTTTTTTAGGTTTAGAAGGCTTCCTCTTTCAAATTTAGGAAGTTCTACTATTAAGGATTTTTAAGATTTAGAAAATCTCTTTAATGGTAGTTTCCATTCATATGCATGTTTTTAATTTCTTGTTAAAGTTAGTTAGATCTCATTGGTTACTTGTTTTTGAATGTTACTTTAGTGTTAAAAATTTTCCTAAATTGGTTTTAGAAAGTTTTATTTTTAAAAAGTTTGTAATTCTAGTTTAAGAAAGTATTAATTTAGGAAATTATCATTTTTAGTAGTTGCCTTTAATTTAAGTTTCTTAATTTGATTCATGCTAATTTAGCACTAGTTTCCTTTAGTAGCTTGTATGATAGTTTGGTTATTTTTTTATTTCATTTTTTTGTTTTAATTTTTAGTAAGTTTCTTTTTAAGTTTAGTTTCTAATGCCATGCATGCTTCCATTTCATGTTGTTTAATTTTTTAGTTTAATCATAACTCTTCTTCTTTGGCTAAAGTTAATTAATTTGAATAAAATCTAATCCATTGTAGATCTGTGAGATTCCTCATTGGATTGACCTCACTTGTATGAAAATTCTATATTGATTCTTGTGCTTGTCAGTAATTTTAAAAATGCACCAAGTTTTTTGCATCATTGCTAGGGAATCACAATAGATTTTTGGTTCAATTCTTATTAAGATTATTTATCTTTACTTGTAGTCTTGGGAAACATTTGATTATGAATTTGCATTGCATTTTTATTTCTTGCTAATTTCTCATAAATTGATCCATCTTACTTGTTTTGTGTGAGGGGAATTTGGCAAAAGGAGTGGCGGCAATCTTGTGGTCCAAAGCTTCATCAAATTTGATTGCTTTCTTAGATTAGTTTTTTTCTTTTGAGTGAACTTGTAGTGAGGCCCCATTGTAACTTGCAATCTCTTTATTTCAAATTTTAAATGGGTTCTATTAATACTGGGAAGTGATGGGTATGGAGTTCCACACTTGATGTCATCAAAAACCCCATTGTAAGTTTCCTTCACTTTGTTTTAATTTTCTAGTATAGTTGCATTTAGTATAAATTTGTGTTTGGATGGTAGAATTATTCATGTAGTTTTAAGATCATTCAAATATGAGTATAGAAGTTAGAGAAATTTTAGAAAAAAGACAAAAGTCAGAGAAGTGAAAAATATCAAAAGTACAAAGAAAAGTAGTCCTTTCTTGAAATACATGGAAAAGTGAAAAGAAAAGAAAAAGTTGAGAAAAGAGAAGGGAAAAATCACTTCATGTGCAACCAAAAGAAATGTTGTCCAAACAAATGTTCATTGAAGGCCTCTACTAAGATTTGAAACTTTGAATCCTTATACGATTCTTTTCAGAACCCTACTCAAGCTAATGTTTCACCCTATCTGAAGACCATTTGTTCTTAGGAGCAACATAACCTTGACGGAAAACAAATATAAAAGAATTGAAGTAAACTATTTCAATTGGTCTTGATAATGAAATCTATGCTAAGGAATCATATTCTTTGTCTCATTAGTGCTTAAAAAGATTAAGTGAACCATTAGAATCTTTGGAGTTAGTCACGTAGTGAGAGAAATGTCTTTGACCCCTTTTCTCTAAGAGCTTGATTTCTGAGTGTACACTAGTGAGAATTTGAAGTCAAGACATCTTTCCAATTGAGCAATAAGCATATTTGTTTAAATGTCATGAATTATGTAGATGTACACATATTGCACTTCAAGATGAAATTAGAATAAAATGGCTTTGGTATGTGGGTAATTTGTGGACATTCTCATTCGTCTTTATTAAGTTGCTAATAACCAATAGAGTATTAATGGATGAGAATTAGCAAAGATAAATTAAGGAACCTATCCTTGTGGAATTTTGTGGATATATTCACTATAAACTCTCACAAACCTTAACTTGTCCATTAGGGGTAACCTAGGGGTTCAAGGGCACATTGCATATGCTAAATGCAATTGTGTACTTACAAAAATGGCAACCACTTTATTTTCATGACCTTTTGCATGTTTTCATCAAAACTAACAAAATATTAGATGGGGACATGATAAGTGTCTAATTTTGAATAAAAAGTACCCAAGTAGTTACCCATGTGTTATAACTTATAGTGTTAAATTAGGGTTCTTGGCAAGAATTTATAACACGTGCATTTCTGACCTAATAATTCAAAATTGCAATATTTTGTAGGTTTAGTGGCTAATCCATAGTAAGTATATGAATTATCATTTTTTTTTTGGATTTACTTATGGTTTTTCAAATTTTGTAGGGCAGGGAGAGATGATCCAAAGGAGAAATTTATGGAGATAAGAATTAAAGATTAAGATCGAATCAAGGCCTAAATTTCAACATTTGAAAGTATATCAAGGTCTAAGATCATAATGAGGAAAGATGATGCATCAATGGAAGTAATTGGAAGAGCTAAAGGAGACGAAAATGGGCCCATGAAGCAAGCCATGCATTTCCACCACTTTTGCATGAGAGTCATTCAAGCCACCTTAGCCATATAAGCCATGAGAGAAGGTGATAAGATAAAGAATTCAAGCCATTACAGCCAAGGTGTGAGCCATGAAGCTAAGCCAAATAAGCCCTTAAAGTGAGCCACACAAGTTAATTAAGCCAAATGCCACATGGAGTCATACAATTGGATGAGAATTCAAACAATGATCCACTTTCTAAATTTGGATTTTTAAGGTTTATTTAGAAGATTTGAGAGAATTAGGTAAAAGTTAAGATGACAATGCATTGATGGACCCATCAAGAGAGAAACCCTAAATTCCAATTCCATCTCCCACTCTTTTTCCATTGAAATTGACCTAGGGTTACAAGTTAAAGGAGGGAAGCACTTCCATGAAAACTGATGCCCTTATTCAAAATTAGAAACTAGCCCTTTTATCTTCTTATGTCATCTTGCCAATTCCATCCCCGACTAATTTTTGTCATTCAATAACCTAACCCTAGGGCTACTTTCCTTATATTTTTAAGACTTCCTAAATTATGAAACCACTCACCTATATATAGCCCCATGTTCCGTACGAATTTTCCAAGTAGAGGTGGGTGAGACACCTTGAAGTCAAGCTTTCCTTTGTTGGTATTTGTTGCTGGACTTTGGGATTTCATATATGCCCTTCTTCCTTTAGATTTCTAGTTATTTTCTTGGTTTTCTTCTCTCCAATTCAGATTAGTAGTTTGCATAGTTTGGTTTAATTGCTTTAGTTTACATTGTTTTGCTTTTGAACTTTGCACACTTCTTTCCAACTAAATCTTACTTTCTTCTTCACCTCAATTCCACTTGTTTTTCTTTCTTATTCCCCCAAGATTCAAGCTAACTCATATCTGGTAGTGACAGCCAAGAGGAGAGCTATCTTAGAACCTTGATTTTCCCTCTTGAAATTCAAGCTTTTCACCTTATTCTCAACATAGTTTAGGTTAATTTCCTTACCTTAGTTCATCCACTTAGCCTTCTTTTCTCTCAAATTCCTTCCATGTCTTTATTCTAATGTCTTTATACTCTAGAGTATGAGCATTATATTGGAATTTTTTTTATGTTTACTTAGGATTTCAGGATTTTGAAAAGTGTGGATATTGTAGAAATTATACAAAGTTTATACACAAAATTTTGATGTAAATTGAATATGATTCAATAATGTCCTTTGGAATTTCTTATCATGGATTGTTTACTTCATCAAATTACTTGATATCTACGTTATTTCCTTGCATAAAAGTTATGGTTTCAATAGTTTTCTAATGCAAGTTTTGTTGACTGTTCTTAAGTACTGAAATCTGGAAATTGGTTTTCCCTTAAATTTGTGCTTTAGTGCCAGTCATCAAAACGTCTTATTTTCTTGAATCCTTAGGTACCCACTTTGATTTTCATGTTTTTCATTAGATAATATAGTTATGTTTCATATTAACTCATTGTAGGTATATTAAAATTCACCATCTTTTAGGCTCCAAAATCATGCACACAGTCCAAAGACCATGCGCATGGTTTTAAACCCCATTGTTTTTTGTTTTTTCTTAGTTTAGTTGATTAGATTAGTTTTAAAAGTAGTTAATTCATTGTTTGCATCTTAGTTTAGGTTTAGAAAGTTTATTTTTTGAAATTTAGGAACTTCCACATTTATGAAGTAATAGGATTTAGAAAGTGTGAAGTTTAGAAAGTCTCTTTAATGGTAGTTTTCATTCACATTCATGTTTGTAATTTCTTATTGAAGTTAGTTAGATCTCATTGATTGCTTGCTTTTTCATGTTAATTTAGTGTTAGAAAGTTTTCTAAATTGGTTTTAGATATTTCTATTTTTAGGAAGTTTCTAATTCTAATTTAGAAAAGTGTCATTTTTAGTAATTTCCTTTAATTTAAGTTTCTAAATTTGAATCATGCTAATTTAGCATTAGTTTCTTTTAGTTGCTTGTGGTAGTTTCTAATTTCATTGTTTAGTTTTACTTTTTTGTAAGCTTCTTTTAAATTTAATTTCTAATTTCTAATTTCATGCATGCTTCCATTTCTTGTTGTTTAATTTTCTAGTTTAATCGTAGCTCTTCTTCTTTGGCTGAAGTTAATTAATTTAATTAAAATCCTATCCATTGCAAATTTGTGAGATTCCTCCTGGGATTGACCTTGCTTACATGAAAATACTACATAGATTCATGTGCTTGTGAGTAATTTTAAAGCTACACCACAAGCCACCCAAAATCTCAGCAACCAAACATATTCAATTATATATATATATATATATATATATATATATATACATACCTACTTGTCCATAGGAGGATCACAAGTCAATCATGAGTACTTTGAATGAAACATACATGATCAACAGTTTCATCATATAGTTGTGCTGACATTTACATGTGAAGCATTTATATCATTTTGGGTACAAATAGCCATACCACATCCTTACCATCAATATCACTTGGCATTCATATTCATTCATGATCTAAGAGCATGATTATGAAAATCACTCGTGATGCTCAATAATCTACATCATTTGTAAACTAAAATCATAAAAAGTCATTGATCTTAGAAATCCAAGGTATATCATGAATCAAATGTAAGGTCATCAGCTAAACACGTGTTAAAGCATGGCATCAATGAAAGATGAAACCAATCGATGAAAACCCAATGGCAAACAATCCTACCACCAAGATAATGAGTGGAATATAGTCCTATCTTGATTCATGGGATCTTTTGATGCTTTTTATAGATGAAGTACACCATGTAGAAGTGATAAGATTTGCTCTCCATGGAGGGAAATTAGGAAGCGGAGATTGATTTTACAAAGTCAAAAAATATGGGAAACAAGGGAGAGTGGGACGTGGAATTCACGTAGGGAATTAGAGGAGGTCGTGGGGGACTTAAGCATTCGGAAATAGAAGGTTTTGAACACATAGGAAAAAATGAATTAAAGGGCTTTAGAAAGTTGACGTGGAGGAGTTTTAGAAGTGAGAAGGGGGAGATCACACCATGTTTCATGCATGATTCCCCTTCCAATTTTGCAACAACAAACATAGACAAAGAGAGAGGGATAGAAAACGAAACAGAGAGAGAGAGAGAGGTAAAAAAATAGAATGTAATCTCTTCACTATTGGTCCACTTTGATGCATGTTTTCTCATGTGATAATCAGCATCTAATTCCTTGCTAATTACCTATTAAACGTCATGATTCATTTTCATGGAATAATTGGTTGAAAATGTAATAACCCCAATTTTTATAATTGATTGAGAAAATCAATAAAGTTTGAGTTTCAAATATTTTAGGCTAAAATATTAGGGTTATTTAGAATATACTTTTTATAAAAGTATAATCAAATCATAAGACATGTAAAATTGAAATTAAACTTAGGAAACCCTTCAAAATGACTGTAAGCACGACAAATTCCAAATTCGGATAAGAAATCCTTAAGTTTCTTCATTGCTTGGACGAAAGGGGTAAAATAGTAATTTTACCCAAAAATCAAAATATGAAACATAAAAATTTAGAATGCACTAAGAAATACGAATCCAATGCCACTAAGTACACTCAAATCCGAGATCATGGGAATAAAACCCAAAATTTTATGCATAAATGGCAAAACAGTCTTTTTACACCATGTGGGGCCCACATAGGGCCCACAAGGGACCCAACAACCAATCTTATCAGCAACGCACGTGAAGTCATGGGTTAAAAAACATCACCTGGTCTTGGGGAAGAAAAAATGGAGCATGGAAGACTTTCATGCCATTTAATAATAAAAAAATAAAATATTATAATCATGAAAAAAGACCCAAAATGCCTATAAATACAACCCCAAAAATCCTCATAAAATCCCCACAAAATTCTCTTCACTCTCCCTGAAAAATTAGATCTAGATCCGTCCCCAAAAACCCAAAATTTCCAAGAGATAGATCTCTTTTAAATTTGTTTTTCTTTATAGATTGGAACAAGAGACCTAAAATCAATTAGACACTCTATTCCAGATCTAATTTGATCAATTTCACCATCCAAAACTTTCCAACATATCTATTCTACAAAACCCCCAAAGAAATTTCCAGATCCAACGGTTCAAACAACCCAAATTTGCAAGCGAGGTGGATCTTGGGCCATATCTTCATCAAAGTGTATTTCTTTTAAATTGGACACATAAACACCATTTTTTCTCAAATTAGGTATGTGGGAATACTTTATATAGATTTTTACTACTGCTTTATGTAAATTTTATTTTTCTGTAATTTATTTTGGTAATAAAAAGGTAAAAATAAAATAAACACCAGAACCCTTAATTCATGATGATGGAGTGCTCAAATGAAAAATATGATTCCACCAATCGATCCAGAAGGGTTCAAAACCCTTAGGGTAGAATTTTCACAAAGATCTGAGAAGGTTTGGTCCCTCAATTGAGAAGGGATTGATTGGACGGTCCAAACAGACTGTCCGATCTCCCGATCGGACGGATGATGTCCCGCGTGCGTCCATGGACGCCCCCGTGCGGGCACTTCAACATTTCAGCACAGCGGACGCGCTTGACTCTTTCTGCCCAGCTTGGTTTTCCACCCGAATAATCTGGACCGTCCATTCCTTGGGCCTAGATCAAATCCAAGACCTAAGAAATATTGTAAACTTCCATATCCAATTCCAGAGTCATCTGAACTCCAAATTGAGATTGGAAAGAAGCTATGGAAAGCTTGAAACCTCTATTTTCTGATAAAATGGACATGTTATTCAGTAAAAACTTTCTGTATTAAAGAAACAAGTTTCCAATTACCTAGATCTTCAAGATCTGAGATGATCAGATCTTGAAAATATGTTTTAATAATGATATAATATTGAAATAAAGTGAGATCTATGGTTTAATTGGATATATATGAGATATATTAAGGGATCTACCCATTATGGTAGAAAAATCCTAAAAATACAAAGGGACCCACTTGATCAATGAGATCAAGTGTGATCAGATCGTTGGGATGGAAAGAATAAATGTTGATATGATGAAATCCAAGGAAATCATGAATGGATTATGACAAAAATAGATCAATATGATCTTTTGACCTTAATAAAGAAAATTCCCTAAATATAACTAAAATCCTTAATCAAAGGAAAATATCTAAGATCAAATGGTTGGATCATAAGTAAAGGTTTCTAAAAATGTTAATGTAATTAGTTTCATAGCATTTTAAATATGATTATGTTATAAAGCATGCTAGTATAACATTTAGACTTTAGCATGATATGTGATTTCATTGTTATCATAAGGTGTTAGATTTAATTTAAGTACCTTGCCTCATTATCATTGAATGTTAAATTATGTAGTTTTATGCTTTGAATTTATAATTCATTTATGGTTGAATGTTATTAGTAGATTTACTTGTTATGAGGTAAAGAGCATAAAACATCAAAAATGTATTCTAATGAGAAAGTAGAGTTTCATTACACAAATAAGAATGGAGTACTTTGGACTGAATTAGTAAGGGCTATAGTTAGTACGACAATATAAGGATTATCAAGTCCTTGGCCAAAATTAGGAAAAGAATAATAAACCCCATGAATGACATTATAAATATTCATGGACTTAATTAAAATCCATTAGAAAGAGTACTTAGGGTAAACATGCTTATAGGAACCTTATGAAAGGTTGAGCTATGGTCATTCTAGTGAATGATGAACATAATGGTTAAGGGGGTTATCTAATAGAGCCTCGCTCTTCCCCTACCTTCCGTTGACATTTGTGAGGTCTAAACACCTCCTTACATGAAGATTGAAGTAACCACTTTGTGTTCACCCATTCAGTTAGTAAGCCTTAGCCAATTGGAAATAAGAGGAAGCGAATATATTTAGGCTTGAATAGTACCTTCAACCAAAGACATTAAGCTTGGTTGAATAATAATAATAAGAGCATAAAAGGTTAGTAAATTACCTAACCCTAATAAAAACAGTAAGTAAGATAAGGATGATCAAACAAGATCCATTAGATCTTGGATGATCAAGAACAATAAGAATAAGAACACTATATTGTACTTAGTATGCATGTTTATTAGTATACTTGTTATAGTTCATTAAATTAGATAATCCAAACCCTTGATCAAAGATGATTCAAGGAAGAAAACCAAGATCATCCTCCATAGGGATGATCCAATAACTGAACTTAGATCAAAGAAGAACTAGATGATAGAAGATCTAGGACCTTGATCTTTATCAACATGTGTAGATTGTCAATCAATGGATCTATGAAAGATCAAGATCAAGGAAATGGACATACAAAGACTTAGAGATAGAAAAATACTTAGATATGAATGATCTAAAGATCATTCTAATCATCAGATCTAGTGATCAATAGGATTGTTCATAATTTATATATTGACAATATATATGGATGTACAGATTACATACATCCGTCAGGATCATGGAAGATTGGGAAAAAGAGATCAATCCTTAAAGGTAGGAGGATTTGATGAATGCATTTACATGAGATATACATGATTGTACTCCTGATCTTATGTTGACAAGAGTAATGATAATACTTGTACTAAATCTTTTGAAAACCTTATGATCCAACCAAACACATATAAGATGATTAAGGACTAAACTATAAGTGAATAGGGAACTAGAAAATATTTCAGCCCTAAGTAAACAGACATATGGTCTGATATATATGAAATCTATTTTACATACAAGCTTGAAGGCATGTGAGTTTGTTTTAATAGGCATAAGCCTAGGGGAATGCTATTGCTAGAGGAGTTATGAGGGTTTGGCCACCCGCTCCTTGAAATTTGATGATATGATGATACCTTGCCCAATGAGAGGCTAAAAGTCGAGTGGTGGTAATTATGGGAAGGCCACCACTGTGAAAGTCTTGCCCCCTCATACGGGCAGTGACATAATATTTTCCACCGTGGTATCAATGGTGAACAGGGTAGTTATCCGAGCACGCTAGTACGGATCAGACTGAGCATAGCAACCTTTCTAATTATTTTGCACTATGATGTATATGAGAATAGGCATAGTGAAATGCCTTATGTTATAGCATAATGAAATGCTAGGTAATTGTATATTACCAATATTTTCCAAGAAGGGAAATTCCCAGTATAAGATTAGCTGTAATACTCAATTCTCAAAATGAAGAGAATTGATCAGCTTAGTTGGGAATGATATTTGACTACTTTCACAAATTTAACTGGTTTACCGATGAAGGGTATGCATGTATATAGATATACATAGCTTACAAAGTAAAGAGTATGTTTAGGGATAATGAGATTATGAAGTATTGGAATTACATTGTCAATGTTATGTTTCTTGAATCCCCTACCAAGCATTGCTTGCTGAGATATTGTAATTGTTGCAATATCTCAGATACAGGGAAGGAGAGTTTGGAGTTGAAGACTATAGAAGACTTGAAGAGAATAATCTTCAAGGTATACCCTTGAAGACATGTATTTTTCTTTGTTGAGAGTTTTATTGTATGGTGAGCTTAAGTTTTGGATTATGTAATTTAGACAAGTATTGTACTAGATTTGGCTGTATTGTGAACCACTGGATGGATCCTGGAGTTTAATAAAAGTATATTCCTTCAATGGAAATTTATTTTGTACACAAATTGTACTTATGTTATGTATGAAGTGGTGACTTAGGTTTTCAAAACAAGTTCTAAAGAAAATAATTTCCGTTGCTTTGTTTTGCAAAAAAAATTTACACTCTTAAGGGCCCTGCCTTCCAAAATACTTTACAAATCCTGTTTCAAAAACCCGGGTCATCACAGTTGGTATCAGAGCAATTCATCCAGTCATAGTACAGTACAAATATGTCCAAAGGAGAGATTATAATCCAATTCTAGATTAAGATAGAAGTAGTTGTATAGAGGACTGATAGAATTTTGCTTTATGAGCAGATGCCACCGAAGAGAGTCACAAGGCAGACAGCTCAAAATACTCCAGAAGACAATATGGAGAGAGTAACCATGAGTAATATGGAAGAGATGATGACAAGGATGTTAAGGAACCTCCTTCCTCACCTACAACAACCCCAAGGTTCATCACCTCCTGTAGAAATACCAAGTACGCAGGCTCATGCTCAACTACTCCCACACTAGGACAAGGGCAATCTTCCCTTGTACCAAGTGAAGAAGTGGGAAAATCCCCATTAGCACTAGAAAAAGTTGACAAAATGCTGGAAAGATTTCGAAAGAGGACTACAATGTATGATGGCAAGGGAGAAGCTAAAAAGGCTGAAGAATGGATATATGAAGTTGAAAAGACTTTTAGTGCACTACGTACTCCTTCAGAGTTAAAGGTAAAATTTGCCACATATTTATTCAAACAAGAAGCTGCATTTTGGTGGAGATCAGCTAACAACACCTTCTTCTCGAATTCTGAAGATACTACATGGGAAGAATTTAAGGAAGTATTCAACCATAAATATTTTCCTTCTCATGTTCAACAAAGGAAGTTGATAGAGTTTTTGAACCTAAAGCAAGGGGATATGTCAGTGGTGGACTATGATAACAAGTTCACACAACTAAGGAGATTCGTGACTCATGTGTGTGACACAGAAAAACACACTGTGGATCGATTTATTGAAGGACTACACCCAGGGCTGAAAATAAAGGTGCTGGGTACTAAACCCACTACCTTGGCAGACTGTGTAGAAATGGCCTCCAAGTTTGAAGATGAGTACAAAAAGGGTCAAATTACCAAGTTCAATGGAGGAGGAAACAATAAGCCAAGGCCTTTCCAGAAGAATAAAAGACCTTGGAACAATTTTAAGCCTCAAAGAAATCAAAGGAACAATGCACCAAGGCCAAATAGACAGCCATGTACAAGATGTAGAAAATTTCACCAAGGCAATATCTGTCCACGACCTATACAACAACAACCACAACGATTTCCAATCAAGTGCCACAATTGTGGGGAGTATGGACATATCGCTGCCCACTGTACCAAACCATTGGCAGTCAGGGAAGCAAAACTAGAAATTGCTCCTCGACACTCAAGAAGGGTCTTCACCATCACTGATGGCCAAGCTGGACCATCCAATGCGGTAATTGAAGGTACACTACTTGTAGCAGACAACTATGCCAAAGTACTATTTGATTCTGGATCTACGCATTCCTTTATATCTTGTGAATTTGCATCTAGTATACAACTATAGGTGAAAAACTTGGGATTTGATCTAGATGTAACAACTCTAGTTGGAAAAGCAGTTAAACTACAAGAATACTTGCATAATGTACCTTTAGAAGTATTGGGCAAAAGAATGGACATAGACCTGATTTTATTGAACATGGAGGATTTTGACATCATACTGGGTATGGATTGGTTAGCAAAATACTAGGTAGTTATGGACTGTCACAACAAGAAACTCACATTGGATTCTTGGTGTGACTAAATGTTCGCCTCACTATAATTAGTTTCATAGGAATGTAATTGCTAAGACTTAGATGCAATAAGTTGTGTGTTTTCCTTGTCTAAGTTCATAGGATTAGGTCAACTAAGGCATAGATGACTATGGCATAAATGATTAAGGCGTAAGTGATTGAGGCATAGGAGACTGAAGTCATATGAAACTATGTCATAGGAGACTATGTCTTTGGAGCTAAGGAAGGAGACTAAGTCCATGAGCGCTAAAGTATAAGGAATTAGGATATAAATGACTAAATCTTAGGAGACTTAGGCTTAGGTAACTAAGTCGTACGTGATTTTAGGGTTGCATTTTTTTATTATGGCACAAGGAACTAAGATATAAGGGACATGCTATAGGGGACTATGCCATGGGAACTAAGGCATAGGAGTCTAAATCATTAGAGGTTAAATTCTAGGGTATGTGTGTGTAACTTGGGAAGTTTTAAGAATCTAGGGCTTAGATACTTAAGCTATAAGTGACCAAGGCATATGCAATTCTAAGCATACGAGGTGTTATTCATGGGAAAACTTCTCGAGTTGTCCAAGATACTTATGTTTTAGCATTCAAGTCATTATTGACTTCTCAAATTCCACTAAAGGTGATTTTTATACACTAGAAGTTCTTTTGGAATTACTGAATTCTAGTAAGCTGACTCCTTTGGAGAATTTTCAGGATAAGTGCAAACGGAGGTTCATGATCGCAGCATCCAGGTGAAGAATGCATTCAAAATTTTTTGACAAATTTGAAGTGTAACAGCTCTCCCAAGCATTGCAGATTTAACACCACTCTCCCCCCTCAAATCCTTTCTTGCTTGACTCTTCCTTAAGTTAGCAATCTCGTGGGAAAGGGCTCTATTTTCATGCATAAACATGAAAGAAATGGTGCCTACTTTCCACTCCAAAACTCCTTCACAACAGTCATTATCACTCAATTTCTAACTAGTTATTTGGTCCATATCAGTGTAAAGATCATTATCCATCAATTAAACTAAAGTCCAGGTTTAGTAAAATGAAGGAATCAGCAACATTTTCCTGCGCAAACATACAGGAAGTCGGTACTGGTTCATCTTATTTGTACTTCAAGAACAACCAAAATCAATCCCCTTTGGGAGGGGAATTCGATTCCTAACGAATTTAGCATCTTAACACTGCATCAAGTCTTCCAAAATTTAGTTCAAAACTGGATCTTTTACCACCGGAAATCATGCATCATTTTCCTGGATTTAGTGCGCAGGAAAGTGTGCTTAAGTCCCTATTCCAGTTTGCACTCACATTTGAACCCTGCAAACATCTGAAAATTTATTCCTTTTATAAATCATTTCAAAGTTTATTCATCAGAGAACAAGACCCACAATTTAGTTCCACTTTTTTTGAACAATTTCAAAGCTTTTTAACTCAAGGTTTGTGTGCCACTTTCGTGCTATTCTGTGCAGGGAAATGGTATGCACAAAACCAGTATGGTTTGCACACCCCAAAACTCGTTGCAATTGGAAACAAAACCCAACATTTTTCTGGTCAAACTCAAGCACTTCAACATAAGATAAAACCCAAGAAGGAATTTTATAGTGAAGGTGGAAAACTGGTATGATCAAGCATGTGAATCATCCTGTGTTCTCCCTTACATGCAGGATTAAGGAAACAGAGCATCAATGTAATCAGTTAAAAGTCCAAAGTTTCAAAGCAAGAATGAGGCATTTTCAGTCAACATAAATCTGCAACTACTGACATTCAGTGTGCATTTAGATTACAAGCTAAATCCAATAGAAATTAATAAATAAAAGATGAAATTCAAGGAACTCTACGGATGGATTGTAACGGTACTAGTAAGATGATCATTTCAAATTGTTTTTCAAGAAAAAAATCTTCTTTTCTGAGCTAAGCAGAGAAAAATATTATTTTTCTTCCTAAATTGAAATCCCCTACCTGATTGTGCTTTGAATGGTTTGATTTCAATCTGACTCCCCGAGTTGCAGGTTCTGTCTTCTTCACTGCATGGAGCTTCAACCCAGGCAGTGGCTCCACTTCCAGTTCACCTAACAACTTCATCTTCTAGCCTCCATCAAACCCCAGGTTCTCCACGCTCCTCACTTTCCTTCCAAATCAACGGCTCCACCTTCTTCACTAAGCTGCCACCTTGCGTTACCCGTTGCTGGTTTTCCTTCTTTCCTACATGGAGCTTTAACTCAGGCAGGACTTCACCTTCAGCTCGCCTAATTCTTCCCAACTTCTTCCCTTTCTTGTTTAGAGCCTCACCACGATCTCTCTTCTCTACCTAGCTCACTTCCCCAAGCTCGTCTTCCTCGCTGCCCTCTCTCCAATCTCTCTGCAACTCCCTTATCTACTCCGTATGGCTGGAAGTCCCTGCCTCTGTGTTTATTCCATTTAAAACATTAAATTTTGCATGTAATAAGAGAGGGATAGGTGGCTTGGTGGGGTCAGCCAGCTGCCATGGGGAGACTTTCCCACGTGGCGAGCTGGATCTCTCCCATCCAGCCTCCTCTATGCTTTGACCTAGTTTCTGATTTCTCAATAAAAACCCCACATTAACCTAACACGTTTACAATTATACCCTGGGTCGGTAAATTTCACAATTCTACCCACGCTAGGAATAAAATAAACTTTTCATTTCCATGTTATTTCTTCGAACTTCTCCTTGGCCTTTGAGTTAGAATTACGCTAGGTCATTCTTTCCTAATTAACCTAATAGTTCCTCATTTAACATTATTTTAAGTATAATTATCTTTTAAAAGATTTCTTAAATTACTTAATGTTATCTTTAACCTCTTTTACTTTGAGAAAATTAGAAATTATTTCTAATTTTTTGGATTGCTGTAAAAATCACTCCTTGGTTATTATCCTAATGTAATTTCTCTATGCACTTGTCAAATTTCTCCATTAATGGCTAAAATATATATACTGAATAACTAGTGGAATAAATTTAAAAAATTACCCTATTTTTTGTAAAATCATTGATTTATTAATTGAAATTATATATTTATATATATTACAACTAAGATCATTTTTCATACATAAACACATAATGATTCCAAATTTATTCACAAAAAATAGTCCTTCAAGATTGTTCATTACACATGATCATCCAAGATATCACTATCAATGTCACAATTGTTTGTCATTCAATGGTTGAATCATTTTATAAAGATCGAGGTATTTAACATTCTCATTATCATGCATAAAGGTAGTCATCCAACGTACTTTCCTTCACGAACACACTACATTTCAAATGCATATATGATTTAGTACATGATCACGCAAAATCATAAAATGCTCAATTAATCCAACATATTACTAAGTTAACCATGGTAAAACCATCAGTTTAGAAAATTCAATGTGTATCAGAATTCTAATGGTGAAACCATCAACTAGATATAAGCATCAAAGCACAGTATCGATACAAGATAGAGTCAGCCAATAAAGTAAAATGGCATACTATATGCTCAAGGTCCAATCATTAGCAAACAACATTCGATAAATCTTTGATCTGACAAAACCAAAAGCTATTCATGGTTTCAAAAGTGAATCATCAATTAAGGATCCACATAAATTCATTGCATCAAATCAAGATGAAAACCATAATTGTAAAAATTGGGTGGCATGCAATCTTACCACTAGGATGATTGCATAACCATGAAGTAATTGGTTTAGACATTTGAGAGTCACCAGCATGTCCAATATGCCCCAACCAAATTTAAACTCTTATTCTCATAGGTCCCTTTTGCCAACCCCTCTTGACTACTATAGCGTTTTACGTGGGCTCATGGATATTGCATGGCCTCTACTCACAGAACCTTATGGGGGCCACTCCTCTATGATTCAGAGCACTTCTCCATGAGAAGCTACTCCTACTGCCTGCTGTCTCCATCGCATGGCTGGTATCAATATCATCTTAAAGGTCAGTGGCCAACTGCACCTCCTAGCATAGGCTCTATAGGACATACAGCAATGCATAGCACACATGCCTCAATTTTATGGCTATCCCAGACATGCCTAGCTCTAGGTCTTACTGTCTCGCCCAAGTGTGCATGCCTCCAAGACTTACAGTATTTATAGAGCACCAACCAAAATAGCAATCAAAATTGCATATCTAGGACTTATAACTTCTCAGAGAGTGCTTGCCTAAAATATCAATGAAATCCATATACACATGGACTTACAACTACTCATAGAGTGCCTGCCTAAAGCATTGATGAAAGCATAACCATCAAGCCTTATAGCTGCTCATAGAACACTACCTAAATCATTGATAAATCTACAACCATCAGGGCTTATGGCTACTCGTAGAATTCTTGCCTAAAATACCAATGAAAGACATGTCCTTAGGACTTACATTGACTCATAGAGTGCTTACCAAAAACATTAGTGAATTAAGATCTCTAAAACTTATGCCACTCATAGAGTGCTTGCATAAAATATAAATCAAATAACATCTCTAGAATTAATTTCCAGGACTTACATTTGCTCGTAAGGCACTTGCCTAAAACAATAATCAAATCACATCTCTAGGACTTATCCTCACTCGTAGAGTGTTTGCCTAAAACATAAATCAAATAGCATATCCAGAATCAATCCCCACAACTTATACTTGTAGAGCACTTTCCCAAAACATCAGTCAAATGACATATATAGGACTTATAGTCACTCATAGAGTGCTTGACCACAACATAAATCAAGTAATATCTTTAGAATCATTATACAAGGATAAAATTGCTATTTCAAAGTCTTAAGAGAAAACATTCAAATATATTCATTTCCAAAGTATGAGAGCCTTTCCAACCCATATCTTCAACAAGCTATAAAAACATGTTTTCATGAGCTTTCAAAATATGTATTCATCATTCATTTTTGTGCACTTTTGATGGTGATACTTGTTTAAATTTTCAGTTTTTAGTCAATGCAACCATTGGATTACATTTCATAGCATGGGAATAGTAATTAACAGGTTCAATGTTTGCATACCTGATGGAACTTTGATGGTTCATAGCCTTTGAGGTCTCTAATTAGTGAACTAGCTATTATATCTAAGGTTGTAGGTCTAAATTTGTTGGTTAGATAATTTAAAATACTAGATCTAACCTACATGATCTTAATTATATCCAATTATCGATAAAATTTCTAAGTATTTGAAGCTTTACAGGGTGCATAACTTTCAAATTGAAATCAGATGCAAATTAGTGAAGAAGGATAGCAATCATGTTAATCTTTGTCTAACAGAGTATTAAGGGCATTAGATCACTTGTGCATCATCATGGATTAGTGTGATCATGACCATGCAATATTGTTATTATCATATCTCCATTGGATCAACCCTGATCATTGATTTTCTCGTGGGGTTTTCTTCACAGCATCCAGGGGAGCACAAAGAATGGTTTGAATATTTAATCTAAGTGATTTTGGTCTCTGTGAATAATATGCCCAATGACTATTCATCATTACTAGAGTTCTATTGTCAATGATGGAAAAAGGGAAGGTGGGATGCTCAGTGGAGGGGAAATGGGGTTTCTAGTTCAGGTGCATAGGCAGCTTGCTTAGGCATCACCGATGGTGTGATGAAGGGGCAAGAAGCAAGGGGAATTCAAATTGGCATGCCCAGTAGGGCTGCATCAGTCTGAGTAGAGCAAAGGGAAGAGAGGGACACAAAAAGGGGAAGTGGGTTTCGAGCAATGGTTCAGTCATGACCTTGGACTACCTAGCTGACTAGACTCAGAAGAGAGAATGGGGGAGAAAAGAGGAAATGGGCTTTGGGTATTCATTCTGGTCGACTAGAGTAGGAGAGCTAGAAGGCTAGACATAGTTTTCTCCCGTCCTCTGGCATCCTGCATTCTTTTCAATTTTCATTTTGCTATTAGATGCAGGATAGCTAGATGATGCATGGCAGATAGACCCACCATGTGTTGACCTCAGTTTGATGCATGGCAAGTATGTCACGTCAATGTTCAAGCCATGGGGGTGTCATTATCAATTTGAACCCCTCTCAAATTATTAAAAATTTGGGATTTTTAACCCTAATCTCTGTTTTGCAAAAAATTAGCGATATAGGAATGGTCTTGATGCGTATGTTCTAAATATTGAGATTTTGATGGTCGACCAAGTGTCTTTTAAAAGGTCAATTACACTTAACTCAAAACTTGGGATTTACAATTTGCATTTCATTCAAAATAAAATTGCAAAGTACATGAAATGCAATTAAAACATATAGTTGTATTGTTTCATTGATAATTATTAGTAGAGAGTGTTAAGAAATGTGAGATTGGTATGGAAACAAAGGAAAAATAAAGTAAAAATTACCCCTTTTTTGTATTTGTGATTTGTTTATTCATTGTAAATGAATATTTACATATATCACACATTCCCATCCCATGATATCTCATTCTCACACTTTCCTTCACTCCCACTCCTTTCTATGTGTAATGCCCGAGCAATTTACGCTATTTTTAACAAAAATTGGACATTCTATGGAAAATAAACTATGTTAAATGTTTTACTTTATCTAAAATAGTGAACAAAGGAATTTGTGAGGAAACTTAGTACCATTAGATTCTACTCAAAAAATGGAATCCAACGCCTCAAAGAACGCCGAAAATGGAGTTCGTATGAAGAAGTTACGGCCGTTTAAAGATTAGGGGCAGTTCTGTAATTTAAACAAAAAACGAAAAAGAACGAAAAACGCAGGGGGCCGTTTTGATAACGGCACCCCAATCGTCTTCCACCTCCAGATTTCTCTAGAAACCCTCCTTTCACTATTTTTTCTAGAAAACACAGGGGAAATGGCGGCACCGCTATTGAGGGGCACGCCTTCTTCCCCTTATAAATACCCCATCTCCCCCCTCTTTAAAATCATGTTTTTCCAGTCGTTTGGGACTAGGGTTTTCAGCAAAAATCGAAAACCTAGTTCTCTCTGATTCCGGCAATGGCAAGGCCCAAGTCAGGCCAGCCATTCCTTTACCCGTCTCCCTATTCCCCTCTTTTCTTGGTCTTGCTCGACATTGGGACTTTTCTCTTCACAAAATTCTGGCGACAGAGGGTTTTCAGAACAGGAACGGAGGTTCTACCACCAGCAATAGGTGCTCCATGGCTGCCCAGGTAAGCCGTTTTTCCCCTTCCTTTCTGTTTTACTTCCCCCAGGCCAAGATCCATGCCAGATCTGGTGCTATCCCAGCCGGAGAATACAAAGACCAGTTCCAGCCGGCCTTAAATGAATCAGGCATCCCAGGGACGCCATACTCCATGTACGCTTAGGACGGATTCCAGGTGTACGACAGTGTGTACACTGCCCCAGGTGCAGCCTTC
Organism: Warburgia ugandensis; assembly: GCA_035236585.1. Taxonomy (NCBI): domain Eukaryota; kingdom Viridiplantae; phylum Streptophyta; class Magnoliopsida; order Canellales; family Canellaceae; genus Warburgia; species Warburgia ugandensis. Next base: position 76,800,899 of record CP141131.1, on the reverse strand, counting down.
GAGTGCGCGCGTGACATAGGGCAGGGGTCCTGGCTCGACCAGGATGCACGGGGTGCCCTGAGAGCTGAGACATGCCATGCTACAAGATGCGTCCGTGTGAATATGCGCGTCATAGCACATCACTTGAGCATGCATGTGCGTGTGCAAAATGCGGTCCCTAGCACGGCCTTTTGGATCGCACGCACGTGAGGCGGTCGCGGTTCAACCAAGATGCACGGGTGTCCTGGAAACTAGGACATGCGGACCCAATGAGACTTTAAAATTAGGATCATAGGACAATTTACAGAGTTTAACTATTAAATAGTAGATCCATATCATAGGATCTAGCCTGACAATGAATTAGGCAAGGACCCATGGACCCTAAAAGGCAAATCTAACGATCTAATGTCTAAATAGATTAAAATTAATAAGGACTCCTTATATCCATTCATATCTAGGGGTTTATAAATGAGATGCAGGGACGGGTTGAGTGATAAAGGACGCGACTCCAGGAGTCTTTGAGGTAAGTGCTCTATCGCTATTAAACTTTTTAAAAAGAGTCATGATTGTTTTGAAAATGCATTTTTTAAGTATAAGTATATGACGTGATTAGCATGACTTAATTCAGCGTACATAAGATAAATACATTATGCATAGACATGTTTTGCAAACAATTGCATATATTGCATGATTTGTGGGCATTGAGTTGTTGAAAAATTGCATCTCCTTGAGGGTTACCAAAAGACACTGGAGTGCCCAAAAGACGCTCGGTAGGCAGTTGTGAGGGACCCCAAGAGGACAGGTTTTGAAAAAGAGGTTTTTGCTTATTTGATTTGATATGATTTGGGGTGATAAGCTCGTGGGCGCTATGCTAAGAGGTCTGGGTTGGCCTCCAGCCTCTACCACTATTAGGTGGGATGAGTACCACGCCCAAAAAGGGCATGTCCCTACGTCGACTGCATGTGGCACAGGGGTCTACCACTGGTGTCACAACACTGGGTCGATGTGTCATATGCGCAGTGGAGGCTATGATGCTGTGTCCCTAGGTACCCGGGGACCACACAGCGGCGAGGTCATGGGCATAGTTGGACCTTATGGTTTGAGGATTTACTTGCATTGCATATGGCATGACATGAGGTTGGTCGACCATACCATATATCCATGAGTTGGATTCAGTGGAGCATCTTAAGCATATCATTATGTTTATGATATATGATACTTTCGACTTGGATTATGCTATTTCTTTAAGTCGTCAGTATTCCAATTCGACAGTGGTTTTTAATATCGATATTGACCATGATTGTTCGAACATGCACATGTTTTAAAGAGCATATGATGTTCAAACATAGCATGCATTATAAAACTAGTAGTGATAGACTCCTACTAAGTATAGTATATAGTCACCCTATCCTTAACATTTTTCAGGATAGTTCCATCCACAAGTAGAGGACACGTATGTTAGTGCTACGAGCAAGAAAAATCAAAAGGAGACAATTATACATGTAAGTAAACACTCTACCCTTTGGACATGTATTTGTATTTATTTACAGTTGGGCTGTGTGTTGTGACTGGATAGACTTGGGGAAAAACATTTATGATTTCTGATGTTTTTCAAAAACTACTTTGGTTGTTGTGAAAGCAAATGACCCTCGAGGTTTTCAAAATGAGTTTAAAACTAAAGATTTTCCGCTGCATTGCATGGTTTTTATAAAATGTTTTTTTCAAATCGGGATCCCACCTTAGGAATTTAGATTTTTCATTTAAAAATGCATGAGAAAACCCGGGTCGTCACAGTTGGTATCAGAGCCCAGGTTTTATCCTTTCACAGCCAGTCCAGCATGTCCAAGGGTCATAGACAATAGAGAAAATCAAGAAGAAGTAGTATAAATAGAAGTAGTAGAGATGACGACTTCTATTTGAGGATTACAATATTAATGCTCAAGGAATTTCCCCATAAACAAATAGGTGAAAAAGGAGATGCGTCTAGCAATTACTTAGATATTGGATGGCGTAAATCTTATCAATAAGGGTTGTTGTGCAGTGATGCAAACAGGGAAACTCATATATAAATTATATTATGATGAGAATGATGAATGAAGATGTTGGTGAACTTGTTAGTAGATAGTTCTGACCTGTAATAAATTAATCTCATCAAAGGTGAGAAAATTGAAGAACCTAGATGGCTATCTTACCATCATAAAGAATATCATAATATGAGTACACTATCACAAGGATATGATATAAGTATGATAGGGGATGTAAAAGATAGACTATGAGAAGATGTTGATGATAATCTAAGAGGGATGAGAATGTAAGATAATATTAGGAAATAACTGAGACTCGTACTAGATCACAAAGGTAAGCTCAATTTTAGATACCTTCATTGGAGTCTCATGAAGAGTGAAGTGATATCGAATAATAACTACCTGAGTATTATGGAGCAAATCATAAGATGTATACAGATTCTTCAAATGATAGGGAAATGAATTCAACCAAGTTATCAAAAGATTTTGATGGTAATACTAAGGATGATAATAGATTGATCCTAACATGAACTTGTAACAAAAAAGTATAGCATGATCAAAACGTCAATGTCATTATTAAGACATTGTATGAATTTTATTGAGGCTATAGGCAATTGAGGGTTTCAATTTCTTAGAAGCATTCAGTTTATCATATCTGTTAAGTAAAGGAGTAGATGCAGTATCGATTATATGCAACAAAGCACATGAAGACATTGATCTAGGTAGACAAAAATGAGGATTTTGAAGAAAAGAAAGAAAGAGATAGAGATGTAACTACCAGTATTCAATGAATATTGAATATTCAAAAGAAGAAGATCATGACTTTATGGAGATACATAGAATTCTATCATCTTGAATCCCATAGGAAGGTAGATCAAACAAATGCAAAGGAATAATACTAGATGAGTTGGTGATCTTATTGTAAAAGAGTATAAAAGAGAGAAAGCATATGGGGTTTAAGACTTTGAGTAAAGTATCGAATTTCAGGAGATTATGCGACAAGAAATTTTCGAAGAGGAATGGTCACCAACTAGAAATCAAATTCTACAAATGGTTTGATATCAATTATTACAATTAGATTCTTATCAGATTCATTAGCTTATGGGGAACACCAATGGATATAATCCATAAAAAGGAAAAATTTGGTGATATCCCACCTTGCCAATAAAGTATATTGAAAAAGGAATTAAGCTAGGACAGTGACTTGTCCATTTAGTAAGAAGGGTACCATCAAGGATCAAATTGAGATCTTACTATCATAGATTGGAAGACCAGAAAATCTTAAGACCATTATTCAGTCATTACCTTTAGAGTACTATGGACTAAATAAAGGTATCCCACCTTAATTAATCAAGTATGTTAGTATTTATGAGTTAGTAGTCGAAGTTATATACTCAGAGGAATATTATAAGTATTTAGACATGAGTTTTCCCTGAAAGAAGTTATTTGTTAGACTAAGATATTTGAGAGCCTGAGATTAGTTAATTAAACTACTTCATGGAAGAGCTACAAGTACAATAAATACAATAGCAACTGAGACAGAAGCAAAAATAAGGAGCGATCTCCACTAGTGAGACAGATTTTTCCAAAGCTGAATAGATACCATGACAAACCATAGAAATCACTGTGGGTCTGAAAGATGCTGCTGACTTGGATTGAAAAGAAAGGTAGATAAGTACCGATCACTTTAGAGACCCTTGAGTTTATGACAAAGATATATCTGGAAAGAGACCAATAGGTAATCAAATAAAGTCTTTCTATGTGTCTACGAAAATGTTCCATGCTTACCTGAGTGTTTTTCAAATTTGATGATTTAATAGCTTTAGCATAACTTGATGTAGTAGCTATTGAATGAGAAATGCTATTGTAAGCTAAGTATGAGGAGGCAATTGAAGGATAAAAAGTGAAGAATTGAGAAAATCACTACTTATACCTCCTGACAATACAGACTGTATGGTTGACGATAAATCCTTGATAAAAGATTGAACAATATATTGACATAGGGGATGGAAGGAGAAAAGGTGAGATGGCTAGCACACTATAAGGTGAAGATTTGATGTTACATTGCCTTTAGACAAAAAGTTAGTTGTTATGTGCATATACCAAGTACGAAAAAACAAATTGAAGGAATTTCCTAAGGACTAGCCTTACTAGATCAAGTATAGAACTTTTGGTCTAAAAGGTTATGAAGAAAACCATCAAGCAAAGAAAAGATAAAGAAGATAATGACAAAGGATTCAACCATGACCTAGTAAGGGTACTCGGTTATGAATAAGAGACTTTTTGCTTTGCATAAATGGGAACATTATTGAAAATCCTAATGACAAATTGATGTGAACGGTGAGATAGGCTTTTGGACGAGAATGTGTGACCCATGATGATGAATTGACCATTAACATTTGACATGAGTTTGGATAAAATCTTCATGGAGAAAAGTGTTTAATGAATTCAATAGTTATGAGACTGGATATAGAGTTAGGACATTTTACCTTCAGTATATGATAAGGTCCTCGATGGAAGATGCTACTAATTGGCTTTCATGGTTTTATTTTGAATGTAACTTTGGTCGAGGAAACCACTACTTATGATGATATCCCTGACAAATTAAGACTGAATAGTTGACGATAACGCAGTAATAAAAGATTGAACAATACATTGACATAAGGAATGGAAGGAGAAAAGGTGAGATGGCTAGCACACTATAAGGTGAAGATTTAATGTTACGTTGCCTTTAGACAAATAGTTAGTTGTTATGTGCATATACCAAATACGAAAAATCAATTGAAGGAATTTCCTAAGGACTAACCCTACTAGATTGAGTATAGAACTTTTGGACTAAAAGGTTACGACGAAAACCATCAAGAAAAGAAAGGACAAAGAGGATGATGAGAAAGGATTCAACCATGACCTAGTAAGGGTACTCGGTTATGAATAAGAGACTTTTTGCTTTGCATAAATGGTAACATTACTGAAAATCCTAATGACAAATTGATGTGAATAGTGAGATAGGCCTCTGGATGAGAACATTTGACCCATGATGATGAATCGACCATTAACATTTGACATGAGTTTGGATAAAATCTTCACGGAGAAAAGCGTTTAATGAATTCAATAAGGATGAAACTGGATATAGAGTTAAGACATTTTACCTTCAGTATATGATAAGGTCCTTGATGGAAGATGGTACTAATTGGCTTTCATGATTTTATTTTGAATGTAACTTTGGTCGAGGAATCAAGTCACATATGGAAAACGACAGACAGTTGCAATTTGAAGTTAATCAAGGGTTTGGCTGTAGAGCACATGATACCATGTCAGTTATTGAAGTATCTTGGGGACAAATATAAAAGATAAGAAGTAAAGTTAGACACAATAGAAAGAAGGTAAATTTTTGGACTCTTATTAATGACATATAACCAACCATTAGAAGGAGATGTGGATGATGAAGAGATCAAGAAGAAAAAGGATTATCCTATGATATTCAAAATAAAATAGGAGAAATAAGATCATATGATCTCAAAGAAGTATGGAGTAATTTATACATGAATAAAGAAGCATGATCCTACGAGGAGACTATGACAAGAAAAGTATAGGCATATAAGGATTTTGAGATAGATGAAATACAACTTGAAACCGGTATTGTTAAACTGGCATGTATGAGAGTATGCATCAGAGTACGCAGCAAAACCGGCCCTTATAGGTAAGGCCTTGTAGAAGCAACAATAAAAATGATAAATTGAGGTTGAGCCTAGATTTGATTCTCAGGGGAGAATGCATTCACCAAGAAGTTATCTAAGAGACAAAATACCTTGAAGATGATAATTTATGGAATTTCGAGGATGAAATTCTTTTAAGGGGGTAATAATGTAATGCTTGAGCAATTTATGCTATTTTTAACAAAAATTGGACATTCAATGGGAAATAAACTATGTTAAATGTTTTACTTTATTTAAAATAATAAATGAAGGAATTTTTGAGGAAACTTGGTACCATTAGATTCTACTCGAAAAATGGAATCCAACGCCTCAAAGAACGCTAAAAACGGAGTTTGTATGAAGAAGTTACAACCATTTAAAGATCAGGGGCAGTTCTGTAATTTAAACAGAAAAACAAAAAAGAACGAAAAATGTAGGGGGCCATTTTGATAACGGCACCCCCTGTCGTCTTCCACCTCCAGATTGCTCCAGAAACCCTCCTTTCACGATTTTTCCAGAAAACACAGGGGAAATGACGGCATTACCATTGAAGGGCACCACCTTCTTCCCCCTATAAATACCCCATCTTCCCCCTCTTCAAAATCACTTTTTTCCAGTTGCTTGGGACTGGGGTTTCCGGCAAAAATCGAAAACCCAGTTCTCTCCAATTCCAACAACGGCCAGGCCGGCCATTCCTTTACCCATCTCCCCATTCCCTACTTTTCCCGGTCTTGCTCGATATTGGGACTTTCCTCTTCACAAAATTCCGGCGAACAAAGGGTTTTCAGAACTGGAATGGAGGTTCTACCACTGGCGATAGGCGCTCCATGGCTGCCCAGGTAAGCTATTTTTCCCCTTCCTTTCTATTTTGCTTCCCCCAGGCCAAGATCCATGCCGGATCTAGTCTTATCCTGGTCAATTTTTCCAGCCGGAGAAGACGAAGACCGGTTCCAGCCAGCCTTGAACGAACCAAGCATCCCAGGGACGCCGACGGGTTCCAAGCGTACAATAGTGCGTACACTGTCCCAGGTACGGCCTTTAGGTGTGCGCGTGACATAGGGCACGGGTCCTGGCTCGACCAGGATGCACGGGGTGCCCTGGGAGCTGAGACGCGCCATCCTACAAGGTGCATCCATGTGAAGATGCGCGTCATAGTGCTTCACTTGAGCATGCATGTGCGCGTGCAAAACGCGGTCCCTGGCACGGCCTTTTGGCGCGCACGCACATGAGGCGGTCGCAGTTCAACCAGGATGCAAGGGTGTCCTGGGAACTAGGACATGCGGACCCAATAAGACTTTAAAATTAGGAACAGAGGACAATTTACAGAGTTTAACTATTAAATAGTAGATCCATATCATAGGATCTAGACTGACAATGAATTAGGCAAGGACCCATGGACCCTAAAAGGCAAATCTAATGATCTAATGTCTAAATAGATTGAAATTAATAAGGACTCCTTGTATCCATTCATATCCAGGGGTTTATAAATGAGACCCAGGGACAGGTTGAGTGATAAGGGACGCAACTCCAAGAGACTTTGAGGTACATGCTCTATCACTACTAGTCTTTTTAGTTAGTTGTTGTTTAGACAGTTTCCTTAATTCTTATTTAGTAGTAATTTTAGATAGTTTCTTTAGTTGAGATTTTAGTAAGTTTCTTTTTCTAGTTGGTGGTAATTTTAGAACGTTACTTTAATTTTTAGTTAGTTGTAGTTTTAGAAAGTTTCCTAGTTTATTTACTTACTTATTTAGATAGTTTCCTAGTAAATTTTGGGTTTTCGATCAATCCAACCATTGGATCACATTGTGTAGCATGCGAATAGTAATTAATAGGTTCAATGTTTGCGTACTTGATGGAAATTTGATGGATCATAGCCTTTGACGTCTATAATCGGTGAACTAACTATTATATCTAAGGTTGTAGGTCTAAATTTGTTGGTGAGATAGTTTAAAATACTATATATAAACTATAAGATCTTAATTATATCCAATTACCAATCAAATTTCTAAAGTATTGTAAGCTTTATAGTGTGCATAATTTTCAAATTGAAATCTGATGCAAAATAGTGAAGATCGATCACTCATGTTAATCCTTGTCTAACAGAGTATTAAGATCATTAGATCACTAGTGGATCATCATGGATCAGTACGATCATGGCCATGCAATATTGTTATGGTCATATCTCCATTGAATCAATCCCAATCATTGATTTTCTTGAGTGGTTTTTTTCATGGCATCTAGGGGAGCCCAATGAATGGTTTGAATATTCAATCTCAGTCATTTTGGTCTCTATGAATAGTATGCCCCGTGACTGTTCATCAATTCTAGAGTTCTTTCATCGATGATGGAAAAATGGAAGGTTGGAAGCTCGATGGAGGGGGAAATGGGGTTTCTAGTTCAGGTGCACAGGTAGCTTACTCAGCATCACCGTTAGAGTGAGGAAGAGGGAAGAGAGGAGGAGAATTCAGATTGGCATGGCTAGTAGGGCTGCATCAGTTAGAGTAGAGCAGAGGGGAGAGAGAGACGCAAAAAAAGGGAAGTGGGTTTTGGGTGGTGGCTCAGTCATGACCTAGGACTACTTGGCTTGATCATTGCATTGAACTAGACTCAGAAGAGAGAATGGTGGAGAAAAAAGGAAATGGGTTTTGGGTTTTCCTTGTGGTCGACTAGAAGCAGGAGAAGAAACAAAAGTCTAGCCAGGGAAAACAAGAGACCAAAGAAGGTGGTTTTGTGGGTTGCTAGTGGGAGATCGAACATAGGGGTTTCGTCTGGGTTTTCCTACATCAGTGTCATTGCCAGTGGGAGATTAGGGTGAAGGGAAAGCTCGCCGATGAGAGGGAATCTGATTGGAAGGGTTGGACGCCTATGAGGATTTTGAGTAGAAGGCTAGACATAGTTTTCTCCCATCCTCTAGCGTCCCCCATTCTTTTCTATTTTCATTTCATTGCCGAACGAGGGATAGCTAGACGATGCATGGTGGATAGACCCACCATGTGTTGACCTATGTTTCATGCATTGCAAGTTAGTCTACCATGTCACGTCAATGTTCAAGCCATGGGCGTGTCATTACCAATTTAAACCCCTCTCAAATTATTAAAAATTTGGGATTTTTAACCCTGATCTCTGTTTCACAATAATTAGTGATATGAGAATGGTATTGATGTGTACATTATAAATATTGAGATTTTGAGTGTCAACCAAGTATCTTTTAGATCGTCAATTACATGTAACTCAAAACTTGGGATTTCCAATTTGCATTTCATTCAAATAAAATTGAGAAATACATGAAATGGAGTTAGAACATCTAGTTGGATTATTTCATTGATGATTATTAGTAGAGAGTGCTAAGAAATGTGAGATTGGTATGGAAACAAAGGAAAAAAAAATTACCCCATTTTTTAGAATTGTGATTTGTTTATTCACTATAAATGAATATTTGCATATATCACACATTCCTATCCCATTATATCTCATTCTTATGCTTTCCTTCACTCCCACCCCTTCATTCCATGTTTCCTTATTAGGACACTTTCTAATTCTATGTTTCACACACCCACTTTCTAATTTTAGGTTCATGCGTAATTCATGTTAGTTAGTTCATGTATCATTCCACTTTCTCCCTTCTAATTTTCTTTTATGGAATTGTACTAAAGGAAAGGAAAGGATTTTTAGAAATAGGAAAACTTTTTAATTTTTTAATTAATGTTGGTGAAATATGCAAATCCATCCATAAGCCACCTAGGTTCCTAGCCAAGGGCTTTGTGTTAGGGGGTAGGGATACACCATGTACCTTTTTCTTCCTTCATCTTCTAAGGTTAGGAATGGTTGAGTCCTAAATCAAGGGCATTGCTCACTTTCTTTTAAGGGTTTCCAACTTGAGAAATATGCAATAACTTTTTCTACTTCTTTTTCGATAATCTTCTTTTCTTTCTTGGGTGGTGATTATTTAGGAAAAGTTGTTAGGACTCCTCTTTTCTTGGTTGCATTAACACTTCATTCCTCGGATTATTGGATGGGATTTGCAAATTTGTGGCATGTTGGGTTAAGGAGATGAGAAAAGCTTGGTGGTAGCTTTAGTGTATTTTGGGTTGAAGAGAAGTGTACAAGCTCCTCTTGAGTGACACAACATGTAGGCTCTACAGCAAAATTCAAGACTAGATTGAAGGACTTTTATTTTCTATTATTTTTCTTAGTTACTTTGTTTCTTACCTTAGTTTGTTGATAGTTCTAGTTAAGATAGTTTCCTTAATTTATAGTTAGTTGTAGTTTAGATAGTTTCCTTAATTCTTAGTTAGTAGTAATTTTAGATAGTTTCTTTATTTGTAATTTGTACAAGTTTCTTTTTCTAGTTAGTAGTAGTTTTAGAAAGTTACTTTAAATTTTAGTTAGTTGTAGTTTTAGAATGTTTCTTAGTTTATTTGTCTACTTGTTTAGATAATTACTTAGTTTCCTTAATTACTTGCTTTCCTAATTTAGGTTTACTTTATAATTGCTTATTTAGTTTAATTTAGATGTTTCCTTTTAGTTAGTTGCTTGCCTAATGTCTTTACTTTCTCTGTCATTAGTTTTAGTTAAAATTGGTTCTTCTCTTGAATGTTTGGATACATTACAGTAAGATGACCTAAATTGTGATTAAATCCATTTATCAAAGAAGACATCATGGGATCAACCTGTATTTGCCAATTCTATACCCAAATAGAGGCATGCACTTGTGGTAATTATTAAGAAATATCAAGTTTTTGCCACATATTATCTAAACATAAAGATGGTAAGAACGTAAACCACAGCAATAGCTAAAATAGTGAACATGTAATTTTTCATATATAAACCAAGGTATTAAATGCATCCTAAGCTAAGATGAAATCATAATCAAAAGTACTGTGCTTTAACAGTTACTAGAAGTGCATGGCTCTATTCGAGTATAGAATCAACACATACGAATCGATCCCACAAGGACTCTGTGATTAAAGAGAGTTAATTTAAAATTAATTTTCTTTACTCTAACCTAGCCAATAAGGAAAGAAAGGAAAGAACTTTAAACTAAATAACCAAACTAAACAATTAAACTAATTCAAAGCAAGTAAATGAGCTAAGCAAGGAAATAAAGAAACTAAACTAAGCAAAGAATTAAATTCAGAAAGTAGGCTACTAAGAAAAGTAATTTTCATTAAAAACTTAATAACAATGGAAAGAAAATATGAGAAGAAATAAAAGTAAATAAAGCAATTTCAACGACTTCCTTGAAGTGGCCACTATAGGAGTCCTTCTTTATGTCAACCAACAAGGTCCTTTACATGTCCTCTTCTTTCTTATGAGCTTGAATTCTGCTTTACAGCTTACATTGTTGAGTCATCATTGGGTCTATACACTTATTTTAGACCCAATATACACTAAAGTTACAACCAAAACTTTCTCATCTCCTTAACCCAACATGGCACAAACCCAATGTAACTCTCAACCATGCTTCAGAATTGAAATTAACCTTGGCTATCGTAGAAGGGCACAAGGTGTTCTTACTTACCCTTTATTCCCAAATCCAAAAGAATAAAAGATGAAAGATGGAGAGCTAGAAGAAGATGATGTTTGTGATGAAGTAGAGGATGGAGTGTGTGTAATTGAAGGAAGCGAGAAGGCTTAAGTGACACAATATGGATAGCATGTAAAGATGAGATGGGAAGCCAAGGTGTGGAAGGTTGAGGGCATAGATGAGGTGTGCATAGAAGGTCTAGGGTACGTTGGAGGGGGATGCTAAGGCTAGTGCAAGAGAAGAGAGGAGTAGTGGAGTGAGGGAGATGATGGTAGGATGGATGAATGGAAGAGGTGTGATGGAGGAAGGAAAAGAAGGAAATGAAAGAACAGGTGAAGAAGAAGATGGGAGAAAGAAAGAAAGAAAGGGAAGTGGGATGGAAGAGCTTCCTTACCTCTTATACAATGGATTGAACTTGATCATGGGGGAGCTTTAGCAAAGGTGATCTCCTCTATTTCCATTATGTTTAGCTTTATGATTAAGGGAAAGGTAAGAGATCCCCTAGCCATCTCATTATCCTATACTTATAACATTTTCAAAGTGAAAGACCTGAGGAATTAATGGCTGGGATCATAATGCTAGAATGAAAGTGAATGGGTGAAAATGAAGAGAGGATAGAAGATTAAGATGTAAGGAATAGAAGGGGATGGGCGTGAATTCTAATATGGGAAGGTGTTGGATGCTTTGGAGAGAGAACTAAATAAAGTAAGATAGAAAGAAATTAAAGTGAAAGAAGTAAAGGGAATAAGGGTGAGTAGGAAAGAGAATAAGTGGGAAGGAAAAGATAGAAAGAAAGTTGAGAAAATCTAGGAGATGATGTAGGAATTAGAAGAAAGAGGGTAGGAAGTGTGAATTCCATATAAGGGAGTGGGAGTGCAAGATAGAAAGAGATAGAAAAGATTAGAGAAGAAAATAAGGAAGGGAAGGAAAGGGAGCGAGTGCGAAAGGAAAGGGACAGAAAGGAGGTGGAGGGAATCGAGGAGAATTTCGAATGTAGAAAGTACACGTTGAAGCATGATTCTCCATGTCACTATGTGTGTTTGTTTTAAAAACCATGATGTTAAAATGAACCATAGGATCAAGATGGGTGGTTGAGATCATCCTTTCCTTAGGACTTTGGGTTGAATTTTCAACATGGAAAAGGTGGATAAATTTTGCAACTTTCCTTTACTTTGTTATTATCCCTTCGATCACGCTTACCCTATCTTGAATGAGTAAGATCCAATTAGGACCTATAGATCTTCTTTAAGAATTCATTTTCATCCACAATTGGATTGGAGTACCGTAGAGTGAATGACCTTAATTCCTTGGATATTTCCTTTACGTGTTTCACATGGGACCAAGTGTGCTTCACCACCTTTGCATGGATAAGGTGTCTAATCATTTTTATGATCTTCTTCATTTGGTTGAATACAAGAGAAAAAGTAAGCAAAAGTCTTCATGTAGGTCCTAGTCATCTTATATTTCTAAGAAGCTTTCATTGTATACAATCTTATTATATGTGAATTTAGCTTCTCCTAGAAGCTTTCCAAGGTGGTGGAATGCATGCATGCATGCATTTATGAGGAGATTGCCACCTTTTCACCTTCATTTGATCAAGAGTTGTGCATGGAGTTTCTAATTGCTCTAACTTTGATAGTGACACCCAATGATCATTCTAAACCTCCAGGACTTCATTTTTGCTAGGTGGACCCATGATGTAGCTCAGCTCCTAAATTTGCTCTTTTAGGGTCAAAAATATCAAATTTTCTCATTTTTTCCCTGGACATGCAAAATAGAGCATTAACCCTAATTATTACTATTTTTAGAAAGTATTGGGCCTAAAAACTGTTAAATATAAAGGTATGTTTGTAATATTTCGATCTTTCTCTATCTCCAAATATATATGTGTGTGTGTGTGTGTGTGTCAAAAACCACTACAATCTCAATATTGCATAGACTAAACATGTTTCAATACAATTGCTCATGATGTATAAAATCATTAAATAAAAACTAGAGATATCAACTAGCCTTGTACATGAGTTAAATAGCCAAACCAGTGATGAGAAGACATGAGCCTTTATTGTGTATAAAGTCATTGAAAACCATCCATGTTTTAGGTGCATAAACATGTTGAAAACTTGATAAAAAATCACGCAAAATCCATGCTTATAACTTATAAAAGCCTATTATTTTTTCTTACACCATCATGTAGAAGTTGAAAAATGTAGCTTAGAGTGTTTCAAGCCCCCTACCTAAAGTGATTTTCCTCCCTTTCTCTCTTTATCTTTCTCTTCCTCTTCCTTTCCTTCCCTTTTCCTCCTTACGTCCATAATTTTTCTTCTTATTTACTTGCCATTGATTCCATGGTATTTTCCTCTAGTTTTCCTTCTCTTTGCTTCAGTTTTTGACTTTGTTTATGAAGAATTTTATGGAAAACATATATAAGTCATAGGTTAGGGTTTTGGGAGGTGTTTCTAACTTAAACTCTCTAACTTTCCTGCTATAGGAGTTAACATTTTTCACCCTTACTATTATGACTCCATCTCAGCCCTTTAAATTAGCACTTTCTAATCCCATGCTACCTTAGATTCCTAATTAAGTTGGGAAAGGAATCATGTAACCATATCTAAGTGAAACCCAGTTTCTATATCTTAAAATTTCCACATTTTCAAGCTTCCAAAAATCCTTAGAAACATGGTGCCTGAAACCTTCCTAGGCTACCAAGTTTTCCCATATAGTATCTCCTAAAAATATGGCCCCTCCTTTCCTCATGTGAATGTCACATATTCTACTTGTTATCCATGGATAATTTTCATATTTTCTAAATTGGCTTCTAGGTTTTACACCTTAGATAGTTCAACATGATTAAATCCAAGCCACTCATCTCCTATGGTGTCTAACATCTCTCGCTCTCTCATTAGTTCTAATTCTTCTAGGACTACTCATCCCAGCCATTCCATTATCTAAAATATGTTAGCACTTATCTTACTTCACTCAATCTCCCATGGTTGATATCATTCTAAACCATTATATCTAAGTATCCATTTCATTTTAGATTATTCTTAAAAAGTATTATATGGTTGTTTGATCTCTAAACCGAGGTGTCCCATACACGTAATGTTACCATTTAAGCAAACCCATATTCATTGTTCAATGTTGTTTCTTAATAATTACCACATGTGCATGGCACTATTGGAGTACATAATTGCAAATATGGGTCGATCCCATGAGGACTCTATGATAAACGAGAGTTATTTAAAACTTAAGTTGCTTCAATCTAACCTAGCCAATAAGGAAAGAAAGGGAGAACTTTAAACTAAACAACTAATCAAAGCAACTAATTCAAAGCAAGCAAATAAACTAATGTGAGGAAACTAAATAAGACATAAATCAAGGAAATAAAATAAACTAACCATGAAAAGGAAAATAACATTTCCACTAATCTTACTTTAGTTATAAAAGAAAGTAAAGACAAAAATAAGGAAATATAGAGCAAATTAAGAAACTTCCTTGAAGTGGCCGCTATAGGAGTCCTTCATTGTGTCACCCTGCAAGGCTCTTTACACATCCTCTTCTTTTCTTTGGCTTGAACTCCACTTTAGGGTCTTCTTGTTGTGTCACTCAACAAGTGGCTATACACTTACATTCAACCCTGAACCCCAAAGTACACTAATCTACAGCCATGCTTTTCTCATCTCTTTAACCCAACATGCCACAAACACAATGAAATCCTCAACCATACCTTTGCAATTAGAAGTTTCCTTGACTACCATTAGAATGCACTCTTCCTTTTCCTCTATTAACAAATCCCAAAAGAAGAAAATTTGAAAGATGGAAAACCAGACCAAGATGATGGTTGTGATGAAGTGGAAGATGGAAGATGGAGGGTATGTAAGTGAAGGAAGAGAGAAGGTTGGATGGGGTAATGTAATGTAAAGAGTAAGGAAAAGGAATAAAAGGAATGGGAGAAGAAGAAGATCAGAGAAACAAAGAAAGGAAAGTGGGAATGGAAGAGTTTCCTTACCTCTTCTCAAAAGGGTTGAACTTTGATCTTGTGGTAGTTTTGGTAAAGGTGATCTTTTCCCCTCTATTTCTCTTAGATTTATATTTCAAGTATAAGGGAAAGGTATTCGATAAATATTTTTCTGTTTTTTACATCTTATTTGTAGATTTCAAAGAAAGGAAGCCCTAGGGGTGGATGGTCAAGATCTAAAGGAGAAAGATTATTGAATGGTTAAGATGAGATGAGAAAAAGGGAAGCTATGGAGGGGGGATCTGTGGAATTCAAGTATAGAAAGTGTATTTGACTTGCAGTTCAAAGTTGGACTATGAATGGAATGGTTAAGTGGCCAAAAAGAAAGGAAGGAAAGTGAATTTGGCAAGGTAGGAAAGAAGATTGCTTAGAAGAGAAGGACGAGAGAGATTAGGAAGGTGGACTGACTTTGGTCAAACATAGAAAGTGGTAGGTTGGGGGGCATGTTTTTCAATTGGGAAAGTGGGATGAATCTAGTTAATTGAAAGGAAAGGAATAATTGAGAATGAAAAAACCATAGGAAGTAAAGTGGGGGAAATAGAAAGTAGGTGGAGGAAATCAAGGGCATTCAAAAATAGAAAGTCCTACAAATGATGGGGGAGTGGCATGTTTTCCAATTTGGGCATGTATATATGTTTCTAGAAACCCTAAGATGAGATGGATGTTGGATCAAGATGAGTGCATGAGATCTACCTTTCCTTAGGGTCTTAGTTTGACTTTTCAACATGTGAAAAGTGGTTAGGGTGTCCTTCTTTCTGTCATTCAATCCTAGCCCTTAGATCTTATTTACCCTTGAATGGATGGATGGGATTCCATTTAGATCTTCCTTAAAACTTCATTTTCTCTCCATCATTGGATTGGATTTCCCTAGAATGAATGTTTTCGATTATTGTAGATCTTCAAATGCTCATGTGGGTAAATTGTACTTCAATACCTTGTATTGATAATACATCTAATCGTTGGTAGATTTTCTTCTTTTGGTTGAGTAAGAGAGAAAATAAGTAAAAAGTATTCATGTAGCCCAACTTTCTTGTTCTTCTAAGAAGCTTTTATTGTATATGATCCCATTGCATATGACTTGAGCTTCTCCCATAAGATTTTTAAGGTTGTGAAATGTATACAAATATGCATGAACTTGAAATTTGCTACCTCTTCACTCTCATTTGAGTATGTGTTGTACAAATGATTTCTGACCATTCTAACTTCAAAATTGACATCCAATGATAATTTTGAACTACTAAGACTTCATTTTTGGCATGTGTAACCCATAATAAAGCTTAGTTTTTTAATATTTTTTGTATTTGTACCTTGGACATACAAAATAATAGAATTAACCCTAATCAGTGACAATTAAGTAATTTCTAGGACTAAAGTCATATAAATGTAGGAATACACATGTAATATTTCTATATACATCAAATGCCCCCATAATTAGATTTTGCTAGTCATTCAGCAAAACTATAGAAAACAAATACCTAAATCTAAAAAAAAATCCTAACCACTTCCTTAGGTGCTATTATTTGTATTTAGCACATGTAGATGGCCTTTAAACCCCTAGGTTACCCATAGTGGTCGAGTTGTAGCCACGTAAGTGTTTTCAAAAATGATACCCATAAACATTTTCGTAAATCTTATGAAAGTCCTTATCTTTCTCAAAGAATCTTCATGTATTCAGCTTATATTAAACTCCTAACTTTAACATGCTAATTGAAATGATCAACAGTTCAAAATCCTACCCTTATGCTAAAGATATGTCATTAATTTATCAAGTCTCGAAATGTGAGTGTGTGAATATAGCTATTATATATAATTATTGGTCTCTAAAGAAATTATAACCTAAATTGCCATCCAAATGTATGCTTTGACTTCAATCTCAATGGTATACTTGACAATCAGAATGAAGTCACTCAGAAAGGTAAATCTCTTATTAATATGTGAGTAGAATAATGTTCATGAAGTTCAAACTTCTTAGATTTTCCATACAAAATAACCATAACTTAGAAAGAATGATAATGGTATCATGAAAGGATATCAATTATTAGAAATATTATACTCTACCAAATTCCCTACTCATAACCTTATCCAAGTCATACTACCCTTAAGATCAAGTTAGGACTTTTATTAGGACAAAACATAGGCTTATGGGGTTATTAAAAGAATGGGTATAAGGATAAACAAAGGTGTTTTGCAAAATATGTAAAAGGTCTTCTACTAGTGTATTCACAACTTCCTTTTCTACCATTAAGAGTGAAAATTCCTTTTTATTGGCTATGTTCTTCTTGAATTTTGAATATGTAGCCTTTCTTTCTACTTTTTCTTTTTCAGCCCTTATGTTCATCTCTTGACTTGTATTGTTCATACATTTCTCATAATAATTCTTCAATCATCCTACATATTTCCAAAACAACTTAGTAATGGGTATGTTATAGGGTTTAATAAGGGTAGTGGTTAATCGGTTCACAAAGAAAAAGGATTATTCTAAATGCTCAAAGGTCTAACTAGTGGAAAAGTAACATAGGAAGGATAAAGGCTCTAAGTATTACTAAGGATGGCCTCTATCTTTTCCTAAGTATCATATGAGTTAAAAATTACTATAGACTCAAGAGATAATTGGTATAGTTTATTAAACTTTTTCCTCATAATTAACCAAGATAAAGGATAATGAGAACAACTAGGAAATTATTATCCACTAATTTTATTTTTTTTAAATTTATATGTAACCCTCAAAAAGGAAGAATGGCTCTAAAGATCACATAGGTTAATAGTCTACACAAATCATCTTCAGGACCTCTAAGTTATACTTTCTCTCGAACTTAAACTTTCTATTTTGTGTAGTCAATATTCTAAGTCTAACTTTCATGGAATACTTTAGAAAAGGAATTAAAAGATGAATTAATTGGATACTTATCTATTAATAAGCTGAAGTTCAAAAGATAAATTGAATAGTAAAAAAAATCCAAAATCTCATCATTGTAAAGGAACTTTTCGTAAGTTTTTATCAAAAATTTTTATATTTTTCAAAGAAATAAAGAAAAGACTAAAAAACCAATGATTTTGGACACATAAAATTTGGAAGACCTTACCCAAACTTAAATTAAATGTTATCGTCAATATTTAGAACTACATACCATGGACAAATGAAAATAATAAACCTAAGAAGAAAGGGTGAGAAAGATAGTACCTGCAATCTTAGGATAGTGCATTGATCAGTAGATGTGGTCAGTATGCAATGGATGTGCAACTAAATGACCCTACAACTAAATGATCTAACTAATCTAATCTATTCTACCATATTCTTAAAGTAATCTAAGGATCGTAATCCTAATTCTAACAAATCCTAAATCTAGCTCTAACCATGGAGGAGTGTCTAGATTGACTCACATCACTTCCAAATTTTACAATAATCAATGTATTTTAACCATCCAAAGATTTGGGGATGCCCTTGAAGGATATGATCATGAATTACTATGAATGCAATTTTTCAGGGAACAATTTTATGTGCATTGTCCTAGGAGTTTCCATTTTGGGAGTTTAAGATGGCTACATTGAACACCTAAAAATATTTCTACTCTCTTACATCTTCCTAAATTATTGGATTAAGTTATTCTTGCACCTCATCAATAGGTTGTTCACTTTTCTCTAGATGTAGGGAATCAATGAGACTTAACCCATCATAGTTATCTATTGTACACCTTTTAGTGGGCTGATATTTAGTGGTAATATCAATAGACTCTCCTTCTTATTTTACCATAATATGGAAGGATTTTTTTTAACCTAAACTGTCTCATCATGGATCATCTAATGAAGGTGATAGGTTCAAATTAGGCATTTTTGTTGTAATACAAGGCTCATATGTAAAGCTAGTGATCGAAGGAGGCCCAACTCAGGCTTTCTATTGATAAGTGTCCATTAAAGGTGTTGCATCCAATAATGCATTCACTTCATTAATGGAACTATCAACATCAAAATCATCAAAACCAAAATGAGCGAGATAGGCCTCAAGAGGATTGGTATTGAAGGATGAAAGGGATGGTTGACTTTATATCATATTTACTTCATAAAACTCTTTGGAGCCTAGTTGTCCTGTATTAAAGAAATTAAGCTTAATATCCATGCTCCTAAAGGACCACTGCATGGTACCATTCCTGCATGCAATGATAACATTTGATGTGGCAAAGAATGGTCTTCTTAAAATGACTGGAATTTGACTACCAGGGTCTATCATAGGATATGCATCTAAGACTATGAAGTCTACTAGAAATAAAAACTTATCAACTTGCACTATTACATCCTCTATCACATTATGTGGAACTTTAATTGACCTATCTACCAATTGTAGTGTGGTGCTAGTCCTTTTAATCTTGCCTAAACCTAATTCCTTATATTCGAAATAAGGTAATAGGTTAACTCTAGACCCCTAACCAAGTAATGCCCTATCAATTGTCTGGTGTCCAATCACACATAATATAGAGGGACACCTTGGATCTCTATACTTCAATAGAGTTTTGTGTTGTAGTATTGAGCTAGCTTGCTCAGTGAGATATTCTTTCTTTTGCACCTAATGTTTTCTCTTATGGGTGGAGACATTCTTCAAGTACTTAGCATAAGCATGGGTGTACTTGATTGCATTAAGCAATGAAATATTTATAGTCACCTATTTAAACACATCCATTAACTTATCAAAATTATTCTCCTTCTTAGCCATTTTTAAGCATTAAGAAAATGGAGCCTTAGGAATATAATGCAATTCAGGATTAAAGTGAGGGGTCGGAGGAGACTGTTTCTTCTCTTATTGCTTGCTTTTCTTTATAAGGGCTCTTGTTGTCCTCAACTTGCAAATTCTCCTTAATCAAAGCTACATGATTATCTATTTCCAATTTGAAGGGTAGTTATGGATTGAGTCCATTCACAAAATGTCCTCTCAGTAGAAGTTATGCCAATCTCATAATGGCCTTTAGGGTTATGGTGTAACTTTAAATATACTCTTAAGCACATGAATTAAAGTAGTAATTGCATATGAGAGATGTTGATCCCACAAGGAATCTCATAGATTTGGATATTGGTTCAATCTTGTTTAAATCACTTGTCTTTAGCCAAAGAGAGAAGGTCTTAATTAAACAAGGAATTTGAACAACATGGAATGGGACACATGCATAAAATTAGAAACATGAACTAAAGGAAAATTTCTAAAAGTAAATATTTTCATTGCAATTAGAAACATTCCTAACTAACACACATTCTATTAAAGAAACTAATGTAAAACTAAAATGAATGAATCTAAGGAATTCCTAATCCTAAACTTTCTAAAACTAAATTAAGAAATTATCTAAAACTAAACTAAGATACAATTAACTAAAAAAGTAATCCTACACTACATGAAACAAGGGGACAACAAACTACTTAAAAGAAAGTCACCCAATTACCATGTGCATGACCCATGGAGTTATGCACATGGTTCATGTGTGAAAAGATGGCTATAATACATGAATTAAAAGCTCGCTAACATGGGATCTAACCAAAATAGTAACTAAACTAAATAAAAATCTAAATGAGTTCCTAAGGAATCAAGTAAATAAGGTGTATGGACAACTGGAAAAGTATGCATGAATCATGAAAGGTAAAATTCCAAAACTATGGTGCTCATGAAACTTAAATCAAACAAGGCATGTATTGATATAGTGCATGTGATTCAAGGCATGGAACATTATCATAAAACCAAGAATTTAATTAACTTCACGCATTGAAATAACTAAGAGAAACTTTGTATGAATCATAAACTTTATTGGATAGAATTTGGTGCATGAATTGTATGCTTGTATAAAGATCAATAAACTTGAAAATTGTGCATTATTCTAATGCTTAGAACTTCATTTACATCAAATCTTAAACATACTCCAACAATCTCAAATATCATGCATGTGAAACCCAAAATATAAATCAAGACAGTGATAGCATGAAGATGGAAAAGAAATAGCAAGAACTAGAGAAACTGAATGGAAGACAATAAGATTCAAAACTACTCCTCTTGGATGTCACTACTAGAGAAAAGATAACTTTGATCTTAATGAATCAAGCAATAAAAGTATGATAAGTGAAAGCAAAAGTGAAAGGAGAACAAAGAGGAACTTATGAGTAGGAAACTTAAACAACAAAGAAAGCAATAAACAAGCAATGGAACTATGGAAACTAAACCAAGGTAACAACATGGATATGAAGCACAAAATCAAAAGAAACAATGCAAGGGAAAGGTATGGAAGATAAGGAAAGCCAGTCAAGATGTTGAAGTCCAAAAGCCTAAGAAGATCTCCACATAGATGTGCCAGATTTCAAGGATTTAGAATCAACTATCTTACTTGAATTAGGTGTGGAATTCATGGGTATTTATAGTTTCTTGCTTTCCAATTTGGTAATATCCTATCTTAGAAAGAACAAAGAGAAATAGAACTAGGACTCAAGGTAGAAAAGTTAGGTGGTTGATTGGGCGAGGAAGATTAGAAGGTTAAGTGAGGTAGGTGAGTAGACTTTCTAATTATGAGTAAAGGAAAGGGGGGAGGCATTGAATTCCAAGGGATTAGGCATGGAATCCCTTTCCTTAAGGTATCTTCCATGTTTGGATGGAAAGAAAGTGGAAAAAAGTGAGAAAGATGGAGGAAAAAAGTAGGAAGGAGAGGTACTTGAGTGAAGAATGGATTTAGAAAGTGGAGTAGTAGTGGTTGAAATTAGAAGGGGGAGGCATCATCTTTCAAGGAAGGTGGTGTGGAACTCCTCCCTTTCTAAATGTTTGATGTGGTGAGTAAGAAAGACATAGAAAAGAAGCGGGAAATGAGTGGGAAAAAATAAGGAAATTAGACTTGGTCTCTCTCTTGATTGGTCCACCTATGCATGCATATGATAAATACATTACGCATAGACATGCTTTGCAAATAATTGCATATATTGCATGATTTGTGAGCATTGAGTTCTTGCAAAAATTGCATGTCCTTGAGGGTTACCAAAAGATGTTGGAGTGCTCAAAAGACGCTGGGTAGGCAGTTGTGAGGGACCCAAAGAGGACAGGTTTTGGAAAAGAGATGGTTTTGCTTGTTTGATCGTATATGATTTGGGCTAGTAAGCTCGTGGTCGCTATGCCGAGAGGTTGGGGTGGCCTCCCAGCCTCTACCACTACTAGGTGGATTGGGTACCACGCCCGAAAAGGGTATGTCCCTACGTCGACTACATGTGGTACAGGGGTCTACCACTGGTGTCATGGCACTGGGTCGATGTGTCGTATGCCCCGTGGAGGCTATGACGCTATGTCCCTAGGTACCCGGGGACCACATGGCGGCGAGGTCATGGGCATAGTTGGGCCCTATGGTTTTGTGGACTTACTTGCATTGCATATGGCATGATATGAGATTGGTCGACCATACCATACTAGATATCCATGAGTTGGATTCAGTTGAGCATCTTATGCATATCATTATGTTTATGATATATGATACTTTCGACTTGATTTGTGTGATTCTTTAAGTCGTTAGTATTTTAATCTGACAATGGTTTTTGACATCGATATTGAACATGAGCATTCAAACATGCGCATGTTTTAAAGAGCATATGATTTTAAACATAGCATGCATTGTAAAACTAGTAGTGATAGACTCCTACTGAGTATAGTATATACTCACCCAATCCTCAACATTTTTCAGACACAAAGTAAACACTTAAGGACAAGGCACGCTTGTGACAGAAGACACCCAGACTAAGTGCAAGTAAGTAAACCCCTACCTCATCTTTCAATGTTACTTGATTGTGAGACCCAGGGAAGGGTTAGAGTGATAAAGGACGCGACTCTAGGAGACTTTGAGGTAGCTGCTCTATTGCAACTAGACTTTTTAAAAGAGCCATGATTGTTTTATGCATGTTTTAAGTATAAGTTATATAATTTATTTAGCATGACTTAATTCAACATACATATGATAAATGCTTTATGCATAGATATGTTTTGCAAACAAATGTGCTGGCCACCTTAACTTTCTCCTTCCATTCCCTATATCAATATGTTGTTCAATCTTGTATCAAGGCTTTATCATCAACCATGCAGTCTGTATTGTCAAGAGGTATAAGTAGCGATTTTCTCAATTCCTCAAATTTTATCCTTCAAGTGCCTCCTCATACTTAGCTTATAATAGTAGTTCTCGTTCAATAACTACTTCATCAAGTTATGCTAAAGCTATTAAATCATCAAATTTGAAAAGCACTCAGGTAAGCATGGAACATTTTTGTAGACATATAGAAAGACTTTATTTGATTACCTATTGATCTCTGTCCAGATATATCTTTGTCATAAGCTCAGGGGTCTCCAAATTGATCAGTACTTATCTCCCTTTCTTTTTAATCCAAGTCAATAGCATCTTTCAGACTCAAAGTAATTTCTTCACCTTGTCATGGTAGCCATTAAGGTTTGAAAAACGTTTCCCATTGGTTTAGATCACTTCTTATTTTTGCTCCTATCTCAGTTGCAACTGTTCTCATCAACTAACCTCATACCCTCAATTGACTTATTTTAACAAGTACTTCTTTCCAGGAAAACTCAAGTCTAAAGACGTATAACATCCTTCTGAGTATATAACTTCGACTACTAACTCATAGATACTAACATACTTGATTAAGTAGGATGGGATACCTTTATGTAGTCAACAGTACTCTAAAGGTAATGACTAAATAATGGTCTTAAGATTTTTGGTCTTCCAAATTTATGCAACATGGGAAGGTAATTGCTTATGCTTCTCGACAACTCAAGAAGCATGAAGTCAATTACCCGACCCATGACTTGGAATTAGTGGCCATAGTCTTTGCCTTGCGAATTTGGAGACATTATTTATATGGGGAAAAGTTTGAAGTTTTTACAGATCATAAGAGTCTTAAATATATCTTTTCCCAACAAGACTTAAACATGCAAAAAAGAAGATGGATGGAATACTTAAAAGACTATGACTTCTCCATTCATTATCACCCTGGAAAAGCTAATGTGGTAGCTGATGCATTAAGTAGAAAAACCCAAGGGATGTGTGCAAGTTTATTAACTAAGAGATGGAAGCTATTACAAGAAGTAAGCACATGGAAACCAGATATAAGTAAGCACAAGATCATTATGGCAGGTCTAACAATAAAGTCAACTGTTAATGAAAAGGTTAAGCAAGAACAGAAAGGAGATCTGGATATACAAGCTTTCATAGGAAAACTAGGGTTTACAAAAAGGGAAGATGGTAGCGTTTACATGCAAGGAAGATTAGTGGTACCGGCTAATGAAGAGTTAAGACAAAAAATCTTTAAAGAGGCTCATCGGTCTAAGTATACTATACACCCAGGAGGAACTAAGATGTATCAAGACTTAAAGAGACAATATTGGTGGGATGGTATGAAAAGAGACATAGGGGAATTTGTGGCAAAGTGTCTAACATGTCAACAAGTAAAGGCTGAACATCAAAGACCTGTGGGATTGTTACAAACCCTTGAGTTACCTGAATGGAAATGGGACCATATTACCATGGACTTCATCGTAGGGTTACCCAGGACCTTTAAGGGTCATGACATGATCTAGGTAATTGTTGATAGATTGACTAAGACAGCCCATTTCCTTCCTATAGTCAACAGGAGATTCATGCATTTCATATTTATAAAACAAGAGATCTCGCCTTTTTATCAAATTTGCATCATATAAAAACCCGGGTCGTCACAGTTGGTATCAGAGCGCAGTTTGACGTTACTCACAGCCCAGTTCTGAGGAAAATAACTTATAATCAAGTTTCATCCATGAAAGAGTAAGGGGTAATAGGATAACACATACTAAGGTCTGGTAAATTACCTTGTGATTACAGATGCCTAAAAAGAAAGGAAGTAATGCTCCAAGACCTGAAGCCCCACCAGTGGACTCCACTGGGTTGGGCAATGGGATGGCTGAATTATTCTAGGAATTTCTACAACATATGGGACAATACATGAGTAGTCAAAGCCAAACTCCTACCACCCGAGATCCTTCCCTTGATAAAGCAATAGATAGGACTGAGGTTCAGTTAGAAAGGTTTCAAAAATTAGCTCCCTCATTCACAGGAGAAGATGAAGCATCTACAGCTGAAAAATGGTTAATTGATATTGAAAAGATATTTAAAGCCATGAACATAGCTGAAGAAAGAAAATTACCCATGACCACATTTATGTTTAGGGGAGAAGTTACCTTTTGGTGGGAAACAGCAGAAAGAACTTATTTTGACTAGCGAGAAATAATAGGTCTTTAATGACAAATATTATCCTAAACACGTAAGAAAATAGAAGGAAAACGAATTTATAGACTTAGAACAAGGAAATATGACTGTCCAACAGTATGAAAATAGATTCATCAGCCTCTGAAGATTTGCACCACGTGCTTGTGCTGATGAGGAAGATGCGGTAGAAAGATTTGTAGATGGGCTTAACCCAGGACTCAAGAGCAGAGTTCTAGGTTTCCAACCTTCCACCGTAGCCAAGGCAGTAGAGATGGCCTCCTTATACGAAAAAGATTATCAAAGGAATTAGGCAATGAAGGAAACTAAGGACATCAACACCATGAGAAATAAAGGAAAGAGACCATTTCAGTCACCTGGACCTAGGCCACCTTTCAAGAAGCCGTTTGAAAACAAAGGCAGAAGACTAGACTGGAAAACATGCCCTAAGTGTAACAGGAGTCATTTAGGCAAAACATGTCCCATTTTCAACATCACTTGCTATCTTTGTGGAGAACTAGGACATTTTGCTAGGGATTGTTCTACCGATAGCCTATCTCAGCTATACATCAAAGAGATAGTAAGTTTACATGGCATACCCCTTAGTATCACTTCAGATAGGGATAGCCGTTTCACTTCGCAACTCTGGAAGTCCGTCCAAAAATCCTTAGGATCTTCCTTGAACTATAGCACAGCCTTCCATCCACAGACTGATGGACAGTTAGAGCGCACAATCTAGATAGTCGAAGATATGTTGCGAACCTGTGCCCTCGATTGGAAGCAGAGCTGGGATGAAAACCTACCACTAGTCGAGTTTGCGTACAATAATAGCTTTCAGTTGAGCATTGGCATGGCTCCGTACGAGGCGCTCTATGGGAAACCTTGTCGATCACCCACCAGTTGGAGTGAAGTTGGAGAGTCCAGGTTGCTCCAGTCTGAGCTGGTGGAGCAATGCGCCGAGAAGGTCAAACTCATAAGAAGACGCCTCCTCACAGCTCAAAGCCACCAAAATAGCTATGCTGATCGAAGGAGGAGACCATTGGAATTCAACATAGGAGAGCACATTTTCCTGAAGATATCTCCCACTAAAGGAGTTATGCGGTTCGGTATCAAAGGCAAGCTTAGTCTGCGTTACATAGGACCTTTTGAAATCCTGGAGAAAGTGGGAAAAGTGGCCTAGAGGATGCACTACCCCTTCATCTATCTGAAGTGCATAACGTATTCCATGTATCTATGCTAAGGAGGTACGTGCCTGACCCTGCTCATGTCATCAACCAGGTACCCGTAGAGTTGATGGAGGATCTCAAGCTAGAGACGAGACCAGTTGAGATCCAGGATCATAAGAGTAAGAAGCTGCAGAAAAAGGACATAAACTTAGTCAAAGTTTTATGGAGAAATGCGCACATAGAAGAAGAGACTTGGGAAACGGAGTCAGAACTGCGAGAAAAGTACCCTGAGATCTTTTGACTGTATATATAGTAGAATTTCGGGGCCAAAATTCCCCTAAGGGGGTAAGAATGTAACGACTCCAATTTTGTAACATTGAAATCCCAAGTTAGCAATGAAAAGTTCACTTTTTGGAAATAAGGGTATTTTGGTCATTTCACTATTCACCTTAACTGAACCCAGAAATTTGGTCTTGAAAATGGTACCATTAGGTGCGTATCAGAAAAAGGAATCCAACAAGACCAAAATCACCCAAAATGGAGTTAAAATGAGCAAGTGATGGCCCTTTGAAGTTCAGGGGCAAAAATGTAATTTTCACTAAAAAAGGGTTTAGCCTAAAAACACAGGGGTCTATTTTGATACGGGCACCCCCTTTCTTCAACCTCCTAGAGGGTTCTAGAACAGTGGTGTTTGGAGGAGAAATCACCACCATTCTGGAGGTTTCTCCACCTCCATTCAAGGGCGGTGAGAGCCCCCTCAAGAACCCTCTTATAGCTCCTCTAATGGCAGCCCAAAAGCTTGAGAAAAAAACCCGTTTTGGAGAAGCAACCAAGAGGAGAAACATGGAGAAAAACCCAGCAACGAGCCAGGTATGCCCAAGATCCCTCCAAACCCGTCTTCCCATTAGTCCCAGGCTAAGTTTCCCTAAGTTTTTGCATGAAAATTCATGCAAAAACGGGCCCTAGAGAGGCACAAAGGACCCAGGGACGATCCCTGGGCCGCACTGGTTCAACAGGGTTGAACCAGGGCGTCCCAAGGATGCCCCAGTCCCCCAATGAACAAGACACTCCCCATTGGACGAAACACGTCGTCCGCATTCGAGAGAAACCAGGGGGTGCGTCCGTGGACACGCCCGCAAATGAAAAAGACTGGCGGGAATCCAGCACGTCTACAGACGCACCTGCTGGGGCGCATGCTGCTGACGCGCAACGTGTTAGCGTTCTGGGATTCCACCTCTTAAAGGCCTTTATGTACATGTGATACTAAAAAGCTTGTAACTTAAGATATAGGGCTCCGATTGAGGAGCCACGAAAGGCGTTGTGTTTGTGTCGACGACGCGGACACATCCAAACCTTAAAATATCTAATCAAGGCCCAGTCTAAGGTGGGCACGACCCTTAGACTATGGTAGTGGCACGGGCCACTAAATCTTTGTAAACTTGGTGATACCAAGGCCCAATTAGGACCTTAAGACACCCATAGGCATGGGGATGAACCCTTAATGCCTAAGTAGTAAGACCAACCACTCTAAAACCTATAAAGATAGGCAAAACTAACCTTGATTCCCCAAACCATGTTCAGGAGCATACGAGGACAAGGGGATTAGTGCGACCTAGCCAAGTAGGTGCTCTATCGCTACTAGACTTTTAAAAACAAGAGCCATGATTGTTTTGAGACTGCATGTTTTAAAGTATAAGTTATATGATTTGTTTCGCATGATGTATTTGATGACTTGTTTGGCATATAAATGAATTCAGCATGCATATGATAAATACATTACGCATAGACATGCTTTGCAAATAATCGCATATATTAAATGATTTGTGAGCATTGAGTTCTTGCAAAAATTGCATGTCCTTGAGGGTTACTAAAAGACGCTGGAGTGCCCAAAAGACGCTGGGTAGGCAGTTGTGAGGGACCCAAAGAGGATAGGTTTTGAAAAAGAGATGTTTTTTCTTGTTTGATCGTATATGATTTGGGCTAGTAAGCTCGTGGTCGCTATGCCGAGAGGTTGGGGTGGCCTCCCAGCCTCTACCACTACTAGGTGGATTGGGTACCACGCCCAAAAAGTGCATGTCCCTACGTCGACTGCATGTGGTACAGGGGGCTACCACTGGTGTCACAGCACTGGGTCAATGTGTCATATGCCCCGTGGAGGCTATGATGCTGTGTCCTTAGGTACCTGAGGACCACACGGCGACAAGGTCGTGGGCATAGTTGGGCCCTATGGTTTTGTGGACTTACTTGCATTGCATATGGCATGATATGAGGTTGGTCGACCATACCATACTAGATATCCATGAGTTGGATTCAGTTGAGCATCTTATGCATATCATTATGTTTATGATATATGATACTTTTGACTTGGTTTGTGTGATTCATTAAGTCGTTAGTATTCTAATCTGACAATGGTTTTTGATATCGATATTGAACATGAGTATTCAAACATGCACATGTTTTAAATAGCATATGATTTTAAACATAGCATGCATTGTAAAACTAGTAGTGATAGACTCCTACTGAGTATAGTATATACTCACCCAATCCTCAACATTTTTCAGGCACAAAGTAAACACTTAAGGGCAAGGAATGCTTGTGACAGAAGACACCCAGACTAAGTGCAAGTAAGTAAACCCCTACCTCATCTTTCAATGTTACTTGATTGTAGTTACTCTCTATAGTTGAGCCTGTGACTAACACTTTCTTGGGAATAATGTTGATTTAAAATTATGCCATGGCTAGATAATTTGAAAATGTGTTTTGACACTCGGGGTTTTTACGAAAGATTGTTTTCCAAAACAAAAAAAGATTTTCATGCATTTCATATTTATAAAACAAGAGATCTCGCCTTTTTATCAAATTTGCATCATATAAAAACCCGGGTCGTCACAGTGGGTTCCACGAGTGTCCCATACACTCATATAACAAATCATGAGTACTCATATCAATCCTTTGAGTGTCGTCACACCCAAGCATACAATAACATCTCCATGTTCATCATGTAAGCATATATAATAAGAGTATGGATAGTCAAGTTGTAGTGGCAACCACTCAAGAGTCTCAACTGTCGCTGCTCCCTGTTAACACCATAATGGGAGACTTAACGTCCGTCCCCATGGGAAGGCCCAGACTAGTGGTGTGGACTACCCATGTTACGAAACCACTACCTAAAGCCATTTATGGGTAGGTGTCTATCACATCATAAATTCAGAGGGTGGGTGGCCATCCCTACTCCCTCTTAGCATGACATCCACTAGGTGACAGCACCTATCATAAATCACAAAACATAAAAATTGCATATCTCATAAAACTAGGAGCACTCATGGCTCACAATCCCCAAGGTAAACTCCTCATCCTTGGGTTAACCTCTCAAAGGACTAGCCACCAAGCCTCCACCACCAATTTTATGAAAACCCACCAATCTCAGTGATGCAATAAAGAAAGATAATTACTAATCATACATAAGATACGTGGTATCAATATCACAAAATAATCAATCACGAAAACCCATTTAATGCACTATCGAAATCTCATATCAATCATAGCATAAAACTTTGAATCTAACAAAATCTCAGACTAAATAAATAAGTGACAATTAATCACAATCAACCATGATGCTATGATAATGCAAGGTTTTAGAAATCAAAACATAACATTAAATGTCATCACCTACCTCAATGAGAATACAACCAAATTAGATCAAGCACGTACTTCTCTCAAACCACGTACTTTGATGCACCTGTTAGCATCATAGCACTATTTCAAGTTATTTATTTCCTCTCCATAGAATCTATAGTGATCCAACCGTTGGATCATTCTTTCAGTTCTCTATTTATGATTAAATCATTAATTCTGATCTTATTCATCATTAAACAGTGTCATTTCATGTTCATCTACTCATTTTAAATGTGGATCTAAAGTTTACACCTTGATCTGACAGTCAGATCACTCTCAGATCAACAATTCCTAAAATTTGGTTTAAATCAATGGTTTAGATCAATTCTAAGCTGAACATTCTTGATCTGTTCCTTAGATTCATCAATTCATCCTTTAAATCATTCAATTGTTTAAGTTATAAGGCATGATCATCCTCTGATTGGCCTGATCTAATTAATTAAGGTGTCATTAATGTGGGTCTAACCATGATCCACGGTTTTGATTCCCTAGGCCATCCAATGGCCATTCAGCCTGGATCTCTAAGGGGAAAGTTGAAAAACAAGGAGAATAACAAGTTAGAGTGTGTGGCTTACCTAATTAGAGTCAGAGATGGGAGATCGGAGCTCTATGACGCGTGCAAACTTTAGTTCATGTTAGCGGCATGTAAAGGGAAAAATTAGGTTTTTTCTCTAGTTGTTTGACGTGGGAATGGAAAGGGAACATGCTTTTGTAGTTGTAGATCCAATTAATTCCTAGGGAAAGGCAGATCACCTCCTCTCTCCACCTACTACAAGTTAGGGATGGAAAGGGGGTGTCATTATCAAAACAACCCCCCCTAATTTGTGTCCCTACCTAATTACCAAATTACCCTTGTAACTTCAAATGTTCATATCTCTCTCATTCGAACTCTATTTTTTACGTTCTTTATAATGTTAAATTCTTATTGATGTGTGCTTTCAAAATTTAGTGGTTTCAAAACCAAATTCTATTCATAGAAATTTAAATTTAATTAATTAATTTTATTACTAATTTAGGGTTAAATTTTGAGGATATTACATAAGGAGACTATCAATCTTATCCATCCTATTCACTAATATGTCTATTTTATTACAAGGTCAGGACTAGTCCCTATCTCATATATACTGCCTTTTCTTTAAAGCTTTGAAAATCTACCTGTTTTAATAGAATAATCCTATTGTTGAGAATTCTCAGATAGATTTTTAAAGAAATTCCAGGCCTCTATATCACTCTTGATTAAGAGTGTCCCACCACTAATTGCATTAATTGTACGTTGGTTCTAAGGAGCCAAAATTTTGTAAAAATATTGTATTTGTTGCCATTTCTTAAAACCATGGGGTGGACACTTAAGCAATAAGCCCTTCCACCTTTCCCAGCATTCATAAAAATGGTCACCCTATTCTCTTGAAAATTTATAATTTCTCTAAGGAGGGCATTGGTTTTGTGGATTGTAAACAATTTATAATTTTTTAGATACTTGCTCCCATGTAGTGATGGACCCTATATCTAATGAATTTAGTCATGCCTTCACTTTTTCTTTTTAAGAGATAGGGAATAGCAGCAACCAAATAGAGTTAGCAGAAAAGTGTTGGTATCTAAATGTCTACAAATATCAAGAAACTCCTTAACATGGTGGGGAGGTTCCTCTTTATCAAGATCATAAAAAATTAGTAGAAGTTGGATGAGACCTGCTTTTAACTAAAAATGTTCTACATTAGTTGCAAGTAGCTCTATACATTATGGGGAGTAAAATCGTACATGCATTGAATAATCTCTTAAATGCTTATGCTTTGTTGCTTCATTGGCCATATTTTTGGCAATGGTTTCTAAATGTGCTTCACTCCTAAGTCCTTGCCTAAATTGACTCAACTTTGAATTCAACAAAAAAAAGTCATTGTGTACAAAGAAAGAGTACTTTTTCTCTCTCTTTTGTTTTTTGCCTAGTCTAGGGGAAACCTAAACTAGATAATGCAACCTTTATGCTTCATGATGCAAACAAACAAAGGCACACAATAGATCCTAACCCTATACAAAACAAGTTGAAAGGTTGATTTTTCTTTATTGTTTTTAGTGATTTTTCTTTATTGTTTTTAGAGGAGTGTATTTTAGGATATGTCTAACCTAGGTAGCTCCTCCATTCTTTCAAACTTGTGCTATTGCTTACCAGTTAGATTGATCAACCACTTCACATACTCCTTAGCTAGACATAGGTGATCTGAGTCATAGAATGTGCTGGCTAAGCTAGTTATTTAAATACTAGCATAGTCGACTAGATAAGGTCCCTATGAGCTCGAAAGCTACTAAGGTCTCTTCTAAAATGATTTTAAATTAATTGTTGAGGCTAGGGATACTCGTAAGCTGATGTTTAACCTAGTTGGGTCAAGGGATAGTCATCACATCCACCCTTGATCTTGTAGGGGTGAGTGCCCATACTAATTCATTTAAGCATTCCCATGTAGTTCAATCAAGATATTTTCACCTTAAGCATGTAAATATGCCCTAATATGCAAGGAAAGTAGTAAATCTAATGCAAACTTTAGACTGTAACAACTTAAAGATTGGTTTTTTTATGCTCTACACTACCATCTACAATGCAACCTAGGAATTGAAAAGAAGTTAGGGTAGCTTACAAAGTGGTTCTGAAAAGTCTTCTTATACAAGGCTGGGCCTATGTGCATGCCACCTCCTCTTCTAAGTTAGGATGGCCCACCCTTGATTTCTATTATCACAAGATTTTATTTTAAATTTAAATGAATCACAGTGCATAAAAATTACAGGCATGTGCTCACTACAATCCACTCAAATATAGAAAAATAGAAACTATGCTAAGGTAATCCTCCAACTGTTTATTCTTCTTTAGATTCTTATACAAATAAATGGAAAGTATCAAATTCTTTAAGTAATAAGGAAAGTGTATAAAAATAAAAGAAATTATACTACATGATATCACACTACCACAGCGAGGGGTTCATAAGACAATTAAAAATAGCTATAAAAGATAGTTAAAAAACCACCTTATACCCGGCCGTCATATAAAATGAAAACAAATATAAGATGTTTCTTAAAGCTGTCTTATATTAAAACTATTATAAAATGGTTTTTGAATAACCGTCTTATATATCTTAACTTTTATAAGACGATTTCAAAAACACCCATCTTATAAATATGCAAAATATAGGACGGTTCTTCAAAAACCATATTATAAGTCAGAGTACTACTATAGAACAAATTTTTAGAAACCATCTTATATATCATTAGAAGCTTTATAATATAGGACTGTTATGTGAAAACCATCTTATATTATTATAGTACATAAGACAATTTCTCATAACTAGCTTGTAAAATTTTATATAAGATGGTTGCATTAAAACCATCTTATAAATCCAAAATTGTAGTGGCGTCGTAAGACTATGACTAGTGGTAAAGTAAAGAAAACTTAGATTCTAATCAAAGTACATTAATCTACAACCAAGGTTCTCTCATCCCCTTAACCCAACATGGCACAAACCCATTAAAATCCTCAAGCATGCTTGAGGAATTATGGTGTAGCTTTAAAATTACTCGCAAGCAAACAAATCAAAGTAGTATTTGCATGCAAGAGAGGTCGATCCCATGAGGAATCTCATAAATTTTTATTTGGATGGATCTTATTTAAAGTGCTTAACTTTAGCCAAAAAGAGAGATTGAATTGGGTTTGAATTTAAATGAGGAAAGTAAATTACAAAAAGAAAGGAAATATGCATGAAACTAGAAACTACAATTAAAAGAAACTTTCTAAAATTAAATCTATGCTATGGAATGAGAAACTAACATGCATTAAATAAAGAAACTAATGCAAAACTAAAATGAGTGAAACTAGGAAACTTAACTAAAGGAAACTTGCTAAAAATGACACTTTCCTACGCCTAAACTTTCTAAAAATGAAAAAGGAATCTTTTTAAACTAAACTAAGATGTAAAAAACTCATTAAAAATTTCCCACGTAAGATTAAACAACAAACTAAGCATGAATCAAAAGGGGATTCACCAAGTCCCATGCACATGATCCATGGGATGGTATACTTGGTTCATGGGTTGAAAACTACTCAAAATTCAACTAGCCAAAGCTAACTAACTTGTATTCTAATCAACGAACCTAATTAAAAACCTCAAAAACTAAATGTGTTTTTAAGGTATCAAGAAAATAAGATGTATTATTTGTTGGAAATTATGCATAAAGATTGAATGGAAAATTTTCAAATTTTATGCACTAAAGAATTTGAAATTAAACCAAGGATGGAAAGTAATTGAACTAACATTTTATATGGAAAATAAAACTAGAGATCTAAATTAACAGTAGAAATAAGCATGAGCAATAAACTTCAAATAGCTTTATTGAATCAAAGGAAAAATACACTCAAAATTGTGCTCATTACACAGAGAATTGAATATGAAAAATATGCATTATTCCCACACCTGAAACTTGATTCAAATCAAACATCCAAAATATTCCAATTCTCTGAAACCAAGCTAAGATTACACGTAAGTGAAATCCAAAAGAGAACTCAAGAGAAAGGATGACTGGACTAATGGGTCTAGTTAAGGCAAAAACCCTTAGAACTAGTTCCAAATTCAAGCAAGAAAATTTGAAATTCAAAGATGGAATTCAAGGACTCAAGCTACTTCTTCTCTTGGTTCTCAGTATCCAAGAATAACTAACTTGGATCTTTGATGAATAAGCAAGAGAAACTAAGAAAATGGAAGCAAAGATTCAAGAGAAAGGAAGAAAGCTCTATGGTCTAGAACTAAGGAACAAATCAAGAACAACTGAGCAATGAAAACAAGGAATTGAAAGAAAAGTACTAACCTAGAATTGAAGTGCAAAAGAAAAGTAAATTACTTAAGAACCTGAAGGAAGAATAGCCCCAAAGAATTCCAAAGCCCAAAGCTCCAAAGCAAGAGTGCTAATTTCAAGGTTTTCTCACAAAACCTCTACTTGGTAAAAACTTGGATATAAACCAATGCATCATCTTCTCACTTCACTACAAAAAGAGTAAAAACCTATCTAAATCCTAAAAAAATATGATGATTCACATACTTATTCTTCATTTGCTTATGAATCTGCAAAATGTTAAACTTTTGAGTTATTAGGTTAAAAATGTTTCTATTATAAATTTTTTAAAAGACCTTAGGATAATGCTGGTAATGTATAAGACATGGACTAGTAATTTGGTACTTTTTTGTACAAAATGGAACAGTCATCACACCCCCAACTAGCATTTTGCTAATTCCAAGCAAAACATGCAAAAAATCATGAAAACAAAAGCGGTTGCCGTTTTCGTATGTACTTACGATTACATTTTGCATATGCAACAAACCCTTACACCCTTAGGTTACCCTTAGTGGATGATTTAAGCCTCATGAGGATTTGCAATGAATATATCAACAAAATTCCATAATGCTAGGTCCTTTAGTTTATCTCAGGGAATTATCATCCGTTAGCACTCTCTTGGCTTTACCAACTTAATAAATATGAATGAGAAATTCCATAAGTTACCCATATTCCAAAACTAATTTATTAAGTTATATCCCAGAGTGTAGTGTGTGTACATGCTACATAAGTCTAAACTTCTAAATAATAATGAATATACTCCACTGGAATGATATTTTGACCTCGAATTCTCATTGGGGTACACTTAAAAATGAATCTATCAAAGAAAAGGCCAAACAACATTCAGTCATTATGTGACCGAATCCAACAATCTAATGGTTCACATAATTTCTTTTTAAGCATAGATAAGATAAAGGAATTATGATCCCTAAGATTGGATATCATTATCAAGATCATTAAGGGTATTTCATCTTAATTCCTGTCCATTTATATCCTCATTAAGCCTATCTTCTACCTTAAGACCATTATGTCTTTAGATAGGATAAAACGTAGACTTAGGATAGGTTCTAAAAAGAAAGGGTAAATAAATTCTGTAATACCTGTAATTTTATCACATAATTGTGTAATATTATTCAAGAATTTCATGAAAATTAGGAATTTGATTTTATAAAAAAATATATGATACTTATAGTGACTAAATTTAGGGTTGAACATTGATAATTGGATATCAAAAAATGGAATCTCATGACACTAAGAATGCCCAAATTGGAGGTCGGATGAAAAAGTTATGAGAAATTGAAGTGAGGGACATTTTGGTACACTTTAGTGGGGCCCATTTATTTGATTGTTTAAAAATAAAACTGTGAAAAGCTTAGGGTACATTTTGATAATGACACCCCGTTATCCCATCCTGAATGCGGTAGGCGGCGGACAGCACAACCCTACTGCCACTATTTTTGTACCATTCTTAAACACCCCACCCCCCTCGCCTCATCATGTTCTAACCCCCTTCCCCTGCTCAATTGTACTACATTCTCACTAGTCTCTCCCCCTCTCTTTTCTCCCCTTTACCTAGATCACTCCATTTCATTTTCTCCTTAGTTTTTAGTTTTCTAGTGATGCATCATATCAAGACTCCACCTGCAACACCCAGGTAGGCCCCACTCTCCTTTTCCTTTTGTTTTTCTTCCCTTTACACTAGCCAAGCTAATGTTTTTGGCCAGCAAAGTTTAATCAAAGAAAATCAACCTATCTTGAAAAACCCACTTCAAGGATAGCTCAAGTGGACAATTCAAGCCATCCATTGGATTCATAGACCCTTAAAACCCCATGAATGATGAAAATAGTCAAAATATAGGTGATCTAGATGATACATCCAAAGGGGGTGAAATGGATAGTTCGAGTGCGTCATCCTTGATGGTTGCTGCACCTAGGATGCACTGAGGTAGATGGGTGTGTGCAGACAAAGAGTGCATTGTTTACGTTCAGTTCGTGACGCTGGGTAGTGGTGACGCACCCAGGCTCGTCTTGGCGACCATGATGCATCTAAGATGCATGTCACAGATGCAATGCATCCTATTGAGGTCATTCCATTCTATTCTTAATTCATATTTTGATCAAGACCATTAAAACTTATCTTAAATTGAAAATCTTCAACTCTATAAGCTATATAAACCTAATTTTTTCTTTGAGACATCTGTTGGATTGGTCTCAATGACATAGACCTAACTATGTGAAGAAAATTAAGATCTAACCACATTTTGACTAGATCAAAACCCAAAAATCATAGGATGAGCTAGATCAGCCAGATTAGAAGGTGATCAGGCCTTGAAAATTGATCAATTAGATGATCTAATTGATCACTTCAGAAATTTAATGGGCATATTATACAATTAGACCTAGATTATGATCCAAAAAATGGAATGAGATAGGAATCAAAGATTTGACTGATCAAAGGATGATATGGTTAGTAGATCAACAGATTGACTTGTAATGCATACATAGATCTTAGGAAACACTATAAATATGATGGATTAAGGTATATTAGATGCCTAAGAGAGTAGTGAAAGTGATCCAATGGTTGGACTATCCCAAAAACTATGGATTAAGTAGGATTGGACCTTAAAAGTTGTCAGAATTATTAATCTAATCGATCAAGATCAAGTTTGACCATCTAATTGTTGGATTGACCATGGAAATGGGAGAAAGACTAGTTATCAGATGTTAATCATTATGAATTGTGGAAAATTGAATGATCTAGATAGTTGATTTGCAGCCTATGACCAAGATCAAACAAAAGATTGAGGGAAATAAGATCTAATGAGGGACGAATGAACATTGAATTGGCCAGATCAAAGAGGATATGGAGTAACTCATGGTTATTTGCATATCTTGATGCTTTGATTCACTTATTTTAGGAGAATTGTTTATTCATGGATTGATTGAGGAGGCATGGTGGCTGGTCCTTAAGAGACTAACCCTATGGTGAAGGCAATTCTCTAGGATGGAAAGCCAGAGGCACTCCTATATTTGATGCATCAGACATGACATTATAGCATGGTTTGGAAAGCTGACCGAATTTCATATTTTTGCAGATTTATGATAGATGCTTCTGTCCAATGGACATTGTGCTAGGAGGGATGTAAGGTTGGTCTCCCTCCCTATGACTTGGTGAGATGATTTGACACCCACCCCAAAAGTGGGAAAATTTGTAGGGAGTGGTATCATGGGTACTCCACACTATGGGTCCGATTTGCTCCCATGTG
The DNA here is from genome assembly GCA_035236585.1 of Warburgia ugandensis. Classification (NCBI taxonomy): domain Eukaryota; kingdom Viridiplantae; phylum Streptophyta; class Magnoliopsida; order Canellales; family Canellaceae; genus Warburgia; species Warburgia ugandensis. The sequence continues at coordinate 76,762,445 of CP141131.1, read as the reverse complement.
TGATGGACATTTAGTCTACCATTTTGTTGTCAACGAGGAGCAACAGTTGGTAAATCTAGGACTTGGTTACCACTATAGCATAGGGATCCATATGTTTGTTTGGAATTTTATGTAGAATTATAAGCATACTTGGATTTATATATCATAATGTACTCATGGTGTGACAATATGTGGAAGATTTGTATGAGTACTCATGACTGGATGTGAGAGTGTGTTGTACACTCATAGGACATAGGTGGATTGTGTGCCCTTCTATTCATGACATGCACTTGTGCTTTGAGGTGAAGGATTTGCTTGGACTTGGTGCTTTTAGATTTATGAGCCATGATTTATACAATGTTATGCATGTCATGTTGATTTGACTCATGCGATTCTTATAATTTATACGAGGTCACATATGTCATATTAGATTCTAGTTTTGACATGGATTATATGTGGATGCTGTCATTGTTTATGAGATTTGGATATTCAATTTCCATACCATTATTACTTCCAAGAGTTTATTATGAGATCTTGCAGTTTATCCGTCATATTACAAGTATCTATTTGTTGAATATTAAATGTCTATATACCTACACAAGTGACAACTTACTCAAGCATTTCTATTTTTTTCTATGCCTCAGATATAGAGTGGGATACCAAGAAGGGCAAATAGGTGGAGGGTCACTAAAGGTGAAGGGGACCATCAATACATTTTGAGATGATCATGGATGTAGTTTATTTGACATCATTTTGAACTTGTATATGGGTTGCATATACTTAGAAGTTCCTTTACACATATTTTAGACTTGTGGACTTGGTCTTATTGATGGATGTTGAGTCATGATGGACAAGCATTGGTTCTTGATAATTTTACTATTTCCAATATTATTACTTGTGATTTTCAATGTGGTTTTCATGCAGTTAGATATGACATGTCTTATGTTTTATGTTGGTATTATTTCTTCCTATTTATGTTTATCGCATTTTCTCATGGATTGTTTAATGCTCAGAGGTTTGAAAAATGTGTTGTTAATTAGATTTTTATAATTTTGGAATGACTTTAATTTCATTGATATTTGCAATAAGGGATCCTACCTATTTTATATTTATAATATATAAGTATTTAGCATCCAAAAACTCGGGTTGTCACAGTGTCAAAGTTTCAAATCTGAGTAGAGATCTTCTATGAATATTTATTTGGACAACTTTTTCTTTTGAATTTCGTCTCTATTTTTTCCTTTCACAGTTCTTAACTTCTTTTCTTTTCTTTTTCTAGTACTTCTCTTTTTCTCTCTTTTCATTGTATTTTTTTATTTTTATTTTAGGAAAAGGCTTTTCTATGAAAACACTTTGATATTTTCCACTTCTTTTATTTTTTTCCATTCTTTTAAACTTCTACTGTCATCCCTACTCATTTTTGTAAGGTATGTAATATTCTTTTTATTTATTGGAGTTTTCTAGGTTAAAGAAAATGTGGTTTTGAAAAGAAAAGGGCTACCAAGAGGCTCAAAGGGTCTAACTAGTGGTATAGTATCTAGGTAGGCTTTATATTTGTGTGCTTTAACAAGGATGACCTATATCATTTCCTAGGTTTCTTAAAGCCTATCAGATTCAATAAATGTTCTGGCCAGAAGGTTAATATTAGTAGCTAGTTTTTGGAAATTTTACTAAAATAAAGAATATTTGGATCTTTCAAAGTAATAAATATTGAAGAAAGTATGGAATTATTTATAACACTTAAAAAGATGATAGTCTCTAAAACATACTTGGTTGTATAGGTCTCCACTAGTTTTCCTTAGGGTCTCTAAGTCATAACCATCTACTCGTGTAGACTTTTGCACTATATGTAATTGTGATTCGAGATTTAACTTTCATAAAACACTTTAGGACATGAATAAAATGCATAATTAACCATGTGCATTTCTATTAAGAGGTTAATGTAGTGGAAACACTAAACTTTAAGCAATCCAATTGTCATCATAATAACAAAAATTTGACCTAAAACCTTTGAAATCTTAGAAAAATTCAAAGAATTTTGTTTTTTTACTAAAAATAGGAAGAAAACTAGATATCTCATATATGTCTACCCCCCACAACCTGAACTAAACATTGTCCCAAATGTTTTGAAACTTAGGACTCCTATATGATAAATGAGTAATGCAGAATAATGAGATTCTCTAAAAACTTAAGTTGCCTCCCAGTGAGATCCCAAGTTTAACATCTTCAGCCAGACATGCTATACAATGGTAATGATGAATGTAGCTCATATAATGTATGCATGTATCATGGAACATGTTATGATGGGTCTTGATATACTGGTTCCTCAAGTAATGTTTCTTCCACTTTAGATTTTACCAACTCTAAGTAGGGTTTCAACCTTTGCCCACTCACTTTAAAGATGTCTCCATCTCTTTCTGTCTCTATCTTATTGTGAGGATATATAGTACGTACTATGTAGGGTCCAGTCCATCGAGATCTAAGTTTTCTTGGTAATAGATGCAATCTAGAATTATATAAAAAGACATTTTGTCCTGGGTGAAGGACTTTCTTATGATATATCTATCATGATTGTTCTTCATTTGGTCTTTTGTATAGCTTTGTAGTATGCATCTTTCCTTAACTCATCCAAGTCATTGAGTTGAAGTTTTCTATGCAATCTAGTAGTCTCTTTTTATGGCTCAATAAGCTTTATGTTCAAATTCTACTAGTAAGTGGCAGGCCTTTCCATAGACCAAGCGGTAGGGTGACGTGCCTACAGGAGTCTTATATATATTTCAATATGCTTATAGGAGTCTTTTCTAAAATGCACTTTATCTCTCTATTAGACACCTCTATCTGTCCACTCGTCCGAGGATGATAAGGGGTAGTGATCCTATGGGTAACACCATATTTCTTCATTAAGTTCTCAAACATCCTATTACAAAAATATTTACCTCTATCACTAATTATGGCTATAGTTGTGTCAATTTGGGTAAATATATTTTCTTTTAAGAACTTAACCACCACCATGTGGTCAATGGTCTTACATGATATTGCCTCTATCCATTTTGATGCATAATCCACCTCCACAAGGATGTATAGTAACTAAAGAAGTTAGGAAAAGGTCCCATAAAATCAATACCCCAGACATCAAAAGGCTTAATGATAAGAATGAGGTTGAAGGGAATCATATTTCTTTTTCCTATGCTCTCCGACTATTGACATCTAGCACATGCTATGCAGTAGTCATGTGAATCCTTGAAAATAGTAGGCCAATAAAAACCATATTGCAAAATCTTTGTAGTTATCTTTCTATAACTAAAATGACCCTCCCATGCATGGTCATGACAAGAAGAAATGATCTTATGATGTTCGTGTAATACATGTAATTTCACAATTATGATAAATAAATCTATGTATTTACACAAAAATAGGGTAATATTTTTTATTTACTATGTATGTTTAAAAGTAAAAAAGGAGAATGGAATGAGTGTCTTGAGTTGATTTGCATGTTTACAAACAATGTTTCCAAGGAAAAAGAGTAATTTGGGAATTTCATTAAGTAACATTAAGTAATTTCCAAAGAAAAATAGAAAATTTAAAATATAAATTAAGGTTAATTTGGAAATTAGTAGGCCATTTGTGAAAGAGAAATCCTAACCTAAGCCTAACCAAAACCACATAAAGAAATTCCAACTAATTAACTAGGAATGAGAAACTAATTATAATAATGGTCAGGGTGTAATTGCAAATTTTACCTTGGCCAGGATATAATTGTACCCAGATAAGTGGGTCACCTACTTGGATGGGATCTGAGCCGACCACATGGGGACACAGGCCAAAGGCAGCTGTCTCCCCACTTAAGGCCACCTGTCCAACCCTTATATACATTTACCTAAGTTTTAAATGAAGGAAAATTTAGGGGGCTGGAATTCGTTCCAGCCCATGCGTAGTGAGGAAGTAGACCAGTAAGAGGCTGAGCCAAGGGAGATCGGGGAAGACTGGGGGGAAGTTAGTTGGGAAGGAAGGCAGGGTGGTGGAGAGTTGGGATGCTGGAGGAAGTTGGGTTTTGATTGAGGGGAGCGTTGTAGAGCTCCGCCTGAGTTGGGCTCCACGCAAGGGAGAACAGGTGCCCACAACTCAGCAAAATTTAGCTGGAATCTAGCCATTCAAAGCTCTACCAGGTAGGGGACATGTAAGTAGGAAGGATTACTAATTCTAGCATGGTTTAGGTCAAGTAAAAAGGTGTTGCTTTGCTCTAAGATTTATAAGAGAACTTTGTTTTTGCCATTGCTGAAAAATGCATTGAATTGCGATAGATTTCATTCTCTTTTGTTGCTTGATGTTGATTACAACTTGAAATCTATTACCTTCCGTATATTAGTGGTCTATAGTTAAAATTAGTGACTCGAAATGCATCATTTTTTATTGGAAATGTTGTGCTTGTAACTGCCTCGAGCATACTCTGTTTTAGGACTACATACAGCTTGAAAAACAGGGGACGATTCATAACCATGAATGCCCCAGTGAATTCGTTGTTTTGGGAAATCACCATCTGAGTTTTTCTAGTGGACAAGTAAGCTTACATTTAGTGCCTTGAAGTACAAATTTTGCTTTCATCTCCATGGAGTTTCCGTTGATGATATATGAAATAGGGATTGAGCGCATAATTTCCTGCACAGTGCAGGAAAAGGACACCCAATCCCAGCCCAAAAGAAACAAATAAAAATAAAAACATCAACGATTTAGCCCCAAACCATAAAACTATGTTATGGGTCATCAATGTTAGACTTATAAAAATTGATTTGAAATTTTCCCTGAAACCAGTCATTTAGCTACTGGTTTGAAGGTTCAACCAGCGTCGAAAGGGCGCCCATTTCTACGCGAGACCTGCTGGAACTCGGTGCCTCTTCCCTCTACCTGGTAGACCCTTTTGAGATTGATTGCTGCACAGGTTAAGTAACTTTCCGTAAAAATCAGTAATTAAGCACTCTACACCCAAACTACTGGAAGTATAACTGAGGGTGAATAGGAAGGGCATGCACCAATTTCCCAGCACGTTCCCAGCTGGAAAATGGCGCAAACTTCCTTGTTCCACTTTCTTCATCTAAAATGTGCAGTCCACTGAGTGTTACCAGTAGATTAGGAAATCTCTTTGTGTACTGGAAATTGGAAAGTAGGAATAACTTTTGCGCTGGAAATGGGAATGCAGGAAATACTCTTGTGCTAGAATTCAGAAGTGATTGCATTCATAGTTGCTACTGGAGTTTGTGAATTCCTGGACGATACATGTGCTAGAAATATGAATACATAAGCTACTTCATGCTGAAAATGTAAATACAAAAGCTGTTGTTACACTGGAAAGGCATCAAATTTTGAATGCCCGTATACACCATAGCTGTTGGAAAAGTCAAGTGGGGAAGATGAAATATGGAATTCTCGAGTTCACAGACTTCCAGTTCCTGGAAATTCAGGGAGAAAAATACACACTATCGGAATTCCTGAGTCAGCAGAATTCCAGTTTTAAAAACTTTGCTAATCTCGGAATTTTGAGACTTACCGAATTCCAGTCGACTGAAAATTTGAAAAATCTTATCTTTATTAAATGAGAAATGTAACCACACAAATTGTACACATTACTGGTAATATGACAAATATACAACCATCTCTGAATTGGATAAAGTGATGGTCAAAAAGGTAACTAGGCTAGAAGTTGTGAAATTACCAAATTGCCCTTAGATTAGAATTTTGGATAATTAGAAATACCAAGTTTGGTTCCATTGATGAAACTTCTTATTGATTGGCTCATTTAATCTAAACCACTAAGGTTTAGACCATGACCATAGTCTTACGCCTTAAGTTCTTAGAGTTTCTTTAACTAGGACTAAAGATTTCATAAGCTAGCTACAAATGACATAGGGCATTATAACTTAGTCTCACTGGAGAAAGTCACCTACATCGTTGAAGGACATCCCTCCCTAAGCTAAGAATTGTATGAATTGACCATTTTACTTTTTGCCTTGTCAACCTATGATTCATTGAAATATGGCCATAGGTGACCATCATCAATGCCTTATATTTTCCAAAACTCAAGATTGCATGTCCTAATTAGCTAGCATTAGTTTTCATGTCAACCGCCTATGCTCTAGAAATTCAACATCACTAGGACATTGAATGGTAGTTAGGAGAATATATAGTGATACCACAAGTTCCAATGAGTTAATTATCATTAATAACCTCAGAAAATGGACAAAATGCAAGCTAGTTGTTGAACATGATAAACTTGTAACTAGTGCTAGAAAACTGTTGCATTGAGATAAAATAATAGACACATCAAGTCCTAAAGCATAAGTATTATAATGTTGAAGTGAAAACAAAGACATGTTCGTATAAAAAGGACACCTCACTCATAAACATCATAAATAAGACAAGCTCATTTATGGATGTCGCAATAAGTTAATAATGAAATTAACTAAATTTCTTACACTACCATATAGACTAATAGTGCTCAATACGCCATCACATTCATGAGATGGAGTCTCTCATGATTTTTGGATCGATGAGTTCATGAATTTGGCTAGGGGCTAAAGACATTGTTTTCATCGATACATGGCAAGCACCACAAGCATGGTGGTGATCCATTAGATTTGGATTTATTTTATAAGCCCCTAGTTTTGGTATTATCGATACTTAGGTAGTTGCTCTACGAGCAGCTGTAAGCCCTGATGATTATAGATTTCATTAATGTTTTGGCCAATCACTCTTGGAGTGTCCTAAATCTTGGATCGCCGAGCAGCTGTAAGCCCTGATGATTATAGATTTCATTAATGTTTTGGCCAATCACTCTTGGAGTGTCCTAAATCTTGGATCGCTCAACAAGTACTCTATGAGTACTATAAGACCTGGAGGCTTGTGCGCATAGGACGCATAAGACCTAGAGGCAGGCATGCTATATGACATTGTAAGTCCTGGTTACCTTATCCTAGGAGGTGATGTTGACCACTGATCTCTGAGATAAGATTGATACCAACCCTGTGATGGAGATGGCGGGTAGTAGGAGTACTTTCTCATGGGGAAGTGCTCTGCATGGTAGCTTGGTGGTCCCCATGAGGTCCTGTGAGTTATGTTTAGTCCACATGTATAAGAGTAGATGTAGAGGCTACAGTAGTCGCTAGTGAATGATGGTAAGGTCTTACGAGCATAGGAGTCTATGTGTTTGTTAGCATGCTAGGTATGCCAGTCATTCTTGAGAGTTCAAACCATTTGTCCCTAGTGGTAGGACTGTATGCCATTGATGGTCCCTGATGGTAGGATGATGTGCTACTAATGGTTGGGTGGTAGGGCAATATGCCATTGATGGTCCCTGACGGTAGGACAATATGCCATGGATGGTTCCGGTGGTAGGACTATATGCAACTGATGGTCTCTAGTGGTATGGCTATATGCCACTATGAGATGGGCGATTAGCTTTCCATGATGATGTGGGCGTGGATATGTGAATTGGGATTTGAGGATATGTGCCTTGGTTTCCGCATCATATGTTTTGAGTACACCGATTTGATAGATTTTTCTTTTCACTTATTTTGAACATTATGGATAATTTGAAATCATTTGTCTTTGTGGATCTTTATCACACATGTGTTGATCATGCTTTTCAAAGATTATATATTTGCATATATGTTTAGATAGACATACGTTTATACTTAGGATATTGCATGCTCTACTTTAGGCATTCTAGCTAGTATTAGCTTTTCGTCCTACTATGAGCCATTGTTTTTGCTCACCCCCTGCAACCAACGTTTTAGGTGATACTCTATATAGTTCAGGAGAGAGAGAGAGAGAGAGAGAGAGAGAGAGAGAGAGAGAGAGAGAGAGAGAGAGAGAGAGAGAGAGAGAGAGAGAGAGAGAGAGAGAGAGAGAGAGAGAGAGAGAGAGAGAGAAGGAATGCTAATGTACCTAGATGTGATGAGATTATGACTTAAGTGTCATTCCCTTTTGGTGGAATCCATGTATAAGATTATATTTTGGGATATTTTATATAGCTTAAATTTTGTTGACACATTGGATGACTGTAATATGAGTACAGTAATTTTTTGTATGGCATGTGTGACTTTGCTTGTGACAATATGGATGATCTTTATGGCTTGTATCTCTAATTATTCATAGGTTAGAAGAATGTTATTTTACATATATGTGGAGATTATACTATAACTCCAAGAAAGAAGTAGATGAATTTTAAAAATTACTTATATATTATCACTCTGAACTCTATTTTTCTTAAACAAAGGAAATTTTTAAAAATTTTGGAAAAATATGGGATGTTACATTTCATTATTTGGTATACATCTCCTAATTAATTAATTAGGACATTACTTAAACAAGTATAGATTGTCCTAAGTAAAGTATTTGACATCTATAATAAACCTTCATCTATCTTGTTTAGACCAATGATTAGGCATTTGACATGCGATACGATAATTGACTATATCTACATACCAAAGCAATTGGCAAATGTGCAACAATTGTTCATCTAATAGAGGTTCTATTATAGGCCAATGTGCAACAATTGTTCATCCAATAGAGGTTCCATTATAGGCACCTTTTCCTTAGTAGACTCCACAACTAATCTAGATAAGCAGTTTTTAAACTTTCTTAACCTAAATTTAGAGATCAAAGTCCTATAGCAATAGTATCCATCCAATCAGCCTATGTTTTGCATCTTTCTTATCAAGAGGATATTTCAATGTTGCATGGTTCGAATAGACAATGACTTTCGATCCTATCAAGTAAGATCTAAATTTATCTAGTGCAAAAACAACTACCAGCTACTCTTTTTCTGTACTAGAATAATTGAGTTGGGCATCATTGAGTATCTTGCTAGCATAATGTATTACATGGGGAAATTTTCAATACGCATCCCCAACACAGCCTTAATCATGTAGTCTAAAGCATCACACATTATTTCAAATGGTGCACTCCACTTTCGAAGTCAAATAATAGGTGTAGAAGGTAGCCTTTACACATTCAAATGCCATCATATAATTGCCATCAAACTTAAAACCTACATAAGTAAATTATATAAGGGCTTAGATATTTTACTAAAGTCTTTGATTAATCATCTATAAAAACTAGCATGGCCTAAAAATGAGCATATTGCTTTTACCATCCTTGGAGGAGGAAGGTTAGAGATTAAATCTACTTTGGCTTTATCCACTTCTATGCCATTATGTGATATGATGTCACCTAAAATAATGCCATTTTGAACCATGAAATGGTACTATAGGAATTTGGTTATAACCATAGTATCCATTAAGAAAGCCGTAATAACTATGACATAACCTTTCTAGCATTTGGTCATTAAATGGAAGAGGAAAGTGGTCCTTCCTCATGATAGAGTTTAGTTTTCAGTAATCTATACAAACTTTCTACCCGATGATCATGCGAGTGAGAACTAACTCATTATCCTCATTTTGGATTACCATAACTCTAGACATCTTGGGGACAACCTAAACTGGGCTAACCCAAGTGTTGTTAGATATAGGGTAGATAATACCAACATTTAGGAGTTTAAGTACTTCAGATCTTACAATCCCTTTCATTTTAAGGTTTAGTCTTCTCTATATTTTTCTAGATGGTTTAGCATTTATTTTCTAGGTGAACTTTATGAATGCACATAGTAGGCTAATACCTTTAGTGTTTGTTATGGTCCACCCTAAGGCTATCTTATGTTCTTTGAGAACATCAATAAGCTTACCTTTATATTCTTCATCTAAATATGTGGCAATGATGACAAGTAAGGTTTCATTGGGTCCTAAGAAAGAATATTTCAGATTTTTAGGGAGTGGCTTGAGGACTAATGTTGGTGGTTTTTGTATTAATGGCACAGAAACAAAATTGGAAGGAGGAAGTGGTTCCACTAGAGGTCCCCATTTGGAGGTATCCATTATAGGTATAGCATCTAAAGATTATTTACCTCACCAATGGGCTTGTTTATACCAAATTCATAGTTAAAGTGTCCTAGAAATGCCTCAAGTGAATTTAGGAAAGACGATGGTATACTAGCATCTTGAAGTAGACCTTCAATTATATTGACTAAACAAGAATCACCTAGGTTTAAATGCTGATGGTTGGCATTGAGCTTAACTTTCATATTGTTGAAGGATAATTTCATCACACCATTTTTACAATTGATTATGGCAATGGACGCTACCAAAAATAGATGTCTAAGAATTCCTAGAATCGGACTACCAGGGTCTGACACAGGTTGGTTATCTAGGACAATAAATTTCATAGGATAGTAAAACTGGTCTACCAGTATTAATCTATCCTCAAGCATACCATGTGGAAGCTTTACTCATTTATCTACTAACTACAAGGTGGTATTAGTTGGCTTAAGTCACTGAGCCTTACTTGCTCATAGACAGAGAATGGCAATAGGTTTACACTAACCCCTAAATCTAATAGCACCCTATCAACCACATGATTTCCAATGACACAAGAGATGGTAGGACAACTTTGATCTCTAATCTTAGGTGGGGTTTGGTGCTAGATTAAAGAGCTCACTTGCTCAGTGAGTAAAGGTTTCTTTTGAACATTAATCTTTTGCTTTTGTGTGTAGAGCTCTTTAGAAACTTAGCATAAACATGAATATCAATTGGCACTTGCTTGAATACATCCATTATTTCATTGAAATTTGTTTCTTTCTTAGCCTTATTGAGGGAATGGGGCTTTAGGCACATAAGGTGCTCCCACTATAGGTGTTAAGTGTGTGATTTTGGCCAAAAGACCCCTAATTTAGCATTTAATTAGACCATCTAACTTATAAACTTGATTATTTTTAGATAATGTATGTATTTTATCTCAAATTGACCATCCAACTATAAATTGTCAAAATTAACGGCCAGATGATCATTTGAGTTATGTGGATGCTTAATGTATGGTTTAGATGACTCTAATCTAGTCTTTGGTCTTACAGATCAACTAAAGGAGGGTTAGAAGGATTAGATTGATATTCAAAGGTGCAGATTAATCAAAAGAGGTATGGATGGATCATATTGAATTTCAACGGTACAGATCATCTTAAAGATCAATAAGGCAAGGGATGAAGGGTTCCTAAAAGAAGAAGATTTCTAAAAAGAAGAGGAGATTATGGATGAGATTTGCAAGTAAGAGAAAGTTCCTAAGAGGAAACTAACTACTAGAGAATAAGAAAAGAGGGGGATGAGAATTAGGAAGGAGGGAAAGTTATAAAGAGGGAACCATGAGAGTATTGAAAAGAGTTTTGGGAGTTTCTTAGTTCTGCTTTTAGTTTTTTAGTTTTTCATTGTCCCTTCCCTTGGTGCTTTATCTTTTTCACTGTCTTTTACCATATTTTATCTCTATCTCACATCCTCTTGTTTTCCAATTTTCTTCTTGCATAGTCACCCACAACCTAGCCTTCTTCCCATCCTTTTCCCAACTCCACCCATCACCAGCCCCTACTCTCCATCATGCCTCCACACTCAAACCCGTATCCTATCTCTTTCCACAGCAATCCTCTCTAGTCTTTCCTTTATCACTTAGCATCTCCACCTCTCCAGCGCTCCCTATTTTCTTTCTCTCTCTAAAGCAGCCCCCATCATTGCACTTCCCTTCATCTCCAAGCTGACAAAACAACCCAACTTTGTTTGACCTCTCTCCCCAGTCCACCGTCTATTTTACTCTTCATTGGTTAGGTTTAAGCCCAAATCGGTTCTGCTTCCACCCTCCATTGCACCTCAATAGTAGAACTCGATCTCCTCATCTAGCACAGGATCTCCTAAGGAATCAAGCAAATAAGGTGTATGGACCACTGGAAAAGTATGCATGAATCATGAAAGGTAAAATTCCCAAAAATACGGTGCTCATGAAACTTAAATCAAACAAGGCATGTGATATGGTGCATGTGATTCAAGGCATAAAACATTATCATAAAACCAAGAATTTAATTAACTTCAAGCATTGAAATAACTAAGAGAAACTTTGTATGAATCATAAACTTTATTGGATAGAATTTGGTACATGAATTGTATGCTTGCATAAAGATCAATAAACTTGAAAATTGTGCACTATTCTAATGTTTAGAACTTGATTTACATCAAATCTTAAACATACTCCAACAATCCCAAATATCATGCATGTGAAACCCAAAATATAAATCAAGAGAGTGATAGCATGAAGATGGAAAAGAAATAGCAAGAACTAGTCCTAATCTAAGTGAAAAACAAGGAGAAGCTAAATGAAAAACAATAAGATTCAAAACTACTATCCTCTTGGATGTCACTACTAGAGAAAAGATAACTTTGACCTTAATGAATCACGTAATAAAATTATGATAAGTGAAAGAAAAAATGAAAGGAGAACAAAGAGGAACTTATGAGTAGGAAACTTAAACAACAAAGAAAGCAATTAACAAGCAATGGAACTATGGAAACTAAAGCAAGGTAACAACATGGATATGAAGCACAAAATCGAAAGAAACAAAGCAAGGGAAAGGTATGGAAGATAAGGAAAGGCAGTCAAGATGTTGAAGTCCAAAAGCCTAAGAAGATCTCCACATAGATGTGCTAGATTTCAAGGATTTAGAATCAACTATCTTACTTGAATTAGGTGTGGAATTCATGGGTATTTATAGTTTTTTGCTTTCCAATTTGGTAATATCCTATCTTAGAAAGAACAAAGAGAAATAGAACTAGGACTCAAGGTAGGAAAGTTAGGTGGTTGATTGGGCGAGGAAGATTAGAAGGTTAAGTGAGGTAGGTGAGTAGACTTTCTAATTATGAGTAAAAGAAAGGGGGGAGGCATTGAATTCCAAGGGATTAGGCATGGAATCCCTTTCCTTAAGGTATGTTCCATGTTTGGATGGAAAGAAAGTGGAAAAAAGTAAGAAAGATGGAGGAAAGAGGTAGGAAGGAGAGGTACTTGAGTGAAGAATGGATTTAGAAAGTGGAGTAGGAGTGGTTGAAATTAGAAGGGGGAGGCATCATCTTTCAAGGAAGGTGGTGTGGAACTCCTCCCTTTCTAAATGTTTGATGTGGTGAGTAAGAAAGAGAGAGAAAAGAAGCGGGAAATGAGTGGGAAAAAATAAGGAAATTAGACTTGGTCTCTCTCTTAATTGGTCCACCTATGCATGCATATCTTACCATGTTGATTATCATCCAAATTCCTTTCAAATTATCGATTGAAATTCACTATTTAGCATAGGATAATTGCTTTTAGATGTCCTCTTATCATGTGGCTCTAGGTGACATGGCTCTCATGTGGCTTGGTGGTACGCTTTGATAGTTTAATGCTTGATGGCTTGAATGGCTATGTCCTTTGGCTTCAATGATTGAATAGATTGGCTTACTTAGGTTTCCTTGTTAGACAAGGAAACTTTGTGTATGGCTCCCATTCTCATGCAAAGTGGTGGAATTGCATGCATTTTTGCATGGGTCCATGTTATTCACCTTTAATGCTTCCAATTGCATGGACTACTAATTGGGTACTTTTTGTACAAAATTAAACATTTTTCAATGACTCTAGTGGTCCATACTTTTCCAGAGCCATAATAAGTGATGGGGCAAAACACTTTTGTGATAAAAGTGTTTGAGAACATAATGGAAAAGTATGGTGTCAACCATAGGATAGCTGTGATGACCCGGGTTTTTGTAACACGTTTTAGAACTTGTTTTGTAAAACCCAAGTCATCACTTCATACATAACATAAGTAGAATTTTGTACAAGATAAAATTCCATTGAAGGAATATACTTCTATGAAATTCTAGAATCCATCTAATGGTTCACAGTATAGCCAAATCCATTACAATACTTGTCCAAATTACATAATCCAAACTCAAAGCTCACCATACAATGAAACTCTCATTACAATACAACACTCTCAAACAAAGCTAAATACATGTCTTCAAGGGTATACTTCGAAGATTATTCTCTTCAAGTCTTCTATTGTCTTGAGCTCCTAACTCTCCTTCCCTATATCTGAGATATTGCAACATTTACAATATCTCAACAAGCAATGCTTGGTAGGGGATTCAAAAGCATAATAATTGACAATGTAATTTCAATACTTCATAATCCCACTATCCCTAAACATATTCATGTCTCTACTCTTTACTTTGTAAGTTATGTACATCTATATACATACATACTATACATGGGTAAATCAATTAAATTTATGAAAGTAGTCAAATATCATTCCCAATTAAGCTGATCAATTCTCTCCATTATGAGAATTCAATATTTCAGCTAATCTTACATTAGGAATTTCCCTTCTTGGAAAATATTGGTAATATACAATTACCTAGCATTTCATTATGCTAAAACATAAGACATTTCAGTATGCCTATTCTCATATGCACCATAGTGCAAAATAATCAAAAGGGCTACCATGCTGCAGTTTGATCCATACTAGAAGATATTATGTCACTGCCCATATGGGGGGATAGAACTTTCACAGTGGTGGCCTTCCCATAATTGCCCCACCCAACTTTTAGCCTCTCATAGGGCAAGGTATCGTCAAATCATCAAATTTCAAGGAGCGGGTGGCCAAACTGTTATAACTCCTCTAGCATAGCATCCCCCTAGGCATATGCCTATTAAAACAAACTCATAAGCCTCCAAGCTTGTATGTAAAATAAATTTCATACATATCAGACCATCTGTCTGCTTATTTAGGGATGAAATATCTTCTAGTTCCCTATTCACTTATAGTCTAGTCCTTAACCATCTTATATGTGTTTGGTTGGATCATAAGGTTTTCAGGAGATTTAATACAAGTATTAGCAATTACTCTTGTCAACATAAGGTCATGGGTTCAATCATGTTCATCCCATGTAAATGTATTCATCAAATCCTCCTACCTTCAAGGAGCGATCCCTTTTTCCAAATCTTCCATGATGCTGACTGATGTATGTAATCTGTACATCCATACATATTATCAATATATATAAATTAGGAACAATCCTATTGATCATTAGATCTGATGTTTAGAATGATCTTTAGATCATTCATATCTAAGTATTTTTCTATCTCTATGTCTTTGTGTGTCCATCTCCTTGATCTTGATCTTTCATAGATCCATTGATTGACAATCTACACATGTTGATAAAGATCAAGGTCCTAGATCTTTTATCATCTAGTTCTTCTTTGATCTAAGTTCAGTTATTGGATCATCCTTAAGGACGATGATCTTGTTTTTCTTCCTTGAATCATCTTTGATTAAGGGTTTGGATTATCTAATCTAATGAACTATAACATGCATACTAATAAACATGCATACTAAGTACAATATAATATTCTTATTCTTATTGTTCTTGATCATCTAAGATCTAATGGATCTTGTTTGATCATCCTTATCTTACTTACAGTTTTTATTAGGGTTATGTAATTTACTAACCTTTTATGCTCTTACTATTATTATTCAACCAGTTAATGTTTTACTGGTTGAAGGTAACTTATTTAAGCCTATGTCTAGACTGCTCATCTTATTTCCAATTGTTTAAGGCTTACTAGCTGAATGGGTGAACACAAAGTGGTTACTTCAATCCTCATGTAAGGAGGCATTTAGACCTCACAAACGTCAACGGAAGGTAGGGGAAGAGCGAGGCTCTATTAGATAACCCCCTTAACCACTATGTTCAACATTCACTAGAGTGACCATAGCTCAACCTTTCATAAGGTTCCTATAAGCATGTTGACCCTAAATACTCTTTCTAATAGATTTTAATTAAGCCCATGAACATTTACAATGTCATTCATGGGGTTTATTATTCTCCTAGTTTGGGCTAAGGATTTGATAATTCTTATATTATCCTACTAGCTATAGCCCTTACTAATGTTAAGTCAAAGTCATTCCTTCCTCTTATGTGTTCATGAAACTCTAATTTCCAATTAGATTACATTTTGGTGACTTATGCTAATTATATCTCAACAACTACTTAACATTTGCATCTACTAATAAAATTTGACAACAATTAATTCATAAACTTTAAAGCATGACTCCAATATAAATTTAACAAACATTTATACTAACATGCTCCCTATGAATGTAACTCAACCTAATGGAATAAAACTATACTTAAACTAGCATGATCCTAAGTTATGTAATATATAAAATTTTACTAGTAATCTCATGGAATCATGCTAAAATCTCAAATTCAACCTAACTTGGCCCTAAGATAATTAAATTTCTAGCCTATGTTAACAATCTAATAACATTTAGAGCATATCATGTAAAATTCAAGAATTACTCGATCATGCTTCCTAATTTATAACATAAATCACATTTACAATTCTTTTATCAAATAAAAGACATGTAAATTAATTAGATTAAGATTATTAGAAACTTTTACTTATGATCCAACCATTAGATCTTTGATCTTTTCCTTTTGATTAAGGGTTTTAGTTATATTTAGGGGGTTTTCTTTATTAAGGTCCAAAGATCATATAGATTTGTTTTTTTCATAATCCATCCATGATCTCCTTGGATTTTATTATATCAACATCCATTCCATCCATCCCTAGGATACGATCACACTTGATCTTATTGATCAAGTGGATCCCTTTGTAATTTTTAGGGTTTTTCCACCATAGTGAGTAAATCCCTTAATATCTCTTAGATCTGTCCAAATAAACCATTTATATAACTTAATTTCAATATTATATCATTATTAAAACATATTTACAAGATCTTATCATCTCAGATCTTGAAGATCATGGCAATTGGAAAATTGTTTCCTAAATACAAAAAGTTTTATTACATATTTTCTCTATTTTATCATTTCATAATAAAATAGAGGATGTAAACTTTCCATAGCCTCTTTCCGATCTCAATTTGAAGTTCATATGACTCTAGAATCAGATCTGGAAGTTCACAGTCCATTCCTAAGGCCTAGATTTGATCTGGGCCCATCGGAATGGACGGCCCACGGAGGCGCATGGAACAACGTCACACACGCTGTACAGGTGCGAGTGCAGCATCTTGCATGCCGTCTTTGGTCCGATCGGGAGATTGGAATATCCGTTTGGACCTTCCAATCAATCCCTTCTCAATTGAGGGCCCAAAACTCAATGAAATTTAGTGAAAATTTTACCCTAGGGTTTTGGGACCCTTCTGGATCGATTGGTAGGGTCAGATTTTCAATCGAGTCCTCAATATTCCTGATTTGAAGGTACTGACATTACTTTATTTTTACAATTTTTTTATCAAAATAAGATTACAGTAAACTACAAATTTCACAAAACACTAATAAACATGTCCAGAAAGTAGTTCCACCTACCAGATTAGAGAAAAATTCAGGTTATATGGTCCAATTTAAAAGAATACCCGTTTTGATGATAATAAAGCCAAAGATCCACCTTTCTTGCTATTTTCGTTGTTTGAACCGTTGGATCTCAAAATTTATTTGGGGGTTTTGTAGCTAAGGTATGGTAGGAAGTTTTTGACGGTGAGATTTGTGATATTGGATCTAGAACAGAGTGCTTAATTGAATTTAGGTCTCTTGTTCCAATCTAGAGAGAGAAAATGAAAATGAAAAGAGGGAGATTTCTTGAGAGTTTTGGGTTTTTGGGAATGGATCTAGGCCTAAATTTGCAGGGAAAGTGAAGACAATTTCATGGGAATTTTATGAACATTTTTGGAGGATTTTTGGGGTTGTATTTATAGGCATTTTGGGTCTTCTTTCATGATGATGTGTAATGATGATGGTTAATTTTTTATTATTAATTTAGCATTGGATTCTCCCATTCTCCACTTTCTTTCCCAAGACCAGATGGTATGGTTTGACCCATGATTTCATGTGGGCTGGCCATAGGATTCATTTTTGGGTCCCTTATGGGCTCCACATGGTGTAGAAAGACCATTTTGCCCTTTATATATAAAAAATTAAAGTTTATTCCCATGATCTCAGAATTGAGTGTACTTAGTGGTGTTGGATTCGTATTTCTCAGCACATTCTAAATTTTGATGTCTCAGATTTTGATTTTTGGACAAAAATGAAGAAAATTAAGGATTTTTCATCCAAATTCAGAATTTGTCGTGCTTACAGTCATTCTGAAGGGTTTGCTAAGTTTAATTTCACTTGTACATGTATTATTCCTTGATTATACTTTTATAAGAAGTATATTGTAAATAACCCTAATATTTCAGCCTAAAATTTCTGAAACTCAAACTTTATTAATTTTCTCAATCAATTACAAAAATTGGGGTTATTACATTAGCTACCCCATACCACCCTTAGAATAGTGGACAAGTAGAGGTATCTAATAGGAAAATAAAGTAGATTTTAGAAAAGACAGTCAATCCAAATAGGAAAGACTGGTCATTGGGACTTACTGACACTTTATGGGCTTATTGTACAGCATATAAAATGTCTATAGGAATGTCACCCTACCACTTGGTCTATGGAAAGGCCTACCACTTACTAGTAGAGTTAAAGCATAAGGCATATTAGGCTATCAAAAAGCTCAATTTCTACTTAGATTCTGTTGGGACCCATAGAAAACTCCAACTCATTAAGTTAGAAGAATTGAGGAAAGATGCATATGAGTCTGCATTATTGTACAAAGACCGAATGAAGGCTTTTATACATGATATACATATTTTAAGGAAATTCTTCACACATAGTCAAAAGGTCTTATTGTATAACTCTAGATTGCATCTATTCCTAGGAAAACTTAGATCTAAATGGACTAGACCTTATATGGTATGCACAATCTATCCTCATGGAGCCATCGAGATTGAAAAAGATCGAGAAATCCAAAAGGTCAATAGGCAAAGGTTAAAACCATTCCTAGAATTGCCTAATCCTAAAATTGATGAGACACTTTTAGAGATACCTGAGTATCATGACCCACCTTAGATTACCACTACAGGAGCCATGTGCATATCATTATTGCACTCGTCATTATGTTTTACTGAAGACATTGAACTTCGCACTTACTAGGAGGCAACCCAGGGGTTTAGAGTTGTGGTGACCCAGGTTTTTGAAATACATTTTCGTTATTTATTTTCAAATGGTGGTCGACAAATTTTACAAACATTTTGAAAACTTAAGCAGCGATTTTTTTTCTTTGAAATTCTTTTCAGAAAACCTAAATACCACATTTCCCTCACATATACATACATAATTTTGTATACAACATATGTTTCCAAAGAAACTCATTTTATTAAAATTGCAGGATTGATCCAGCGGTTCACATACATAGCCCCTTTATTACATCTTATGTCCAAAATACACAAATCAAAATACAATCCTATCCTTTCCACAATAGTACATAGTCTTAATCAACAATATGGTCTTCATCTTCCCATGTCGTATCCCTCTATTATTTTCTTTCTGTATCTGAGATATTGTAAACATTCAAACATTTACAGTATCTCAGCAAGCTATGCTTGGTAGGGGTTTCAAGAACATATGAAATCATACAATTCAAAAGTACAGTATTCAATCATCATATCCCATATGAATCACATAATTCAATTTCCATGAACTATACCATATATGATCATTCTATCATATAATTTATTATGTAATATGATAATTCCAAACCACTCACCACTATATCATATGTATATATATAAACGGTAAAAAATCATAAAAAATAGTCAATATCTAAAATATCAATAATCATACTCAGATATACTGAGTTGATAAATCATCCAAACTTTTGCTGGAAAAATACTCCCTCATTAGGGCAGTATTGGCATCTCACTATGCCATGCATCATAATGCAAAATACTCAAGGACTACTATGCTGCAATTAGATCCGTACTAGCGGGCTCGGATAACTGCCCTATTCACCACTGATACCACGGTGGAAAATTTGTGTCACTATCCATATGGGGAGATAGGACTTTCACAGTGGGGCCTTCCCATAATTGCCCCACTCGACTTTTAGCCTCTCTTTGGGCAAGGTATCATAATGTCATCAAATTTCAGGAAGCAGGTGGCTAAACCCTCATAACTTCCCTAGCATAGCATACCCAGGCTTATGCTTATTTAAAACAAAACCACAAGCCTCCATGCTTGTATCTAAAATACTTCTTGTACATTTCAGATGATCTGTCTATAAATATTATCATCTTCATATTCAATATCCTCTTACTAAGGATATAATGACATTTCTAGATTTAGGGATCCTCATTTACAATGAATGATAGCCATGTTCATATAAGTTTATGATTTAATCATTTATTGTAAATGATCCCCATTTCCTTTAATTTGGTGTTCATATACCACATGTTATTAAGTATAAGGATACTCATTTGATACAAATGATATCCATTATTATTATGTTCTTATCTAAGTTTAGGGGTAATCATAAATGATACCTAGGTATTTATTATGTATTCCATCTAATTTCAACAGTTATTTCCACCTCATATACATGAATTATGATTCAAATCCAACTAAGCATATTATCATTCTTAAGCATTATAATTTCATGTATAACAACAATTCCATAGACCATAGATATGGTATTCTTAAAGTTCCACCTACCTTCATGTAGTGATCCATCTCTTCAGATCTTCCATGATTGACGTATATAATCTATAAATACATACATACTATCATTATCTATTCAATTTTAGATAATCACCTATTTATTTTCCTTATCTAATCTTGTCCTTTGATAAAAAGGATCTAGATCTGTCTTTTGTTCTTATCATCCATACAATCTATATTCCTCAGATAGTATTTATCCTATTGATCAATATATCTAATGATTAGAATGATCTTCTAATCTTTCATATCTAAGTATTTTCTATCTCTAAGTCTTTGTGTATCCATCTCTTTGATCTTGATCTTTCATAGATCCTTTGATCAACAATCTATACTGTTGATAAAGATCAAGGGCCTAGATCTTCTATCATTTAGTTCTTCTTTGATTTAAGTTCAGTTGTTTGATCATCCTTAAGGAGGATGATCCTGGTTCTTTTCCTTGAATCATATTTGATCAAGGGTTTGGATTATCGAATCTAATGATCTAGATTTGATCTACAACATACATACTAATAGACATGCATACTAAGTACAATACAATTAAAAACATAAATCTAATATGTCCATTAGATTCTAAACAACATAACAAATTCATAGTAACTTTCCAATCTAAAATTTGAGCTAAAATGAGCTCTGAATTGAAGAAACAAGATTTCATTTAAAAAAAATCAATGACCTATATTTGATCTGGCCATTAGAATGTGTTTTAGATAATTTGGAATGTGGCAAGATGATCTGGAATGTAACTAGACAAGCCTAGAACATGGCTAAATGATCTGAGCGAGGTCAAGCTCAAATCAACACTTGATCTGGGAGATTGGTTGAGATGGTCCAATCTGGACTGTCGGATCAACCGTTCTCTAGATCTCCCAAATTTGAATCATTCAAGGGCCAAAATTTCTTACCCTGCAATTTTTGGGCCCCAAGAATTCATCCAATGGGTTAGAAGTTGCATCTGATTCGTCCACGGATGAGATCTCAACTCCTATTGCTAGATCCATCGTTCCCAACGGATCAACAGCTGGGGGAGCTCAGGGATGGCTGAAAACCTCAAGGGAGTGCCTGTAAATAACAAGGGAAGGAGAGTGCACCTACTTGGTCTATTCCAATGAAGTAATTTCATCAAAAATTAGAGAAATCACACTGAAAAATAAGAAATCCACTTCAAAACCCTAGCTGCGTCAAATTTTGCATACAAAGAGAGATTTCTCAGGTGTTGTTTACCGGAGAAGGAATAAAACCATAGGGGAAACATCGATCCCCACGTTATGGAGTGATTCATTTATGTGCAATTGAATTATACCATCTGGATTAGCCAAAATTTCATGAAGAACTTGCCAAAGAAGTTGTTAATACCGGATCTGACTTTCATTTTGCATTTTCCAATGATCCAACAATTAGATCTTCATGATTCCTCGAGGCTTTTGTGGATAATTAAATCCCAAATCAATCCAACGGTGAAGATGGTTATTTGTTGATTAGAATTTCATGGCTAATCGAATTAGTAATTTCTAGGGATAATCTAGGTTCTAGTGGGGACGACTCTTCTACAGAAGGGCCTGATGGTTCTAATTGACTTAGATCATCTGGTGCTTCTAGGAAAGCACCTAAGGCAAAATGAGAGAGAGAGAGAGAGAGAGAGAGAGAGAGAGAGAGAGAGAGAGAGAGAGAGAGAGAGAGAGAGAGAGAGAGAGAGAGAGAGAGAGAGAGAGAGAGAGAGAGAGAGAGAGAGGGATTTTTTATCTAGGATTTAGGGCATTGTAGGGGACCTTGTGAAGAATGTTAGCAAAAATTTTGGGAATTTTTATGGGGTATTTATAGGTGTTTTTGAATTTTTTTATGATTACATGTAATTATCATGTTTTAATTCATTTTATTATTAAATTGGCATTGGATTCTCCACTACCACCTCCTTCTCCACCACTAGCTAGTAGTGGTTTGACTCATGATGGTGATCTTCCAGACCATTAGCCCATCTTGTGGGCCCCACATAGTTGTGAAAAGATTGTTTTGCCCTTTTAATTCCAAAAATGGAGAAAAACAGGGTTTAGTCCAATGAACTCAGAATTGGGCATACTTAGTGTCGTTTTGATCAATTTTCTAAGTACATTCCAAATTTTGATGTCTTAGGTCTTGGTTTATGAGTAAAATTACAATTTTACTCTTTTATTCACAAAAATAGAGAAAAAAAATGATTTTTCATCCTGACTCAGAATATGACATACTTATGGTCATTTTGATTGGTTTTTCGAGTACATTACAAATATCTAAGTTTTAAGTCTTGATTTTATTTTTATAAAAATGAATTTTCCTAGAACTCAAAGTTCTAGTTGCACTTTTAGAATTTCCATTTTTAATTTTTAATAATTCAAATATATTCATAAAAATTGGAGTTATTACAAGAGTCTACATCACTCAACTTCCATATAGGATCCTATGTTTTTTAAACATTGGAGACAATGTTTCATTTAGGTCGGGTGGTGTAGATGCACATAGAGATTTTGAATTTTCTTTTGAAAAGAAAAGTTAGAAAAAAAATATTTCAAAAAAAGGTTTTAAAGGTAGAGTTCCCTTACTGTGATGAGAACTGGATGTTCAGAATTTAGTAATTCCGCTATTTGCACCTCTTAATGGGAATTCATATGATTAGTTTTGCATATCATTCATTTGTTGAAGCATTTCATGAAAGTTAATTCTCAGAAACCATTTACACACAGCACATAATAAAGACTAATATAGATGTATGACTTAAAGATCCTGAATAAAATCAGTGGAGACCTATAACCTTGTGAGATTTTGAGACTATCTTCTTTTGAAGAGTTATAAATAATTCCATAATTTCTTCAGCGTACATAATTTAGTGTGATCTTGTTATTCTTGTTTTGGTTAAACATCAAGAATAAATAGGAGTAATAGCTTTAATTCCAATTTGTTTTTTGAATCTGATAGGATTTAAGAAACCTAGGAAATGATATAGGCCATCCTTGCTCAGCCCAGATACATAAAGCCTACCCAATACATTATAACACTAGTTAACCCCTTTTGAGCCTATTATTAAGCCTTTTCTTTCTTAATATTATTTACCTTAACCCAGAACAAGCTAGTAAAATAAATATCTATGACCCATGTTCAAAATGAGTAGAGTTAGTAGAAGAAGTTCAAAAATAGGACAAGAAGTCAAAGAAGTGAGAAAAATGAATAATCTTTCTTTCAAAAGAGCCCAAAAAAAAAAATAAAATAAAAGAGAAAGACAAAATTATGGAAGAGATATTCACTTTAGTACAAACCCAAAAGAAAAGTTGTCCTAATAGATATTCATTGGAAACCGCTATTGAATTTTAAACCTTTGAAACCCTTACACCCTTCTTTTATGAACTTGTCCTAAGCCTATGTTTTGTCCTAGTTAAAGACCTATTAATCTTAGGTGGAACGTAGCCTTAAAGAGGAGATAAAAAGAAGGAATTAAGGTAAAAGACCCCTAATATTCTTAGTGATAACATCCACTCTTAGGGATTACTTTCCTTTGTTTCATGAGTTATCCCCTTCTAGGGCCTTTAGGATTTGTTCAACAAAAGCTGATTTAATGGTGACATTAGCCAACACTGCTTTTGTGTGTCTTCTTAGTGCATCAACCACTACATTAGCCTTTCCAGGATGGTATTGAATCACAAAATCATAATCTTTAAGATATTCCATCCACCTTCTTTGTTTCATATTTAGATCAGCCTAGGTGAAAATATACTTGAGGCTCTTATGATTAGTGAATACATTGAATTTCTCCCCGTACAAGTAATGTCACCAAAATTTTAAGGCAAACACTACCGCTGCAAGTTCTAGGTTGTGTATTGGGTAGTTCATTATTTCTTCAGTTGTTATAAAGCATAAGCAATGACCTTCCCATTTTGCATCAGTACACTTCCTAACCCTTTTCCTGAAGCATCACAATATATCTCATAACCTCCACTTCTTAGTGGTAAGGACAATACTAGTGCTATTGTTAATCTCATCTTTAACTCATTGAAACTCCTTTCACATTCATCAGTCCAAGTAAACTGTACTCCTTTACTAATCAAAAAGTCAAAGGAAGAGCTATACAAGAAAATCCTTGGATAAATCTATGATAATATCTAGCTAATCCCAAAAAGCTTCATATTTAAGTTACTGTCGTTGGCTATTCCCAATTCATTACTACTTCCACCTTGGTTGGGTCCACCTCTACTCCATTCTAGGAAATTACTTGCGCTAGAAAGTTGACTTTTTCCAACTAAAATTCACACTTATTAAATTTCCAAATAGTTTGTATCTTCTAAGTGTGTTTAATACAATCCGTAAATGTTCCTGATGTTCTTGTATACTGGTAGAATAAATTAGTATATCATCGATGAATACCATTACAAATTTATTTAAAAATTCCTTGAAAATTCTATTCATCAAGTCCATAAATACAGCAGGAGCATTGGTTAATCCAAAAGCCATCACCAAAAATTCATAATGTCCATACCAGGTTCTGAATGCTATTTTGGGTATATCTTCACCTTTGATACGCAATTGATGATACCCCGATCTAAGGTCAATTTTGGCAAAGACCTTAGCAGATTGGAGTTGATCAAAGAGATCATCAATGCGAGGTAGAGGGTATCTATTTTTTATTATTACATTGTTCAACATTCGATAATCAATACATAAGCTCATAGACCCATCTTTCTATCTCACAAATATCACTGGTATTCCCCATGGTGAACTACTTGGTCGGATAAACCCTTTGTCCAACAATTCCTACATTTGATTCTTCAATTCCCTTAACTCAGCTGGGGCCATCCTATAGGGTGTTTTAGAAATTGGAGTTGTACTAGGAATTACTTCAAAGGTAAACTCAATTTCCTTATGGGGTGGTAAACCTGGGAGTTCTTCAGGAAACACAACTTGGAATTCCCTGACTATGTTGATTTCTTCTATCTTGGGTTGTTCAACATTCAAAGCAACTATAGTTGCTAAAAAAGCCTAACATCCCTTGGACACATATTTGGCAGCCTTCATAGCTAATATGATGGATTTGTCCGAGCCATTTGATTTTCCATGAAATACTAGCATTTCTTCTCTTGGTTTTTAAAAAAATGATTTTATTTTCACGGTAGTCCATAATTACCTATTATTTTGCTAACCAATCCATACCTAGTATTATGTCAAAATCTACCATGTTTAGTAAAATGAAGTCTATCCCCATTCTTTTCCCCTGTACTTCAACAGGTTCATCTTGAAGATATTCTTATAATCTAACTGTTTTTTCCACTGGTGTCATCACATCCAGACAGAATCCCAATTTCTCCACTATCAATTGTATACTAGATGCAAATACACATGATATGAAAGAATGGGTAGATCTAGAATCAAACAATACTTTGGCATGGTAATTAGATACTAGCAATGTACCTTCACTAACTACATTAGATGTACTAACCTCTCCGTCAGTAATGGCGAACACCCTTCCTTGATGACGTAGTACATTCTCAGGTTTTGCACCCTTAACTGCCAAGGGTTTGTTGTAGTTATTAGAAAATGCCCTAACTCACCGCACTTATAACATTTGATAGGAGGTCATGGTGTTTGTAGCACCGTATGGGGACACACATTGCCTGGATGATATGCTCTGCATTTGGGGCATCATGTTCGTTTAGCTTGATTTCCCTGATGGCTAGAAGGCCTAAAGTTGTTTGGCGGTCTCCTACTCTTCTTAAAGGATTTTTGATGATAGTTGCTCCCTCCTCCAAGTTTGGTGAATTGGTTTCTCTTATGGTCTTCTTCAAATTTAGAAGCCATCTCGACACACTCGGTCATAGTTGTAGGTTTGGTTCCTAGCACCTTTGTTCTTAGCCCTCGGTGTAACCCTTCCATAAAACAATCAACCGTATGCCTTTTAGTGTCACATATATGGCTTGCAAATCTATTTAGTTGAATGAACTTATTTTCCTAATCAACTACTAAAAGGTTTCCTTGTCATAGATCTAAGAACTCCTCCTTCTGGGCTTGCACATGGACTGGGAAATATTTTTCATTAAAAATTTCCTTAAATTTTTCCCATGAAATATCTTTAGGATTGGAGAAGAAATTCCTTGGTGGTGATCTCCACTAGAAAGCTCCTTCTTGCTTCAATATATATGTGGCCAACTTGACCTTCAGATTATTCGGAGTCCTCAATACACTGAAGGTCTTCTCTACTTCATAGATCCATTCTTCAGCTTTCTTGGCATCACCCCTACCATTGTAGCTAATAACCATCGTTTGGAACCTTTCCACCATCTTGTCTATCTTATCAGGTGTTAGTTGAGAGGTTTCCAGCACTCCGCTAGGTACAAGTAAAGAATTATCATGTACCAGAGTTGGAGTATCCTGTCTGGGTATAGGAGCACTGGGTCCTACATCAGGTTGAGCCTATGCTTGAATACTTGGTTCTTCAACTAGAGTAGCGTGAGGCTATATAAGCTGAGGAAGAAGATTCCTCAATACCCTAGTCATCACCTCCTCTAAAAATTCACAAACAATATAGCAAAAATTATTTTCTTTAAAATTCGTTTGTAACAAAACCCAAGCCTCACCTCAAGGTACATAATACACATAGACATTTTGTATAAAATAAAATTTTATTGAATACCAAGAATCATCTAGTAGTTCACTCTTACACAGCCGTCGTATTATAATTACAAACCATTGTCCAAATTACATTATCCAAATTTCAAACCTCACCTTACATTAAAAACTCTCAATACAATACAATGCTCTCAAATAAAAATTACATGCCTTCAAGGGACATACCCTAATTAATTATTCTCTTCAAATCTTCTACCATCTTGAGCTCCTAATTCTCCTTCTCTGTTTCTAAGATATTGTAAATATTCAAATATTTACAATATCTCAGCAAGCTATGCTTAGTAGGGGATACAAAAATATACTACTTCACTAATATAAGAACACATACCTCAGTCATTATTCTATCATGGTTATATACTCATGAGTTATCTTAACATAGAATATATACATTATTTATGTAGTACAGGATAAATCCGTTAAGAAAGTGAAAATTGCTCAAAACTTGTTCCTTCCCTAGCTATACTTCCACATAGGAGATCAATATTTAGCCAATTCTCATACGGGGATTTTCTTTCTAGGAACTCATGCAGTGGCATCTCATCATGCCATGGCATTACACTATGCCTATCATATGTGCATCATAATGCAAAATACTCAAGGACTACTATGCCACCATCTAAATCCGTACAATGCGCCCAAATAACTGCAATATAATCCACTAATACCAACTGTAGAACTAACAAGGTCCATGTTCGCATGGGGAAAACCATGGCTGTCACAGTGGTGGCCTTCCCATGATTGCCCCACCCAACATTTAGCCTCTCTTTGGGCATGGTATCCATCATATAAGTTTTAGGAAGCGAGTGGCCAAACTCTAATAACTTCCCTAGCATAGCATCCTCAATCCTAGGACTATGTAAAACTAAATCACAAGCCACCACGCTTGTATGTAAAATACATTGTACATATCAAACGATGTGTCTATTTAACTAAGGCTGGAATAATTTCTATGCCCTATTCTTAGGGTTTCCTTAGTCTACACATCTTAGTACTTTAACCTCATTTGATTAGATCATTAGATTGGATTAGTTGAATTGGCTCATGGGGTTAGATCATGTGATTGGATCATTATTATGTTGAGGTACAAAGTATACTTATATCATGAAGGTCTATAATTCCAGACAGAAGAACACGTATGTATACACATGAATCCTTAATACATTCTTGTGCATCCACCTACCTCAAAGTGGTATCATGGTATTGATTCATACATCTCAAGTGGTATTCACTCCAAATTATCCCTCATGATCTTGATTCATACATCTATCAAACCATACGCATAAAGTTATTTCTCTATACAAGTATTCTTTCTACATGTATTTGGGTTGTCCTATGTGGGATGCCCTAACTTTCGTTGAATCATATATAATCAAGGTTTCAAACCTTCTAAGTTCACAATCTACACTATAAGTAAAATCATAGAAAAATGCTACAATCTGCATTATATTTCTTTCTTTTTTTGTTTGTGATCTTTCAAGATCTCTCTTGGATCTTGTTTGATCTTTCTTATCTTATTTACTATTTTTATTACGATTAGATAATGTACTAACCTTTTATGCTCTTTTTATTATTATTCAACTAGTTAATGTTTTACTAGTTGAGGATAGCTTATTCCATCATAAGTCTAGACAGCTCCTCTTTTGTCAAATTGGCTAAGGCTTACTAGTTGAGTGGTTGAACACAAAGTGGTTATTTCAATCATCATGTAAGGAGGCATTTAGACCTCACAAATGTCAATGGAAGGTGGGGGAAGAGTGAGGCACTATTAGAGAACCCCTTAACCACCATGTTCATCATCCACTGGGGTGACCTTAACTCAACCCTTCATAAGGCTCCTATGAGCATTTTAACCCTAAGTACTCCTTCTAATTGATTTTAATTAAATCCATGAACATTTAAAATGTCATTCATGGAATTTCATTATTCTCATATTTTGGGCCAACGAATTTATATTCCTTATATTATCCTACTAACTATGGCCCTTACTATCATTAAGTTCATGCCATTCATTCCATGTAATTGTTCTTCAACTTTATTTTCATTTAATTAGATTTTTAATGTAATTTTCATAACATAAGCATTAATGCATAAATAAATAAAGCTAAAAATTTAAATCTACTAAGAAAAAAAAATACAATTATACTAACATTCAATCATTTAAATAAAAATTTAACATGCCATAACTATTCATCATGATCCAACAGTCATAGTTGATTCTTATTCATTTTTTCATCTCTTTTAGGGTTTAGATCTTGATCTTTCATTTTCCTTTAGATGTAATACACTTTCTTAATGTGATTTCATTATTAGATCATTGATGCATCTCATCAAATGATCTGATCCTTCTTGATCCAACCAATCAAGAAGATCTTAAGTCCTTTTATCCAATTTAAGGGCATAGATAGTAATATATCCCAAATCATCTTCATCAAGTCCATCAATCCATATGATAATAACTTCATATCATCATTCAAATACATCCATGCTATCCAATTTTGCTTGATCAACTTGATTAAGGAGATTACCATTCATTTTTATGGATTTTGCTACTTTAAAGGTTAGATCTCTTAAGATCTGCCAATTCAATTACATATAACCCATTTATTTAAGTTAGTATATTATTAAATCATCATCCAACAAGGTTTGAATGGTTTTATCATCCCAGATCTTGTAGATCAAGGATGTTAGTACACTTATCTACTTAAATTTAGAACATTTAATGAATTAAACTTATCATTTTATTTGTTTACTAGGTTCTCCTCATCAAGAGGAATGCAATCTAACTTTTCAATCTCAATTTGGAGTTAAATTGAGATTAGAATTGGGATTTTAAGATTTCAGCTTGTTTTAAGGGTAGATATATGGTCATACTATTTTTGTTAATTTACTTGATCTAGAAACCCAAAAAATTTGCTATGATCATGGTCTTTAAGGTTTTGGGATCTCCTAAACCCATCCATTGATTCAAATCTCAATTTTGAGATCATCTTGATCATGATCCAATATTGTTACTGCAGACTTTTGTGATTATAATCAATAAATACATACATTTCATGAGTTCAATACCTTAAACAAGTGATAAGGAATCTACAAAAGCTTTTAGATCTAAAATCAAAGCCATATTGAGCTCTTAATTGAAGATATAAGATCTCAATTCAAAATTGAATGCCTGAGATCAAATCTGGGCATACCGGGCTTAGATCTAATTAGTTCACGTGCCACTTGGCAGCTTGCATGTGACCGCACACATGGGGGTGCGTCCATGGGGAGTCTCCAACATGCTGGAACCCTATCTATTGAGATCATTTGAGACAGTTCGATTTGGACTGTCAAATCAACCTTTCTCTAGATCTCCTAAATTAGAAAACATCAAGGTCTAAGATTTCTTACCCTAAAGTTTATGGGACCCAAAAACTCATCCAACAACTCAGAAGCCAGAAAATGAGGAGATTTCAACCCTCCATGCTAGATCCATCATTTTCTATGGATCAATGGCCAGGGAAGATCTCTGGAGGCTAGAAAGTACCCAATAGATGCCGGAATGAACAGGGGGAAGAAAAGTGAACCTACTTGTGCCAGTCTAGTGAAGTGAGGATCACTGGAGAGAGATATTCCCCTAAAAAAGAGATAATAAACCCTAGACGCTGGCAATACATTTAGTCGTGAAATTCTCCATTGTTGTTGCAGAAGAAGGTGGGGGAGCATAGGGCTTTGGTAGATCACCACGAAAGGGAGACATTTAACGATGCAAGATCACCATTTAATGGCCAGATTGGCTGGAATAACTTGAAAACTCCACCGGAGATGGTAACCAATACCGGAGTGGTTCTTTGTTTGGGATTTCCCGACATTTTATGAGGTGGATCATCATGAAACCAAAGGGCTTTTGTAGATCTCCTTACTTCGAACACATTTGACAGTAAATATCTGGTTCCAATAGTTGGAATGTGATAGCTAGTTCAATTAGGGTTTTCAGGAGGAAACCCTGGTTCATTGAGGACGATGCGTCTACAGATGCGCCCAGTAGTTCAGGAGAATATTCTCCTGGGTGCATATGTGGATGCTCTAATAGAAGGAAATAAAGAGGGGAAAATAAGGAAGAAAAGAGAGAGAAGGGGGAGGATTTTTTAGCTGAATTTTGGGTGAAGACTAGGGAATTTTGTGAAGATTTTTTTGAGCATTTTTGAGAATTTTTGTTTTATAGTATTTATAGCCATTTTAGGAGTTTTTCATGATTATATGTAATTATTATCTTTAATTCTTTTCATTATTCAATGTTCATTGGATTCCCTCTACCACCTCCTTCCCCACTAGTAGGTGGTATTGGTTTGACTCACGACTACATATTTTATGGCCGTTGGATTCCTTTGTGGGTCCTTGTGGGCCCCACGGGTGTGAAAAGACCATTTTGCCCTTTTAATTTCAAAGATAGAGAAAAATAGTGTTTATTCCCATGAACTCAGAATTGAGCATACTTAGTGGCGTTGGATTTATTTTTCTGAGTTTAATCCAAATTTTTATGTTTTAGGTCTCGGTTATAAGTAAAATTACCATTTTATCCTTTTCTTCATAAAAATGTAGATAAATAAGGATTTTTCATCCGAATTTAGAATTTGTCGTGCTTACAGTCATTTTGAAGGGTTCATTGAGTATGTTTTCAATTATACATGTATTATACCTTGATTGTACTTCTATGAGAAGTACATTTTTAACAACCCGAATATTTCAGCCTGATTTTTCTTGAAAATTTTAATTTCATTATTTTTTCAATCTCCTTACAAAAGTTAGAGGGTGTTACATTAGGAAAGAGATGTAGAAGTGAGGAAAGATGAAGAGATAAAGGGAAGGATTGGGTAGTGCTGGAATGAGGAGTTGGTCAAAGAGTTTTTGAAATTTCAAGCTCTTCAAGTGGAAAGGTGAAAATTCGTAGTAAATTTGTGTGGTGGGGTGGAAAGTGAGGGAAAAAATGGAATAAACATTGAAAAACATTAAAAAAAAATGAAGGGGTATCTTCCTATTGATCCACATGCTACCTTATCCTTGTGGAATTTTCCTCAGTTTTCATCAAAACATCCCCATAAATCTCAAGGATAATTCTTTTGAATTTCATCCAATCCTAGCCTACCATTTAGCTTAGGTTGATGGCTTAGATGGCTAAATTTGATGAATCCTTTGGATAGGTTTCATGGCTAGCTTTGGAAGCTTCCTTGATGTGACTTCATGGCTCAATCCATTAGCTTAAGTGGCTTGAACAGTTTGGCTTGAATTCCTTACCTTGCCACCTTCTCTTATGGCTTATATGGCTAAGGTGGCTTCCATGCAAAGTTGGTGGGAATGCGTGGCTTACTTCATGGGCCAACTTTGACTATCTTTAGCTCTTCTAATCACATCCATTGTTGGTCCACAAGATGATCTTGACCTTTGTTTCTATGTTGGTTTGATGATTTTAGGGCTTTGACTTGATCTTCAATTTCTTTTTGATCAATCTCGACCAATGGATCACCATCTTACTTCCTACAGGAGGTGAAAAAACCTAACTAAATCTTAGACAAACATGATTAATTACATACTTACCTTGGATTGGATTGCATTTTGAACTTACAAAATAACAAATTTTGCTTCATTAGGTCAAACATGCATGTGTTATGAATTTTGGTCTAAAACCATAATTTACCCCCACAAGTTGTAACACATGGGTAACTAATTGGATGAATTTTATGTAAAATTCACCTATCACACACCCCAATCAGAATTTTGTAAGTCCCAAGCAAAACATGTGAAAATTAATTTAAAAAAAACAAAGAAGCTGATACAAAGTGCCACTTTCGTAGATACTCACAATTGCATTTGGCACATGCAACAAGCCCTTGAACCCTAGGTTACCCCCAGTAGATGAGTTAGGCCTTGTGAGGGTTCAAAGTGAATATACACACAAAATTCTATAAGGTTGAGTCCCCTATTTTATCTCAGAGAATCCTCATTTATTAGCATTTTATTAGCTTTTCATAACTTAATAGAGAGGATTGACAATTTTACAAATCATATACATAATAAAAACATTTTATTCTAGTTATTTCTCAAAGTGCATGTGTATGTACAGCCACATAAGTCATAAGTTCTAACTAGATATGCTTGAATTCCATTGGAAATATGTCTTGACCTCAAATCCTCATAGGTATACTCTCAGAAATGAAGCTCTTAGATGAGGATTTAAACATATTTCTCTCATTATGTGATTGAATCGAATAAAGCTAATGGTTCACATAAATTTTTATGTGTTGATGAGACAAAGGAATGTGATCCCTAAGAGTGGATGTCATTACTAAGAATAGTAGGGATATTTTACCTGAGTTCCTACTTCTTATTTTCTCTGTAAGGCTATGTTCCACCTAAAATCCATAGGTCTTTATGAAAAGAAGGGTATAAAGATTTCAAATGTTGAAAATTGAGCAGAGGTCTTCAATGAATATTTATTAGGACACCTTTTGGTTATGTTGAAGTGAATTTCTATTGTATTCTTATCTTTCAGTTTTTCTTTTCTTTTTCTGATACTTTTTTCTATTCACTTTTCTTTCTCTTTTGGATTTCTTAGAAGGACTTCTAATTTTCTCACTTCGTTGACTTTTTTTCCTCTTTTGAACTTTTCTACTAACTATAGTCATTTTGAAAATGGGTAGTGGTTATTTATTTTACAAGTTTTTGTTGGTTAGGGTGAGTGAGGTTAAGAAAGAACGACTTAATAATAGGCTCAAAGGGATAGCTAGTGCTATGGAATATACTAGGTAGGCTTTATGTCTTTGGGCTGAACAAAGGTGGCATATATTAATTCTAAGGTTTCCTAAAGCCTATCAGATTCAATAAATTTTCTAAAAATAAAGCATTTCTCCTATTTATTCTTGATAGTCAACCAAAAAAATGCTAACATGATCATACTAAGTTATGTACATTAAAGAAACTGTTGAATTACTTATAACTCTTTTGAAAGAAGATAGTCTCCAAACTCATGGGGTTATAGGTCTCCACTGATTTTTCTTAGAGCCTCTAAGTTATACCTCTCTATTAGTTATGAATATATGTTGTGTTTAAATAGTTTTTTAGAATTAACTTTCATAAAATGCTTTGACACATGAATAATATACAAAACTAGTTAGATGTATTCCCATTAAGAAGGGAAACAATAGAATTACCGAATTCTGCACATCCAATTCTCATCACGGTAGGGGAACTCTTCCAAAAACATTCCTTTTCTTTTTTTTGAAAAGCTAAAGAAAATTCAAAATTTATATATGCATTTACACCATGCAATGTGAATGAAACATTGTCCCTAATGTTTCAAAACATAGGACCCTACATGATAATCAAATCCAGTTTACCTTATGGACTTCTATCCCATTGGGTGATATTATGTGGCATAAAACTATACCACTTTGTACTATAAAATTAAAAATTTTTTAGTTCAAAACAAGACGTTTCTCTTGACACCTTGTAAGAACTAGCTTTAAGTGGTGTAGTGTAACGACCTGAATTTTCGTAACACATTTTGTAATACATTTTTGAAAGGCAAGGAGGCCTTAGTAATAAAAAAAAATTGCAAAACAAAGCAACAAAAATTATTTTCTTTAGAACTTGTTTTGAAAAACCCAGGTCATCACTTCATACATAATATAAGTAGAGTTTTGTACAAGGTAAAATTCCATTGAAGGAATATACTTTTATTAAATTCTAGAATCCATCAAGCGGTTCAAAGTATAGCCCAGGTATCAATACAATACTTGTCCAAATTACATAATCTAAATTTCAAACCTCACCATACATTAAAAACTCTCAATGCAGTACAATGCTCTCAAATAAAAATAAAAATACATGTCTTCAACGGATATACCCTGATTGATTATTCTTCCAAATCTTCTTAAGTCTTGAGCTCCTAATTCTCCTTCTCTATTTCTAAGATGTTGTAAACATTGAAACATTTACAATATCTCAGCAAGCTATGCTTGGTAGGGGATTCAAGAAGCATAATAATTTGACAGTATAATCCTAATACTTCATAATCCCATAGTTCATAACATACTCATGAATCAATCTCTTTACTTTGTCATATATGTACATCCTTGCACATTCATACGATATACTATGTATAGATATATACATATAGTCAAAACTATGAAAAATAGTTAATGTCTCTGAACATAATCATATCCAGCTTATGTTGAGTTGATAAATCATCCAAATTCTGCTGGAAATGCTCCCTCATTTGGGTAGTATCGGTAATCCATGATTACCCGACATCTCATCATGTCATATCATAAGGCATTTCACTATGCCATGCATCATAATGCAAAAATACTCAAAGGACTACTATGTTGCAGTTTGATCCATACCAGCACGCTCGGATAACTACTTTCATACTCCATGGATACCAAGTGTGGAAAATCATCTACGTCATTTCTATATGGGTAGACAAACTGTCACAGTGGTGGCCTTCACATACTATCCCACTTGATATTTTGTCTCTCCTTAGGCACGGTATCATCATATATATCACATTTCAAAGAGCGGGTGGCAAAACCCTACTACTCTCTTACCATAGCATCCCCAAGCCTATACCTGTTTAAAATAAAACCACAAGCTTCCATGCTTATATGTAAAGTAATCTTTTTACTTATCAGACGTCTTGTCTGTTTATATAATCGTCCTCATAATTTGGTATTCTTATATTGAGGATAGGATTTTACTTCAAACTTAGGGATCATCATTTACAATGAATGATACCCATGTTCTTACAAGTTTAGGGATCACCATTCTATATGAATGATTCCCATGTATTGATTTTTATCTTACCAGACAATTTGTCTGTTTATCTAGGGCTGGAATACCTTCTAATTTCTTATTCACTTAGGGTTTTCCTCATTTCTAACTTAACCATTTCATATGTGTTTTGGTTGGATCAAAAGAGTTTTCAATGGGTTTAATACAAGTATTTACATTATACTTGTCAATATTTCCAAACATAAGATCATGTATACAACATGAACTTCTTATGTAGATGCCTTTATAAAATCCTCCTACCTTCAAGTAGTGATTCATCTCTTCAAATCTATCATGATCCTGATTGACATAAGAAATCTGAAAATCCATACATACTATCAATGCATATACAATTTGAATAATCTTATAAATTTTTTATCCTATCTATATTCTTTGTTTAATCTTGTCCTTTGATATAAAGGATCTAGATCTTTTATCCTATCATGATCTATCTTCCTCAAATAGTGTCTATCCTGTTGATCAATAGATCTGACTATTAGAATTATCTTCTAATCTTTTAGATCTAAGTATTTTCTATTCTAAGTCTTTGTATATTCCTTTCTTTGATCTTGATCTTTTATAGATCCTTTGATCAACAATTTATACTTGTTGATAAAGATTAAGGGCTTAGATCTACTGTCATCTAGTTCTTCTTTGATCTA
This sequence comes from Warburgia ugandensis, assembly GCA_035236585.1. Taxonomy (NCBI): domain Eukaryota; kingdom Viridiplantae; phylum Streptophyta; class Magnoliopsida; order Canellales; family Canellaceae; genus Warburgia; species Warburgia ugandensis. The sequence goes on along the minus strand of CP141131.1, from coordinate 76,725,850 downwards.
AGTTTAATTGTTTGATCATCCATAAGGAGGATGATCTTGGTTCTCTTCCTTGAATCATAATTGATCAAGGGTTCAGATCTCCTATTTGATCTAAGTTGCAAGCAATATCTATATACATATATAGCATCATTAAGAAGCATTGATTTCTTTTCATTGTTCTTGATCATTCAAGATCCCCTGGATCTTGTTTGTTCATCCATATCTTACTTACAATTTTTATTAGGATTAGATAATTTACTAATCATTTATGCTCTTATTATTATTATTCAACTAGTTAATGTTTTACTGGTTGAAGATAACTTATTTTAGCCTAAGTCTAGACTGCTCCTCTTATTTCCAATTGGCTAAGGCTTACTAGCTGAGTGGGTGAAGACAAAGTGGTTACTTCAATCCTCATGTAAGGAGGCATTTACACCTCACAAATGTCAAGAAAAGGTAGGGGAAGAGCGAGGCTCTATTAGAAAACCCCCTTAACCACTATGTTCAGCATTCACTAGAGTGACCTTAGTTCAACCTTTCATAAGGTTCCTATGAGCATGTTAACCCTAAGTACTCTTTCTAATTGATTTTAATTAAGTACATGAACATTTAAAATGTCATTCATGGGGTTTATTATTCTCCTAGTTTGGCCCAAGGATTTGATAATTCTTATATTGTCCTACTAACTATAGCCCTTACTAATATTAAGTCCAAGTCATTCACTCGTCTTAATTGTCCATGAATCTCTATTTCATTAGATTTCATTTTTGGTGATTTATGAATATTGAGACATAACTACTAATTAAACAATTATATCTACTAAATTAAAGGCAATTAAGATCTTGTACTATACTTTGACAATTCAAATAACCATACACTTTAAATCATAATGGAATTGTACATCTATATCATTCTAGGGGCATTCATACTCTAACGTAAATCACATTTACAATACTATTATCGAATAAAAGATTATGAAACTAATTAGATTAAGATTATTAGAAACCTTTACTTATAATCCAACCATTAGATCTTAGATCTTTTCCTTTTAAATCAAGGTTTTAATTAATTTTAGGGCTTTTACTCCATTAAGGTCCAAGATCATATTCCTTTGTTTTTGGTCATATTCAATCCATGATTTCAATGGATTCTATCATAATATTATTCATTCAATCCATCCCAAGGGTCTGATCATACTTGGTCTTATTGATCAAGTGGATCCCTTTGTATTTTTAGGATTTTCTACCATAAAGGGTAGATCCGTCAATTTATCTTAGATCTGTCCAAATAAATCATGGATATCACTTGATTTCAATATTATATCACCAGTAAATCATATCCCTTACATCTGATCATCTCATATCTTGAAGATCATGAAAATTAGAAACTTAATTCTTGAAAACAGAAAGTTTCTGGAATGTTTTTATCAATATTTTTCTTTTAGAAGGAATAGACATTATAAGCTTTCCATAGCTTCTTTTCAATCTCAATTTGGAGTTTAAATGACTCCACAATTGAACTGTGAAGTTCACAGTCGTTCCTAAGGTCTAGATTTGATCTGGGCCTAGCAGAACGGATGGCCTAAATCAATCGGGCAGAACAGTCAGGCAGATGGTATGGTGGAACGGTCACCGCGCACCCGTCACTAGGGTACACACATGGCATGCTCCCACAGGACCGGTGCTATCTCACGTGGCACGCACCTGTGGAAATGCTCTCGCAGGGCACTTTTCCGTGCAGCCTTTCGTAGAGCTTCTCGATAGCTGATCTAATTTGGGAGATCAGACAGTCCATTTTGGACCATCCAATCAATTCTCTTCAATTTAGGGCTCAAACTTAATTAAAAATCTTGAAATTTCTACCCTAGGGGTTTTGGACCTTTCTGGATCTATTGGATGGCTCAAATTTCCATCCGAGCCCTACATCATCCAAAATTGAAGGGTTCTGGTCCTTACTTTATTTTTATAAATTTTAACCTAAAACTAATTTTAGAAAAATAAAATTTAAATAAAATGACATGAAATAAGTATGAGAAGTGTTCCCACCTACCTGATTGGAGAAAGAATGTAGAATTGGAGCTAATTTGAAACAAATACCCTTTGATGATAAGATAGCCCGAGAATCGCTTGTTTTGTGATTTTCCATTGATTGTACCATTGGTTCTTGAAATTGATTTAGGGGTTTTGTAGATTAGGTAGTCTAGGATTGTATGGATGGTGAGATTTGTAAGATTCAATTTGGAATAGAGTGCCTAATTGAATTTAGTTCTCTTGCTCCAATTAGAGAGGCGAGAGAAAGTGCAAGAAGGGAGATTTTTGGGAGTTTTGGAATTTGGACAAGGAATCTAGATCTGATTTTTCAAAATAAGCAAGATGATTTCATGGGAATTTTAAGGAACATTTTTGGAGGTGTATTTATAGATGTTTTTGAATTTTTCATAATTACTTGTAATAATCATGTTTCAATTCTTTTAAATATTAAATTAACATTGGATCATCCACTACCACCTCCTTCTCCACTAGCAGCTAATAGTGGTTTGACCACTCATTACATGTTTTCTAGCCGTTGGATTCGTTTGTGGGGCCCTTGTTGGCCCCATGGGGGTGTGGAAGGACCATTTTGCCCTTCTATGGAGAAAAATCCATTTTATTCTCCCGAACATGAAATTGAGTGTACTTACTGGTGTTGGATTTGTATTTTTGAGTACTTTCTAAATATTGGTGTCTTAGATCTCAGTTATGGTTAAAATTTTCATTTTACCCTTTTGTTCATAAAAATGAAGAAAATTAGGGATTTTTCATCTTAACTTGGAATTGAATGTACTTAGTGTCATTTCGATCAGTTTTTCGAATACATTCATAATTTATAAGTTTTAAATTATGTTTTAATCTCTATAAAGGGAGAATTTCCAATAACCTAATATTGCAGCTCAAAATTTTTGAAAATTCAAACTAAATTGATTCTCTCAATCAATTTACAAAAATTGGGGTTATTACATGTAGGCACTCATCAAATGATGACCCATTGACTGAGAATTCATCCATAAATACAGTAGGAAACCTTTCTACCATGTTAGAGAAAATGCTCAACATACACCTTTGAAATGTAGCAGGTGCATTGTAATGCACAAAAGGCATACATCAATAAATGAAGGTTCCAAAAGGGTAGGTGAAGGTGGTCTTATCCTGATCCTCTAGTGCTATAAGAATCTGGTTGTAACTAGCTGCAATAACTATTTCGGCCAACCTCTCTAGCTTTTGGCCAATAAAAGGGAGAGGAAAGTGATCTTTCCTCGTGACCGCATTCAATTTATGGTAATCAATACAAACTCTTTACCTGGTGGGCATGCGGGTAAGTACTAATTTATTTTTCTCATTTTACTCTACCATGACCCCAAATTTCTTAGGTGCAACCTCAATAGGGCTGGCCCAAGTACTATTAGAGATAGGGTAATTCCATCATCTAAAAGTTTTGGGACTTCATCTCTAACTACATCCTTCATGTGGAGATTAAGTTGTCTTTGAGTTTCCTTAGGGGGTTTTGAAATTTCTTTTAGGTGTTCCTATGCATGCATATGTCTGACCTAATCCCTTTTATGTCTGCTATCGTCCACCCTAGAGCAATTTTATGTTCCTCAAGGACATCTAAAAGCTTACCCTCCTGCTCATTATCTAAATCTGATGCCATTATCACATGTAAGGTTTCATATGAGCATAGGTATGAATATTTCCAATTGTCAGGCACAAGTTTTAGGCCTGGAGATGGAGGTTGCTCAATAGAGGATATGGGAATAGATGCAGAAGGTGAGAGTGGTCCCACCTAAGGACCATACTTGGAGGTATCAATGATTGGAGTAGCCTCCAAAAGGTTGTTTACCTCCTCAATAAACTTGTCTAATGGGTCAGAGATTGACATTGGTGGATGAATGTCGTTAATGAGACACTCGATCAAATTAACATCGTAAGAATCATCGAGGTCTAAATGTTGTTGATCAGCCTTAAAGACATTTAGCTTAACTTTCAAATAAGTTTATGATTGACTTGAAAAGTATAACAAACTTGGTGCACATGTACATAGATAACAAGGCTTGAAATTGTGCACTTTTCTAATGCCTATAACTTGATTCAAAGCAAGAATTAAACATACTCTAGTCCTCTCAAATTACTCTAAGATATGGTGCATGTAGATCCCAAAGAGAATTCAAAAAAGCATGAAAGAACATGAAGATGGAAGCAAAGAATAAGCAAAATAGGCCTAGACCTAAGCCAGAAAGAATGAAAAGAAAAGGGGGAAACAAGATGGATCAAAGCTATTATTCTCTTGGTTGTCACCATAGGAGAAAAGGTAACTTAGATCTTGAAGAACTAAGCAAGATCAACTAGAGATAAGGAAGCAGATCTATGAGTATGAAATTGAAGAACAAAACAAGAGCAAACTATATAATGAAAGTAAGGAATGAAAGCATGATACTAACCTAAAAATGTAGTGCAAAATCAAATGAAAAAAGACTTGAAGAATTCAAAAAAGAATAGCCACAAGAAAACCAAACTCCAAAACCTCCAGTGATCACCCAAAGTAGGATGCTTCTTTCATGGTTTTTCACTAAAACCTCTACTTGAATTTCACATGGAAAACCATGGGAGTTTTATAGAGTTTTGGGTTTCTAATTTGATGAAAACTTATCCTAAGAAGGTGAGATGAAATTATATCTTGGACTTCAAGATAGGAAAGTTAGGAGGAGATTGGAGATAAGATAGAAAGCGAGGTGAGGTGGAATGGCTGGAAATTAGTAAATAAACAACTAAGTTAGGTGGGAGGCACCACTTTTTTTGGAGGTGCCTCCCCCTTGAGAGAAATTCATTGTTTTCATGGGAGATTTTAGATGGACCATGGATAACCATTGGATGGGAATGAAAGATTAGATCATGGAGTGAAGATTGGAAAGTGAATGGTTAAGAGGTGATGAGATGAAACCCTAATAAGCCAGCAAGGTGGGAGATTCCATTTCTTAGGAAGGAGGTGTCTCCCTCCTTTGTTCTTGACCAAGAATTCAAAGGCAATTGGTGGAGATAGATAGGACAATGGGAAAGAGAAATTTTGGTGGAGAAGTCTTTTCTCATTAGTCTACCTGTGTATGACCTTCTTACCCCTCAAAATCTTCTACTTATCCCTTGAAAATCACAATTTTAGTCATAGATAATTTCTTGAAATAATCCTCCAATCATGTGGCTCCATGTGGTGTTATTAATATGGCTTTGTTAGCCGACATTAATGGCACCATGCTTGAGTGGCTAAGTCCCTATGCTTCAAAGCATGAATGGCTTGGCTTACTTTCTTTTGCTTGTTAGACTAGGAAACCTCATGCATGGACGCCATTCTCATGCTAAGTGGTGGAATTGCATGACATTTTGCATGGGCCCATTTTATTCACCTTTGAATCTTCTAATTACCTTCTAGCTTGCCTAATATAGTCTTGAACTGTGATTAAGCTTTGGAATGTTGAAATTTAGGCCTTGGCTTGATCTTTTGATGATGATCTTCAAATCTCACCTTACTTGCTCTTGGCCATTGGATCATCTTCTCAAGGCCTACAAAAGACTAAAAACCTAATTAAATCCTACAAATTTATAACTATTTACATACTTGCTTTGTATTAGCTCTTAAACCTACCAAATATCAAACTTTTGAATTATTAGGTAAGAAATGCATGTGTTATGAAATTCTTGAAAAATGCCTATAATTAATAACATATGGACTACTAATTGGATACTTTTTATACAAAATTGAACACTTGTCATTTATTTAGCTCCAATCGAAGCACCTACTACTACAACTTCTAGCTCAAAGAAAGATGGTGCCTTGCTCTTTGCTTCATTTTGTTCTTTAAATCTCCTTCAAACTCCAGCTAATCTCACTTGGGTTTCCTCCTATCTCACTTGGTTGCAGCTGACATTCACTCCCCGAAGCTTCTCCCTATTTTCTTTAGCTCTTTGTTGTTGCTAGCTCTCCTTTAATCTCTCTTAGTAAAGTCACATGTGCTAGGAAGAGTTCCCCTTACCCAGACCTCTCATTGTTATATAGTGTAAGTAACACGAGAAGAGGTGGCCAGCTATCCCCATGCATGAGAGCAGCTACCACTCTCTTAGTGAATTTTGTAGTGGGGCTGGTTTATGCATGGGATGGCTAGCCACCACCTAGAACACACAACATAAACCCTCCATTTGTATACTACGTTTCAATTGTACCCAATTCTAATTATAACTTTCTAATTGTAATCCCAATTGCATATAAACCCTATGACACAGGGATTAAGCTTCTTGACTCTAATTGTCAAGTGTTCCCACACTCATATTCTATGTGGTGGCCCGGCATGCACTCATCTGATGGTGGATCCACTCTTAAATCCATCTTACTTATTCAAAGTAGTTTCTTGTTCGTTAATGACTTAGCTACTTCCATACACTTACACCTATGTCCAATCACTTGTTCTCTTAGCTTGGTGCACTAACTTAGCATGTTAGTACACCCAATAGAGTGTCTTTTCCATTCCTCACTTATCTGTGCTGGGGTTCTATTGATGGGGCCCTGATGATCCAACCATCCTCATGAAATTAAACATTCAAATATAAATGATGCTTCATCCTCAAGCATCATTCCACTCCTCACATTCTCTTCCATCCTTCAAATGATTTGTTCTTCTTGATAACCATAAATAGTGTTCACAGAGTGAGAAATTAACATAAGACAAAAAGGAAAAAAAAAAAAAAAAAACTTCTTTCTTTTTATAATTGTATTTATTATCCATAATAATTTGATATTTACATATGTTACACATCAATCAAGCTCATCACCACCATTTCAAGATGAAGCGGCTATATCCTTCCACCACAAATGATAAAGTCTCAACTCTGCAAATTGACTAACATGTTAGCCCATGTCATCATTAGTCCAGACCATAATGCAAGTAGTGCCCTCTAGTTGCCCCTTGGGCAACCACCATTATTATTGTGGACTACTCCATTGGCCTTCATGGGGTTACCAAGTGGCCCCAGGCTGAGTCACATGAAACAACATGGTATAATAAGCTCCCATCGAGCAACTCCTGTCTAGCCGATACTAAATTCAGAGAGCAAAGGCCACCCTGCTCATCCTAGCATAGGGTCTCACTAGTGACATTCATTGCCCTTTCAAAAGTGCTCCATAATATGTCATAATTCAACAATAAACACTTGCCCCATAATGAGCTAAAATGCATTCACAAATCCATGCTCCATAATAAGTCAAAATGCATACACAAGTATGTGTTCCATAACAAGCTAAAATGCATTCACAAGTCCATGCTCCATAACAAGCCAAAAGGCATTCATAAGCCCATGCTCCATAACGAACTAAAAATGCACTTGCAAGGGATCATAGAACTAAATGCACAAGTGAAATGGTTCCAATCACCCCCATGGGTGTAACACCATCTTCCACAATGCAAAAATCAGAGCAAAACATGATTCAGTGACATGCACATTTGTAAGAGTTCCCATCAAATTCAACCAACATCCACGTTTGGCCAATGCTTACCATAGCATGCTCCTTAGGGTTAGATGTATACCATCATTTCATTCATCTCTCATTCATTTTCATCAGCACTTTGTATAAAGAGTGTTTGGCATTTAGATACATACATTATGAGAGAATAAGTCATTTAAAATAGACATGACATCATATTTTGAATCAATCCACAAACATAGTGAACAATAGTGCAAAGCATGCCATTTTAAGCAATTTACAATGCACCAAACTTTAGGTATTTAAAGTTCTTACCCTAGTAGATCTAATTTAGGCTCCACACACACACACACACATATACATATGAGAAGTTTTTCAGAAATTTTTTTATCATAGAGTGGTAATAGCAAGGAATGTAAAAGTAATACATAAGCATTCCCCCTTCCACCACTTGTTTCATGCATTGAGCTAGTGGATGATAATGAACATTATAAGGGCTGGTTCACCCATCATTGTAGTTAGTCCAAACTTAGGAAATTGAAAGAACATTCCCACATTATTTAGATCTCAAGGTTTCTAGAGGTCTTGAGCTGTCAAAGGAGAATCAAATTTTAAACATAAAATAGTGGCTAATTACCTCCATCTTTTAATGCACATCTCTGCATGTTGCTACAATGAGCATCTTGTCTATTCTTGTGATTTCTCCCCCAAATCTTCATGTTTTTAAGTGATTATTTTTTGTGATTCATAATTTAACCAATATAAGAAGGTATCTATCAAGTTTTCCAAGCATTAAATGCTCCCAAAAATAGTAGAAACAATTAAACTTTTGGGAGAAATAGCGCCTCATTATTTATTCAAATGAGAAACAAATTAACAAATTTTTTCTCTATGTCTTTCGGAATCAAAACACCACTTAAATCCACCATCTCAAGGCCACTTAAAGTATAATTAATGGTTGTATAATGGCTTTGAATCAAGCCAAAATTTATCATCCAAAGTGGTGAAGAATAGGGTGTGTTCTCCATCCAACAACACATTACATTTTTAGCTACTTGAAAGGTGAAAAAGAAAATAAATCTCCCAATAACATACATGCCATACCATAGGTTTATGATCAGATTTATTAAGAACACCAAGTTTCTATTTACTATTTTACATTGTGCTAATATGACGCATATATCAAAGATCATGAAGATAGATAAAACAAGCTCCAAAACACATTTAAGCAAAGTTGTATGGAATATATATAGATCATTGAGTAGAGCAAAGCCTTATAATATAAAGACAATCCATTCCAACTAAAGTATCTCTCATCCATACCCAAAACATAGGTGTAATACACTTCTATACCATGAGCTAAAGCATACTTACATATTAGAAATCAAATAACACAAAATAGGCTTCTCAGTGCATCGAGAATTAGACACCTAGTGCAATTAAGAATGCTTCCCTAGGAATGAAATTTATTCAATTAGCACGACAGTACAAGTAGGCTTTAGATCTTTTGCTCAAAATAATTAAGCTTCATATTAATTCCATAACATATGCCTAAACATTCATCAAGATCAGAAATCAAGAAGAACTTCAAATCATGCTCAATCTACACCTGTAATCAAAACACTAGTGCATGGATAGCATGAAGAAAACTTGACAAAAGCCCCTGTCAATTTCTATCATTTTGAAAAATCAAACCATGGATCACATTAGGGAAAGCTTATGTTTCCCCCTACCTAGTAAAATTACACAAATTTCTTGGCTGGAACTTCACTCTAACAGCAACAACATGTCCCCTTTGAGCTGGGCATTTCTTCTCTTCCATGCCTCCCTTGCTTCTCTTCTCTTCTCCACTACTTGTCTCCCTCAATCGCTCTTCTTCTCCCTTAGTTTTCTAGCCTCTCTTCTCTGGTTTTTGCTGGTTTTCACTCATCACAAGAAGTTCTTACAAGTCTGGTCGTCAAAAGCTAAATGGGGGAGATGATGATTTCATCCCTCTTTTCACTCTCTTCCATACCCAGCCCTACACTCCACGGTTCATGCAAGACGGCTACTACCTTGCGTCCAGCAAACCAACTGCCACCTCACTTAAATTCAAGTGGAGAGCTGGTTCTTGTATGCATGCAAGGGCTAGCCATCAACTCTACTCTTTTGCCATCACTGGACATACATTATATGTTGTGTAATTCCCATCATTGCACATATACCCTACCTTAGTATATTTCCCATCATTACTTAGCTTGCTTAAGTCTCCTTCCATGCACTCTATCCCACATTTCTAACTACCATGCATGTCATAATCTCATCATCACCTAGTTATTATTCCTAGTGTATCTATTTCAATATATCCTATCTTAAGTAAACATATTTAGTTCATTCTTTATGATTCCAGGTGAACGTATTATTTCCATTGTATTCACACCCACATAGCTAAATAATTATATTATTCATTAATCCACTCTCTTGTCATTTAGTCAACCATTTTTTACTTATTTATCTTTTAAGTACATACACCCATATGATCATATATATATATATATATATATGCAATCAATCTATGTGTCTATTTGTCACACATTAACCACATAGGTGTTCTTCTAATGCATGTTGACACATTCCATTTCACATCTTCCTAACCTAACTAATGCATGATGCTTACACTCTCTTACAACCTTAGGCTAGTTTAATGAGCCACATTATCCATCTCTCACTTGATTGTACCATGCCCGAGCTATCATTTAGTTAATGATCAATTGATGAGAAATAGTAAATAAAGGAAAAAATATCCCAATTTTTGTTCCTAATAATAGTATTAGAATTATGATATTCCTATATATTACACTCTCCCCCCTTACAAATATTTCATCCTCAAAATTGTATAAATACATCACATCAAAAATAACTCTAGAACATCTCTCCCTCTTCTCACTTTCCATCTTCCAAGTGGCTTCCCCATGCGAAGATGATGCCACAAAACCTTGACAAGTGTAATCATCTTAGTTGTCAAAGGCTTCTCCTTTCGCCTCAAGATCTATATTGATAACTCTAAAAGGTGAGACTAGGCTGTAACTTGACTAGTATATGATTGAGAACATGCATGGGATCTAGCACGTACTTCCCTAGCATCAATATGTGGAATACACTATGAACCTTTGATAATTGAGGGGGTAGTGTCAATCGATAGGCAACTCTGCTAGTCCACTCTAGAATCTTAAAGGATCTCATGTACCTAAGGCTCAAATTTTTCTTCAAGCCAAACCTCATCACTGCTCTGGTTGGTGATACTCTTAGAAATACATAATCACCAACCTGGAATACCAAATCTAGTCTGCTCAAGTTAGTGTAGGTCTTCTGCCTACTTTGAGATGTTAGTAAACCCTTCTACACCAATCTAACTTTCTCAGCACACTGCTTTATAAGGTCTGACTTGATGAACTTTCTCTCTCCCACATCACTCCAACATGTAGGTGTGTGGAATGGCCTACCATAAAGCACCTCATAAGAGGCTATGCTAGTGCTAGAGTGATAGTTGTTGTTGTAGGTGAACTCTACTAAGGGTGGATGCTCGTCCCAACAAACTCTCCAATGTCTAATGGTCCTTGTAGATTGGCTATCTATCTATGGATGAAAGACAATGTTAAACCATGTAGAGGTACCTACCCCCTCTCGTACACTTCTCCTGAAGTGAGACGTAAACCTTCTCCCTTGGTTTGACATGATTGTTAGTGGGACACCATGCAAGCACACTATCTCCGTGATATACAACTTGACCAATCTCTCAAGTGATTGCTTCTATCAAATTGTCAAGAAATGGGTTGACTTCTTTAGTCGGTCAATAATAACCCATACTGTAATGACTCAAAAATTTTAAGCTCTTTTGTATCACTTTACCAACTATATGTTTGTTATTTACTAAATTGATATAGATTATTTATTTTAAAAATCAATATATGTAAATAACTACATTAAATTTTCTATTTTAATTAAAATATGAAATGAAAGAATTTGTGAGAAATATCTTTATCATCAGATTCGACTAAAAAAATGGAATCCAATGCCTCAAAGAACGCTAAAAATGGAGTTCGTATGACCAACTTATGGGCTTTTGAAGATGGAGGGTATTTTTGTAAATTGCATTTAAAAATCAAAATAACTTCAAAACGTAGGGTGTTATTTTGATAACGACACTCCGGTCTTCTTCCTCACCGCCTTTCCCTTCCAGCTGGAGCACTACACCGCCTCTGTAGCGTGGTGCCGGAAAAGATGGCGGCACCGCCATTCCCACCTATAAATTTCCTCCATTTCCCCTCTCCCATCAACATGTTTTCCTCACTCCAAACACTTCTCTCTATATTTCCTTCTACCTTAACCAAATTCGGCAGCTTGGGGTTCAGGCGAGCGTCAACAAACCTGCACTCATCAGGAAACCCCCTTTTCGATGCTAACCCACTTCCTTTTCTTCTTTTTCCCTTCTCTTCATCTTCTTCTCCTTCTTCCTCCTCCAGCCATTGCGATTTCCATCAATTTTTTTGACGACAAGGACTTTTTAGTCGGCGTAGGAGAAATCGCACTGGCGAAAAGGGGTGCCATCTCAGGCTGCCTAGGTATGATCCTTTTCCCGCTCCCCTGAATTTCTCTTCTTCATGACCAAATCCATGCTGGATCTGGTGTTTCATGGCCGAAAATCGTAGGAGAAAACCCAGGGTCGATGGATTTAACAATCCATTGAACTAGATGCATCTCGGGGATGTAGCACGTAAGGCATGCCAAGAACGTACCCCCTAGAACAGTCTTCGGGCTCGTGAGGTGTGCGGGCGTGGTCCTGGTTCGAATGGGAAGCGCAAGCGTCCTAAGAGCCATGACGCCCACTGCCCGCGCCATTTGGGCATCATTTGGGCACGTACAAGCGTGCAAGCGTGATCTCGGTTCGACTAGGACGCACACGCATCCTGGGAACCTTGACGCGCGGGCCTTGTATGGACAAATCTGGTTCGTCCTTTGATTTGCAGCACCAAAAATGAAATTAAGGAGGCTATATAACTATAATCTACTATCTGAAAGAACTGTTGTGTTCATATTAACAACGCGGACCTAATGAAACTATAAAAGTTAGGATTAAGGGACTATTTACTATGACTATAGCCTAAAAACTATAGAAATCTCGTAGATTGACAATGTCAAAGATGATCATATCTCATGAATTGATCCATTAGAGGTGATAGGAGATTAATAGCTCAGAATCAACCCTACATTACATGTATCAACCCTTGAATTGTAGATCTGACCATTCAATCAAGTGCAAACCCATTCTAAGCATTAGGATAGGCGATCTATGCAATCTGACCATTCCATTACACAATCTTGATAATCTAACCATTAAATAGTAGATCTATACATGAGATCTAGCCTGGAAAACACATTAAGTAAGGATCTATGATCCTTAAAGGCAGATCCAGTCGTTAATCTATAAATCTAATTAAAAATCTATAAAGGATGGAAAATGATACTTGAATCCTTGTTATCAATTAACATCCAGGGTTTCACAAAGGTGACTCAGGGTCAAGTAATGAAGAATGCGATTCAAGAGACATCAAGGTAGGTAGTCTGATACTTCTAGGTTTTCAAATGCATTTCCAAACTCTTTTTGATTTATTTAATCCTGATGACTGTGTTTAGTATGCTTTCTGTGATTTGATATTCTCATAATGAGTATGCACATTTTCCTTATGATCTTGCACGCAATTGCTTATTTGGTAAATAGTCTTTATATAAGCACTGCATACATGTTTTGGAACTAGTTGCATGAATTGCATGATTTGAGATGATTGAGATTCAGAATACATGCATATTTATGTGCATTGCTCGCATGTTTTGAAACTCATTGCATACATTGCATGATTTATGATGATTGATATTGGGGTTTCATGTATCTATTTTTTTGGGGCTATTGAACCTGGTGGGCACTATGCTGAGAGGTTGTTTATGTACAGGGTTGGCCTCCTAGCCTCTACCAAAGAAAGTGGATGGTATCGTTGCCAAAATGAGATTGTCCCTTATTCTACTGCTATAGTAAATAGGGACAACCACTAGAGGTGTTCACACCACCCTTTTCGAGGACAACCATAATTGTTATGGAGGCTATGATGGGCTAGTCTCTAGATACTGGAGCCACACGATTCCAGCTATGTGCTAATCGTGAGCATAGTTGACCCTATGATTTGAGTTTTATCGATATGCATATCGCATTGAGATGGTCGTATACGAGTACTCATGATCACCCATCAACTTGATATGTTTGCCAACCCATCGGCTTGATGTGTTCGCCGAGAGACCTATGTGCATGATATCTATAGTGATGCTATCATATGCTTTGACCGATTACTAGTTTAAGAATTTTATAATTATGATTAGTTTATGATTCATTATGTGATTACTACTCTATGATTTTCATGATATTTATATTTTTGATTTCTGGATTTCGATAAAAGCTTTTATGATTGAAAAAGGTGTAAGCAAGCTTATGATTTATGCATAAGATGTATGTTTACACAAAAAGAAATTGCGTGATGCTTTACATGGAAAACCTCTTTTGAAAGCATGTGTAATACATGCCGTGTTTTCAAAATAATGGTGTCAGATCACATACTGAGTATGAGGAATACTCACCCCGAATATATTACTTTACAGATTAACTCCACACAGGATTAGAAGAAGCATCAGAAAATGTTAGTGCTACGATCAAGTGAATGAAGAGAAGACAAATATAAATGTAAGTATATGACCTACCCTTTGGACATGTATCTGTAATTACTACTTTTGGACTGCGAGCTGTGACTGGATAGACCTGGGAAAACAACATTTATGATTACCATAATTTTCAAAACTACTTTGTTCATCTTGAAAGCAAATGACACTTGGGGTTTTCAAAATGAAATTAAAATAAAAGATTTTTCCACTACATTGCATTGTTTTTATAAAATTTATTTTCAAATAGGGATCGATCCTGCATTAGGAATTAGTTTTGCATTTAAAAATGCATGTGAAAACCCAGGTCATCACATATACATCATCATGCCCACTAGTATCCTAATAGCCCAATGATGAAATCCAAGATTATGTTGTCCCACTTCCACTCTGGAAGCATAAGAATCTATAACCCCATGGGTCTCTGGTGCTCTACCTTCAGTTGCTAACAAGTGATGCATTGCACTACACAATCGCTAATATCATTCTTCAATCCTTGCCACTAGAAGTGTCTCTTCAAGTCCTAGTACATCTTCATACCTCATGGATGCATGGTGAACTTAGAATGATGTGCTACATTCAACAACACTTGCCTCAAATCTGTAATGTCTGGCACAATGACTCCACGTTGAAACTTCACACCACCATCTGGTCCATTGTCAAACCCATGCTTGCCACAAAGATCTTAGGTCTTCACACATTATTGCAATGCCTACAAGATCTGATTTAAGAAATTGAGTGAATAGTAACACTGGAAATTGCACAACTTGACTTCCTTGTAAGGGCATTTGCAACAACAATCGCCTTGCCGAGGTAATACTCTAACCACCACCTCTACCTCATATTAAGGTCACTCTGAGAGAATAGATACTTCAACCTTTTATGATATGTAAATACATTAAATCTCTCACCATACTGGTAGTGCCTCTAAATCTTTAATGTGAACACATCTGTTGCTAACTCTAAGTCATCGGTAGGATAGTTCAGCTAATGTTATGGAGCTGTCTCCATGCATATGTAATCACCCTACCATTCGACACACCCTAGTCCTTTTCTTGACACATCACCATAAACTACAAACCACCACCTCCTTATAATAAAGACAATATAGGTGTCAATGTGAACATTTCCTTTAGCTCCAAAAAGCTTTTCTCATACTTGTTAGTCAAATGAACCTCTGATCTTTCTTCGTCAAATCTATTAATGGCTATGCAATACAAGCAAAGCCCTCTAAGAGTCATCAATAATATCCCACTTGACCAAGAACACTATTCAACTTACTCACTATCTTAGGCCTCTCCCACTAATAAACCACTTTTCCCTTCACTAGGTCGATTGCAATGCCATCCTTTGATATAATGTGACCAAGGAAATGGACCTATCCAAACAAAATTTGTACTTTCAGAACTTAGTGTCCAACATGTGAGCTTACAAGATGCTCAACACAATCTTCAAGTCCTCTCAATGCTCATCTACACTACCTGAGTAGATGTGAAATTTATTTCATTTTATAATAGGGTTGGAAAAACATATAATATATGTACTTATAAAGTTCCCATCATCATACTGGTTGTTGTTTCTATAACTCTCTTCATATAATTAAATTAAGCATGAGTGCGTGAGTGGGGAATAAAATATCACACTACATGATCTACTGGTCATGGCATGAGCTACTATCAATAACACATATATGTAAATATTCCCTCAATGTTTATCGAGTTATAAAGTATTAATCTTAAACTTACACTCCATAAGTGTTAAAAATAGTTTGATAAAAAATCAGAAAGGCTAGCATGAGTCTAATCTGCCTATCACATATATCATGGATCACATGTCTAAGAGCTTCTCTTTCTCCTTCTCTTTAGCGCTTTACCTAGTAGAAGTCTCTCTTGAAATTGTTGGCAGAGGGGGTAAGCATGAAATGCTCACAAGGAAAAAGATTAATACATACCAGCCCAACCGAAATACATTGCAACTAGTAGTATTGTAATGACTCCAATTTTGTAACATTAAAATCCCAAGTTAGCAATGAAAAGTTCAGTTTTTGAAGATAAGGGTATTTTGATCATTTCACTATTCACCCTGACTGAACCCAGAAATATAGTCCTGAAAATGGTACCATTAGGTGCATCTCGGAACAAGGAATCCAACAAGACCAAAATCACCCAAAACGGAGTTAAAATGAGCAAGTTATGACCCTTTGAAGTTCAGGGGCAAAAATGTAATTTTCACTAAAAACGGATTTAGCCTGCAAAACACAGGGGCCCGTTTTGATACGGGCACCCCTCTTCTTCAACCTCCTAGAGGGTTCTAGAACGGCGGTGATTGGAGGAGAAATCACCACCATTCTGGAGGTTTCTCCACCGCCATTCAAGGGTGGTGAGAACCCCCTCTAGAACCATCTTATAGCTCTATAAATAGAGCTCTTGGGCGCCTCTAATGGCAGCCCAAAAGCTTGGAAAAAACCCGTTTTGGAGAAGCAACCAAGAGGAGAAACGTGGAGAAAAACCCAGCAACGTGCCAGGTATGCCCAAAATCCCTCCAAACTCGTCTTCCCATTAGTCCTAGGCTAAGTTTCCCTAAGTTTTTGCATGAAAATTCATGCAAAAACGGGCCTTGAAGAGTCACAAAGGACCTAGGGACAATCCCTGGGCTGCACTAGTTCAATAGGGTCAAACCAGGGCGTCCCAAGGACACCCCAGTCCCCCAACGAACAACACGGTCCGCATTCGAGAGAAACCAGCGGGCGCGTCCATGAACGCACCCGCAAATCAAAAAGACTGGCGGGAATCCAGCGCATTTGCAGACGCGCCCGCTGAGGCGCATGCTGCTGACGCGCAACGCGTTAGCGTTCTGGGATTCCACCTCTTAAAGTCCTTTATGTACATGTGATACTAAAAAGCTTATAACTTGAGATATAGGACTCCGATTGAGGAGCCGCGAAAGGCGTTGTGTCCGTGTCGATGATGCAGACACATCCAAATCTTAAAATATCTGATCAAGGTCCAATCTAAGGTGGGCACGACCCTTAGACTATGGTAGTGGTGCGGGGCCACTAAATCTTTGTAAACTTGGTGATACCAAGGCCCAATTAGGACCTTAGGACACCCATAGGCATGGGGATGAATCCTTAATGCCTAAGTAGTAAGACCAACCACTCTAAAACCTATAAGGATAGGCCAAACTAACCTTGATTCCCCAAACCATGTTCAGGAGCATACGAGGACGAGGGGATTAGTGCGACCTAGCCAGGTAGGTGCTCTATTGCTACTAGACTTTTAAAAAGAGCCATGATTGTTTTGAGAATGCATGTTTTAAGTATACGTATATGACTTGTTTAGCATGACTTATTTTATGACTTGTTTAGCATATAAATGAATTCAGCATGCATATGATTAAATACATCATGCATAGACATGCTTTGCAAACAATTGCATAAATTGCATAATTTGTGAGCATTGAGTTCTTAAAAGATTGCATGTCCTTGAGGGTTACCAAAAGACGCTAGAGTGCCCAAAAGACGCTGGGCAGGCAGTTGTAAAGGACCCAAAGAGGACAGGTTTTGAAAAAGAGGTTTTTTGCTTGTTTGATTTTATATGTTTTGGGCTAGTAAGCTCGTGGGCGCTATGCCGAGGGGTCTGGGTTGGCCACCCAGCCTCTACCACTACTAGGTGGAATGGGTACCATGCCTAAAAAGGGCATGTCCCTACGTCTACTGCATGTGGTACAGGGGGCTACCATTGGTGTCACGGCACTGGGTCGATGTGTCATATGCCCCATGGAGGCTATGACGTTGTGTCCTCAGGTACTCGGGGACCACACGGCGGTGAGGTCGTGGGCATAGTTTGGGCTCTATAGTTTCGTGGACTTACTTGCATTGCATATGGTATGATATGAGGTTGGTCGACCATACCATACTAGATATCCATGAGTTGGATTCAATGAAACATCTTATGCTCACCATTATGTTACAGTATATATATGATACTTTCGACTTGGATTATGTGATTTCCTTAAGTCGTCAATATTCCAATTCGATGATGTTTTTTTATCTCGATATTGAACTTGAGTGTTTAGACATGCACATGTTTTGAAAGAGCATATAATTTTAAACACAAAGTAAACACTTAAGGGCAAGGAACGCTTGTGAGAAAAGACACCCAGACTAAGTGCAAGTAAGTAAACCCCTACCTTATCTTTCAATGTTACTTGATTTTAGTTACTCTTTATAGCTAAGGCTGTGGCTAACACTTTCTTGTGAATAGATTCAATTTAAAAACTATGCCATGGCTAGGTAATTGAAAAATGTGTTTTGACACTCGGGGTTTTATACAAAATATTATTTTCCAAAACAAAAGGATTTTCATGCATTTCATATTTATAAAACAAGAGATCTCGCCTTTTTTATCAAATTTGCATCATATAAAACCCAGGTCGTCACAAGTATACACATAAATATACATATAGCTAGGTACATAGATATACATAAGAACTAAGCTTACATGAGTTTATTAAGGATTATCCAGATGAGCTATGTTCATCAAAAACATTTACGTTAATATTGCATGTAAACCTCTATCTATGTTTAGTTCATTTAGTGTACAACACTTACTTGAATGGGTGTGATCATGAAACTCAAGACGTTAAAAAGATGCATTGGCTATTTATCCAAGAAGCTCAAATACAATGCTCATGCATAAACCAGCATCCAACTAAACCTTAGAATGTAGTAAACCATAGTCTATGCCTCTTGCAAAAGGATGCATGTCAAAACCTCAACATCAAATCAAGTGAAAACTTGTAGAGGTAAAATACAGGTGGCATTTGGTCCTATCACTAAGATGATGGCATATTGTCCTACCAACTATACAGTGACATACAGTCATGTCACGATGGAATGGGTCTAGACACTCAAGAGTGAATGGAATGCCCAACATGATCACATAATCCAACTCTTATGCTTGTAGGGTGCTACCATCACCAATAGGTAACTACTGTCATTGTACATTACTCCATATACCATGTGGTCTCTTCACCAGCCGTCATGGTGGCTACCATCTATCTGAGAAGCAGTCCCCATGATAGACTTTCCTCAACATTTTTTCAACTTGATACCAAATAAATCAAAGGGTAATGACCAACTACTCCAACCAGCATAAGGTCTCGGAACTTATAGCTGCAAGTAGCAAGTCTGCCTCAGAAGTTATGCTTGCTTTAAAACACTTGCCCAATCAATCTGTAGGACTTATGCCTAGTCATGGAGCACCAGCCCAAAACATTAATCAAAACATAACCACAGAACTTATAGGCACTTGTAGAGTGCTTGCTGAAACCTCAATCAAACATTATGCAGGAAATCAGGTTGTTGTAAATCATTCATGAAAATTTGAAATTCCTGATCATTAATCATCAATTCATGACCCATGAGGTTTTCCATAAGTCTATCATGTATACTTCATGACTTACTAATTTATACGTGTTGTTAATTTTGTCAAGTACTATGGAGTTATGACTTGGCCTAGGTTAATATATGTTATCAACCACTTTCTTGGCTAGGACTCAGTGTAATTCTTATTTTTGTCTTGTTTACTTATACTACATTTTATGTAGCCCTAGTTGTATGAGAATAATGTTTGCATAGGTTTCATTCTAGGTTGTATTCATAAGTAGTGAAGAGTCTAAGTTCTCATCTTTGGATTTGATTTCTCTATTAATGGTATACCTTGATTTCACTTACGTTCATAAGAGTGGCTAGGTGGATAGAGCTATTTATCCTTAGGTTATTGTAATGTTACTGCTATGTTTTCCACAAGTGCACAGGCAATTGTAATATAACTAATGCAAGTATGGCTTGATCCCATAGGGACTCACTTTAAATGGAATAAAGGTTCAAAACTATTCAACTATCAAAAGTTATAGAATTTCCAGTTCAAAAAGAAAGAAAATCAAACTAAATAACATGAAAAATCTACTTCCCTAGCTTAATCACTATCAATTTCTTCAAATCTAGTATTCTTGAAGTTGATCAACCTTCATCACTGTCTTCAATAGGTCCTTTATTAAAGATCTGCTGGTTGGATTTGTTAGATTCCTCAAAATCTTAAAGATTTGGAGTAAATGGTGATTTTGGGATTTGGATGGTTTAGATCACTTTTTAGATTTCATATTATTGACATTAATTAAGTTCATGGAAGTCCTAAGAATAAATCTAGAAGTTAACTAAAAATCATAGAAGAAAAAGAGGAGAATTTGAGAAAAGCCTTAATCAAACTGGTTTGGATTGGACTGTTCGTAGAAATAACTGAGAATAGCACTGAATGTGGATAGCAGAATAAGGATAAGAATAAGACAAAACTAGGGATGTGGATGGAATTAAGCAAGGGACTCACATAGAATTTTAATTAAAGTGGGAAGGACAGAAGTGGATTTTTTCTAGAGATTTGGTTTTAAACAAAAAAGAAATAGGGGGAAGCTGGTGGAGATGATGCTAGAGTAGAGACTAACAAAGTAGAGAGGAGATCTACAAGTGAAAGGAGATGAACACTGGTGCTAGCAAAGAGTTGAGGCAGATAGGAGGACTGGTCTAGAAACTAAGAAGATGACGGATCTGTGTTGGGCTAGCCTAGTAGTGACGACGACGCTGGAGGAAGCTCAGCCAAAGAGGGAGAAAATGGTACTAGAAGGAGGAGGGTGAGAAGAGGGTGTGATGACAAGGTGTTACTCCGGTAGAAGGGAGGAGCAGAGGATACAAAATAGTCTAGTGATTGTTGGGTGATGACGGAGCTGGAGAGAATAGGGGTGATAGGAGAGGTATCGCCTGTGTTGTGAAGCAGAGATTGAGATGGGCAAAGAGAGGGTGCTAGGTTGAGAGATGAGGTAGAGAAGGTGGGCCAAAAGCTAGAATAGAGGGGAGCAGTCCGTTTGTGACAAACAAAGGGGAGGTTAAATGGCGAGCCCAAGAGAGATTGGGAGTGAGGATTGGCCGGTGCTAGATTGGTGTAGCTAGAAAGAGGAGTAGAGTAGAGGGGAGGTGGGGCTAGCAAGCAACAAAGGATGATGTCGAAAAAAGGAACGACCCGAGAGAGAGAGTGGAGAATGAAGGAGAGGGAGAGGGTGTAATAACCCCAATTTTTGTAAATTGATTGAGAAAAATCAATAAAGTTTGAGTTTCAGATATTTTGGGCTGAAATATTAGGGTTATTTAAAATATACTTTTTATAAAAGTATAATCAAATAATAAGATATGTAAAATTGAAATTAAACTCAGCAAACCCTTCAAAATGACTGTAAGCACGACAAATTTCGAATTCGGATAAGAAATCCTTAAGTTTTTCAATTTTTTGGACAAAGGGTAAAATAGTAATTTTACCAAAAAAAATCAAAATATTCCAAAAATCAAAATATGAAACATCAAAATTTAGAATGTACTAAAAAATACGAATCCAACGCCACTAAGTACACTCAAATCCGAGATCATGGGAATAAAACCCAAAGTTTTATGCATAAAGGGCAAAACGGACTTTTTACACCATGTGGGGCCCACATGGGGACCACCACGTCCCCAACAACCAATTTGATCAGCAGCCCATGTGAAACATGGGTCAACAAAGATCAGCTAGTCATGGGGAAGAAAAGTTAGGCATGGGAGCATTGAAGACTTTCATGTCATTTTATATTAAAAAAATAACATATTATAATCATGGAAAAAGACCCAAAATGCCTATAAATACAACCCCAAAAATCTTCCAAAAATCCTCATAAAATCCCCACGAAATTAAATTCAATATCCTTGAAAAATTAGATCTAGAATCCCTCTCCAAAACCCCAAAATTTCCAAGAGTTAGATCTCTTTCCAACTTGTTTTTCTTTTTAGATTAGAACAAGAGACCTAAATTCAATTAGGAACTCTGTTCTAGATCTAATTTGATCAATTCCACCGTCCAAAACATCCCAACACATCTATTCTACAAAACCCCCAAAGAAATTTCAAGATCCAACGGTTCAAATAACGGTATTTGCAAGAAAGGTGGATTTTAGGCTATATCTTCATCAACAAGGTATTTTTTTAAATTGGGCATATAAATGAGGTTTTCTTTCCAATCAAGTAAGTGGAAATCCTTTTCATATATTTTTAGTATTGTTTTATGTAATTTTTATTTTACTGTAATTAATTTTGGTAATAAAAAGGTAAAAATAAAGTAAACAATAGAACCCTTAATTCATGATGATAGAGTGCTCAGATGAAAAATCTGACTCCACCAATCAATCCAAAATGGTCCAAAACCTCTAAAGTAGAAGTTTCAGAAAGATCTGAGTAGTTTTGGACCCTCAATTGAGAGAGATTAATTCTGGTCGGCCTAGATCAAATATGGACCCGAGGAACGGCTGAAAACTTCAATTTAAGATTGTGGAGTCATATGAACTCCAAATTGAGATCAGAAAGAAGATATGGAAATCTTGTAATGTCTAGTTTCTAATGAAGTCATAATATTTCTAAAATTTATTTTTGTATTTTTCTGTATTTTGGAAATAAGTGTCCAATTTCTAAGATCTTCAAGATCTGAGGTGATCAGATCTTGGAAATTTATTTTAGTGATGATATAATAATGTAATAAAGTAATATCTATGGTTAATTTGGACAGATCTTGGATAAAATAGGGGATCTACCCTTTATGGTAGAAAAACCCTAAAATAAAAAATAAAAAAATACAAAGGGACCCACTTGAGCAATGAGATCAAGTATGATCAGATCCTTGGGATGGATTAAAGGGATGATATTATGATAGAATCCAGTTAGATCATGGAGGAAATGTGACAAAATCAAGTAGATATGATTTTTGGATCTTAATGGATTAAAAGCCCTAAAGGTAATTAAAACCCTTAATCTAAAGGAAAACACCTAAGATCTAATGGTTGGATCATATTTAAAGGTTTATAATAATCTTAATAAAATTATTTTAATTGTATTTTATTGGATATAGAAGTGTAAATGTGATTTATGTTTTAAGTTTTAGTTGTCTTTAATTGGATATAGAAGTGTAAATGTGATTTATGTTCTAAGTTAGAAAGGATGATAGTGTAATCTTTAAATTTTAGTATGATATGCCCTAAATGAGTAATTTATTAGTAGATTTGATTATCTTAGGATCATGTTAGTGTAAATTAGGATTTAAACATGATTTCATTATAATAGAAGATGTGTTTCATAACTTAGGATCATGTTAGTTTTATTTCACTAGCTTAAGTTACATTCATAGGAAGAATGTTAGTATATAGTTGTTAAACTTATATTTGATTTATGCTTTCAAGTTGATGATTTACTTATTGTCAAATTTTATTCAATTGTTAAGATACAAGGAGCATAAATCACCAAAAATGTAAACTAATCAAATATAGAAATTCATGGACAACTAAGATGAATGAATGATTTTGACTTAATAAGGGCTATAGTTAGTAGGACAATATAAGGAATGATTTATCATTTCCTTGGCCCAAAGTAGGAAAATAATGAACATCCATGGATGACATCGTGCATATCCATGGAAATTAATTTAAATCAATTAGAGAAGGGACTTAAGGTAAAGAGCTCATAGGAACCTTGTCAAAGGTTGAGCTAGTACCACTCCAGTGGACTCTAAACATTGTGGTTATAGGGGGTATACAAGAGCCAAGTGCTTTTCCCTCACCTCCCATTGACGTAAGAGAGGTCTAAACGCCTCCTTACATGAGGGTTGTATTAACCACTTTTTTAGCAGACTTTAACTGGTAAGTACTGGTCATCCTGAAATAAGGAGGAGTTGTCTAGTGATAGGAAGAAATAAATTATCTTCAACCAAGTAAGACACTAACTGGTTGAATAATAATAATAAGAACATAAAAGGTTAGTAAATTACCTAACCCTAATAAAAACAGTAAGTAAGATAAGGACGATCAAACAAGATCCATTAGATCTTGGATGATCAAGAACAATAAGAATAAGAACACTATATTGTACTTAGTATGTATGTTTAGTAGTATACTTGTTATAGTTCATTAGATTAGATAATCCAAACCCTTGATCAAAGGTGATTCAAGGAAGAAAACCAAGATCATCCTCCATAGGGATGATCCAAGAACTGAACTTAGATCAAAGAAGAACTAGATGATAGAAGATCTAGGACCTTGATCTTTATCAACATGTGTAGATTGTCAATCAAAGGATCTATGAAAGATCAAGATCAAGGAGATGAACATACAAAGACTTAGAGATAGAAAAATACTTAGATATGAATGATCTAAAGATCATTCTAAACATCAGATCTAGTGATCAATAGGATTGTTCATAATTTATATATTGACAATATGTATGGATGTACAGATTACATACATCAGTCAGGATCATGGAAGATTGGGGAAAAGAGATCAATCCTTAAAGGTAGGAGGATTTGATGAATGCATTTACATGAGTTATTCATGATTGTACTCATGATCTCATGTTGACAAGAGTAATGATAATACTTGTAGTAAATCTCTTGAAAACCTTATGATCCACCAAACACCTATAAGATGGTTAAGGACTAAACTATAAGTGAATAGGGAACTAGAAAATATTTTAGCCCTAAGTAAACAGACATATGGTCTGATATATATGAAATCTATTTTACATACAAGCTTGGAGGCTTGTGAATTTGTTTTAATAGGCATAAGCCTAGGGGATGCTATTGCTAGAGGAGTTATGAGGGTTTGGCCACCCGCTCCTTGAAATTTGATGATATGATGATACCTTGCCCAATGAGAGGCTAAAAGTCAGGTGGTGGCAATTATGGTAAGGCCACCACTGTGAAAGTCTTATCCCCCATACGGGCAGTGACATAATATTTTCCACCGTGGTATCAGTGGTGAACAGGGCAGTTATCCGAGCGCGCTAGTACGGATCAGACTGCAGCATAGCAACCTTTCTGATTATTTTGCACTATGATGCATATGAGAATAGGAATAGTGAAATGCCTTATGTTATAGCATAATGAAATGCTAGGTAATTGTATATTACCAATGTTTCCCAAGAAGGGAAATTCCCAGTATGAGATTAGCTGTAATACTAAATTCTCAAAATGAAGAGAATTGATCAGCTTAGTTGGGAATGATATTTGACTATTTTCACGAATTTAACTGGTTTACTCATGAAGGGTATGTATGTATATAGATATACATAACTTACAAAGTAAAGAGTATGTTTAAGGATAATGAGATTATGAAGTATTGGAATTACATTGTCAATGTTATGTTTCTTGAATCCCCTTCCAAGCATTGCTTGCTGAGCTATTGTACTTGTTGCAATATCTCAGATCCAGGGAAGGAGAGTTAGGAGCTGAAGACTATAGAAGACTTGAAGAGAATAATCTTCAAGGTATACCCTTGAAGAAATGTATGTTTATTTGTTGAGAGTTTTATTGTATGGTGAGCTTGAGTTTTGGATTATGTAATTTGGACCATTATTGTACTAGATTTGGCTATACTGTGAACCACTGGATGGATCCTGGAGTTTAATAAAAGTATATTCCTTCAATGGAATTTTATTTTGTACACAAATTGTACTTATGTTATGTATGAAGTGGTGACTTGGGTTTTCAAAACAAGTTCTAAAGAAAAGAATTTCTGCTGCTTTGTTTTGCGAAAAAATTTTACACTCTTAAGGGCCCTGCCTTTCAAAATACTTTACAAATCATGTTTTCAAAAACCCGGGTCGTCACAGAGGGGGTTGAGATAGATGAGGGAGAAGGGAGAAGGGAGAATGAGAAGAACATGGGAAAGAGAGGGAGAGTGAAGGAGAAGGGGAACATGGGAAGAAGGGGAGTAGTGGTCTGCCTATGGTCCAGCCAAGAGGGGGAGGTTGAGAGAATGAGAAAGAGGTAGAGAGGAAAAGGAGAGAGCTGGATAGAAAGAGAAGAATGAGAGAGGGAGAAGAGAGGGAAGAAGAGAGAAGTGGGAGAAAGGGTTCTGAATTGCCCTGTACGGCCAGCCTAAAAGAGGGGTTGGTTTGCTCTTTTCAAAGTACCCAAAAATGGGGAGGTGGTGATTTCCTACCCACCACCTTCTAAATTGGTTTTCCACTTTCCTTCTAGCTTAGTTTCCTCTATGTAGACTTCCAACTAGGGGGACTGTCCAAATCTTTTCCATATTTTTCTTTAACACAAAGTTTCTTTTAAAGATCCATTTCATCTACATCATTAATCCTTGATGGGTGATCTAGAACATTGAAATTCAATATGGGCCATCCATGCCTCTTTTGGTTAATGATAAATTGTAATGATCATTTGACCATTGATTTTCACAAATTAATGATTTGATGGTCAATTGGAGCTAAATTCAAAATCAAGTTAAATTTTGCAAATTTGAATGGTTAGATAATCTAATTGAACACTAAATTAGGGGTATTTGGACTAAAATTTAACAGTTAACAGTTACTTACCTTATGTCTTAATTAGAAGGTTTATTGTGGTCCAAATACAAGCCAATACATGTCCTTGCCCATCAACAACTTCTTGCACAAGTTTGGCCATCCCATTTGGAAATCTTATGCATTCCTAAGTTAACCTAATTTAAACATTTAAATAATCAAAATAATTAGGTAATGACAATGATACTTCATGAGAAATACTCAAATGCATGATTTCAAGTCATCATTCCAACAAACACACTCATGCTATCCAACTAAGAAACACATTCTACATGTTAGCATACAACTTGGTCTCAAGGCTTAACTAGGCAGTTCATATGAGTAATAACATATGTTACCGGTTGTAGAATCAGTAATATATAATCTCAAGTAGTTTATTCTTACAAAATAATAGCCTAAGTTCACACAAAGGCAGTACGTCCTAAGGGTATCCTTGCCAGTCCGACAATGTACTCTTATTTTGTAAAAGTTAAGAGCAGTCTAACAAATGCCTTAACTTGCTTCTATCAAGTCCAAATCATCAAATTTCTTAGTGTTAAGAGTGTACAATGGGTCTGGAATAAAATCACTCAAATTAGATAGGGTTTGCTCATATTTAAAGATTGGTATTCAAAGATCCATCCCTGCAGGTCTAGTAGGAACTGTTTGCACTACTTCTTACCGAGTTCCATCCAAATCCTTCTGTCTAGAGTTTTAGTGGTAAAACACTAATGTTACTAACTAGGATAGATAGTAAGTTACTTATATATACTATTTTTAAGTATGAAAATGTCCCATGTAGTTCAGCTACGACCAAATATTTCTAGGTGTAACTTTGCTGGTCCAAAAGGGTATACTTAGATGTTCTATGCAAAAGCAAGGTCAAAACATAACTCGATTCATTGGAAATTTTCCTATTCTAGAAGGTTAATAACATGATCAATGTTGTACAAAGAAATGCGGATATGTTCAATAATATTGGATAGGGATTTGGCCAACCCAAGGGTTGAGTTCATTACATGCACTCCTAATGGTCCAGTAGGGGTGTGTTTTACCATCCCACAAGTTATGCTTATCTTTGGTTTTATTTTAATGAAGTTTTCATTCACATTTTGACTATAATTAATGGAAATAATAGTCAATAATAGGTCTAGGTTGATCATATATGAATTTGATGGAAAATTAGCAAACCAAATAGTGCAGAAACAAAATGTACCCCTATTGGTCCTGAAGGGAACCTTTCACGAATGACCTTGATCTCTATCCACATTTGTTATCCAAATTATGTGAGATATATTATGTATTATGGTATCCTAACACAACATAAAAAAATTCCACTTTTAATACGCCACACTATAGTAGGGAAAACAAGTGCTAAAATAGGGTAAGAACAAGGTGCTAATTTTTTGCTCGATTATGCAGGAAATGAAATTATGTCTTATCTCAACCCTTTTTCACCTACCAATTGCAGGTGTTTTAACTCCAATTTAAAATTACAATTAGGCTAGACATTTATCTCCAAATTAACTATGGTAAACAATGGGTATACACTGCTCATCATGGGGAAAATGCAAGGGCATTTCCAGCAGGAGACTCCCCATGTGTTTCTGCCTCTATGAGTAGTCCATGATTTTGAGATTTCTTGAACACATATCATATAATTCATAAACAAAAGCCTACTAATATGCATGGAGATTCCTAATAAAAAAATTCAAGAACACACATGCTTCATCATGTTTACAAGCAGTGGACAAATCCAGCATGACCATAGCAAAAACAACTTTTAAAATTTTCCTAATTTCCTAGAATTTCAAGGCTTAAGCATGGTTTATGTTGAGTTTTTCACAAGTGCACGTGCTATTTTACTATAGCATATGCAAGTATGGGTCGATCCCATAGAGACTCGCTTTAAGAATTTAGAGTTTTAATGAAATTTAATTATCCAAAAATTGAAATTAAATGACATAAATTAACAAAAAGTACAATTAGACTTTAGATGTGTTTAATCAATGAAATTATAGAGGCCTAATCCAAAAATACAAAAATATAACTAAAGAAACATGAAAAATCGTCTTCCCTAGACTGATTAGCATGAAATTCTTCAAATCTAGTCTTTTAAACTTCAATTAGCCTTTATCAGTCTTTTACTGGTGCTTCCGATTGATGATCCACCAGTTGTTTTAGCAGATTCTCAATAATTGCAAAGATCTGGTCTAGATAAGAAATTTGTGTTTTAACAGCTTAGATCTAATTTTTGATTCTAAGATTGAAAATTGGGAATGATAAACATGCTATAAAATTTCCTAGAATCCAAATTTGAATGTTAATTGAAAAATCAAAATTGAAAAAGATGAGAAATTGAAGATATCATGAAATTAAATTAGAACCATTGATTTAGTTAAAGATGGATAGATAAAAAAATTCTTAGATTAATCAAGAATAAGCAGAACAAAAATAACAGAACAAGAATAACCCAGACAATTGAAAGTTCCCTAAATTTCTTGTAAAACAGACAACTAATGTTTTCTCTTATTGCTGTAGAAATTCTTTAGAAACTTGGCAAAAGGAGGGGTGTGGCATTAACTTATCAAAATTATTTTCTTTCTTAGCCATTTTTATCACTAACCAAATTGAGCCTTTGGAATGTAATGTGGTTTAAGATTAGGATAATGAGAAGTAGGAGGCAGTTGTATCTTCTCTTTTACCTTCTTATTCTTTTTAGGGCATTCTTTATCCCCAACTTTTTTAATTTCCTTAATCAAACCTACTTGATTATCTATTATTTTTCCACTCCTAAGGGTAGCTATGGATTGTATTTGATCATGAAATGTGTGCTCTCATTAGAAATTATGCTAATCTCATATTGACCCCTTAGGGCTGAGATCAAGCGGATTAGGACATTGTTCTTGTTCCCTATTAGAAAATGCAGTAGCAAGTGAACCCATTTGATACTCCAACTATGCAACAGATTATGATTGGGTCTACATTATTTGTTTAACATCATTATGGTAATCTTCTATACACTGCATAAACAAACTTAGGGTCTCTTCTATAGATTGTTTCCTCTATTGTAGAGGCAGCTACTTTTGTGGTGCATGTTGCTATTGACCTGGAGCTATTGGAAGAGGTTGAGTATGAGGTACCTCAGATGATCCTTCCTAATTATTTTGATACCATGAAGAATTAGGATGTCTAGCTGATCCAAGATTGTATGTCTTAGAGTATGGATTATTGGTGCTAAGATTTCTGAATGCATTTACTTGGTCTAAAAAGTTCTAAGGGAATCTAGAGCTGGAGGGGCATGAAGCGGTACAATGTATTGTGTTAGAACAGATTGAATAAACCTTAAGTTGAGGTTGCATAGTGGATTCTCTAGCCAATGCAACTTCTCTTAATTTACTAAGATGACTATCAATCATATCTATCCTATCTGCCAGTATGTCAATTTTGTTAGATTGGTCAGGAGTAGCCCATATCTCATATATATTGCCTTTCCTTTGAGGCTATGGAAACCATTCTGTTAGAGTATAATAATTACACTCCTAAGAATTCTTAGATAAAGTTTCAAAGAAGTTCATATCTCCACGTCACTCTTTGTCCAGAGTTCCCCACAACTAGTGGTAAATTGTACATCTTTTCTGCTGGATTAGACCTTCATAAAAATATTCTATATTTTTTTCATTTCTCAAAACCATGGTGTGGATACTTGGTCCTTCCACCTTTCCTAGATTTCACAAAAATGCTCACTCTCTATCTGTTGAAAATTTATGATTTTTCTAGAGAGAGCATTAGTTTTGTGTACAAGAAAAAATTTGGTCAAGAATTTCCAAGCTAATTTTTCCAAAGTAGTTATGGACCATTTAATGAATTCGACCATGCCTTCACTTTATCCTTTAAAGAGAAGGGGAATAGAAACAACCTAATAAAGTTGTCAGAAAATCTTTAGTATTTAAATGAGGCACAAAAGTTAGGAAATTAATTGACATGAAGGTAGGGATCCTCTTTATCTAAACCATCAAAATTTGGTAGAAGTTGGATGACATCTAATTTTAACTCAAAGTACTGTGCATTAGTTTCTTATAACTCTATACATGATAGGGAGTTAAATTGTACTGGCATTGAATAATCTCTTAAGGGCTTAGCAACTAATGCTTCATTGACCATAGTTTTGGAAAGGGTTTCTAAATGTTCTCGATTCTTTTGAGCTTGCTTGAGTTGAGTCAACTTCATAACAAAGAAAACAAGTTGTATACAATGAAAGACTAATTTTTTTTTTGTACTTAGTGTAGGGAAACCTAAACTAAATAATGCAACCTATATGCAATATGATGCCAAGAAAAAGACACAATCAATTGTAAGCCTGTTTAAAACAAGCAATAAGGATAATTTTTATTTAATTTCTTAGGGAGAGTAGCTTTTAGGATACTTCTAACCTAGGTAGCTTCACCTCTCTTTTACACTTGTCCTGATGCTTATGAGTTAGATCCTACCTTGATCAACCACTTCACACCTTCCTCAATTAGCCGTACAAGATCTGAGTCATTGCATGTGTTGGTAGAGCTAGTCATTTAAATACCAACATAGTCAATTAGATAGGGGCCATTGCAGTGAGAATAGTTTGTCTCCTTCTAAGAGAGACCTATGAGCTCATAAGTTGCTATGGTCTCTTCAAGATTGATTTTAAATTAACTATTGGGGCTAGGGGTGCTCATCACGTCCACCGTTGATCTTATAAGGGTGAGATCCTTTACAAATTCAATTAACCTTCCCCATGCAATTTGACCAACATATATTTACTCAAAGCATGTAAGTGTGCTCCAATATGCAAGAAAAGTAATAAATCTAATGCAAACCCTAGAATGAAAAAAATCAAGGAAATGCTTCCTATACCATCTATGTTACCAACAACAATTCAAAATTAACTAATTATGCAACCTAATCTAGGAAATGGAATGAAGGGAAGAATAGCTCACAATGGTGTCCTAGAAATAGTCATCTTGTATAAGGTGGTCCATGTACATGCCACCTCTTCTAAATTAGGATGGCCCACCCTTAACTTATATTATTACAAGGCTTTATTTTAAATTTAAATCAATCACAATGCATAAATTTTCTTAAGCATGTCCTCATTACAATCCACTCAAATGTTAAAAAATAAAAAATGAAAACAATCCTAAGGTCTTCCTCCATGTCTTTAGTCTTCTTAAAATTCCTGCACAATTAAAGGCAAAATATCAAATTTAGGAATAATGGAAGTATGCAAAATAAAAGAAACTATCCTATACTCAATTCTAAGACTACAACTAATGATGAAGCATAGAAAACTTAGATTCTAATTAAACCCCATTGCACGTACCAGGAATGGTACTAAACTTGATGCATCTTAATAATTACCACAAGTGCACAACTTTCTTGGAGTGTAGAAATGACAAATACTAGTTGATCCTAGAGGACTCTATGATTAACAAGATTTAATTAAAATCAAATTGCTTTACTATAACCTATTCAATCAAGGAAGGAAAGGAAAGAATTTTATACTAAACAACTAATCTAAGAAAACTAAATCAAAGCATGTAAGCTAAAGCTACGAAATAAAAGTAAGAAAAATACTTAAACTAAACTAAAGCAAATTAACAAAAAGAAAGCAAATGAAACTAAATTAAAACTAAATAAGGAATGAAAAAGATAATTTCATTAATAAAATTCATTACAATTAGAAGGAATAGAAGGACTAAACAAAACAAAGTAAGAAAAGAAACTTCCTTGAAGTGGCTACTATTGTAGTCCTTTGTTGTGTCACCAAATAAGGCACTTTACACATTCTGTTCTTTCTTTCTTAGTCTTGAACTTTACTTTATGCCTTCTTATTGTGTCAATCAAGAAGTACCTATACACACAATTAACCCAAAATACACTAATCTACAACCAAGCTTTTCTCATCTCATTAACCCACCACGCCCCATACCCAATGTTTCTCAACCATGATTTTAGGATTTAGAAAGTCCTTGACTATCATTAGATGGTGTTCTTCCCTTTTCTTTATTTCCAAAGAAAGAAAAATGAAAGATGAAAAGTTAGAAGATGGAAGGGATTAGGAGAAGTTGGTGCATGTGATTCTAAGAGTGATGGATGGTGCATGTAATACAATGAAATAATGGACAATGGAGAAGGGGGAATGAGGAATGAGGAAGAATATAGAAGAAATAAATGGAAGTGCGAATGGAAGAGATTCCTTACCTCTTCTCGAAGGTATTGATTTTTAATGAGAACAACGGGTGAAAGCCCGGTGCGTTTGCAAATGCGCCTGCTGGGGTGCATGCCGCTAACGCGGGACGCGTTAACGTCCCGGGCTTCCACCTCGTTTGACCCTCTATGTACACTCGGTACTAAAAAACCTATAACTTGAGTTCTAGGGCTCTGATTGAGGTGCCGCGAAAGGAATTGTGTCCGTGTCGACGGCGTGGACACACCTAAACCATAAAATACCTGATCAAGGCCCAATCTAAGGTAGCCACAACCCTTGGACTATTATAGTGGCGCAGGGCCACTAAACCTTTGTAAACCTGATGATACCAAGGCCCAGTTAGGACCCTAGGACACCCATAGGCATGGGGATGAACCCTTAATGCCTAACTAGTGAGATCAACCACTCTAAAACCTACAGAAATAGGCCAAACTAACCTTGTTCCCCTAAACCATGTTCAGGAGCGTACGAGGACAAAGGGGCTTGTGTGACCAAACCAGGTAGGTGCTCTATTGCTACTAGACTTTTTAAAAGAACCCATGATTGTTTTGAGAATGCATGTTTTAAGTTTAAGTTATATGACTTTTTTAGTATGATTTAATTTTATAAACGAATTCAGCATGCATATGACAAATACATTATGCATAGACATGCTTTGCAAACAATTGCATATATTGCATGATTTGTGAGCATTGAGTTTTTGAAAAAAAAATTGCATGACCTTCAGGGTTACCAAAAGATGCTGGAGTGCTCAAAAGACGCTGGGTAGGCAGTTGTGAGGGACCCAAAGAGGACAGGTTTTGAAAAGGAGGTTTTTGCTTGTTTGATCATATGTGATTTAGGCTAGTAAGCTCATGGGCACTATGCTGAGAGGTCTGGGTTGGCCTCCCAGCCTCTACCACTATTAGGTGGAATGAGTACCACGCCCAAAAAGGGCATGTCCCTATGTCGACTGCATGTGGTACAGGGGGCTACCACTGGTGTCACGGCATTGGGTCGATGTGTCATATGCCTCGTGGAGGCTATGACCGAGTGTCCTCAGGTACCCGGGGACCACACGGCGGTGAGGTCGTGGGCATAGTGGGCCCTAAGGTTTAAGGATTTACTTGCATTGCATATGGCATGACATGAGGTTGGTCGACCATACCATATATCCATGAGTTGGATTCAGTGGAGCATCTTATGCATATCATTATGTTATGATATATATATATATATATATAATACTTTCGACTTGGATTATGTGATTCTTTAAGTCGTTAGTATTCCAATTCGACAATGGTTTTTAATATCGATATTGAACATAAGTGTTCAGACATGATTTTAAACATAGCATGCATTGTAAAACTAGTAGTGATGGACTCCTACTGAGTATAGTATATACTCACCCAATCCTCAAAATTTTTCAAACACAAAGTAAACACTTAAGGACAAGGTACGCCTGTGACAGAAGACACCCAGATTAAGTACAAGTAAGTAAACCCCTACCTTATTTTTCAATGTTACTTGATTGTAATTACTCTCTATAACTGAGGCTGTGACTAACACTTTCTTGGGAATAGTGTTGATTTAAATTATGCTATGGCTATATAATTTGAAAATGTGTTTTGACACTTGAGGTTTTATATGAAAGATTGCTTTCCAAGATAAAAATATTTTCATGCATTTCATATTTATAAAATAAGAGATCTCGCCTTTTTATCAAACTTGCATTATATAAAAACCCGGGTCGTCACAGTTGGTATCAGAGTGCGGTTTAACGTTACTCATAGCCCAATTATGAGGAGAATAACTTATAATCAAGTTTCATCCATGAAAAGAGTAAGGGGTAATAGGATAACACATACTAAGGGTTGGTAAATTACCTTGTGATTACAGATGCCTAAAAAG
The DNA here is from genome assembly GCA_035236585.1 of Warburgia ugandensis. Classification (NCBI taxonomy): domain Eukaryota; kingdom Viridiplantae; phylum Streptophyta; class Magnoliopsida; order Canellales; family Canellaceae; genus Warburgia; species Warburgia ugandensis. The sequence goes on along the minus strand of CP141131.1, from coordinate 76,691,081 downwards.
AAAGGAAGCAATGCTCCAAGACCTGAAGCCCCACTAGTGGACTCCACTGGGTATGGCAATGGGATGGCTAAATTATTCCATCAATTTCTACAACATATGGGACAATATATGAGTAGTCAAAGCCAAACCCCTGCCACCTGAGATCCTTCCCATGATAAAGTAATAGACAGGACTGAGGTTCAATTAGAAAGGTTTCAGAAATTAGCTCCCTCATTCACAAGAGATGATGAAGCAACTACAGCTAAAAAATGGTTAATTGATATTGAAAAGATATTTAAAGCCATGAACATAGCTGAAGAAAGAAAGGTACCCATGGCCACATTTGTGTTTAGGGGAGAGGCTACCTTTTGGTGGGAAACAGCAGAGAGGACTTATTTTGAGCAACAAGAAACAATAGGATGGGAAGAATTTAAAAAGGTCTTTAATGACAAATATTATCCTAAACACGTAACAAAACTAAAGGAAAAGGAATTTATAGACTTAGAACAAGGGAAAATGACTGTCCAACAGTACGAAAATAAATTCATCAGCCTCCAAAGATTTGCACCACGTGCTTGTGCTGATGAGGAAGATGCGGCAGAAAGATTTGTAGATAAGCTCAACCCAGGACTCAGGAATAGAGTTCTAGGTTTCCAACCTTCCTCCGTAACCAAGGCAGTAGAGATGGCCTCCCTATATGAAAAAGATTATCAAAGGAACTAGGCAATAAAGGAAACTAAGAACATCAACACCATGAGAAATAAAGGAAAGAGACCATTTCAGTCATCTGGACCCAGGCCACCTTTCAAGAAGCCATTTGAAAACAAAGGAAGAAGACTAGACTGGAAGACATACCCTAGGTGTAATAGGAATCATTCAGGCAAACCATGTCCCACTTTCAACATCACTTGTTATAGTTGTGGAGAATTAGGACATTTTGCTAGTAATTGTCCTAAAAGGAAAGTAGAAGAGCGTAAAGAAGATCAAGTTCCAAAAAGCCAAGGACGTGTCTTTGCCCTCACTTCCAGTCAAGCCCAGGCTTCAAATGCAGTAGTTGAAGGAATTCTTTCTATCTATGATACACCTGCTAAAGTTTCATTTGATACAGGCTCCACTCATTCTTTCATATCCTGAGAGTTTGCATCATCCTTGGACATTATACCTCAGGACCTAGACTTCACTCTAGAAGTCATGACTCCTGTAGGCCAGGCACTTCCCACCTATTGTTATCTCCAAGATGTCCCCATTTTGATCAAGGATCATTTGTTACATGCCAATCTTATTCACTTAGATATGAATGACTTCGACATCATCCTAGGTATGGACTGGCTAGCCTTTCATCAAGCCTTTATTGATTGTCGCCAGAAACGTGTCACTTTTACCCTACCTAATGGAGACACTTTCACCCTCCAAGGAAGAAAGGATTATTCTGGAGTGTGTGTTATTTCTACCATGAAATCAGTTAAGCACATTGCTTAGGGATGCTCCTTCTTCTTAGCCAAGATTGAATTTGTCGAGAGTCCCCAACCAAAGCTAGAGGATGTCGAGGTAGTCCGAGAATTTCCTGACGTATTCCCTGAGGACTTACCAGGTCTACCTCCACCAAGAGAAATTGAGTTTATCATTGACCTTATACCCGGTACTTCCCCCATTTCCAAAGCTCCTTACCGAATTGCTCCTGCAGAACTAAAAGAACTGAAGACCCAGTTACAGGAACTACTTGACAAAGGGTTCATACGACCTAGCGTATCTTCGTGGGGAGCTCTAGTCCTTTTTATTAAGAAAAAGGATGGCTCCATGAGATTGTGCGTAGACTATCGGATGCTAAATAGGGTCACCATTAAGAATAAGTAACCCCTTCCCCGAATTGATGATCTTTTCGATCAACTTCAGTCAGCCAGAGTCTTCTCTAAGATTGATCTACGATCCGGATACCATCAACTTCGAGTTAGAGAAGAAGATATTCTCAAGACAGCCTTCAGGACTCGATATGGCCATTATGAATTCAGAGTGATGTCCTTTGGTTTAATTAATGCTCCAGCCGTGTTTATGGACCTCATGAATAGGTTGTTTAAGGAGTACTTAGATAAATTCATCATAGTGTTTGTGGATGATATCTTAATATATTCAGAAACTCCTGAAGTGGTGGATTTGAGATATACAGCAATGCCTCACAACAAGGACTAGGCTACGTACTTATGCAACATGGGAAGGTAATTGCTTATGCTTTTTGGCAACTCAAGAAGCATGAAGTCAATTACCCGACCCATGACTTGGAATTAGCAGCCATAGTCTTTGCCTTGCGAATCTAGAGACATTATTTATATGGGGAAAAGTTTGAAGTTTTTACAGATCATAAGAGTCTTAAATATATCTTTTCCCAACAAGACTTAAACATGCAACAAAGAAGATGGATGGAATACTTAAAAGACTATGACTTCTCCATTCATTATCACCCTGGAAAAGCTAATGTGGTAGCTGATGCATTAAGTAGAAAAACCCAAGGGATGTGTGCAAGTTTGTTGACTAAGAGGTGGAAGCTATTACAAGAAGTAATAACGTGGAAACCAGACATAAGTAAGCGCAAGGTCATTATGGCAGGACTAATGATAAAGTCGGCTGTTAATGAAAAGGTTAAGCAAGAACAGAAAGGAGATCTGGATATACAAGCTTTCAAGGAAAACCAGGGTTTACTAAAAGGGAAGATGGTAGCGTTTACATGCAAGGAAGATTAGTGGTACCGACTAATAAAGAATTAAGACAATAAATCTTAAAAGAGGCTCGTCTGTCTAAGTATACTATACACTCGGTAGGAACTAAGATGTATCAAGACTTAAAGAAATAATATTGGTGGGATGGTATGAAAAGAGACATAGGGGAATTTGTGGCAAAGTGTTTAACATGTCAACAAGTAAAGGCTGAACATCAAAGACCTGCGGGATTGTTACAACCCCTTGAGTTACCCAAATGGAAATAGGACCATATTACCATGGACTTCATTGTAGGGTTACTCAGGACCTCTAAGGGTCATGACATGACCTGGGTAATTGTTGATAGATTGACTATGACAACCCATTTCCTTCCTATACGCCATACCCAATCCACTGACAGCCTATCTCAGCTATACATCAAAGAGATAGTGAGTTTACATGGCATACCCCTTAGTATCACTTCAGATAGGGATAGCCGCTTCACTTCACAACTCTGGAAGTCCGTCCAAAAATTCTTAGGATCTTCCTTGAACTTTAGCATAGCCTTCCATCCACAGACCGATGGACAGTTAGAGCGCATGATCTAGATAGTCAAAGATATGTTGCGAACCTGTGCCCTCGATTGGAAGCAGAGCTAGGATGAAAACCTACCGCTAGTAGAGTTCACGTACAACAACAGCTTTCAGTCAAGCATTGGCATGGCTCCGTACGAGGCGCTCTATGGGAGACCCTGTCGATCACCCACCAATTGGAGTGAAGTTGGAGAGTTCAGGGTGCTCCAGTCCGAGCTGGTGGAGCAATGCGCCGAGAAGGTCAAACTCATAAGGAGACGCCTCCTCACAGCTCAAAGTCGGTAAAAGAGCTATGATGATCAAAGGAGGAGACCATTAGAATTCGACATAGGAGAGCACGTTTTCCTGAAGATACCCCCTCAGCTATCTGTAGTGCATAACATATTCTATATATCTATGCTAAGGAGGTACGTGCCTGACCCTACTCATGTCATCAACCAGTTACCCATAGAGTTGACAGAGGATCTCAAGCTAGAGACGAGACCAGTTGAGATTCTGGATCGTAAGAGTAAGAAGCTACGGAACAAGGACATACACTTAGTCAAAGTTTTGTGGAGAAATACGCACATGGAAGAAGAGACTTGGGAACCGGAGTAAAAAATGTAAGAAAAGTACCCCGAGATCTTTTAACTGTATATAGTGTAGATTTTTGGGGGTGAAATTCCCCTAAGGGGGTAAGAATGTAATGACTCCAATTTTGTAACATTAAAATCCCAAGTTAGCAATGAAAAGTTCACTTTTTAGAGATAAGGATATTTTGGTCATTTCACTATTCACCCTAACTAGACCCAGAAATTTGGTCCTGAGAATGGTACCATTAGGTGCATCTCAGGAAAAGGAATCCAACAAGACCAAAATCACTCAAAACGGAGTTAAAATGAGCAAGTTATGGCCCTTTGAAGTTCAGGAGCAAAAATATAATTTACATGAAAAAACAGATTTAGCCTGCGAAACACAGGGGCCCGTTTTGATACGGGCACCCCTCTTCTTCAACCTCCTAGAGGGTTCTAGAACGGTGGTGTTTGGAGGAGAAACCACCGCCATTCTGGAGGTTTCTCCACCGCCATTCAATGGCGGTAAGAACCCCCTCCAGAACCCTCTTCTAGCTCTATAAATAGAGCTCTTGGGCGCGCCCAAAAGCTTGGGAAAAACCCATCGTGGAAAAGCAAACAAGAGGAGAAAACGTGGAAAAAACCCGGCCACGAACTAGGTATGCCCAAAACCCCTCCAAACCCATCTCCCCCTTAGTCCTAGGCTAAGTTTCCCCAGGTTTTTGCATGAAAAATCATGCAAAACGGAGCTTTAAAGAGCCACAAAGGACCGAGAGACGATCCCTAAGGCGCACTAGTTCGACAGGGTCGAACCAGGGCGTCCCTAGGACGCCCAGGTCCCCTTCAAACTGAAACGCATTCTGTGTCTAGACGGGCGTGTCCGTGGACGCGCCTGGAAATGAGAACGACGGGCGAAAGCCCGGTGCGTCTACAGACCCGCCCGCTGTGGTGCATGCCACTGACGCGGGACGCGTTAGTGTCCCGAGCTTCCACCTCGTTTGACCCTCTATGTACACTCGGTACTAAAAAGCCTATAACATGAGTTCTATGGCTCTGATTGAGGCGCCGCGAAAGGCGTTGTGCCCATGTTGATGACGCGGACACACCCAAACCATAAAATACTTGATTAAGGCCCAATCTAAGATGGGCATGACCCTTAGACTATGATAGTGGCGTGGGGCCACTAAACCTTTGTAATCCTGATGATACCAAGGCTCAGTTAGGACCTTAGGACACCCATAGGCATGGGGATGAACCCTTAATACCTAAGTAGTGAGATCAACCACTCTAAAACCTACAAAAATAGGCCAAACTAACCTTGTTCCCCTAAACCATGTTCAGGAGCGTACGAGGACAAAGGGGCTTGCGTGACCAAACCAGGTAGGTGCTCTATCGCTACTAGACTTTTTAAAAGAACCCATGATTGTTTTGAGAATGCATGTTTTAAGTTTAAGTTATATGACTTATTTAGTATAATTTAATTTTATAAACGAATTCAGCATGCATATGACAAATACATTATGCATAGATATGCTTTGCAAATAATTGCATATATTGCATGATTTGTGAGCATTGAGTTTTTGAAAAAAAATTGCATGTCCTTGAGGGTTACCAAAAGATGCTGGAGTGCCCAAAAGACGCTGGTTAGGCAATTGTGAGGGCCAGGCAGTTGTGAGGGACCCAAAGAGGACAAGTTTTGAAAAAGAGGTTTTTGCTTGTTTGATCATATGTGATTTGGGCTAGTAAGCTCATGGGCGCTATGCCGAGAGGTCTGGGTTGGTCTCCCAGCCTCTACCACTATTAGGTGGAATGGGTACCACGCCCAAAAAGGGCATGTCCCTACGTCAACTCCATGTGGTACAGGGGGCTACCACTAGTATCACGGCACTGGGTTGATGTGTCATATGCCCCGTGGAGGCTATGACCGAGAGTCCTCAGGTACCCGAGGACCACACAACTGCGAGGTCGTGGGCATAGTGGGCCCTATGGTTTGAGGATTTACTTGCAGTGCATATGGCATGACATGAGGTTGGTCGACCATACCATATATCCATGAGTTGGATTCAGTGGAACATCTTATGCATATCATTATGTTATGATATATATATGATACTTTCAACTTAGATTATGTGATTCTTTAAATCATCAGTATTCCAATTCGACAATGGTTTTTAATATCAATATTGAACATGAGTGTTCACACATGCACATGTTTTGAAAGAGCATATGATTTTAAACATAGCATGCATTGTAAAACTAATAGTGATGGACTCCTACTGAGTATAGTATATACTCACCCAATCCTCAACATTTTTCAGACACAAAGTAAATGCTTAAGGACAAGGTACGCTTGTGACAGAAGACACCTAGATTAAGTACAAGTAAGTAAACCCCTACCTTATCTTTCAATGTTACTTGATTGTAGTTACTCTCTATAACTGAGGCTATGACTAACACTTTCTTGGGAATAGTGTTGATTTAAATTATGCCATGGCTATATAATTTGAAAATGTGTTTTGACACTCGGGGTTTTATACGAAAGATTGCTTTCCAAAAAAAAAAGATTTTCATGCATTTCATATTTATAAAACAAGAGATCTCACCTTTTTATCAAACTTGCATCATATAAAAACCCGGGTCGTCACATAGGTTAGTTGAGAAAGTTTCCATGTTTAAAGGTTTAAGTTTAGAAAGTTTTTAATTTCATGCACTTTTTATTTCCATCATTAGTTTATGTTAAAAATTTATTATCTTAGCTAGGTGAAGATAGTTTAAAGTAGGGACCATTAGTACCACATTCATTCAATTCCTTATGGGATCAACTTCTTCGCATGAGAATACTATAATTGATTCATGCACTTGCTAGTTTTTATTTAAATCAACAACATGTTTTTGGAGCTATTGCTGGGGAGTCGCGACGTTTTGTGTAGTGGATCATACTTTAGGTTATTTTCCTCTAGTCTAGGTTTAGTGTACATTAGTTTAGGGTTTTTGCATAATTTTTGCATATATTTGATATTTTCCTCATACTAACCAATTTCTTTAATTTTTGTGTGATGGAAAGTAGCAAAGGAGCAACGACACTCTTGTGGGCCATGGCTTTATCATCATAGATTGGGGGTTTTATTGCTTTCTTATATTAGGATTTGAGTGAAACTTGTAGTGAGGCCCATTGTATTTTGCACATTATTATTCAATTTTAAATGGGTTGTAATAATACAGAGCAAGTGTGGGGTATGGTGGCCCACACTTGATCATCATCAGAAACCCCACTATAAGTATTACTCACTTTCTTTTTATTTTTCTAGTTAGCTGCATTTAGTGTAATTTTGTATTTGGATGGTAGTTTAAATCATGTAGATTAGGGTCATACATTGATAATTCTTACATAATACTTAGGATTATTGCATTAATTCTGCACCTATTTAACAAAGGTTAGCCTAAGCTCAGTTAAAACCAAAGTATAGGCTGCATGGTTATAATGTTTTGTCTTTAAACTTCTTGACCTTTTGTTAAGTAGCATATAGGTAGGCATTATTTTGCTTACTATTCTGGATTGCACATCTATAGCTTTGTGGTGGAATGAAATTAAGGATAGTAAGGGCCCCACAAGAAGCCTTATAAGATAAGGACTGGATTTCTAAATTTAGAATGTTTCTAATTTCATACATTTTTTATTTCCATCATTATTTTAGGTTAAAATTTCATTATCTTTGCTAGCTTAAGATAGTTTAAAGTAGGGACCACTAGTACCACATTTGTTTAATTTCCCATAGAATTGACCTCCTCATGTGAGAATACTACAATTGATTGGTGCACTTGTTAGTTTTATTTAAAACAATAACAATAAGAAAGTAGGAGATAATTATGGAGAAGATTATCTGCAAGATGGTAACCAAATCATAAAAGATAATTATGGAGAAATTATTTCTAATATTATATCCAAAGGATGGACATCTATCTAGAGTAATAGGAGATCCTCTTAAAGGACCCTACTACAAAGATTTGAAAGTAGGTGCTTGATCGAGTCCTTAGAGCAGAAGTAAGGGGCTTCTAGTCAAGGTTCACTTGGTCATTCTATCCAACACCATCTTCATGTTTGATTGAGGGACGAGTCAGAAATACTGACATGTGCATATGTTGGTAGATGTTGGGTCCTTTGTAGGGAGCCATGCATATTGATACTCTTCGTACAAGTTCATTCATAAGTCAATCCTTAGCAAGTCCTTGACCACCATGTACTTTATTTTGAAATTTAGTACCTTCTTCTAACTTTTCCATTTTTCCTTCTATCTTTTCAAATTTTGACCATGTTGCTTAAAGCAATCTTGGTTTTTCCATGACATCCAAAAGTTGGCTTCTAAAGTACCTACCTAAGAGGTTATATTGGCAAATAGGTTTCACCTTTGGAGGAGAGAATTGAGTTCTAGTGTCTACTTTCTTTGCTACCAACTTATGTCTATTAGATTCTTACTTGTGATGTGCTATAGCAAGTCTGAGAGATGCTAATTGGCCTTTTCCCTTTGAAGCTAAGGACTTCTATTAATTGTTCAATTTTGGCTTAAACATGCCTAATTTAGCATTTAATTAGATCATCTGATCATTCAATTCTATAAATTTTAGCTTAATTTTGCATTTTAGCTCCAATAAATCATCCAACCTTTTATTTCCAAAATTTAACAATCAGATGATCATTAAGAGCTAATCAAAGGATTAAAGTATAATCAAGATGAATCTAAACTAGATTGGGCATTGAATAGCTTGGATCAAATTAATGGACTAGATCACCATCAATGCACAAAAGGCTACATGGGGCCCATGATACAAGATGGAGATGGCTAAAGTAATAAGAGAGATTCTAGATATTTGCTTTCTAAGACGTAAAAGAAGAAAACAACCAAAATTAGAAGGGAAAAAAATTCAAGGCCATTGAGTTTAAAAGATGTCTTTTGGCTTTCAAAAGAGATTAGGTTGGTGGGTATTATAAAAGAGGAAGCAAGGAAAACTTGAGGAGGGATGTAGGGAAGAAAACTGACTTCTCTCTCTTGGACTCTCTTCACCAAAGGAGAACCGAGGGAGAGTAGTTACAAGGAAAACCTACACCTTTTTCTCTCTCTCTCATCTCCACCACCTCTATCTCTCTATCTCTTCTTTGTTGGGAAAACCCAAACTATAAACCCCCCATCTTCCTCACCTGCATATCTCTCTCTCTTTCTTGTTCAGCTCACTTCCCTGTCAGACACCACAAACTGAACTACAGGATCCATCTTCAGCACCTATCTCTCTCTACCAGACTTTCTTTATCTCTCGGGCTTTCTCTTTTGTAGGAGATTAACAACTTGAGATTGAGAACTGAAGTTCATCTAAGGAGAGAAGAAGAGAATCGAAGTATCTCCTTCCCTGCCATCTACCTTCTAGTCACTCCCTATTTCTTGTCATCCCTCTCATCATTCTACTTTATTCATTTCCCTTCCTCATTTGCTAGTTGTTTTCCTGCTCATTCTTAGTCTTTGTTTCCCCTAAAGTTCACTATCATTCTCCAGCTTTTCATCATTAGTTTTCCCTATGTGTTTCCCCTTGATTCCCATCATTTTTTTCTCTTGATTCCTTTCATCCTTACAAGCTTGCTTCATTCCAATCAAAACCCAACTTGGGTTTTACTTCAAAATCCCTTTTTCCTATTCGTTTTGGAGTTTCAAACAATAGAGGCAGTTGTTTGAAACAGCTCCTTGTGTTTTCTCCTCTACGGGTTGAAGAAGAAGGAAGTTTCAGGCAAAATTCTAATTTTTCCCATTCAACTTAAATTTTAATTCCATCTTCATCCCTATTTTATCTTTTTCCTAGTTTTGTCTTATTCTTATCTAAGATTGTCCTATCCGAGTTTTGTGCTATTCTCAGTTAATACAATAATTAAGTAATCCAGAACCTGTCTCATTAAAGCCTAACAGAATCAACAGTTTAGCTTTAACCAACATGACAACTTTATTTCCTGCTTTTTTCTTATTAGATTTCAAATTAATTCTTAGATCTTATTCTTAGGACAATTCTAATTGATCCTTCAATCATAATCTTCAATATGAAATCCAAAAATTTGATCTAGACAATCTAAAACCTAAAATCTTTACTTAGTCCAGATCATCAAAATTTTAGAAAATTTGAATAATCCATCCATTGAATCTTTAATTAGAGATTTAAGTGAGAGGTTGATAAAGGTCGATCAAATTTGATATTATCAGATTTGAAGATATATTTCATAATCAAACTAGGAAAGTAGATTTTGGTTGTTATTTCCTTTAATTTTCTATCCTTTTAGTTCAAAAATTTTATACTTTTCATTAATGTAATAAATCTGAATTTTGAGTTCACTATTATTTAATTTTCATTATTTCTTTCAATTAGTAGGCAATTAAATTTTATTTAAACTCTATTTTCATTAAGTCAAGTCCCCATGGGTTTAACCCATACTTGCATAAGTTGTACTACAATAGCCTGTGTACTTGAAAAAACAATCAACAACTTTTATGAGATGTGATGGGCGGCGCTCATTTATTGTAATTGATGGATTGAACCCATTAACCTCCCCAACTTCAATGTTCCCTGGTTCATTGACGTGGAGTACGAGGAGGGCCCTTTTCTTGGTCCCCACTGAGTTGATATGCTAGGTGTACTACATGAGGGCCAACATGTTATTTCTCTAAATATAAATTTCTTTCTATCATTCTTTATCAAACCATCTGACTATTCAACTATCAATCTTTCCATGTAGTTCTGCTAAGAGGATGTCAATTATTTGTTTTGGTTTATTATGCATTGATGTTCATGATGATGAGCCTAATGTTTGAATGGAGGGACACGAGGAGGATCCTTGGGATGACCGTGACAATGGTGAGGGTTTGTCCAATAATGATAGTGGAGATGGTGGCCCTAAGCCTCTTGGGAGCAAGCATAGTAGTTTAGGCAGAGGTGTTGACCCTTCTCATGGCAAGAGGAAGGTGTCATAGTAAAGTATACTCAGCAACAAAGGTGGCCGAAAAAGGTCATGATGGAGACAAGAGCTCAAGGTGGCCCTAAAGAGAGTGAAGACTTAGAATTGAGAGGGGTGAGAAAAAAAAAAAAAGTGATGACACTTTGTTTTTTGGAATTTCTGTTAAACCATTTTCATGACCTTTTTGAATTTGGATTTTTATAAAATATTTGTTTATTTGTGTAAATAATTTTACACATTTATATAAATATATGTAGTAATCATTTTTGGTTTTACTTGATGTTTGAAAGACAAATAAACATGGGTAGGCCTTTGTAGACTCAAGCAGTAACCATTCTCGAATGTTTGTAGTACCAGCACCAAAGAGATTAAAAAGTACATTTCCAAAATATTGATTAGGCATCACAATGAGATGCAAAAACAATTTGAACTATTTGAGATTTTGTGTTTTATATGATTAATATAGACTTGTTTTCATGCATCTCGCTAGCAACCTTGGAGCCAAGCTAAAGGAGAAAAGCTTGGAGAAACTTGAATGGAAGGTGAGCTATTGAAATCCTTCTTTTATTTTGTAATATATGAATTCATGAATAAAAATAAAGAATGATTGATTCTTAATATACATTTTTATTAGTGTGGGCACCCATGACCTACCTCCCTCGAGAACCAAGGAGGTTCCCTTATAGCCACAAGCCTTCTTTATTTGACTAGGCATGTTGCATTTGTTGCAAAGATAGGTAGGGTGAAAGATCACCCTTCTTGGATATGTTCGTAGTTGCCACCTAGAGAATAAGCTTACAAGACCTTGATATCCAAAGATTAGGTTCATGGCTTGATTATGGAGTTGTAAGGTGTTAAGCACCAAACCCATCCTACCAAGGTCTATCTCTACTAGGTGGGATGGTTGGGTTATCTTGGGCCTCAAATAGGAAGGGTTCACAAATATCTATGTGCATTATCCTATTTATGCTTTATGAAAGAGGAATTGAGAAATCATTTAATGCTTATTTTTGGAGATATGTTTAACTAACTAGGTTAGAATATAAGGGTTCTTTTGCATGTTACGAAGTTCCCCCAATCATGATGGTAGGAATAACTTTTCTATTTGGCTTCATAAAATGGATTACTGAAATGAATATGGAGACTATCCTCCTATGCTTTAAGTCGCAGCCCCCCCTATTGTGAGAGTAGGGATAGGCCCTAACCAAGCTAGTAGAGAGGTTCCAAGGGAAGGAGGGAGCATGACTCCTCTCCTACCCCTCCCATCTAGAGGAGGAAATGCTTTACTTTAAGAAGATAGTAATTGGAAATAGGCAAACTATTATGTAAAAGCAAGAAAATTTATTCTAAAATGCAGAAATGAAACTGTGTTGAAGGCCTATTCTATATGCCATAACCATCCTAAAATGCAAGAAAGTAGGAAATTAACTGAGAAAGAGAGGTGAAAGAAACTATAACTTAAGGAAATAGGAAAACCAAATACTACTCTAGAGAAATCTTGATATACATAGAAAAGACTTGAGAAAATTTCAATTAGAACTCCCTCAAATGTGATAAGATAATCACTCTTTCACTCTGTGATAGAATTTTTAAGACTTTTGGGGGCTTTTAAAAACATCAGAGAGAGATTTTCAAGAATGAAGAACCTTATCATAAGTAGTGCTTGCTTTTGGTCCATGGAAGGCATCCTTTTATATAACATTCCACGTAATACATACAACTAATTAGCTTTAGCTTTATACTCCAACTTTGGGTCATGCAACCGCACCATGTTAGGATATGCCGTAGACATGCATTATCTCACTAATGTACACGTCATCATTTGGTTGCTTAAAGGAACACATGTATTAGGCCTCTGGGTTGTATAGTCGAGGCTCATTAGATGAGATTATGCTTTTGCCCATAAGATCCTCAAATAAGAACACGTGTTAATGCCACGTAGTGGTAAATCACGGGACATGCAACCACAAAACACGCTGATGTCCTATGGTGGCAGATGATGAGTCACGTAACATCATATAACGGGTTATGCCGTAGCATGACCTTTTTGCCTTGACTGTGTATTTTCCATCATTTTGATCTTGCAATGCCATTTAATTAAATTTCCCTTGGACCTCATAATAAATGAGATGATTGGGAGTAAAAGCAAATCATCATTAGAGGGCTTTCATTTTGACTTGGGTTGATCAAAATGTTGTAAAAACTTGGTTTATATTATGAGGCTAGTCTAATAAGATGGATGGATTCGATTGATGATGGAGTGCAATGTACAGTCAACCCTCATTATTGTGCAAATGGCATATTTTATACATTCGACTCTCTATAATAGAAACAATATGTTTCTATTTATATTTAATTCCAAGACATCAGGACAACAATACATCATCCTAAACAACTCTCCCAAATAAGTTGAAATTTTATATATATCTAATATTAATATAATATATTAAAAATCCTACCCGAATATTTTAAATCACCTAAGCTACTTTCAAGTCGTGTTTTCAAGTTGTGATCTATACCCCACATTTTCCTTACCACAGCTTAAATAGGCAAGGAACAAAAAGGGTAAATCATTTTACATAGAGGCCCAAAATATGAAAGGTATGTTGCATAAGTGTTTCAACCAAGAATTAGTTCTACGAATGATAATCAGATATCGTCATTACAGTAGAAATGATAACTAGTTATCTTAACGAGATTTTAATGTAATTTAAGTTATCAAGACATTCAAAGCCCCAGCAATCAAATTAATGGGTTGAATCACCCAAAGTGGGGCCTCCTCAAACAAAACAAGCATTAACCATTATTATGTAGACCACATTAATTCTACATCCACATTATTAATGAATTAGTAACTTTCTAGATAGGGATCATATATTAATATGATTAATATGGCCCACACTGATTCTAAATCCACTTCATTTTTCTATCCACACTAGGGGTCGTGGCTCGTGTAGCCCCCAAACCATGGCAATTTTGTTCTTAACAATGTTAAGGCTCTAGGGGATCCATGGATAATTCAATGATCAAATAGTTGTTCTCTGCCAAACAGCCTATAAAGGATCATGATGCTGACATTCCACTAAATGTTGCTCTAGAAACACTTTAGGATTAATGACTAATTACAAAGAATATATACGAATTTGGTGATTTGAAAACTGGAAAGATATTGAATAATCCAGCATAATCGGCTAAATGGGACTTGCCATGAATAATTCCAAATATGTCGCACATAGATTGGATTTTACCTCGCATGCAATAATTATGTGACCTTGCCAATTAGGCCCTTAGTTTAAGACAGGACATATAAAACCAGGCTACATTTAAAAATCCTCTAGTTATTCGGAGAATCTCGTGGATTGTAACAATGAGCTAGCGTACATAATAAACCCTGTATTCCAAAATGTCTATTAAAAATTGTCCACAACCAGTAGACTGCAAGTTTTTATATGAGAGAGAGAGAGAGATAAACAACACAAGAAGAAAGAGGATAGTTACAAGATAAGTATATTAACAAAGAAAACAAGAACAAGAAGGCAAGGCAACTGATAGCGGTTTACGAACTTTGTAGATGATTAACGAAGTGTGGTTAATATACTTTCTTGATAGAAAACAAACTACGCAGGTTAAAGAGCATCGTGTTACCGTTGTTGTTGCTATTGCCGGTACAATTACCAACAACGCTACTCCCCATTGCTGGAACTCCCTTCTCATCATTGCTACAACTCAAAAGGTGCCGATACCTAATACCAACCCGAACATTCAAGTTCAAAACCCTAACCCTATTACTGCTACTCCCATTTCCACCGTTAGATCTGCTATTATTTCTCGGCCCACCATTCCCACGCACACTTTCGGGACCACCTTTCGATATCCCCTTATCTGAAGAACTCCGAACCTGAGGCTCGGACCCCAGCTGTAGACCCGAACCTCCCCTTTGAACCTGCCAAACCGGGCTACTCCGACCCAGATGAACTCCGTCTCGGCCAGGACTGCTTGGCCACTTCTTCGACTTCGATTCTCCGGCGGAGTTGCTCTGGGAACATGGCGCGCTGCTCGATTTGAGGTTAAATGCAAACGATTTAGGCCGGCCGGTTCCGTTTCCAGCAGAACGACTCCGAGAAAACGGCCATATGATGTTCAATTCTGTTCCGGCGCCGGCACCGGAGTTTGTAGGTTTTTTCTTTTTTTTTCTCTTTTCCTTGTCTTCCTCTTCTCCAGCATCGTTTTCCGAGGTGGCCTTTTTCTTGAAAATGCTTTTCCAACGGTTGGATGTGGAATAAGTGGCGGAAGATTCAGTTGAAGCAGTTGAAGTGAGATCTCGGTCTGGCTCGTGCTCCGGTTCTGGGTGTAGATTAGATTCGGATTTAAGTTCAGTTTGGAGTTCGGATTTTTCCGGGAGGAGGTGAAGAGGGAGGAGTGCACCGTCGACAAAAAGTTCGTCGGCGGTGAGTTGATGGGGTTCAGGGAAAGAATGGTTTGTGTTAAAATTAGTCCAGAACTCGAGCTCAGTTGAGGAAGAATCACTGGATTTTCTGCTTTTCTCCATCGAAAGAGAATATAAGGACTAAGAGATGGATCGAGAAGGAGAATAAATTTGCGTTGTTATTTTGGTGTTGTTTTTGTAGTGTTTGATTTTGTTTGATGTACGGGCGAGGTGCAGGAGCACATGGAGGTGCAGGGATGGCCCACTAGCAATAAAGAGGAGCAATAAAGGGAACAAAGGAACTAGAGAAAGAAACTCGGGAGCGAGAGACAGATGACGAACGGGGAGCTTAGCTCAGTATCCCGAAAATCACACGTAATAATAGGAATTTCAACAATAACAATAAGAAGGAAAATGCTTTCCGGACAACCAAAGAAAAGGACACTACCTAACAGGGATCTTTTTTGAATGATCGGATACATGCATCACGTTTGGTCTAGCTTAGATTGACTAGTTATCAAATTTCATCACCAGTAGATGATTTGAGCCGTACTTCTTTTGGTTTTGAATCGTGTCTATTCAATTTATTTTTAACTAAAAGAGCTAAAAAGTTTCCAAGGAGCATATTTTCCACATATTGCCTACGCGGTTCAGGCCATCCACTGCATCCATTTCAGCGTCTGGTTAGAAGCACTCTAAGAATAGGGAGAAACTCGGGTGAGAGAGCTATAGTGGTGTTTTGTCATGGGTAGATGGTGCTCTCACATTCATGTGGTACGTGGCGCTTGCAGTCAACAGTACCACTCACTCACTGCTTTAACTTCTCCCTCTTGCGGATTATTTGGGCAGTGGCCGTCGGAGACGGGCAATCTTCTTTCACTGCTTTGATTGATATTTCCACCCTCTTTTAATTTTTTTCTTTATAGAATACAAAATTCCATTAAATTAAAGCATAGTACAAAACACAGCTCGCCACAAACCATTTATCATCCGATTCTCCTCAAATGCAAAATAAAATGTGGATAAGTTGCTGGGGTGGACTAGCATGTGTCCATACCCATAAGGGTAGTCTTGGTGTACGAAGCTCATGTGTATGGGAGTTTTAGGGAAGGGGCGGACCACAAGTATTAATAGTATGCATGTGTCCATGCCCATGTGAGTAGAAAATCTTATATATAGTTAATATTATGATTGAAAGATTAAATGTAGAGAAGCAGATAAGGGTTCCTCTTCTATGTAATCTGATCAGATAGTGATTCCGCCTCTTCCATGAATATTGGCATGATAGTAAAATCACGTGAATTCATGTCTCTTATTGTGTGTATGCTTATTTTTTTACAAATCTACCATCCCAATTGTCAGATCTGCCAAAGCATTCTCATATCATCTTGTCAAATCATTTGACACAAATGTTTTTGCAGTGGCACAAGGCCAAGCTTGTGACGACCCGGGTTTTCTCATGCATTTTTAAATGCAATATCTAATTCCTAATGCGGGATGCATCCCTATTTGAAAACCATTTTATGAAAACCATGGAATGCAGCAGAAAATCTTTAGTTTTAAACTCATTTTGAAAACCCCGAGTGTCATTTGCTTTCACATTGATCAAAGTAGTTTTTGAAAAACTTCAGAAATCATAAATGTTTTTCCCCAGGTCTATCCAGTCACAACACACAACCCACCTGTAAATAAATACATGTCCAAAGGGTTGAGAGTTTACTTACATGTATAATTGTCTCCTTTTTAATTCACTTGCTCGTAGCACTAACATCTCCTGAGGCGTTCTCTATTTATGAGTGGAACTATCCTGAAAAATGTTAAGGATAGGGTGAGTATATATTATACTCAGTAGGAGTCTATCACTACTAGTTTTACAATGCATGCTATGTTTAAAATCATTGCTCTTTAAAACATGTGCATGTTTGAACAATCATGTTCAATATCAATATTAAAAACCACTGTCGAATTGGAATACTGACGACTTAGAGAATAGCATAATCCAAGTCGAAAGTATCATATATCATAAACATAATGATATGCATAAGATGCTCAACTGAATCCAACTCATGGATTTTTGGTATGGTATGGTCGACCAACCTCAGGTCATGTCATATGCAATGCAAGTAAGTCCACGAAACCATAAGGCCCAAACTATGCCCACGACCTCGCCTCCGTGTGGTGTCCGGGTACCTGAAGACACAGCGTCATAGCCTCCACGGGGCATATGACACATCGACCTAGTGCCGTGACACTAGTGGTAGTTCCCTGTACCACATGCAGTCAACATAGGGACATGCCCTTTTTGGACGTGGTACCCATTCCACCTAGTAGTGGTAGAGGCTGGGTGACCAACCTAGACCCCTCAGCATAGCGCCCATGAGCTTACTAGCCCAAATCATATAAGATCAAACAAGCGAAAAACCACTTTTTCAAAACCTGTCCTCTTTGGGTGCCTCACAACTGCCTGGCCCTCACAACTGCCTACCCAACGTCTTTTGGGCACTCCAGCGTCTTTTGGTAACCCTCAAGGACATGCAATTTTTCAAGAACTCAATGCTCACAAATCATGCGATATATGCAATTGTTTGCAAAACATGTCTATACATAATGTATTTGTCATATGCATGCTGAATTCGTTTATAAGCTAAACAAGTCATAAAATAAATCATGCTAAACAAATCATATAACTTATACTTTAAAATATGTAGTCTCAAAACAATCATGGCTCTTTTTAAAAGTCTAGTAGCGATAGAGCACCTACCTCAAAGTCTCCTGAAGTCGTGTCCTTTATCATTCAACCCGTCCCTGGGTCTCATTCATAAACTCCTGGGTATAAATGGATACAAAGAGTCCTTATTAATTTCAATCTATTTAGACATTAGATCGCTAGATCTACCTTTTAGAGTCCATGGTCTTTGCCTAATTCATTGTCAGGCTAGATATAGATCTACTATTTGGATCTACTATTCAATAGTTAAACTCTGTAAATTGTTCTCTGATCCTAACTTTAAAGTCTCATTAGGCCCGCGTGCCCCAGTTCCCAGGATACCCGTGTATCCTGGTTGAACCATGACTGCCTTAACTGCGTGTGCGCCCAAAGGCCGTGCTAGGGACCCCGTTTTGCACGCACATATGCATGCTCAAGTGACCTGCTATGACGCGCATCATCGCACGGATGCACCTTGTAGCATGGCACGTCTCAGCTCCCAGGGCACCCAGTGCACCCTGGTCAAGCCAGGACCCGTGCCCCATGTCGCGCGCGCACCCGAAGGCCGCACTTAGGACAGTGTACGCACTGTTGTACACCTGGAACCTGTCCCAGGGGCCCAATCCCAGGTGCACGTGTAGCATGGCGTCCCTGGGACACCTGGTTCATGCAGGGCTGGCCCTAGCTGGCTTGGAGCATTTTTCGGCCAGGAAACACTGTTGGAAACGGCTGGGAAATGCTAGATCCAGCATGGATCTAGCCTGAAAGGTGGAGGAACCAAAGAAGGGAGGTAAGGACATCTTAGCTGGGCAGCCTGAGGAGTGCCCATTGCCGGTGATAGTGTAATGACCCCAAATTTTTGTAAATTATTAAGCAAAATTAATAAAGTTTGAATTTTTAGAAATTCTGACTGGAATATTAGGTTATTGAAAATTCTCTTTTTATAGAGATTATATTATGAATTAAAATATAGAAATTATGGATGTACTTGGAAAACTGATCGAAACAACATTAAGTACGTTCAATTCTGAGTTAAAATGAAAATTCCTTAATTTTTTCATTTGGGGGTAAAATGGTAATTTTACCCATATCCCATATCCAAGAAATAAGACCTTAATATTCATAAGGAACTTAGAAATACGATTCCAACGCCACTAAGTACGCTCGATTCTGAGTTCGGACAAATATTGCCTATTATTCTCCAATTTTGGAGTTAAAAGGGCAAAAAGGTCTTTTTACATAAAAGTGGGGCCCACAAAGTGGGCCAACTTTCTAGAAGCACCAATAATTGCTCAGTGCACTATTGTTGGTAGTGGAGATTGTAGAGGAAATGGAGAATGCATTAGTAATTAAAAATTCTAAAGTAATAAAATATCTCATCAAAAGAAATGATAAAAAATTCAACTTTGGCTATAAATATGTCCCAAAAATTTCCAAAAATTTTCACAACCTTAACTACTAAATTTTCAAATCTTCCCTAGAATTTCAGCCCCAAATTCCCCTTCATCCCTCCCCAAATTCTCTTTTCCTCATTTCTCTCTCCTCTTTCTAATTGGAACAAGAGACCTTAATTCAATTAGGCACTCCGTTCCAGGAAGAATCTCATCAATTCCACCATCAATAACATCCTATACCATAGTTGGTATTAGAGCATTCATCCAATCATAGTACAATCCCAATATGTCCAAGGGAGAATTGACAATCCAAATTTAGATTAAGATATATATAGTATAAGGAATACTTATAGAAATTTTGGTTTATGAGCATATGCCGCCCAAGAGAATTACAAGGCAGACAGCTCAAGGTACTTCAGAAAATAATATGGAGGAATTATCAATGAGCAATATGGAAGAAATGGTAACAAGAGTATTGAGGAACCTTATTCCTAGTATTCAACTGCCCTAAAGTTCATCACCTCCAGTTGAAGTTCCTAGTATACAGGCACAAGATCAGCCTGAAGTTAGACCCCATACACCAACACCATATATTCCTACACCAGTACATGGCCAATCTTCCCTTGTACCAAGTGAGGAAGTTCACAATTCTCCATTAGCACTAGAAAAGATTGACCAAATGTTGGAGAGATTTCAGAAGATGGTGATTGGATATAATGGCAAGGGTGAAGCTGAAAAGACAAAGGAATGGATCTACGAAGTAGAAAGAACATTTGATGTATTACGTACTCCTCTAGAATTGAAGGTCAAATTTGCTACATACCTATTAAAACAAGATGCTGCTTTCTGGTGGAGATCAGCCAACAACACCTTCTTCTCAAATTCTAATGAGACTACTTGGGAGGAATTCAAAGAAGTTTTTAATACTAAGTATTTTCCTACCCATGTAAAATCAAGGAAGGAAAAAGAATTCTTGGAACTTAAACAAGGGAACCTATCAGTGATGGAGTATGATAATAAGTTCACCCAATTAAAGAGATTTGCTACACATATGTGTGACACAGAAAGGCACACTGTGGATAGATTTATGGAGGGACTACAGCCAGCACTGAAGGTGAAAGTGATGGGTACTAAACCCACCACCATGGCTGATTGTGTAGAGATGGCTTCCAGGTTTGAAGAAGAATTCAAGAAGACTCAAACCATTAAGTTTGGAGGAGGAAACTAGAACCAAAGGCTTTTACAGAAGGGCAAGAGACCCTTCAACAATTTCAAACCCCCTAAAAATCAAGGGAATCATATAAAAAGAAGGCCTTGTCCAAAATGTAGAAGATTCTATCCTGGTATGTGTCCCACTCCGATACAACAATGACCTTCGATCAGATGTTTTAATTGTGGAGAATTCAGGCATATCTCTGCAAACTGCAACAAACCATTAGCTATTAAGGAGGCGAAACCAGACAATATTCCTCATCACCAAGGAAGGATATTCGCGATCACTAATGGCCAGGCTGGACCGTCTAATGCGATAATTGAAGGTACATTACTTGTATCCGACAACCATGCCAAAGTATTGTTTGATTCTGGATCTATGCATTCCTTTATATCTTGCGTATTTGCATCTATTATACAATTGCTAGTGAAAAACTTAGGATTCAATCTAGATGTAACAACTCCAATGGGTAAAACAGTTAGATTACAAGAATACCTTCATAATGTACCAATAGAAGTACTAGGAAAAAGAAGAGATGTAGACCTCATTTTACTGAACATGGTGGACTTTGATATCATACTGGGTATGGACTGGTTAGCAAAATACTGGGTAGTTATGGATTGTCACAAAAAGAAAATCACATTTAGCATACCTTGTGAGGAAGTAGTAGTACTATATGGGAAACAACATGACTTAGACAAATCCATTATTTCAGCTATGAAGACTGTCAAACACATGTCCAAAGGGTGTCAGGCATTTTTAGCAACAGTTGTTGCTTTAGATGTGAAACAGCCCAAGATAACAGAAATTGACATAGTTAGAGAATTCCCAGACATCTTTCCAGAAGAGCTTCCAGGAGTACCCCCACATAGAGAAATTGAGTTTACCATTGAAGTAATTCCTGGTACAACTCCAATTTCTAAAGCACCTTATAGGATGGCCCCAGCAGAATTGAAAGAATTGAAGGGTCAGCTACAAGAATTGTTAGACAAAGGGTTTGTTAGACCAAGTAGTTCACCATGGGGAGCACCAGTAATATTTGTGAAGAAGAAGGATGGATCTATGAGATTGTGCATGGACTATAGAATGTTGAACAATGTCACAGTGAAAAATAAGTATCCCTTACCTCGCATTGATGATCTCTTTGATCAACTCCAATCTGCTAAGGTCTTTTCAAAAATCAACCTTAGATTAGGATATCATCAATTGCATATTAAGGATGAAGATATACCCAAGTCAGCATTCAGAACTCAGTATGGGCATTACGAGTTTCTAGTCATGTCTTTTGGGCTGACCAATGCACCTACAGTGTTTATGGATCTCATGAATAGAATCTTTAAGGAATTCTTAGACAAATTCGTAATTGTATTTATTGATGATATACTGATTTACTCTACTAGTATGGAAGAACATCAAGAACACTTACAAATTGTACTAAATACCCTCAGACTTCATAAACTGTTTGGTAAATTTAGTAAGTGTGAATTATGGTTAGAGAAGGTCAATTTCTTGGGTCATGTAATTTCCAAGAATGGAGTAGAAGTGGACCCTGCCAAGGTTGAAGTAGTAATGAATTGGGAAAAACCTAAGACTGTATGTGACACCCCGGGTTTTATCAATCTGTTTCCCATATTTATACTCAAATAATAATAATTTATTTATAGAAAATAGATGGGATTCTAGAACTTAAAACTCATAATTTAAAATTTGTCGCAGCGTCAAGCAAATACCATTTAAGAAAACCCCGAGGGTCACTTCTCCTCAAAACCATACTGAAAAAATAGAACGAAAAGTAACCATTTTGAGCATGCTCACAAATTAAAACCACGATGAAATTTTGTAACTGCAAAGACACGTAATAGTGAAGTTCCAAAGCTCCAGGGTCTGTCCAAGATCACCATATCATCCATGAATAAACATATAACTACTATATAGTGATATGGGTCTAATCTATCAATATATACAATGACTAAGGAGAATGCCAAAAAGCCAATACCAGTCCAACCAAAAGTACACCACTCTGTTAGTATCTAACAGTCTCTGTCCTCAAGCCCCCGTCCAACTCCACACTAGTCCATCTTCTTTCCTTTCTGACTGTCGCGCTCTGATTCTGAGGCATTGCAAAACAAAGCAGTGCCTCAGCAAGCTATGCTTGTGCAGGTGATATACATTCAAAATAACTCAATAAAACAAAGCATATGGCGCATGGCATAAAGATCGAAAGATGATCAATAATATATAAAGTCTTAAATCACACGATGAAGGACATACCATGTCCATGCAATAAATACAATATCATCAACCATGATATCAGGACATGCACAATTCGAGAAAATCTAGAAACATATGAATGCATGTCAAAAGTATGAAACCTCATACACAGTCAAGCCCTATGAGTGTCTCACATACACTCACGGCAATGGGGGTCAGCTCTCTGTACCATCTGCTTTCACCCTTTCACCCTTGCACCCCCATGGGTACTCAGGCACTCACGGGAACTATGCTCACCACTTTCGCTTTCACCCTTTCACCCTCACGGGCACTCAGGCACTCACGGGGTGAAAATCGTATCCTACCACAGGATCAATAGTCTTAAATATTAAGCTAGAGCGACTCCCACATGTCAAGAAGACCAAAAATCCAAGTGGATATCACGAAAGATATAAAAAACAGTGCATGCAATAACCACCATAAAGATAGCATGCACATGTGAAGCTATATGCTGAAGTCAATCTCACACATATGGTAAAGCATAAATCATATGCCTCAAAGACTCAAATCATCAAATCACTATTTGAGAATCATAGAAAAAGTGTGAATAAAATCACCTACCTCAGTATCGCAATATCCCCAAACAACACATAACCAATATCAAGGGGTATGCCCTGATGTACCTGTCATGCTATAAATCATGTCATGGTTAACACATATAACCAAAATCTAAAGCCTGATCATCTATTGATCAGCTAGATCTGAATCATCTAATAGCATTTCATAGTTTTGCTACTAAAAAGTTACTCCAAACTAGATTTTTATCCTAAATCTAAGTCCGCCTTGTTGAGACGATCACAACGCCTCTTTTCGGATCGTGATTTGGACCTCTGTAGCTCCTAAAATCAAGGTTTAAAGGCAAAAAGGGTCAAAAAAGACCAAATTCCAGCAAATGGGGCCCGCCGCACGCGCAGCGCGTGCCAGGCGCTTCTGTGGAAGCACCTAGCATCAGAACCTGCTCCAGGGGAGAGGGCACTTCTGTGGACACAACGGGTGCTTCTGTGGAAGCGCTCTGCGTTAGAACCCGCTCTAGGTAGCAGGCGCTTCTGTGGAAGCGCTCTGCGTGTGGAGGACGGAACAGCGCGCGTGGCGCGTTCCAGCCTCTCCACTTGGCACGCATGAGTCGCACCACGTGTCCCTGCGCGTGGCGCACCCTCACGCACCACGTGGCGCTCCCTCAGCCATGTATTTCTTCCTGTTCCGGTCGCTGTCACTGGAGATGACGACCGGACTGGTTCACCGTCACCGGCGACCCCAGGAGCTCAGTTTTTTGTCATTTTTACACCCCTGTGTTCGGTTTTTCATGTACATTCCATTTCCACCATCCATTTTCCCAAATCCTTCCTAAATCTAGCATTTTTTCATGCTTTTTGTTTTGTTTTCAAAAACTCCCGTATTATTGTTTTTCTTGTTTTTTGGCGTCCCTAGTCGTCCGATCGTC
The DNA here is from genome assembly GCA_035236585.1 of Warburgia ugandensis. Classification (NCBI taxonomy): domain Eukaryota; kingdom Viridiplantae; phylum Streptophyta; class Magnoliopsida; order Canellales; family Canellaceae; genus Warburgia; species Warburgia ugandensis. The sequence goes on along the minus strand of CP141131.1, from coordinate 76,666,831 downwards.
ACGAAATTTTATGGGTTCTTTCCTCTCCTCATCATACACAATATGAACGGTCTAGATCTAAATCCAACACTGTCTCATTCAAAATTTTTAGGCAAATCAGTACCCACAGATTTTTACAAAAATCTACGTTTTCATGCCGTTTTTCGGCGTTTATAGGTAATTAAATGTTGAAATTAACACAGAAGGGAAGGGTGGAGTGATCCTACCTCGTTCCCGGCTATTCAATGGTGGTGAAATCCGCCTCCCCAGTGCGTGATGGTCCACGTGAAACAGAGAGACTTGAGAGAGAGGAGAGTGCGTTTTGAGCACACTCTCTCTTCTCCTTACCTTATATCAATTCTTTTTTCTTGTTTTTTTTTTTCACCTTATTCTCATAGCAATCTCCATTCTTCACATCAACTTCAATAAATCTCTCTCCACTTGAATCACATCAAGGCTACTAACTATTATCAAAAGGTGTTGTTATCTCCTTCAAATGTTATGTCTCTTATCATAATTGAAAACCATCAGAACAATTTATAAGCATCTACTTTTCATTAACGATCAGCTTCCAAGTTTTCGTCTCAAAATCCGATATTTCATCTATAGGGCACTAAGATCCTATTTCATCAAATTCCAAATTATTTTCCCAATATTACAATTTATTTGTCAATAAATCTGCTTCAAGTTTAAACTAACACTACACTACTCTCAAACCATTTTTGATCCTTTACCATTTTCATCATACTCTTATCATTACAAAATTTGTTAGTCTTTTTCCAACAGTTACACGCACAATTCAAGTTAGAAACTTGGCTATCAAAAGCAATGCAATTGAATATATCTTCTATCATATATTAAAGTTCTTACTAAGACAACTACCTTAAAATCTTCATTATGATTCATGATTATAAGGATCATGTACTTCCTTGAAAAATGCACTTCCTTGTGCTCATACAAGTACTTAAGGTCACAATTTCCTTAAGAAAGTTTGCCAATCTCCATGGCATTATCTATTTCACGATCATCGACATCGCTTACATGACTTATCTCTGTAACTCATATTTAGGAAACTACCTCACCTCATGGATTGTATGTGACCTTTGAATTTGTTGGAGTGGCTGTGATAAAGTAAACCTGGGCTCTGATACCAAACTGTGACACCCTAGGTTTTTATACACACTAAAATAATAATATCCAAAAATAGTAGTCAGGATCCCTATTTTATAAAACAAACATTTCTAAAGTGATCAAAAATAAAAACTTAAGCAAAGCATTTCTTTCAAAATTCGAGGAGTCATACAACTACAAAACTACGGATTTAATAGTGAAATGAAATACCATTTCCACTGAAAATCCAACACAGTTTCCTCTGTAATTTGGACCATTGCACATGACTAGTGCAATACAAAATCACTTGATAAACAATGTATAATACATATCATAAGGGAGACTTAGTCTCCACACCCATCCACAACCAAATCTTGTTTTCAATAAAATATACTCCAACAAAGGATAAGAAAATATATCCACTACCAAATACCCAGGGTCCCTCCATACAACCATCACATCCAACATAATCCACATTCTAACATCCAGGCCACATGACATTTTTAACTAAAGTACAGCCCATACTCAAAACCTAAAGTGAGGTCTTGAACAAACCTGGTCATCTCTGAACATCGTCTGTGCTTCACTGGAAAGCTGCCATCACTTTTAGCTACTGCACAAGACGTCAACCTGTTGTCGCTCTCTGTATCTGAGGCATTGCAAATCAAAGCAATGCCTCAGCAAGCTATGTATGATGTTGATACTTTTGACATGCATTCATGTGTTTCTAGATTTTCTTGGATTGTGCATGTCTTGATATTGTGGTAGATGATATCTTATTTATTGCATGGACATGGTATGTCCTTTATCGTGTGATTTGCGGCTTTATATTATGTTTGATCATTTTATGATCTTTATACCTTGCGCTGTGTGATTTTGTTTTTATTGAGTTTAATTTGAATGTATATCACCTACACAAACATAGCTTGCTGAGGCATTGCTTTGATTTGCAATGCCTCAGATACAGAGAGCGACAACAGGTTGACGTGCTGACAGAGTAGCTAAAAGTGATGGCAGCTTTCCAGTGAAGCACAGACGATGTTCAGAGATGACCAGGTTTGTTCAAGACCTCACTTTAGGTTTTGAGTATGGGCTGTACTTTAGTTAAAAATGTCATGTGGCCTGGATGTTAGAATGTGGATTATGTTGGATGTGATGGTTGTATGGAGGGACCCTGGGTATTTGGTAGTGGATATATTTTCTTATCCTTTGTTGGAGTATATTTTATTGAAAACAAGATTTGGTTGTGGATGGGTGTGGAGACTAAGTCTCCCTTATGATATGTATTATACATTGTTTATCAAGTGATTTTGTATTGCACTGGTCATGTGCAATGGTCCAAATTACAGAGGAAACTGTGTCGGATTTTCGATGGAAATGGTATTTCATTTCACTATTAAATCCGTAGTTTTGTAGTTGTATGACTCCCCGAATTTTGAAAGAAATGCTTTGCTTAACTTTTTATTTTTGGTCACTTTAGAAATGTTTGTATTATAAAACAGGGATCCCGACTACTATTTTTGGATATTATTATTTTAGTGTGTATAAAAACCTAGGGTGTTACACTATAATAGAAATACGTAGTTTTCTAGGTTTGGCAGGATATTACCGTAGATTTATTCAAGGATTTTCTCGTATAGCCCTTCCTTTGACTTCGTTAACTAGAAAAGGGGTACAGTTCACTTGGACAGAAGAATGTGAGAATAGTTTCCAAGAGCTAAAAAAGAGGTTAACTATAGCACCAGTATTGACATTGCCATCAGGAAGTGGGGGATACGAAATATATTGTGATGCTTCAGGCAAGGGGTTAGGGAGTGTATTGATGCAAAATGGGAAGGTCATTGCATATGCATCTAGACAATTGAAGAAACATGAAATAAATTATCCAGTACATGACCTGGAATTAGCAGCTGTAGTATTTGCATTAAAAATTTGGAAACACTATTTGTATGGAGAAAAATTCAGTGTATTCACAGATCATAAAAGTCTCAAATATATCTTCACTCAGGCTGGTTTGAATATGAGACAAAGGAGATGGATGGAATACATCAAAGACTATGATTTTGCCATCCATTACCATCCTGGAAAAGCAAACATAGTCGCTGATGCATTAAGTAGGAAAACAAGAGTTGTACTTACAAACATCACCATTAAATCAGCTTTTGTAGAAAGAGTCCTCAAGGCCTAAGAAGGGGATATAGTAACTCAGGGATTGTGTACAAAGACAGGGTTTTGTAAGGGTACAGATGGGGGTATACGTTTTTAGGAGGGATTAGTGGTTCCTACAAATACAGATTTGAGAAAAGAACTATTACAAGAAGCCCATCAGTCTAAATTTTCTATACACCCTGGAGGTACAAAGATGTATCAGGATTTGAAAAGAAACTTTTTGTGGGAAGGCATGAAAAGAGACATAAGAGAGTTTGTGGCTAAGTGTTTAAATTGTCAACAAGTAAAAGCTGAACATCAAAGATCACCTGGAATGTTACAAACCCTTGAACTTCTAGAATGGAAATGGGACAATATCACCATGGATTTTGTGGTGGGATTGCTAAAAACAAGGGAAGGTCATGATATGATTTGGGTGATTGTGGACAGATTAACAAAGTCAGCACATTTCCTTCCAATTAAACAAAACTAGTCAGTTGACAATCTAGCTAAGTTGTACATAAAAGAAATAGTAAGTCTTCATGGGATTCCTTTATCCATCATCTCTGATAGGGATGGGAGATTTACTTCAAGATGTTGGAAGAGCGTACAACAAGCATTGGGAACTTTACTTAGATTCAGTATAGCATTTCATCCCCAAACAGATGGTCAATCAGAAAGAACTATTCAGGCACTGGAAGATATGTTAAGGGCATGTGCATTAGATTGGAAGGGAAATTGGGATGAACATCTTCCATTAGTGGAATTTGCTTATAACAAGAGTTTTCGTGCAAGTATTGGTATGGCACCATATGAAGCATTGTATGGGCGACCATGCCGATCACCAACTTGTTGGAGTGAAGTTGGAGAAAGGAAACTAATGATGTCAGAACTAGTGGAACAGTGTACAGACAAGGTTAGAATGATAAAGGAAAGGTTGTTAACAGCACACAGTTGTCAGAGGAGTTACGCGGACAAAAGACGTAGAAATCTGGAATTTGATGTGGGAGAGCATGTGTTTCTAAAAATATCACCAGTTAAAGGGGTTATGAGATTTGGAACCAAAGGCAAACTCAGTCCTAGGTTCATTGGTCCATTTGAAATATTAGAACGAATTAGTCTAGTGGCTTATAGATTAGCCTTACCACCACAACTCTCTGAAGTACGTAATGTATTTCATGTATCCATGTTACAAAAATATCTACAAGATGATACTCACATACTTCAAATAATACCAGTGGAACTGAAGCCAGATCTAACCTTTGAATAAAAAGCGATATGGATCTTGGACCATAAGGAACAGAAATTAAGGACCAAAACAATTCCTTTAGTCAAAATCCTATGGCAACATCACTCTGTCAAGGAAGTTACATGGGAAACATAGTAGAAATGAGGAAGACACATCCGAGTTTATTTGATTAAGTTATAGTATTACAAATTTCGAGGACGAAATTATTGTAAGGGGGGAAGACTGTAATGACCCCGAATTTTTGTAAATTATTAAGGAAAATAAATAAAGTTTGAATTTTTAGAAATTCTGGCTGAAATATTAAGTTGTTGAAAATTCTCTTTTTATAGAGATTATATTATGAATTAAAACATAGAAATTATGGATGTACTTGGAAAACTGATCGAAACAACATTAAGTACGTTCAATTCTGAGTTAAAATGAAAATTCCTTAATTTTTCCATTTAGGGGTAAAATAGTAATTTATTCTCTTCAAGTCTTCTATAGTCTTCAGCTCCTAACTTTCCTTCCCTGGATCTGAGATATTGCAACAAGTACAATATCTTAGCAAGTAATGCTTGGTAGGGGATTCAAGAAACATAACATTGACAATGTAATTCTAATACTTCATAATCTCATTATCCTTAAACATACTCTTTACTTTGTAAGTTATGTATATGTATATACATACATACCCTTCATGGGTAAACCAGTTAAATTCGTGAAAATAGTCAAATATCACTCCCAACTAAGCTGATCAATTCTCTTCATTTTGAGAATTTAGTATTACAGCTAATCTCATACTGGGAATTTCCCTTCTTGGGAAACATTGGTAATATACAATTACCTAGCATTTCATTATGCTACAACATAAGGCATTTCACTATGCCTGTTCCCATATGCATCATAGTGCAAAATAATCAGAAAGGTCGCTATGCTGCAGTCTGATCCGTATTAGCGCGCTCGGATAACTGCCCTGTTCACCACTGATACCATGGTGGAAAATATTATGTCACTGCCCGTATGGGGGAGCAAGACTTTCACAGTAGTGGCCTTCCCATAATTGCCACCACCCAACTTTTAGCCTCTCATTGGGCAAGGTATCATCATATCATCAAATTTCAAGGAGCGGGTGGCCAAACCCTCATAACTCCTCTAGCAATAGCATCCCCTAGGCTCATGCCTATTAAAACAAACTCACAAGCCTCCAAGCTTGTATGTAAAATAGATTTCATATATATCAGACCATATGCCTGTTTACTTAAGGCTGAAATATTTTCTAGTTCCCTATTCACTTATAGTTTAGTCCTTAACCATCTTATAGGTGTTTGGTTGGATCATAAGGTTTTCAAGAGATTCAGTACAAGTATTATCATTACTCTTGTCAACATAAGATCATGAGTACAATCATGAATATCTCATGTAAATGTATTCATCAAATCCTCCTACCTTTAAGGATTGATCTCTTTTCCCCAATCTTCCATGATCCTGACTGATCTATGTAATCTGTACATCCATACATATTGTCAATATATAAATTATGAACAATCCTATTGATCACTAGATCTGATGATTAGAATGATCTTTAGATCATTCATATCTAAGTATTTTTCTATCTCTAAGTCTTTGTATGTTCATCTCCTTGATCTTGATCTTTCATAGATCCTTTGATTGACAATCTACACATGTTGATAAAGATCAAGGTCCTAGATCTTCTATCATCTAGTTCTTCTTTGATCTAAGTTCAGTTCTTGGATCATCCCTATGGAGGATGATCTTGGTTTTCTTCCTTGAATCACCTTTGATCAAGGGTTTGGATTATCTAATCTAATGAACTATAATAAGTATATACTAAACATACATACTAAGTACAATATAGTGTTCTTATTCTTGTTGTTCTTGATCATCAAAGATCTAATAGATCTTGTTTGATCATCCTTATCTTACTTACTATTTTTATTAGGGTTAGGTAATTTACTAACCTTTTATGCTCTTATGATTATTATTCAACCAGTTAATGTGCTGGTTGAAGGTAGCTTATTCAAGCCTAAATATAGACTGCTCCTCTTATTTCCAATTGGCTAAGGCTTACTAGCTGAATGGGTGAACACAAAATGGTTACTTCAATCCTCATGTAAGGAGGCGTTTAGACCTCACAAATGTCAACAGAAGGTAGGGAAAGAGCAAGGCTCTATTAGATAACCCCCTTAACCACTATGTTCATCATTCACTAGAATGACCATAACTCAACCTTTCATAAGGTTCCTATAAGCATGTTTACCCTAAGTACTCTTTCTAATGGATTTTAATTAAGTCCATGACTATTTATAATGTCATTCATGGGGTTTATTATTCTTTTCCTAATTTGGGCTAAGGATTTGATAATCCTTATATTGTCCTACTAACTATAGCCCTTACTAATTAAGTCCAAAGTATTCCATTCTTATTTGTGTAATGAAACTCTACTTTCTCATTAGAATACATTTTTTTGATGTTTTATGCCCTTTATCTCATAACAAGTAAATCTACTACTAACATTCAAACATAAATGAATTATAAAATTAAAGCATAAAACTACTTAATTTAACATTCAATGAAAATGAGGCAAGGTACTTAAATTAAATCTAACACCTTATGATAAGAATGAACACATATCATACTAAACTCTAAATGTTATACTAGCATGCTTTATAACATAATAATATAAAATGAAACTAATTATATTTACATTTTTAGAAACCTTTACTTATGATCCAACCATTTGATCTTAGATTTTTTCCTTTGATTAAGGACTTTAGTTATATTTAGAGAATTTTCTCTATTAAGGTCAAAAGATCACATTGATCTATTTTTATCATAATCCATCCATGATTTCCTTGGATTTTATCATATGAACAGTTATTCTTTCCATCTCAAGGATCTGATCACACTTGATCTCATTGATCAAGTGGGTCCCTTTGTATTTTTAGGGTTTTTCTACCATAAAGAGTAGATCCTTTAATATATCTCATATCTATCCAATTTAAACATAGATATAACTTTATTTAAGTATTAGATCATTATTAAAATATGTTTCTAAGATTTGATCATCTCAGATCTTGAAAATCTATGTAATTGGAAACTTAATTCTTAAATACAGAAATTTTTTACTGAATAACATGTCTTTTTTATCATTCCATAAGAAAATAGAGGTTTCAAGCTTTCCATAGCTTCTTTTTTATCTCAATTTGGAGTTCAGATGACTCCAGAATTGATCCTGGAAGTTCACAGTCTTCGTAGGGCCTATATTTGATCTGGGCCCAAGAATGGACGGTCCAGATCGTTTGGGCGGAACGACCAGGCAGAATGTCTAGGCGAAACTAACCAAACGGGTCGTCGGGGGCGTCCGCTGGAAGGAAACGAAGATGCGCATCTGCGGGGCGTCCACAGACGCGGACGGGACGAGCAAAACGCCCGTCGTCCGCGCGCCCGCAAACTGGGCTGTCGCTGGGCGCATCCGCTCGTCCTTTTGACGGACGCGCGTTCTTTGCACTTGAATCGACACCCCACGTGTATCGCAAGCGCCATTCCGACGGTGCGTCAAGGGGCGTCTTGGGCGTCGTCTGATCTGGAGATCAAATAGTCCCTTCTGGATCGTCCAATCAATCCTCTTGCAATTTAGGGCCCAAAACGTCTATGATTTTGATGAAACTTCTACCCTAGGGGTTTTGGACCCTTCTGGATCGATTGGTATAGTCAGATTTCTCATCTGAGCACTCCATCATCTAGAATTAAGGGTTCTGTTGTTTACTTTATTTTTATCTTTTTATTACCAAAATTAATTACAGTAAAATAAAAATTATATAAAATAATACTAAATATCTATGAGAAAGATTTCCACTTACTTGATTGGAGAGAAAACCTTAATTATATGCCCAATTTAAAAAAATACCTTGTTGATGAAGATATATCCTAGAATCCACCTTTCTTGCAAATATCCATTGTTTGAACCGTTGGATCTTGAAATTTCTTTGGGGATTTTGTAGAATAGATGTGTTGGGATGTTTTGGACGGTGAAATTGATCAAATTAGATCTAGAACAGAGTACCTAATTGATTTTAGGTCTCTTGCTCTAATCTAAAAAGAAAAACAAGTTGGAAAGAGATCTAACTCTTGGAAATTTTGGGGTCTTGGAGAGGGATTCTATATCTAATTTTTCAAGGAGATTGAAGATAATTTCGTGGGGATTTTATGAGGATTTTTGGAAGATTTTTGGGGTTGTATTTATAGGCATTTTTGGTCTTTTTCCATGATTATAATATGTTATTTTTAATATAAAATGGCATGAAAGTCTTCAATGCTCCCATGCCTAATTTTTTCTTCCTTATGACTAGCTGATCTTTGTTGACCCATGTTTCACATGGGCTGCTGATCAAATTGGTTGTTGGGGACGTGGTGGTCCCCATGTGGGCCCCACATGGTGTAAAAAGTCCTTTTTGCCCTTTATGTATAAAATTTTGGGTTTTATTTCCATGATCTCGGATTTGAGTGTACTTAGTGGCGTTGGATTCGTATTTCTTAGTACATTCTAAATTTTGATGTTTCATATTTTGATTTTTGGAATATTTTGATTTTTGGGTAAAATTACTATTTTACCCCTTTTGGCCAAAAAATGAAAAACGTAAGGATTTCTCATCCGAATTCTAAATTTGTTGTGCTTACAGTCATTTTGAAGGGTTTTCTAAGTTTAATTTCAATTTTACATATCTTATTATTTGATTATACTTTTATAAAAAGTATATTTTAAATAACCCTAATATTTCAGCCCAAAATATCTGAAACTCAAACGTTATTGATTTTTCTCAATCAATTTACAAAAATTGGGGTTATTACAATCTTCCCCCCTTACAATAATTTCGTCCTCGAAATTTGTAACACAATACTTACTCAAATAAACTAGGGTGTGTCTTCCTCATTTCTACTTCCGTTTCCCACGTGGCTTCCTCAATAGAGTGATGTTGCCACAGGACCTTGACTAACCTAATGCTTTCGGTTCTTAACTTTTGTTCCTTGTGGTCCAGAATTCGTATTGCCTTCTCTTTGAAGGTTAGGTCAGGCTTTAGCTCTTCTGGCACCCTTTGAAGTACATGAGTGTCGTCTTGGAGGTACTTCCTTAGCATAGACACATGAAAGAAACTATGTATTTCTGAGAGTTGGGGTGGTAAGGCTAATTTGTATGCCACTTGACCAACCCTTTCTAAGATTTCAAACGGACCAATGAATCTAGGACTAAGTTTTCCTTTGCTACCAAACCTCATTACTCCTTTGACAGGTGATACTTTTAGAAATACGTGCTCCCCAACATCAAATTCTAGGTTTCTACGTCTTTTATCTGCATAACTCTTTTGTCGACTGTGTGCTGTTAACAACCTCTTTTGTATCAATCTGACCTTGTCTATACATTGTTCCACTAGTTCTGACTTTATCAGCCTTCTTTCTCCAACTTTACTCCAACAGGTTGGTGATCGACATGGCCGTCCATACAATGCTTCATATGGTGCCATACCAATACTTGCTTGAAAACTGTTGTTATATGCAAATTCTACTAAAGGAAGATGTTCATCCCAACTCCCTTTCCAATCTAATGCACATGCTCTCAACATATCTTCTAAGGTTTGAATAGTCCTTTCTGATTGACCATCTGTTTGAGGGTGAAATGCTGTACTGAGTTTAATTGAGGTTCCCAAGGCTTGTTGTACACTCTTCCAACATCTCGAAGTAAATCTTCCATCCCTATCCGAGATAATGGATAGTGGAATCCCATGAAGTCTTACTATGTCTTTGATGTATAACTTAGCCAGACTGTCAACTAATTGGTTTTGTCTAATTGGTAGGAAATGTGCTGACTTTGTTAACCTATCCACCACCACCCAAATCATGTCATGGCCTGTTCTAGTCCTTGGCAATCCCACTACAAAATCCATAGTGATATTGTCCCATTTCCATTCTGGAAGTTCCAATGTTTGTAACATTCCAGCTGGTCTTTGGTGTTCAGCCTTTACTTGTTGACAATTTTGACATTTACCCACAAATTCTCCTATTTCTCTCTTCATGCCTTCCCACCAAAAGTTTCTTTTTAAATCTTGATACATCTTCGTACTTCCAGGGTGTATAGAAAATTTTGACTGATGGGCTTCTTGTATCAATTCCTTTCTCAGACATGTATTTGAAGGAACCACCAATCTCTCTTGAAAACGTATGCCCCCATCTGTCCCCTTAACAAATCCTTTCTTTTCACATAATTCCTGAGTTGCTGTATCTTCTTCTTGGGCTTTAAGGACTCTTTCTACAAAAGCTGATTTAATTGTGATGTTTGTGAGTAGAGCTCTTGGTTGTCTACTTAATGCATCAGCTACTACATTTGCCTTTCCAGGATGGTATTGGATGGAAAAATCGTAGTCTTTGATATATTCTATCCATCTTCTTTGTCTCATATTTAAATCAGCCTTAGTGAAGATGTATTTGAGACTCTTATGATCTGTAAATACACTGAATTTTTCCCCATACAAATAATGTCTCCAAATTTTCAATGCAAACACTACAGCTACCAATTCTAAGTCATGTACTGGGTAATTTATTTCATGTTTCTTCAATTGTCTAGATGCATAAGCAATGACCTTCCCATTTTGCATTAACACACCTCCTAACCCTTTGCCTGAAGCATCATAGTATATTTCATATCCCCCACTCCCAGCTGGTAAGGTCAATACTGGTGCTGTAGTTAACCTCTTCTTTAGCTCTTGAAAACTATTTTCACATTCTTCTGACCAAGTGAATGGTACCCCCTTTCTTGTCAAGAAAGTCATAGGAAGAGCTAGACGAGAGAACCCTTGAATAAATCTACAGTAGTATCCTGCTAGTCCAAGAAAACTACGTATTTCTGTTACTATTTTAGGTTTCTCCCAATTCATTACTGCTTCAATCTTGGTGGGGTCCACTTCTACTCCATTCTTGGAAATTACATGACTTAAAAAATTGACCTTCTCTAACCAGAATTCACACTTACTAAATTTACCAAACAGTTTATGTGTTCTGAGGGTATTTAGTACAATTCGTAAGTGTTCTTGATGTTCTTTGATACTGGTAGAGTAAATCAGTATATCGTCGATAAATACTATCACAAATTTATCCAAAAATTCTTTGAAGATTCTATTCATCAAATCCATAAACACTGCTGGTGCATTAGTCAACCCAAAAGACATGACTAAAAACTCATAATGCCCATATCAAGTTCTAAATGCTGACTTGGATATGTCTTCATCCTTAATACGCAATTGATGATATCCTGATCTAAGGTCAATTTTAGAAAAGACCTTAGCAGATTGGAGTTGATCAAAGAGATCATCAATGCGTGGTAAGGGATACCTATTTTTCATTGTGACACTGTTCAACATTCTATAATCAATGCATAATCTCATTGACCCATCCTTCTTCTTCACAAATATTACTGGTGCTCCCCATGGTGAACTACTTGGTCTAACAAACCCTTTTTCTAACAATTCTTGCAATTGTCCTTTTAAGGTGCTTTAGAAATTGGAGTTGTACTAGGAATTACTTCAATGGTAAACTCAATTTCTCGGTGTGGGGGTAACCCTGGTAGTTCTTCAGGAAAAACATCTTGGAATTCCCTGACCACTTCAATTTCTGTTATCCTGGGCTGTTCAGCATTTAAGGAAACCACTGTTGCTAAAAATGCCTGGCACCCCTTGGTCATATGTTTGACTGCCTTCATAGCTGAGATGATGGATTTGTCTAAGTCATTGTGTTTCCCATACAGTGTTAATACTTTCTCCCCTGGTATACTAAATGTGAGTTTCTTCTTGTGACAGTCCATAACTACCTAGTATTTTGCTAACCAGTCCATACCCAATATGATGTCAAAATCCTCCATGTTTAACAAAATGAGGTCTATGTCCATTCTTTTGCCCAATACTTCTAGAGGTACATTATGCAAGTATTCTTGTAGTTTAATTATTTGTCCAACTAGAGTTGTTACATCTAGATCAAATCCCAAGTTTTTCACTGATAGTTGTATACTAGATGCAAATTCACAAGATATAAAGGAATGCTTAGATCCAGAATCAAACAATACTTTGGCATAGTTGTCTGCTACAAGTAGTGTACCTTCAATTACCGCATTGGATGGTCCAGCTTGGCCGTCAGTGATAGCGAAGACCCTTCCTGGGTGTCGAGGAGCAATTTCTAATTTTTCTTCCTTGACTGCCAATGGTTTGGTATAGTGGGCGGTGATATGTCCATACTCCCCACAATTGTGGCACTTGATTGGAAATCATTGTGGTTGTTGTTGTATAGGTCGTGGACAGATATTGCCTTGGTGAAATTTTCTACATCTTGGACATGGCTATCTATTTGGCCTTGGTGCATTGTTCCTTTGATTTCTTTGAGGCTTAAAATTGTTCCAAGGTCTTTTATTCTTCTGGAAAGGCCTTGGGTTATTGTGTCCTCCTCCACTGAACTTGGTAATTTGACCCTTTTTGTACTCATCTTCAAACTTGGAGGCCATTTCTACACAGTCTGTCAAGGTAGTGGGTTTACTACACAGCACCTTTACTTTTAGCCCTAAGTGAAGACCTTCAATGAATCGATCCACAGTGTGTGTTTCTGTGTCACACACATGAGGCGCGAATCTCCTTAGTTGTGTGAACTTGTTATCATAGTCCACCACTAACATATCCCCTTGCTTTAGGTTCAAGAACTCTATCAATTTCCTTTGTTGTACATGAGAAGGAAAATATTTATGGTTGAATACTTCCTTAAATTCTTCCCATGTAGTATCTTCAGAATTCGAGAAGAAAGTGTTTTTAGCTGATCTCCACCAAAATGCAGCTTCTTGTTTGAATAAATATGTGGCAAATTTCACCTTCAACTCTGAAGGAGTACGTAGTGCACTAAAAGTCTTTTCAACTTCATATATCCATTCTTCATCTTTTTTAGCTTCACCCTTGCCATCATACATTGTAACCCTCTTTTGAAATCTCTCCAGGATTTTGTCAATCTTTTCTGGTCCTAATGTGGATTTTTCGACTTCTTCACTTGGTACAAGGGAAGATTGCCCTTGTCCAGATGTGGGAGTAGCTGGTGGTGGTGTTGGTGTAGTATGTCTCAGCTCAGGCTGAGCCTGAGCCTGCGTACTTGGTATTTCTACAGGAGGTGATGAACTCTGGGGTTGTTGTAGGTGAGGAAGGAGGTTCCTTAACATCCTTGTCATCATCTCTTCCATATTACTCATGGTTACTCTCTCCATATTGTCTTCTGGAGTAGTTTGAGCTGTCTGCCTTGTAACTCTCTGTAATAACCCAAAAAATATTAATAGTTTTAAAATAATAAGAGGGGTAAAATTGTAAATATGCATGGGCCTACAGTGCGTGGGACCCACAAGGAGGCTATAAAAGCCAGCCCTGTCTCGTGTGCAGCCAAACCATGCACTTCTGAGTTCGGTTTGGCGAAGCAGAGCACGACACGGAACTCTCCGAGCAGGCGCACGCAGTGGCGATCTAACCACGGTAGGCCACCCTCCACATTTCCCTGTGTTTTCCTATTGTTTCTGTTGTTTTTAACGCCAGAAAACGGTGTGGATTGCCGTTTTCCGGTGAACAAATAGGCAGTACTGTTTTTGTTAAAATAAATTGATGAAACGGCATCAGATTGTGATCTGATCCATCATAGGCATTGTAACATGAACAACAATCCCATGAATTTTCATGGTGATCGGACGGCTAGATATGCCAGAAAACTCATAAAACAGTATAGGGAAAAATTTTAGGGATGTGACAAAAATCGTATAAAAACACTAGAGAATGGCATAGATGGTTGAAAAGGAGCTCATATATGGAATCTACGTGAAAAATTGAACGAAACGGTGCAAAAATCGCACCATTTGGACACCTGTGCGTGGCTGGCGGTGATCGGAGTCCGGTTGTCTTCTCCGGCGACGGCGAACCACCGCTACACGTGTCACTCCCTGATGCGGGCCACGTAGGTGCCACGCACACAAACGGCATGCGCACGACACGCGACACCACGCGCGCAGCACCTGCACAGCACGCGCCCACACAGGCAACATGTGGTGCCATGCACCACGCGCCACACAGAAAGTAGTGCACTGACAACACGACCAAACGTGCGCACGAAAACCAACGCACGAAGACCGGTGCACGCGCGTGCAAGAAAAAGGTACATGCGCATGCGCGCCCGACAAAATGACACCTAGCGCGTCTGTGCAAGCGCCCGCACGGAGACGCAGCACAGACACATTTAGCGCGTCTGTGCACACGCCCGCCCGGAAAAAACGACGCCTAGCACGTCAGGGCAAGCGCCCGCACGAGGACAGGCGTCCGCCTGTCCAGCGCGTCTGTGGACGCGCCCGCACGCTCGAGAGCACGTGCGACGCATGTGATTTTGGATTTTTCGGGTCCTTTGACCCATTTATTCATAAAAACTTGATTTTTAGGAGCTACAGAGGTCCAAATCGCGATCCAGAAGAGGCGTTGTGACCGTATCGACGGCGCGGACCTAGATGTGACTTGAAAAGTTAGATATAAATTCTGTTTTTAGAGTTAAACCACAGAATGTGGTTAGATAGTCTCAATTAGGCTGATCAATGGATGATCAGGCCTTAGAGGTTGATAGTATATATCAAATGCGAGATAATCTAGGAGATTAGAGGATTAAACAGTATTGAATTACTAAATGATGGAAGATTTATGATGTAACAGGTACGTCAGAGCGCGCCACGTGATATTTCCACGCGCTTGAATTGAGCACTACATTTTCCGAGGTAGGTGATTATATCCAATTATTTCATGATTTCAATAACCATGAATGGATTTTAAAGCTTTGAGACATGCGTTTTACACCTTCTCATGTACATAATTAGATCCCTATTTTCATGTTACAGCATGACTTTTCTATTGGAAATGACAATGCTTGTCAGGCTTTAATTGTGTTATTGAGATTATTTATAATGTATTTACAAGGTTTGTAAGATTTATACCTTGCCGATGATTTATGATGGGTGCTGTCACCCAGTGGGTACTATGCTAGGAGGGTTGTAGGGTTTGCCACCCGCCCTCTGATTTTGTGATGAGGATGATGATAGACACCGCCCTAGAGTGATACAAGGCCAGGTACGTAGGGGTGGTATCATGGGTAGTCCCCCCTACGGGTCCGTTCCTTCCCATGGGGACAGAGAAAGTGTCTCGTTTAGTGTCGACGAGGAGCGGCGGTGGTTTAGACCCTGATGGGGTTGCCACTGCAGCATAGTAACCCATATTGTTGTGCATGTTTATATGATGTTGTATGTATGGTGAACCGGGGCAAGTCGAGCCTAGTCCGTGAGAGACTCCGGGGGCTGATGTTGACTGCACGGGAGGTACCAACGTTAATATGGATATACATCACCGGTGATTGAGTATATTGAGAAATTTTGATATAGTTTTGATATAGTGTTTTGGTATCAATGATTGCATGCATATCTTTCCATTGGGTATATATACTAGTATGGTTTTGATGTACTTGCCATGTATTTTGATCATGCCTTGCATGCTATATTGATTTACCTCGGCATCTGATTTGTGAAAGTTGTGATTGCAAGCATTTCAGTTATTTGACGTGTTTTGGGTGTGCTTCCCTTATGAGAATTCTATTGTAAACTTTAAACTTTATTTGAGTGTAATCACCTACACAAGCATAGCTTGCTGAGGCATTGTCTTGTTTTGCAATGCCTCAGATTTGGGACGCGATAACAACAAGGGAAAGCAGGCAGAGTAGCGGGGATCATGAAGGAGGCTTGAAGACATTCTATTTTATTTTCTCCTTCGGATATATATTAGAGTATGTCACTTGGATTAGACTTTTGAGACTTTCTTGGATGTGGATACATATTATAGATTGGACTCATAATATGTGTATGGAGGATTGTTAAAGTTTAGATGGAGATATTGTGGTGATTATGGATGGAACCTGGTGACGTTTGAATTGATTTACTATCATCTTTAATTATCCAGTGTGTTTATTGTGGTTTTTAATCGAGCATGCTCAGAGTATCAATGTTTTAATGTTGTTTATGATTACGGTTTTGAATGAGGTTGACCCCCGAAGTTTACGCTTTCGAGAAATTCTTTTAAAGCTGCGTTAAAAGCTCTATGATATAAAATTTTAAATTATTAGGGATCCTGTCTATTTTCTTAAAACAGATTGTTATTTTTATTTTAATGAGGAAAAATTTTTGTTAAAATTCGGGGTGTCACAGTTTGGTATCAGAGCCCAGGTTCATTCCATCAGCACCACTTTAAGAGTCCAAATTGAGTTACAGCAAATGAGTGTTTGGATTGAGATAGAGATAGGAGAATTACTTACATGATATTATATTGAAACATTGGCAGATGGCTCCTCGACGGAAGACAAGATCCACCCCTATTACACCAGTCGCTACTCCTATTGCGACACCTGAACAAGGGGATTCAGAGGCTGATATAGTAGCCCGTGTGGTTCAGGAGCTTATGCCACAGTTCGCTCAACAGATGACACAGCAGGTACAGGTGGCAGTACGGGCTATTCACTCTGCTCGCCCATCGATGACTGCAGCAGCAGCTCAGGGAGACACTTCAGCACAGTTGTCCCACCAGGCACGGACAGCTCCTATGCCGGGAGATATAGAGGGAGGATCCTCGAAACAACCTGATCCATCAGCAAAACAACTTGAGAGGTTCCAAAAGATGGTACCCTCTTTCCGTGGGCAAGGAGACCCAGCAATAGCAGAAAAATGGTTATTTCAGGTCGAGAAGGCCTTTGAGGGAATGAAGATCCAGCCAGAGGATCAAGTGAGATTGGCGACTTTCTTGTTGATAGATGAGGCTGGGTTTTGGTGGAGGACCCAGCAACAGACTCGTTTCTTATCCTCACCACCACCACTATGGAAGGATTTCCGAGAGATCTTTGACAAGTAGTACTTTCCTCCTCATGCCCTACATGCCATGAGAAGGGAATTTGCTACATTAACTCAAGGGAGTATGACGCTTCCACAATATCTGAACCGTTTCACTACACTGAGGAGATTTGCGTATACATCCTTTGCCTCAGACAAGGAGGACACAGAGAGATTCGTTGATGGGCTACTACCACAGTTGAGGCATGAGGTACTCATTGCATGTCCGACCACGGTGACGCATGCTGCAGACGTAGCTTCCATGCTCGAAAAAGACTTATCACGGAACAAGGGAGAGATGGGTCAGCCCTTTAAGGGCAAGAGACCCTTCATGTCCACACAGCCCTAAGGGGGTCCAGATTATCGGTACCCTTCTAGACAGAGGAGAGATAACAATAGGAGAGTGTGCCCTCGTTGTAAGGGTCGACATATGGGGCGACCATGTCCGGGAATGGGCCGCCAGCATCAGGGCCCACAACAGTTCTACCATCATCAGCAGCGACAATCGTACCAGCCAGGACAGCCATTCAGATGCTTCGGATGTGGCGAGGCAGGTCATGCGATCAGAGATTGTCCAAGAGGTCAAAGAGACAAGACAGTGAGGACAGATGCTGCTACAGAGGCAGTGCCACGTAGTCAGGGACGTGTCTTTGCTATTACGTCGAGGCAGGCACAGGCCTCGAACCAGGTGGTGGAAGGTACTTTCTTAGTAGCTGATAGACATGCTAGAGTTCTTTTTGACTCAGGGTCTACACATTCATTTATTTCATATGTGTTTGCATCATGCCTTGAATTATGCACACACGAATTAGCATTTGGGTTAGATGTATTGATGCCGACAGGAGAGGCAGTAGAGGCTACGAAATATATTGAGAAGGTACCAGTGGAGATATCCGACATTAAGATGGATGCTGACCTTATCCTTTTAGATATGATGGATTATGATATCATCTTGGGGATGGATTGGTTAGCTACTTTTTGGGTTACGATAGACTGCCGTAAGAAGCAAATCAGATGTTGTGTACCTGATCGACCAGTGGTTGTAGTCCAGGGGAGGAGTGATAGTGGCCCTTGTGTTATCTCGGCCATGAGAGCAGCTCGATGTTACGCTCGAGGTTGTCGAGTGTTTTTGGCCTGCGTCACGACGATTGACAGTGAGCAGCCACGGATTGAGGAGATTGATGTGGTGCGAGAATTTGCCGATGTGTTTCCAGACGAGCTACCAGGACTGCCCCCATGCAGGGAGATTGATTTCACTATAGATTTAGTGCCGGGCACAGCACCTATTTCTAAGGCACCCTATAGGATGGCCCCTGCAGAGTTGAGAGAGCTCCAAGTACAGTTGCAGGAGCTTCTGGATAAGGGTTTTATCAGACCGAGTGGGTCTCCTTGGGGAGCACCAGTCCTCTTTGTTAAGAAGAAGGATGGATCTTTGAGGCTGTGCATCGACTATCGATTGTTGAACAGTGTTACCATAAAGAATAAGTACCCCTTGCCTCGTATTGATGACTTATTTGATCAGTTGCAGTCGGCAAAGGTATTCTCTAAAATTGACCTGAGATCAGGCTACCACTAATTGAGGGTTAGAGAAGAGGATATTCCTAAGACTGCATTCAGGAGTCGGTATGGCCATTATGAATTTGTGGTAATGCCTTTTGGTTTAACAAATGCACCTGCAGTGTTCATGGACTTGATGAACAGAGTATTTCGAGCTTATTTAGATCAGTTTGTAATTGTCTTCGTGGATGACATCCTGATCTACTCTCCTAGCCATGAGGCCCATCGAGAGCATCTTCGCACGGTGTTGGACGCGCTTCGCCGTCATCGCTTGTACGCGAAACTCAGTAAGTGCGATTTTTGGTTAGAACAGGTGCAGTTTTTGGGACACGTGGTATCCAAGGATGGTGTGGCCGTGGACCCAGCCAAGGTGGACGCAGTTGTACATTGGGAGAGGCCTACGACAGTGACAGAGATTCGTAGTTTTCTTGGTTTGGCTGGTTATTATCGACGGTTCATTGAGGGTTTCTCGAAGATCGCTTTACCGTTGACCACCTTGACTAGGAAGGATACCAGGTTTGTTTGGACAGATGTTTGTGAGAAGAGCTTTCAAGAGCTCAAGAAGAGGTTGACCATCGCACAAGATCGGGCCTTACCTTCAGGGTCAGGTGGCTATGTGGTGTTCTGTGATGCATCAGACAGAGGTTTAGGAGTGGTGTTAATGCAACATGAGAGGGTTATTGCCTATGCGTTGAGACAATTGAAGACTCATGAGGTGAACTACCCAACCCATGATTTAGAGTTGGCAGCAGTGGTGTTCGCATTGAAGTCCTGGAGACACTATTTATATGGAGAGAAATTTGAGGTATACACAGACCATAAAAGCCTCAAGTATTTCTTTACTCAGAGCGATCTGAACATGAGGCAACGGAGATGGATAGAGTACCTTAAGGACTTCGACTTTACCATACAATACCACCCGGGGAAAGCCAACGTTGTAGCTGATGCCTTGAGCAGAAAGTCAAGGGTGATGATTGCCAACCTCTCGACTCGGTCAAGGTTCCTTGACAAGATCCTTCAGGCACAGATTAGTGATGCAGAGATACAGGACATGGTTGATGAGGTTGATTTTTCCAGAGGACTAGATGGGGGTGTCAGATATAGGGGCAGGTTAGTGGTGCCTGCAGATGATCAGTTGAGGCACGACTTGCTCCAGGAGGTGCACCAGTCCCCATATTCTATTCATCCCGGAGGTACGAAAATGTACCAAGACCTTAGACGACACTTCTAGTGGAATGGGATGAAGAGAGATATTGGTGAGTGCGTAGCAAGATGTTTGACCTGTCAGCAGGTCAAGGCAGAGCATCAACGACCAGCAGGATTATTACAGACATTAGACCTTCTAGAGTGGAAGTGGGACCACCTCACTATGGATTTTATAGTGGGCTTGCCACGGACTACTAGTGGGCATGATATGATATGGGTTGTAGTTGATCGACTGACGAAGTCTGCCCATTTCCTCCCCATCAAACAGACACAGACTGTGGACAGCTTGGCTAAGCTGTATGTCAGGGAGATCGTGAGCTTGGATGGAGTACCATTGACGATTATTTCGGATCGAGACACACGATTCACCTCAAAGTACTGGCAGAGTGTACAGGAGGCTCTGGGGTCGACGTTGAGATTCAGTACGGCCTTCCACCCCTAGACGGATGGCCAGTCTGAGAGGACCATTCAGACTGTGGAGGACATGTTGAGGGTCTGTGTCATGGACTGGAGGGGCAGCTGGAATGAGCATTTTCCACTAGTGGAGTTTGCGTATAATAATAGCTACCACACGAGTATCGGCATGGCGCCTTATGAGGCACTTTATGGCAGACCATGTCGGTCTCCGTTGTGTTGGAGTGACGTGGGAGAGAGACAGATTGTGAAGTCAGAGTTGATTGAGCAATGTGCAGAGAAAGTTCGACTCATTCAGAAATAGTTACTTGCATCCCATAGTCGCCAGAAGAGTTATGCGGATAAGAGACGGAAGGATTTAGAGTTTGAAGTGGGAGAACATGTATTTTTGAGAGTTTCACCTATGAAGGGCGTGATGAGATTTGGTGTTAAGGGAAACTCAGTCCTAGATATATTGGTCCTTTCGAAATCCTACGCAGAGTGGGACCAGTAGCTTATTAGTTAGCCTTACCCCCACAGTTGGCTGTAGTACATGATGTTTTCCATGTTTCCATACTGAGGAAGTACGTGCCGGATCCAGCCCACGTACTCGAACAAATTCCCAAAGAAATACGACCTGATATGACATTTGATGAGCGCCCTATACGAATCGTGGATAGTAAGATCCATGAGTTGAAGAAAAAGGCCATTCCTTTGGTCAAAGTTCTTTGGCAACATCACTCAACTCAAGAGGCTACATGGGAGATAGAGGATGAGATAAGGCGAAAGCATCCAGAGCTTTTTCCTTAGAGGTATGCACCTATTTAAATTTCGAGGACGAAATTTTATTATAAGGGGGAGAGAATGTAATAACCCAAAAAATATTAATAGTTTTAAAATAATAAGAGGGGTAAAATTGTAAATATGCATGGGCCTACAGTGCGTGGGACCCACAAGGAGGCTATAAAAGCCAGCTTTGTCTCGTGTGCAGCCAAACCATGCACTTCTGAGTTCGGTTTGGCGAAGCAGAGCACGACACGGAACTCTCCGAGCAGGCGCACGCAGTGGCGATCTAACCACGGTAGGCCACCCTCCACATTTCCCTGTGTTTTCCTATTGTTTTTGCTATTTTTAACGCCGGAAAACGGTGTGGATTGCCGTTTTCCAGTGAACAAATAGGCAGTACTGTTTTTGTTAAAATAAATTAATGAAACGGCATCAGATTGTGATCTGAACCGTCCATCATAGGCATTGTAACATGAACAACAATCCCATGAATTTTCATGGTGATCGGACGGCTAGATATGCCAGAAAACTCATAAAACAGTATAGGGAAAAATTTTAGGAACGTGACAAAAATCGTATAAAAACACTAGAGAATGGCATAGATGGTTGAAAAGGAGCTCATATATGGAATCTACGTGAAAAACTGAACGAAACGGTGCAAAAATTGCACCATTTGGACACCTGTGCGTGGTTGGCGGTGACCGGAGTCCGGTTGTCTTCTCCGGCGACGGCGAACCACCGCGACACGTGTCACCCCTTGACGCGGGCCATGTCGGCGCCACGCACACAAACGGCACGCGCACGACACGCGACACCACGCGCGCAGCGCCTGCACAGCACGCGCCCACACAGGCAACACGTGGCGCCATGCACCACGCGCCACGGGGAAAGCAGTGCATCGACAACACGACCAAACGTGCGCACGAAAACCAACGCACGGTAACCAATGCTTGTCGGGCTTTAATTGTGTTATTGAGATTATTTATAATGTATTTACAAGGTTTGTAAGATTTATATCTTGCCGATGATTTATGACGGATGCTGTCACCCGGTGGGTACTATGCTAGGAGGGTTGTAGGGTTGGCCATCCACCCTCTGATTTTGTGATAAGGATGATGATAGACACCGCCCTAGAGTGATACAGGGCCAGGTACGTAGGGGTGGTATCATGGGTAGTCCCCCCTACGGGTCCGTTCCTTCCCATGGGGACGGAGAAAGTGTCTCGTTTGGTGTCGACGAGGAGCGGCGGTGGTTTAGACCCTGATGGGGTTGCCACTGCAGCATAGTAACCCATATTGTTGTGCATGTTTATATGATGTTGTATGTATGGTGAACCGGGGCAAGTCGGGCCTAGGCCGTGAGAGACTCCGGGGGCTGATGTTGACTGCACGGGAGGTACCAACGTTAATATGGATATACATCACCGGTGATTGAGTATATTGAGAAATTTTGATATAGTTTTGATACAGTGTTTTGGTATCAATGATTGCATGCATATCTTTCCATTGGGTATATATACTAGTATGGTTTTGATGTACTTGCCATGTATTTTGATCATGCCTTGCATGCTATATTGATTTACCTCGGCATCTGATTTGTGAAAGTTGTGATTGCAAAAATTTCAGTTATTTGACGTGTTTTGGGTGTGCTTCCCTTATGAGAAATCTATTGTAAAATTTAAACTTTATTTGAGTGCAATCACCTACACAAGCATAGCTTGCTGAGGCATTGCCTTGTTTTGCAATGCCTCAGATTTGGGACACGATAACAACAAGGGAAAGCAGGCAGAGTAGCGGGGATCATGAAGGAGGCTTGAAGACATTCTATTTTATTTTCTCCTTCGGATATATATTAGAGTATGTCACTTGGATTAGACTTTTGAGACTTTCTTGGATGTGGATACATATTATAGATTGGACTCATAATATGTGTATGGAGGATTGTTAAAGTTTAGATGGAGATATTGTGGTGATTATGGATGGAACCTGGTGACATTTGAATTGATTTACTATCATCTTTAATTATCTAGTGTGTTTATTGTGGTTTTTAATCGAGCATGCTCAGAGTATCAATGTTTTAATGTTGTTTATGATTACGGTTTTGAATGAGGTTGACCCCCGAAGTTTACGCTTTCGAGAAATTCTTTTAAAGCTGCGTTAAAAGCTCTATGATATAAAATTTTAAATTATTAGGGATCCCGTCTATTTTCTTAAAACAGATTGTTATTTTTATTTTAATGAGGAAAAAGTTTTGTTAAAATTCGGGGTGTCACACTCTCTTTGGTGGCATCTGGTCATAAACCAAAATTCTATCAGTGCTCTATGCAACTATTTCTATCTTAATCTAGACATGGATTATAATCTCTCTTTTGGACATATTTGTACTGTACTGTGACTAGATGAATCGCTCTGATACCAACTGTGACAACCTGGGTTTTTGAAAACATGATTTGTAAAGTATTTTGAAAGGCAGGGCCCTTAAGAGTGTAAATTTTTTTTTTCACAAAACAAAACAGCGGAAATTCTTTTCTTTAGAACTTGTTTTGAAAACCCAAGTCACCACTTCATACATAACATGAGTACAATTTGTGTACAAAATAAAATTCCATTGAAGGAATATACTTTTATTAAACTCCAAGATCCATCCAATGGCTCATAATATAGCCAAATCTAGTACAATACTTTTCCAAATTACATAATCCAAAACTCAAGCTCACCATACAATAAAACTCTCAACAAAGAAAAATACATGTCTTCAAGGGTATACCTTGAAGATTATTCTCTTCAAGTCTTCTATAGTCTTCATGTAATGACTCCAATTTTGTAATATTGAAATTCCAAGTTTAGCAATGAAAAGTTCAGTTTTAGAGAAAAGGGCATTTTGGTCATTTCACTAGTTGCCTTAACTAAACCCAGAAATTTGGTCCTAAAAGTGGCACCATTAGATGCATCTCAGAAAAAGGAATCCAACGAGACCAAAATCACCCAAAACGGAGTTAAAATGAGCAAGATATGGCCCTTTGAAGTTCAGGGGCAAAAATTGTAAATTTCACAAAAACGACTTAACCTGAAAAACACAGGTGCCCGTTTTGATACGGGCACCCCGTCATCTTCAACCTCCCAGAGGCTTCTGGAATGGCGGTGTTTCAAGGAGCAACCACCGCCATTCAAAGGCGGTTAGAACCCCTCAAGAACCCTCTTTAAAAGCCTTATAAATAGAGCTCTTGGGTGCCTCTAATGGCAGCCCAAAAGCCTTGGAGAAAACCCATTGCAGAGCAGTGACCAAGAGGGGAAAATGTGAAGAGAAAACCAGCCACGAAGCATGTATGCTCAAAAACTCCCCAAACCCATCTCACCCATAGTCGTAGGCTCAATTCCCTTAAGTTTTTGCATGAAAAACTATGCAAAACGGAGCCTGGGAGAGCCACCAAGGACCCTGGGACATCCCCAGGGCCGCACTGGTTCGACAGGGTCGAACCAGGGTGACCTGAGGAGTACCCAGGTCTCTAACAGGCGGGACGATCCAATAGGAATGTCCCACGTCGACCTGCGTCGACGTTCGTTTGAAAAACCAAATGGGCGCGTCTAGGGACACGCCCGCTAAAGAGAGAGACGGGCGGAGAAGTCGCGCACGTCTGCAGACGCACCCGCTGAGGCGTGCGCCACAGATGCGCAGCGCGCTAGCGTACGTCAAATTTTTTTGTTACTTAAGGAAGCAGGGTGCACGTCGCAGACGCGCAGCGCCCTAGAATTCCGATTTTTTGTCTTTAAGACTCTATGTACATACAATACTAAAACGCTTATAACTTGAGATCTAGAGCTCCGATTGAGGCGCCGCAAAAGGTGTTGTATCTGTATCAACGAAGTGGACACATCCAAACTATAAAATCCCTGATCAAGGCCCAATCAAAGTAGGGCATGACCCTTAGAATAGGATGGTGGCGCGTGGCCATTAGAACTTTCGAAAACTGAGGATACCAAGGCCCAATTAGGACCTTAGGACACCCATAGGCATAGGGATGGACCCCTAATGCCTAAGTAATAAGACCTAACTGCTCTAAACCCATAAAAGATAGGCTAAACTAACCTTGAGTCCCCAAACCATGTTCAGGAGCGTACGAGGACAAGAGGGTTAACGTGACATAGCCAGGTAGGTGCTCTATCACTATTAGATTCTTTTAAAAGATCAATTATTGTTTTGAGAACATATGTTATAATTATATGACTTGTTTAGCATGACTAGATTCAACATGCATATGATAAACATTTTGTATATAAACATGTTTCGTAAAAGATTGCATATATATTATGCACATACATGTTTTGCAAACAATTGCATACATTGCATGATTTAAATACTTGCAAAGATTGCATGTCCTTGAGGGTTGCCAAAAGACGCTGGAGTGCCGAGGTCCAGGCAGTTGTGAGGGACCCAAAGAGGATTGGTTTTGAACAAAGGTTTTTTATCATACATGATTTGGGCTAGTGAGCTCGTGGGTGCTATGCCGAGGGGTGTGGGTTGGCCACCCAGCCTCTACCACTATTAGGTGGATGGGTACCACGCCCAAAAAGGGCATGTCCCTGCTTCGACTGCATGTGGTACAGGGGGCTACCACTGGTGTCACGGCACTGGGTCAAAGTGTCATATGCCTCGTGGAGGTATATGATCCTGTGTCCCTAGGTACCCGGGGACCACACGGCAGTGAGGTCGTGGGCATAGTGAGACCCTATGGTTTCATGGATTTATGTGCATTGCATATGGCATGATATGAGGTTGGTCGACCATACCATACTAGAGGTCCATGAGTTGGACTCCATGAAGCATCTATTGCATATCATGATGTCATCATATATATATATATATATAATACTTTCAGTTTTGGATTATGTGATCTCTTAAGTCATGAGTATTTCAGTTGATTATGGATTCTTATACTGATATTGAACTCGAGTATTCAAACATACGCATATTTTGAATGAGCATATGATTTTAAAACATCTCACGCATTTATAAAACTAGTAGTGATAGGCTCCTACTGAGTATATTATATACTCACCCAATCCTCAACATTTTTCAGATACAAAGTAAATACTTAAGGGCAAGGGACGTTGGTACTAGGAGACACAGGCTAAGTACAAGTAAGTAAACCCCTATCTTATCTTTCAATGTTACTTGATTGTAGTTACTCTCTAATAGCTGGGGCTGTGACTAACACTTTCTTGGGAACAATATTGATTTAAAAACTTTGCCATGCCTAAATTATTGGAGAATGTGTTTTCACACTTGGGATTTTTATGAAAGGTTGTTTTCCAAATGAGAAAGATTTTCATGCATTTCATATCTATAAAACAAGAGATCTCGCCTTTTTATCAAAATTGCATCATATAAAAACCCGGGTCGTGACACTTCATCTCCTAA
The DNA here is from genome assembly GCA_035236585.1 of Warburgia ugandensis. Taxonomy (NCBI): domain Eukaryota; kingdom Viridiplantae; phylum Streptophyta; class Magnoliopsida; order Canellales; family Canellaceae; genus Warburgia; species Warburgia ugandensis. The sequence continues at coordinate 76,640,021 of CP141131.1, read as the reverse complement.
CTTTCCTTCCCTGGATCTGAGATATTGCAACAAGTACAATATCTTAGCAAGCAATGCTTGGTAGGGGATTCAAGAAACATAACATTGACAATGTAATTCCAATACTTCATAATCTCATTATCCTTAAACATGCTCTTTACTTTGTAAGTTATGTATATGTATATACATACATACCCTTCATGGGTAAACCAGTTAAATTCGTGAAAATAGTCAAATATCACTCCTAACTAAGCTAATCAATTCTCTTCATTTTGAGAATTTAGTATTACAGCTAATCTCATACTGGGAATTTCCCTTCTTAGGAAACATTGGTAATATACAATTACCTAGCATTTCATTATGCTACAACATAAGGCATTTCACTATGCTTGTTCCCATATGCATCATAGTGCAAAATAATCAGAAAGGTCACTATGCTGCAATCTGATCCGTACTAGCGCACTCGGATAACTGCCCTATTCACCACTGATATCACGGTGGAAAATATTATGTCACTGCCCATATGGAGGGGCAAGACTTTCACAGTGGTGGCCTTCCCATAATTGCCACCACCCAACTTTTAGCCTCTCATTGGGCAAGGTATCATCATATCATCAAATTTCAAGGAGCGGGTGGCCAAACCCTCATAACTCCTCTAGCAATAGCATCCCCTAGGCTCATGCCTATTAAAACAAACTCACAAGCCTCCAAGCTTGTATGTAAAATAGATTTCATATATATCAGACCATATGTCTGTTTACTTAGGGCTGAAATATTTTCTAGTTCCCTATTCACTTATAGTTTAGTCCTTAACCATCTTATAGGTGTTTGGTTGGATCATAAGGTTTTCAAGAGATTCAGTACAAGTATTATAATTACTCTTGTCAACATAAGATCATGAGTACAATCATGAATATCTCATGTAAATGTATTCATCAAATCCTCCTACCTTTAAGGATTGATCTCTTTTCCCCAATCTTCCATGATCCTGACTGATCTATGTAATCTGTACATCCATACATATTGTCAATATATAAATTATGAACAATCCTATTGATCACTAGATCTGATGATTAGAATGATCTTTAGATCATTCATATCTAAGTATTTTTCTATCTCTAAGTCTTTGTATGTTCATCTCCTTGATCTTGATCATTCTTAGATCCTTTGATTGACAATCTACACATGTTGATAAAGATCAAGGTCCTAGATCTTCTATCATCTAGTTCTTCTTTGATCTAAGTTCAGTTCTTGGATCATCCCTATGGAGGATGATCTTGATTTTCTTCCTTGAATCACCTTTGATCAAGGGTTTGGATTATCTAATCTAATGAACTATAACAAGTATATACTAAACATACATACTAAGTATAATATAGTGTTCTTATTCTTATTGTTCTTGATCATCCAAGATCTAATGGATCTTGTTTGATCATCCTTATCTTACTTACTATTTTTATTAGGGTTAGGTAATTTACTAACCTTTTATGCTCTTATGATTATTATTCAACCAGTTAATGTGCTGGTTGAAGGTAGCTTATTCAAGCCTAAATCTACACTGCTCCTCTTATTTCCAATTGGCTAAGGCTTACTAGCTGAATGGGTGAACACAAAGTGGTTACTTCAATCCTCATGTAAGGAGGCGTTTAGACCTCACAAACATCAACAGAAGGTAGTGAAAGAGCGAGGCTCTATTAGATAACCCCCTTAACCACTATGTTCATCATTCACTAGAATGACCATAACTCAACCTTTCATAAGGGTCCTATAAGCATGTTTACCCTAAGTACTCTTTTTAATGGATTTTAATTAAGTCCATGAATATTTATAATGTCATTCATGGGGTTTATTATTCTTTTCCTAATTTGGGCCAAGGATTTGATAATCCTTATATTGTCCTACTAACTATAGCCCTTACTAATTAAGTCCAAAGTATTCCATTCTTATTTGTGTAATGAAACTCTACTTTCTCATTAGAATACATTTTTTTGGTGTTTTATGCTCTTTATCTCATAACAAGTAAATCTACTACTAACATTCAAACATAAATGAATTATAAAATTAAATCATAAAACTACCTAATTTAACATTCAATGAAAATGAGGCAAGGTAAAAAGGGCAGCCCCGGTGCACAAAGCTCCCGCCTATGCGGGGTCCGGGGAAGGGGCGGGCCACAATGGCCTAAAGTAGGCAGCCTTACCTTGCATTTTTGCAAGAGGCTGATTCCACGCCTTGAACTCGTGACCTCAAGGTCACATGATGACAACTTTTACCGTTGCGCCAAGGCTCCCCTTCTAAAATGAGGCAAGGTACTTAAATTAAATCTAGCACCTTATGATAAGAATGAACACATATCATACTAAACTCTAAATGTTATACTAGCATGCTTTATATCATAATAATATAAAATGAAACTAATTATATTTACATTTTTAGAAACCTTTACTTATGATCCAACCATTTGATCTTAGATTTTTTCCTTTGATTAAGGACTTTAGCTATATTTAGAGAATTTTCTCTATTAAGGTCAAAAGATCACATTGATCTATTTTTATCATAATCCATCCATGATTTCCTTGGATTTTATCATATGAACATTTATTCTTTCCATCTCAAGGATCTGATCACACTTGTTGTCATTGATCAAGTGGGTCCCTTTGTATTTTTAGGATTTTTCTACCATAAAGGGTAAATCCCTTAATATATCTCATATCTATCCAATTTAAACATAGATATAACTTTATTTAATTATTAGATCATTATTAAAACATGTTTCTAAGATCTGATCATCTCAGATCTTAAAAATCTATGTAATTGGAAACTTAATTCTTAAATACAGAAAGTTTTTACTAAATAATATGTCTTTTTTATCATTCCATAAGAAAATAGAGGTTTCAAGCTTTCCATAGCTTCTTTCCAATCTCAATTTGGAGTTCAGATGACTCCAGAATTGATCCTGGAAGTTCACAGTCTTCTTAGGGCCTGTATTTGATCTGGGCCCAGGAATGGACGGTCCAGATCGTTTGGGTGGAACGTCCAGGCGGAACGAACCAAACGTGTCATCGGGCCCGTCCACTGGAAGGAAACGAAGACGCGCGTTTGTGGGGCATCCACAGACGCGGACGGGACGAGCGGAACGCCCGTCATCCGCGCACCCGCAAACCAGGCTGTCGCTGGGCACGTCCGCTCGTCCTTTTGACGGACGCGCCTTCTTTGCGCTTGAGCCAACGCCCCACGCGTATCGCATGCGCCATTCGGACGGTGCGTCACCGGGGTGTCTTGGGCGTCGTCTGATCTGGAGATCGGACAGTCCCTTCTGGACCGTCCAATCAATCCTCTTGCAATTTAGGGCCCAAAACGTCTATGATTTTGATGAAACTTCTACCCTAGGGATTTTGTACCCTTCTGGATTGATTGGTACAGTCAGATTTCTCATCTGAGCACTCCATCATCCAGAATTAAGGGTTCTGTTATTTACTTTATTTTTATCTTTTTATTACCAAAATGAATTACAGTAAAATAAAAATTATATAAAACAATACTAAATATCTATGAGAAGGATTTTCAATTACTTGATTGGAGAGAAAACCTCAATTATATGCCCAATTTAAAAAAATACCTTGTTGATGAAGATATATCCTAGAATCCACCTTTCTTGCAAATATCCGTTGTTTGAACCGTTGGATCTTGAAATTTCTTTGGGGGTTTTGTAGAATAGATGTGTTGAGATGTTTTGGATGGTGGAATTGATCAAATTAGATCTAGAACAGAGTGCCTAATTGATTTTAGGTCTCTTGTTCTAATCTAAAAAGAAAAACAAGTTGGAAAGAGATCTAACTCTTGGAAATTTTGGGGTTTTGGAGAGGGATTCTATACCTAATTTTTCAAGGAGATTGAAGATAATTTCGTGGGGATTTTATAAGAATTTTTGGAATATTTTTGGGGTTGTATTTATAGGCAATTTGGGTCTTTTTCCATGATTATAATATGTTATTTTTTAATATAAAATGGCATGAAAGTCTTCAATGCTCCCATGCCTAATTTTTTCTTTCTTATGACTAGCTAATCTTTGTTGACCCATGTTTCACATGGGCTGCTGATCAAATTGGTTGTTGGGGACGTGGTGGTCCCCATGTGGGCCCCACATGGTGTAAAAAGTCCTTTTTTCCCTTTATGCATAAAATTTTGGATTTTATTCCCATGATCTTGGATTTGAGTGTACTTAGTGGCGTTGGATTCGTATTTCTTAGTACATTCTAAATTTTGATGTTTCATATTTTGATTTTTGAAATATTTTGATTTTCAGGTAAAATTACTATTTTACCCCTTTTGTCCAAAAAATGAAAAACGTAAGGATTTCTCATCTGAATTCAAAATTTGTTGTGCTTACAGTCATTTTGAAGGGTTTTCTAAGTTTAATTTCAATTTTACATATCTTATTATTTGATTATACTTTTATAAAAAGTATATTTTAAATAACCCTCATATTTTAGCCCAAAATATCTGAAACTCAAACGTTATTGATTTTTCTCAATCAATTTACAAAATTGGGGTTATTACATTTCTAGACTTTAAACACACCAGGTAGGTGGATCTCATCCCCTCTTCATTTTCCCTAAGTTGATTTTGGGTTTTGGGCTCATTAGAATTGTTTCTTCGATGATCATCATCAGTGAACCATTATCAGTGATCAGACCTAATTCACCATCTTGGATGGCTCAGATGAAACTTCTGAGCCATTGGATGGATTCTCAAGGCCCAAAAACATTAGGAGATGAAATCTGGGCTGTTGGATGTAGAGGATGGAGGAGATCTGGCGATGGGTGATCCGGCAATCTAGATATGGACCATCTCGCCTATCACTGATCACCTCTGCCCAACTACCTAGAATAGATGGTAACGGGCACTGGCCGCTAGTAGTCCAAACACCCATTGCAAATTTGATCTTGGTCGTCTAATTTTGAATTGAAACCTTAAATTTTCAATTAAGAGCTTAATTTAGTCCTAAATTTAGATCAGAAAGTTTTTATAGATTCCATGTCAATTGTATAAGATATTGAACTCATAATATTTATGTTTTTAATTGAATTTATTTGTAAAAAATACTAAAATCCATTCCAATAGTATTGGATCATGATCTAGATGATCTCAAAATAGAGATCTGAACCGATGGATAGGTTTAGGAGGTCCCAAAACCTTAAGGACCATGATCATAGTAAAAATTCTAGGTTTCTAGATCAAGTAAATAAACAAAAACAGTAAGATCAAATTTCAGCCCTTAAAATGGGCTAAAATCTTAAAATCCCAATTCTAATCTCAATTTAACTCCAACTTGAGATCAAAAAGTTGGGTTAGATTCCTCTTGGATGAGTAGAACCTACTGAACTTAGAAAATTTAAGTTTTGGTGCATGTAAAATTCTGTTACTAAAGAAAAGTATTACTAATTCTTATGATTAGTGAAATTTGGAATAATCAAACTATATAATTCTAATTCATTGATGATCTTGTGATTTTGAAACATAGAATCAATGGTTATAAGTGACTAATCTATGTTTAATTAAGAGATCTAGCCTTAAAAGTAGTAAGATCCATAAAAATGAATGGTAATCTCCTTGATCAAGGATGATTGGACAATATGGATGTGTTTGGATGAAGATATGAAGTTAATATCATATGGATTTATGGACTTGATGATGATGATGATTTAGAATAGATTATGATCTATGCCCTTAAATTGGATAGAAGGACTTAAGATCTTCTTGATCAATTGGATCAAGAAGGATCAGATCATTTGATGAGATGCATCAATGATCTAATAATAAAATCACATTAAGGAAATGTATTAGATTTAAAGGAAAATGAAAAGATCAAGATCTAAATTCTAAAAGGAATAGAAATCAACCATGACTGTTAGATCATGAGGAATAGTTATAGCATGTTAGATTTTCATTTGAATTATTAAATGTTATTATAATTTGCAATTTATTGCTTAGTATATTTAATTATAGATTTACGTATTTATGCTTTAATGTTTATGTTATGAAAATTACATTGAAAATGTAATTAAATGAAAAATAGTGTTGAAGGACATTTACATGGAATGAATGACATGGACTTAATGATGGTAAGGGCTATAGTTAGTAGGATAATATAAGGAATATTATTTCCTTGGCCCTAATTAGGAGAATAATGAAGCTCCATGAATGACATCTTAATATTCATGGACTTAATTAAAATCAATTAGAAAGAGTACTTAGAATGGAAATGCTCATAGGAACCCTATAAAAGGTTAGGATAAGGTCACACTAATGAATGATGATCATGGTGGTTAAGAGGGTTCTCTAATAGAGCCTCACTCTTCCTCTACCTTCCCTTGACGTTTGTGAGGTCTAAACACCTCCTTACATCAGGATTGAAGTAACCACTTTGTTTTCAACCATTCAGTTAGCAAGCCTTAGCCAATTTGACATAAGAGGAGCTGTCTAGACTTAGGATAGAACAAGCTATCCTCAACTAGTAAAACATTAATTGGTTGAGTAATATAATATGAACATAAAAGGTTAGTATATTATCTAATCTTAATAAAAATTGTAAATAAGATAAGGAGTATCAAACAAGATCCAAGAGAGATCTTGAAAGATCATAAACAAAAAGAAAAGAAATATAATGTAGATTGTAGTATTGTTCTATGATTTTATTAATAGTGTAGAATTGTGAACTTAGAAGGTTTGAAACCTTAATCATATATAATTCAAGGAAAGTTAGGGCATCCCTCATAGGATAACCCAAATACATGTAGAAAGAATACTTGTATAGAGGAATAACTTTATACGTATGGTTTGACAGATGTATGAATTAAGACCATGATGGACAATATGGAATGAATACTACTTGAGATGTATGAATCAAGACCATGATACCTCTTTGAGGTAGGTGGGTGTATAAGAATGTATTAAAGATTCATGTGTATACAGACATGATCTTCAGTCTAGAATTATAGACCTTCATAATATAAGTATACTTGGTACCTTAGCATAATAATGATCCAATTACATGATCTAACCATGTAATCTAACTCCATGATCCAATTCAATTGATCCGATGATCTAATCAAATGATGAGCAATTAATGAGATGTGTAGACTAAGGAAACCCTAAGAATAGGGCGTACAAAATATTCTAGTCTTAGTTAAACAGACACATCGTCTGATATGTACAATGTATTTTACATGCAAGCATGGTGGCTTGTGATTTGGTTTTACATAGCCCTAGGACTGGGGATGCTATGCTAAGGAAGTTATGAGGGTTTGGCCACCCACTTCCTGAAACTTATATGATGGATACCATGCCCAAAGAGAGGCTAAATGTTAGGTGGGGCAATCATGGGAAGGCTGCCACTGTGACAGCCATGGTTCCCCTCATGTGAACAAGGAATTTGTTATTTCCACAGTCGGTATCAATGGATTATTATGCAGTTATCCAAGCGCGCTGTACAGATTTAGACTGTGGCATAGTAGTCCTTGAGTATTTTGCATTATGATGCACAAATGATAGGCATAGTGTAATGCCATGCCATGATGAAATGCCACTACATGAGTTCCTAGAAAGAAAATCCCAGTATAAGAATTGGCTGAATATTGATCTTCTAAGTGGACATATAGCCAGGGGAAGTAACAAGTTTTGAGAATTTTCAGTATTTTAATGGATTTATCCTATACTACATAAATAACCTATATACTCTATGTTGAGATAACTCATGAGTAGATAACCATGATGGAATAATGACTGAGGTATGTATTCTTATATTAGTGAAGTAGTATATTTTTGTATCCCCTACCAAGCATAGCTTGCTGAGATATTGTAAATATTTGAATGTTTACAACATCTCAGAAACAGAGAAGGAGAATTAGGAGCTCAAGATAGTAGAAGACTTGAAGAGAATAATCAATCAGGGTATGTCCCCTAAAGACATATATTTTTATTTGAGAGCATTATATTGTATTGAGAATTTTAATGTAAGGTAAGGTTTGAAATTTGGATTATGTAATTTGGACAATGGTTTGTAATTATAATACAGGGGCTGTGTAAGAGTGAACTACTAGATGATTCTTGGTATTGAATAAAATTTTATTTTATACAAAATGTTGATGTATATTATGTACCTTGAGGTAAGACTTCAGTTTTGTTACAAATGAATTTAAAAGAAAAGAATTTTTGCTGTATTGTTTATGAAATTTTTTTACAATTAAGGGCCCTGCCTTTGAAAAATGTATTACAAAATGTGTTACAAAAACCCAGGTTGTCACAATTAAATTTTCTTATATTTTTTTGTATGTAAGATGGTTTTTGAATAACCATCTTATATGTATCAAAATATTGGACAGTTTGTTAGAAACCATCTTATGTTCTCTACAATAAAAGTTTTCCCCTATTCTTTGGATCTTAAAAATCATAATAACCTGAAGGGCAAAGGGAGCTCCCGTCACTTATTTCGCTGATGCATAACCTATAATTGGAATGACACATGATGTATAGGTTATGCATCAAGATGTTACAAACATTTTCATTTGACCCGTCATATACAATCTAATCCAACCCAAGCACTCTCTGCACCAACATCACGCACATGTTCCATCTCATTCTTCCCGATTAGATCAATTGATGGCATTGTTGTAGTGATATAAGGATAATCAATTTTTGTGTCACCTAAGCCATCTTCATCATAGAAATCTCCATAGGGAGGCTAATAAAAGAGTTAACTTTCTCATATCCTGTCCATCTTGTACATAAAATACATGTTTCACTTGAGATGCCAAAATAAACTAATCATTTTGATAACCCAATCTTATTAAGATCAATGTCAATAAGAGGGTATTAGTTTTGATGCTATCTTTGTTATTTTCCACCCATCATACTTAAACACCACTATAGTTCTACAAGTATAATCTACTGCCCATATCTCACGTATAACCCCATAACAAGTATTGTTATCTACAATTGGGTTGTTGTCCTTTGAGCTAGAAAATAAAGTAGCTTTAGTAACTAAACCAACACTGCTACCTTGTTGTGCTCTCTAGTCATTATGGTCTTTTGTATGAAAGAGATAACCATTAATGGAATATCTACAAATTTTATTACTTTTGGACAAGGTCCCATCGCCATCTAGCTTAAGGTTTTAGAAATATTATGACATGGAATATCTTACTGATCTAAAACCTGTGTATAATATTACTTAAGTTAGATGATTAACGTAACTTGCATATGCTATTACAAATCAATTAAGTGAATAAAGAATTAATTCATGGCCAGTAAATACCTTCTGACGAAGCCAAGTAGCCAAGGAATAGGAATGCTCATCTTGCAGCCACTTTTATTTCTTTGCTTCTCTTTGCTACCTCTCTTTTAGTAAGTTCATGTGCTCACTATAAAATGAAGAGATGAAAATTAATTATATATAACATGCATGAATACATTACCCTTCAACATATATAGGAATATATGAAATAAACCTCAGAGGGAGCATTAATTACTTAATGTATGGCCGAACTTCATCAACATTAATGTTTCACAAGGCATCAAGCTGTGCTTGGTCCCATTCCTTACAATCAATAGCTGATACATGACCAATGGAGATAGGTTCCCCAATGATTAGATCATTTAATCCACATGATTGTTTCTTTCTTGGGATTCCAATAGCATCCACTCCTAATAACTACTTGATGTAAAACTCCACTTCTTCTTCTACAATGTAACATTTGGCAATACACTTGTCTAGTTGATTTTGGTTTCATAGATACCCTTTCAACAACTTCATGTATCTCTCAAATGAGTACATCCTTCACAAAAACACCAGTCCACACATTCAAACCTCATCAATGAGATGCACTATTAAGTGCACCATAATATCAAAGAAGGATGCCGGATGATTGTCTGAGGCTTGCATAAGGTTGTCACTAGATGCTCCTAGATTTCTTATAATTTTGAAGTATCCACCACCTTCTTACACAAAGTATTATGAAGTAGCAAAATTTTGTAATAGACCCTCTAACTTTATCTAGCACCACTAAACATATTACTATGGGCGGGAGTTGTTGTATCAATGCCTAACAATTGTACAATTTCATCCATAAGAGTTTGAGATATGTTTCTAAAGATTGAAGAGTATAAGTCTAGGACTTTGATTTGTGATAGGGTTTTACACACTATTCTTCTCTCTTCTCTGCTATGAATATTGTTTGCATTTTGTAAGTATGTTCATCTATTGTCCCTATCCTATGGATGCAACCTTCTACTCAAACAAATTGTCATAAGATCCATTCAAGTAGCAAGTCCATCCTTTGTTTTTTGAGGAATATTGAGCAAGGTACCAGGAAAGATTTGACAAACATTCTTTTTAATGTGCATCACATCAACCACATGTTGTATGACCAAGGATTTCTAGTACACATGGTCAAACAATATTGACTTCTTCCAACAACTTTTAAAGTTATTGTTCCATGTATGCTTAGTTGCTTTCTTCTTCCCCCATGAGACATTAAGGTATTTGTTATCCAGTCAACCTCTTTGGAGGTATCCCACTCTTCACACAACTATTAAATTCTCCTTTTAAAAAAAAGTATAGATGGTTTCTATGCAACCATCTTTTGTAGCCTTGGAATGCCATCTTCCTGCCATGTTGAAGTCATATGGCACATGTTTGGTCACTACACACTAGGACATGCATTGTATCCCTTCACTGTGGATCTTACTAAATTACCATATGCATGAAAGTCATTTATTGCACATAGTTGTACAACTTTAATGGTGAATCTCTCTTGCTTGTATGCATCATAAGCTTCAACCCTTACAACCTTAAGAGTTATCTCAGAACCTTGATTACCCTTCTTGAAGTACATGTTTTTTTTCTTCCTTTTGTTAGCCCTTAATTTTAGGTCCAATTCCCATAGTTAATTCATCCACTTAGTCGTATTTTCTATTGAATTCCTTAGTAGGTTTTCTTTGCATGCTATCCTAATTTAGTTAGTGAGCATTAGATTGCATTGTTGGTGTTGTTTAGATGGGATTTTATGCTTAAGAATTGGATGTAATTTCCATAAATAGAACATGTATTATGCATCCAGTTTTGGGTGTAATTTCACAATGATTTAATAAAGTTCTTAGAGTTTTTTTGTTATGGAATGTTTCTTTCATCAAATTAATTTACATTTGGGTTGTTTTCCTGCATAAAATTTATGGTTTCAATTGCTTCCTAATGCTTGATTTGTTTGATGTTCTTAAGTAGTTACAATCTAGAATTTTCTCCTCTTAACTCTGTGCTTTGTTTCCAGCCATATAAACACCTTAGTTGCTTGAGTCCTCAGGAAACCATTTATATTTTTCATGTTGTTTATTAGATCCATTAATTATTTTGTATCATAGTTCAATTTAAATTCATCAATTCCAGTTACTTTTGCACCCTGGAAACCATGCGTACAATCCATGGATCATGCGCATGGTACTATATCACTTTCCTTTCTTCGTTTTGCTTAACTTTTCTTTTTTTCTTTTTAGAAATTTTCATCATTAGGAAATTTTATGGTTTAGAAAGTCTCTTTAATTGTAGTTTCCATTTAGATGCATGTTTCTAATTTCTTGTTAAATCTAGTTAGATCTCATTGGTTACTTGGTTTTTCATGTTAGCTTAGTGCTAGAAAGTTTCCTAATGTAAATTTCAGCATGTTCTATTTTTAGTATGTTTTAGGTTAGGTAAGTGTTAATTTAGGAAAGTTTCTAATTTTAGTAGTCTCTTTAAGTTAAATTCCCTAATTTGGAATTAGTTTCCTTCATGTTAGTTAGGTAATTTTCCATTCTAATTACTTAGTTTTATTTTTAGATAGTTTCTTTTAATTCTAGTTTCCAATTTCCTAGTTTAATCACATATGTGTCTCTTTGGGTGAAGTTAATTAATTGATCTAAATAGAGTCCATTCAATTGCAAATGTATGAGATTCCTCATGGGAGCGACCTCAATTGTATGAAAATACTATATTGAATCATGCCTTGCTAGTAATTTTAAAGCTACACCATGTTTTTGGCCCCGTTGCTGGGGAATCACAACATATTTGTGGTTGGATTCTTATTTGGATTGTTTACTTTTAGTTGTAATCTTAAGTGGAATTAGATTAGGATTTTTACATGACATTTGCATATCTTGCTAATTCCTCATAAATTGATCTATCGTACTTGTTTTGTGTAAAGGAAAATATAGCAAAAGTAGTGGCTACAATCCTGTGGGCCAAAACCTCATCGACTTTTACTACTTTTCTGGATTAGGATTTTTTTCTTTTTGAGTGAATTTGTAGTGAGGCCCCATTGTAACTTGCAATTTATTTATTCAATTTTAAATGGGTTGTATTAATACGAAGCAAGCATAGGGTATGGAGGCCCACAATTGATCTTCATCAAAAACCCCATTGTCAGTTTTCCTCACTCTCATTTACTCTTCTTAATGTAATTACATTTAGTATAATTTGTATATTTTTTAGTAGAGTAGTTTATATATTTTGGGTCATTCATCTTATTTGTTGCATTTTATTTAGGGTTGTTTGATTAGCTTGCACCTATATAACCCTTGAGTGGATAGCATATAGGTTGCATTAGGTTCTTTTCTTGTACTTGCATTGAGTATTTATTTCTTTATGTTGGATGGAACATGTTGATAGTAAGGGCCCCATAGGAACCTTCATAAGATAAGGATTGCATTTCATCACTAAATCCATGGCCCACCTAAGAAATGAATCAAATTCGTTGTACGCTTGCAAACCTAGTAGTTAATCTTAATTTTAAATCAAGTAGTAAGAGACCTAGGGATTTGAGTTAATGGGACCCCTTTTGAAAGAGGCAATCTACTATCACTCCAGTGGCTCTTGAACTTAGTGGTTATAATCCAAGTGATTTTTCCATGCATTTTGTTAATGGATGTTGAGGTCTAAAGGCCTTCTTCCATGAGAATAACCAAGACCTAATTGGTAAATAATAGTCAAGTTGAGATTAATAGAGAAGCTGTCTAACTTTAGTTAAAAGCTACAACCTCTCAAATTAATAAAGATCATCAAATCATGCTCGCTAGCATTCGAGATTGATTGTGCATCATTTAGAGTTAGGAGTCACATTTAGTTAGGTTGCATCATATAGTTAGGGCTTCTCGTTAGTTTCATGAAAAAAAAAAAGAAGCCTCATTTATCTCATACAATGATTTTTTTTCGTTTTATGTAAAGTTGAGTACACTAGCCTACCAAACAAGGATGGAAAACCATCATTTTTATACTATTTCACTCATAAGCCATTACCTGATATATTTGAGATAGAGACTATGTATACTCTAGATCTATCCAATGCAATTGATAAAGGATTGGATAGTATGGAAAATCTAATGAATAAGTTGATTGCTTCTAGGCAAGATATTGAGTCATATTTGCCATATCAACAACTTTAGTATGAGAATTCCTATACCTTTCCTGACCACACATATCCCACTACTTCATGGCCATCAAGCTCCACCTATAATGGATATTATCAAGAGCTAGTGGATGCACACACTACATTCCCTAAACCAAGTATTCATTATTATATTAAGACAGATTATCAGGAATATAATGGATGGGCTAGGCATCGTACACATCAACAGTTTAAGGAATATCAACCATATCGGGGACAACCCCTCATGGTCTTGGTAATGGAATCCATTCTAGGGGATCATCACATTTCTTTATCTCATTTGTGCTTAAAAGAAAGTACATGAACCATTAGATTATTGGACTTGGTCACATAGTAAGAGAAAGTTGTTTGATGCCATTTTTATGAGAGTTTTATTTCTGAGTGTAAACCACTTAAAATTTGAGGTCAAGATAACTTTTTGATGGAGTATAGGCTTGTTTGTTTAGAAGTCTTGACTTTAGTATTTGTACACACACTACACTCTGAGATGTACCAGTTATACAATGGCTTGGGTATGTGGACGACTTGTGGAATTTCTCATTCGTCTTTATTAATTTTTTAAAGGACGTAAAGTGCTAATAGATGATTAGTCTCAAAGATAAAATAAAGGACTTATCCTTATTGAATTTTGTGGGTATATTCATTGTAAACCCTTATTAGACAAACTCGTCAAATAGGGGTAACCTAGGGGTTTAAGGGCTCTTTGAATGTGCTAAATGCAATCCTGAGTACCTATGAAAGTGGCAACCACTTTGTTTTTGTGATTTTTTTGCATGTTTTGCTGGGGATTAGAAAAATTCCAATTTGAGGGTGTGATAAATGTGCAAATTTGTACAAAAAGTAAGTAGCCCATGTGTTATAACTTATAGTGTTAAATTAAGGTTTTTGACCAAAATTTTGTGACATGCATTTCTAACCTAAAAATTCAAAAGTTTGATATCTTGTAGGTTCAAAAACTAATGTAGAGTAAATATATGAATCATCACAATTTTCTAGAGTTTAATTAGGGTTTTTCTTCTTTTGTAGGCATTGAGTAGGTAATTCAAAGGCTAAGCTTGATTGAGATAAGAATTGAGGCAATTCATGAGGTTTCCCAGTCTAGCTAGGAAACCTAAGCAAACCAAAGCCTAAATGTCATTAATCCAAGGTGTGATGAAGGTTCAAGGTAATCCTAAGGCAACTAAGAAGGCAATTGAAGAAGTAAAAGGTGACTAGAAATGAACCCAAGCTTAAGCCATGCATTTCCACCTCTTAGCATGAGAATTGGAGCCACGCATGAGGTTTCCTGGTCCAATTAGGAAACTTATGGAAACCAAGCTACACAAGCCTTGAAGTCAAGCATTAAACCCACTTAAGCCACCAAAGAATGAACCATCCAAGTGAACGATCATGCCAAGGATGAATGTCATATGAAGCTACACAATTGGAGCATCAATTCAAGAAACCTTCCTATGTTAAAAGTGTGATTTTAAGAGATTTTGAGAGATAATTGTATAAGGTAAGATTATCATTCATTAAGGGACCCATCAAGAGAGAAAGATCCACTTTCCTAAACCATTTCTAATATCTAATCCACCATTCATCCTAGGGGTCCATTTTTTTAGTCAAGGAAGGAGCCACCATCCAAGAGGAAGATACCCCCTACTTAGTTGGAAAAATCAAGTGGTTTACTAATTAGAAAACCCTAGATCCAAGTCCATGCCAACATGTAAACATGCTAGGATTTATTCTAGATTTTTCTCTTTATTTTTTTTCTTTTTTCCCACTCTTCTCACCAACCAATCACCATTTAATTAGGATGGTGGATAGCCACTTTCCTTCCATTGGAAACAATAGCTCCCCCCTTCCAAAATTAATAACCAGCTAGTCCATGCTTACTCCTCTCTCTTATGTCATCTTTATGACATCATTCCTATCTAAATTTCCTCCTCCAAAACTGTGACGACCCGGGTTTTATATGATGCAAATTTGATAAAAAGGTGAGATCTCTTGTTTTATAAATATGAAATGCATGAAAATCTTTTTCGTCTTGGAAAACAAGCTTTTGTATAAAACCCCTAGTGTCAAAACACATTTTCCAATTATCTAGCCATGGCAAAGTTTTAAATCAACATTATTCCCAAGAAAGTGTTAGTCACAGCCTCAGCTATAGAGAGTAACTACAATCAAGTAACATTGAAAGATAAGGTAGGGGTTTACTTACTTGCACTTAGTCTAGGTGTCTTCTGTCACAAGCATTCCTTGCTCTTAAGTGTTTACTTTGTGTCTAAAAAATGCTGAGGATTGGGTGAGTATATACTATACTTAGTAGGAGTCCATCACTACTAATTTTACAATGCATGCTATATTTAAAATCATGTGCTTTTTCAAGACATGTGCATGTTTGAACACTCATGCTCAATATCGATACCAAAAACCATTGTCAAATTGAAATACTAACAACTTAAAGAATTGTACAAACCAAGTCGAAAGTATCATATATATATCATAACATAATGATATGCATAAGATGCTTCATCGAATCCAACTCATGGATATCTAGTATGGTATGGTCGACCAACCTCATATCATGCCATATGCAATGCAAGTAAGTCCACGAAACCATAGGGCCCAACTATGCCCACGACCTCGCTGTCGTATGGTCCCTGGGTACCTAGGGACAGCGTCATAGCCTCCACGGGGCATATGACATATCGACCCAGTGCCATGACACCAGTAGCCCCCTGACCACATGCAGTCGACGTAGGGACATGCCCTTTTTGAGCGTGGTACCCAATCCACCTAGTAGTGGTAGAGGCTGGGAGGCCACCCCAACCTCTTGGCATAGCGCCCACGAGCTTACTAGCCCAAATCGTATATGATTAAACAAGCAAAAACATCTCTTTTTCAAAACTTGTCCTCTTTGGGTCCCTCATAACTACCTGGCCCTCACAACTGCCTACCCAGTGTCTTTTGGTTACCCTGAAGGACATGCAATTTTTCAAGAACTCAATTCTCACAAATCATACAATGTATGCAATTCATTGCAAAACATATCTATGCATAATGTATATGCAATTATTTGCAAAACATATCTATGTATAAAGCATTTATCATATGTACGCTGAATTCGTTTATAAGATTAAGTTATGCTAATCAAATCATATAACTTATACTTAAAACATGCATTCAAAACAATCATGGTTCTATTTAAAAGTCCAGTAGCGATAGAGCACCTACCTGGCTAGGTCGCGCTAACCCCTTTGTCCTCGTACGCTCCTGAACATGGTTTGGGGAATCAAGGTTAGTTTGGCCTATATTTTATAGGTTTTAGAGTTGTTGGTCTTACTACTTAGGCATTAAGGGTTCATCCCCATGCCTATGGGTGTCCTAAGGTCCTAATTGGGCCTTGGTATCATCAGTTTTCCAAAGGTCTAGTGGCCATGCTCCACCATCCTAATCTAAGGGTCGTGCCCACCTTAGATTGGGCCTTGATTAGAGATTTTATAGTTTGAGTGTGTCTGCGTCGTCGACACAGACACAACGCCTTTCGCAGCGCCTCAATCGGAGCTCTAGATCTCAAGTTATAAGCTTTTTAGTATCACATGTACATAAAGGCCTTTAAGAGGTGGAATCCTAGAACGCGCTGCGCATTGCCCGTCAGCGACATGCGCCCCAGCGGGCGTGTCTGCAGATGCACTGGATTTCCAGCCCAACTTTTTCATTTGCGGGCGCGTCCGCTGGCTTCTCTGGAACGCAGATGACGTGTTTCATTCGGTGGGGAGTGTTTTGTTCGTTGGGGGATCGGGGCGTCCTCGGGACGCCCTGGTTTGACCCTGTCGAACCAGTGCGGCCCAGGGATCGTCCCTGGGTCCTTTGTGATGCACTAGGGCTCTGTTTTGCGTGATTTTACAGGCAAAAACTTAGGAAAACTTAGCCTAGGATTAATGGGAAGACAGGTTTGGAGGGATCTTGGGCATACCTGGCTCGTTGCTGGGTTTTTCTCCACGTTTCTCCTCTTGGTTACTTCTCCAAAACAGGTTTTTCCCAAGCTGTTGGGTTGCCATTAGAGGCACCCAAGAGCTCTATTTATAGAGCTATAAGATGGTTCTGGAGGGGGCTCTCACCGCCCTTGAATGGCAGTGGAGAAACCTCCAGAATGGTGGTGATTTCTCCTCCAATCACCGCCGTTCTAGAACCCTGTAGGAGGTTGAAGATGAGGAGTGCTCGTATCAAAACGGGCCCCTGTGCTTTGTAGGCTAAATCCCTTTTTTAGTAAATATTACATTTTTGCCCCTAAACTTCAAAGGGCCATAACTTGCTCATTTTAACTCTGTTTTGGGTGATTTTGGTCTTGTTGGATTCCTTTCTTTGATATGCACCTAATGGTACCATTTTCAGGACCAAATTTCTGGGTTCAGTCAAGGTGAATAGTGAAATGACCAAAATACCCTTATCTTCAAAAACTAAACTTGTCATTGCTAACTTGGGATTTTAATGTTACAAAATTGGAGTCATTACATTCTTACACCCTTAGGGGAATTTTGCCTCCAAAATTCTACAATATATACAGTCAAAAGATCTCGGGGTACTTTGTTCGCATTTCTGACTCCGGTTCCCAAGTCTCTTCTTCCATGTGCGCATTACTCCACAAAACTTTGACTAAGTGTATGTCCTTGTTCTGTAGCTTCTTACTCTTACGATCCTGGATCTCAACTGGTCTCATCTCTAGCTTAAGATTCTCTGTCCAACTCTATGGGTACTTGGTTGATGACATGAGCAGGGTCAGGCACGTACCTCCTTAGCATAGATATATGGAATATGTTATGCACTTCAGATAGCTGAGGGGGTAGTGCGATCCTATAGGCCACTTTTCCCACTTTCTCCAGGATTTCTAAAGGTCCTATGTAACACGGACTATGTAATAACCCCAATTTTTGTAAATTGATTGAGAAAAATCAATAAAGTTTGAGTTTTAGATATTTCGGGCTGAAATATTAGGGTTATTTAAAATATACTTTTTATAAAAGTATAATCAAATCATAAGACATGTAAAATTGAAATTAAACTTAGGAAACCCTTCAAAATGACTGTAAGCACGACAAATTTCGAATTCGGATTAGAAATCCTTAAGTTTTTCATTTTTTGGACAAAAGGGGTAAAATAGTAATTTTACCCAAAAATCAAAATATTCCAAAAATCAAAATATGAAACATCAAAATTTAGAATGTACTGAGAAATACGAATCCAGCGCCACTAAGTACACTCAAATCCGAGATCATGGGAATAAAACCCAAAGTTTTATGCATAAAGGGCAAAATGGACTTTTTACACCATGTGGGACCCACATGGGGCCCACATGGGGACCACCACGTCCCCAACAACCAATTTGATCTGCAGCCCATGTGAAACATGGGTCAACAAAGATCAGCTAGTCATGGGGAGGAAAAGTTAGGCATGGGAGCATTGAAGACTTTCATGCCATTTTATATTAAAAAAATAACATATTATAATCATGGAAAAAGACCCAAAATGCCTATAAATACAACCCCAAAAATCTTCCAAAAATCCTCATAAAATCCCCACGAAATTATCTTCAATCTCCTTGAAAAATTAGATCTAGAATCCCTCTCAAAACCCCAAAATTTCCAAGAGCTAGATCTCTTTCCAACTTGTTTTTCTTTTTAGATTAGAACAAGAGACCTAAATTCAATTAGGCACTCTGTTCTTGATCTAATTTGATAAATTCCACCGTCCAAAACATCCCAACACATCTATTCTACAAAACCCCCAAAGAAATTTCAAGATCCAACGGTTCAAACAACGGTATTTGCAAGAAAGGTGGATTTTAGGCTATATCTTCATCAACAAGGTATTTTTTTAAATTGGGCATACAAATCAGGTTTTCTCTCCAATCAAGTAAGTGGAAATACTTTTCATATATTTTTAGTATTGTTTTATGTAATTTTTATTTTACTGTAATTAATTTTGGTAATAAAAAGATAAAAATAAAGTCAACAACAGAACCCTTAATTAGGGATGATGGAGTGCTCAAATGAGAAATCTGACTGTACCAATCGATCCAAAAGGGTCCAAAACCCCTAGGGTAGAAGTTTCATCAAAATCAGAGACCTTTTGGGCCCTCAATTCCAAGAGGATTGATTGGACGGTCCACAAGGGACTGTCCGATCTCCAGATCAGACGACGCCCAAGACGCCCGCGTGACGCACCGTCGGAACGGCACGTACGATACGCGTGGGGCGTCGGCTCAAGTGCAAAGAAGGCGCGTCCATAGAAATGACGAGCGGACGCGCCCAGCGACAGCCCGGTTTGCGGGCGCGCGGACGACGGGCGTTCCGCTCGTCCCGTCCGCGTCTGTGGACGTCCCGCAGTCACGCTTAGGCGTTTCTTCCTAGCGGACGCGCCCGACGACCCCTGGTTCGTTCCGCTCGGTTCGTTCCGCCTGTCTTTCCGCCTGACTAATCTGGGCCGTCCCTTCCTTGGGCCCAGATCAAGTCTAGGCCCTAGGAAGGACTGTGAACTTTCGGGATCAGTGCAGAGTCATCTGAACTCCAAATTGAGATCGGAAAGAAGATATGGAAAGCTTGAAACCTCTATTTTCTTATGGAATAATAAAAATGACATGTTATTCAATAAAAAATTTTTGTATTTAAGAATTAAGTTTCCAATTACATAGATTTTCAAGATCTGAGATGATCAGATCTTAGAAACATGTTTTAATAATGATCTAATACTTAAATAAAGTTATATCTATGTTTAAATTGGATATATATGAGATATATTAAGGGATCTACCCTGTATGGTAGAAAAACCCAAAAAATTACAAAGGGACCCACTTGATCAATGAGATCAAGTGTGATCAGATCCTTGGGATGGAAAGAATAAATGTTTATATGATGAAATCCAAGGAAATCATGGATGGATTATGATAAAAATAGATCAATGTGATCTTTTGACCTTAATAGAGAAAATTCTCTAAATATAACTAAGTCCTTAATCAAAGGAAAAGATCTAAGATCAAATGGTTGGATCATAAGTAAAGGTTTCTAAAAATGTAAATATAATTAGTTTCATTTTATGTTATTATGTTATAAAGCATACTAGTATAACATTTAGAGTTTAGTATTATATGTGTTCATTCTTATCATAAGGTGCTAGATTTAATTTAAGTACCTTGCCTCATTTTCATTGAATGTTAAATTAGGTAGTTTTATGCTTTAAATTTATAATTCATTTATGGTTGAATGTTAGTAGTAGATTTACTTGTTATGAGATAAAGAGCATAAAACATAAAAAAATGTATTCTAATGAGAAAGTAGAGTTTCATGACACAAATAAGAATGAAGTACTTTGGACTTAATTAGTAAGGGCTATAGTTAGTAGGACAATATAAGGATTATCAAATCCTTAGCCCAAATTAGGAAAAGAATAATAAACCCCCATGAATGACATTATAAATATTCATGGACTTAATTAAAATCCATTAGAAAGAGTACTTAGTGTAAACATGCTTATAGGAACCTTATGAAAGGTTGAGCTATGGTCATTCTAGTGAATGATGAACATAGTGGTTAAGGGGGTTATCTAATAGAGCCTCGCTCTTCCCCTACCTTCTGTTGACGTTTGTGAGGTCTAAACGCCTCCTTACATGAGGATTGAAGTAACCACTTTGTGTTCACACATTCAACTAGTAAGCCTTAGCCAATTGGAAATAAGAGGAGCAGTCTAGATTTAGGCTTGAATAAGCTACCTTCAACCATGCACATTAACTGGTTGAATAATAATCATAAGAGCATAAAAGGTTAGTAAATTACCTAACCCTAATAAAAACAATAAGTAAGATAAGGATGATCAAACAAGATCCATTAGATCTTGGATGATCAAGAACAATAAGAATAAGAACACTATATTGTACTTAGTATGTATGTTTAGTAGTATACTTGTTATAGTTCATTAGATTAGATAATCCAAACCCTTGATCAAAGGTGATTCAAGGAAGAAAACCAAGATCATCCTCCATAGGGATGATCCAAGAACTGAACTTAGATCAAAGAAGAACTAGGCGATAGAAGATCTAGGACCTTGATCTTTATCAACATGAGTAGATTGTCAATCAAAGGATCTATGAAAGATCAAGATCAAGGAGATGAACATACAAAGACTTAGAGATAGAAAAATACTTAGATATGAATGATCTAAAGATCATTCTAAACATCAGATCTAGTGATCAATAGGATTGTTCATAATTTATATATTGACAATATGTATGGATGTACAGATTACATACATCGGTCAAGATCATGGAAGATTGGGAAAAAGAGATCAATCCTTAAAGGTAGGAGGATTTGATGAATGCATTTACATGAGATATTCATGATTGTACTCATGATCTTATGTTGACAAGAGTAATGATAATACTTGTAGTATATCTCTTGAAAACCTTATGATCCAACCAAACACCTATAAGATGGTTAAGGACTAAACTATAAGTGAATAGGGAACTAGAAAATATTTCAGCCCTAAGTAAACAGACGTATGGTCCGATATATATGGAATCTATTTTACATACAAGCTTGGAGGCTTGTGAGTTTGTTTTAATAGGCATGAGCCTAGGGGATGCTATTGCTAGAGGAGTTATGAGGGTTTGGCCACCCGCTCCTTGAAATTTGATGATATGATGATACCTTGCCCAATGAGAGGCTAAAAGTCGGGTGGTGGCAATTATGGGAAGGCCACCACTGTGAAAGTCTTGCCCCCCCCATACGGGCAGTGACATAATATTTTCCACCGTGGTATCAGTGGTGAGAACAGGCGGTTATCCGAGCGCGCTAGTACGGATCGAGGCAAAGATAGCAACCTTTCGATTATTTTGCACTATGATGCATATGGGAACAGGCATAGTGAAATGCCTTATGTTATAGCATAATGAAATGCTAGGTAATTGTATATTACCAATGTTTCCCAAGAAGGGAAATTCCCAAGTATGAGATTAGTTTGTAATACTAAATTCTCAAAATAAAGAGAATTGATCAGCTTAGTTGGGAATGATATTTCACTATTTTCACAAATTTAATTGGTTTACCCATGAAGGGTATGTATGTATATAGATATACATAACTTACAAAATAAAGAGTATGTTTGAGGATAACGAGATTATGAAGGATTGGAATTACATTGTCAATTATTATGTTTCTTGAATCCCCTACCAAGCATTGCTTGCAGAGATATTGTACTTGTTGCAATATCTCGGATCCAGGGAAGGAGAGTTAGGAGCTGAAGACTATAGAAGACTTGAAGAGAATAATCTTCAAGGTATACCCTTGAAGACATGTATTTTTATTTGTTGAGAGTTTTATTGTATGGTGAGCTTGAGTTTTGGATTATGTAATTTGGACAAGTATTGTACTAGATTTGGTCAGTATCTTGTGAACCACTGGATGGATCCTGGAGTTTAATAAAAGTATATTCCTTCAATGGAATTTTATTTTGTACACAAATTGTACTTATGTTATATATGAAGTGGTGACTTGGGTTTTCAAAACAAGTTCTAAAGAAAAGAATTTCCGCTGCTTTGTTTTGCGAAAAAATTTTACACTCTTAAGGGCCCTGCCTTTCAAAACACTTTACAAATCATGTTTTCAAAAACCCGGGTCGTCACAGACTAAGCTTGCCTTTCATACCGAACCGCATAACTCCTTTAGTGGGAGATATCTTTAGGAAAACGTGCTCTCCTATGTCGAATTCCAATGGTCTCCTCCTTCGATCAGCATAGCTCTTTTGGCGGCTTTGAGCTGTGAGGAGGCGCCTTCTTATGAGTTTGACCTTCTCGGCGCATTGCTCCACTAGCTCGGACTAGAGTACCCTGGACTCTCCAACTTCACTCCAACTGGTGTGTGATCGACAGGGTCTCCCATAGAGCGCCTCGTCCGGAGCCATGCCAAT
This sequence comes from Warburgia ugandensis, assembly GCA_035236585.1. Lineage (NCBI taxonomy): Eukaryota > Viridiplantae > Streptophyta > Magnoliopsida > Canellales > Canellaceae > Warburgia > Warburgia ugandensis. The sequence goes on along the minus strand of CP141131.1, from coordinate 76,616,625 downwards.
GCTTGACTGAAAGCTATTGTTGTACACAAACTCGACTAGCGGTAGGTTTTCATCCCAGCTCTGCTTCCAATCGAGGGCACAGGTTCACAACATATCTTCGATTATCTGGATCGTGTGCTCTGACTGTCCATCGGTCTGTGGATGGAAGGCTGTGCTATAGTTCAAGGAAGATCCTAAGGATTTTTGGACGGACATCCAGAGTTGTGAAGTAAAGCGGCTATCCCTATTTGAAGTGATACTAAGGGGTATGCCATGTAGACTCACTATCTCTTTGATGTATAGCTGAGATAGGCTATCAGTGGATTGGGTATGGCGTATAGGAAAGAAATGGGCTGCCTTAGTTAATCTATCAACAATTACCCAGATCATGTCATGACCCTTAGAGGTCCTGGGTAACCCTACAATGAAGTCCATGGTAATATGGTCCCATTTCCATTCGGGTAACTCAAGGGGTTGTAACAATTCCGTAGGTCTTTGATGTTCAGCCTTTACTTGTTGACATGTTAAACACTTTGCCACAAACTCTCCTATGTCTCTTTTCATATCATGCCACCAATATTGTCTCTTTAAGTCTTGATACATCTTAGTTCCACCCAGGTGTATAGTATACTTAGATCGATGAGCCTCTTTTAAGATTTCTTGTCTTAACTCTTCATTAGTCGGTACCACTAATCTTCCTTGCACGTAGACGCTACCATCTTCCCCTTTAGTAAACCCTGTGTTTTGCAGGCTAAATCTCCATCACTACTAGTTTTGCAATGCATGCTATGTTTAAAATTATATGCTTTTTCAAGACATGTGCATGTTTGAACACTCATGCTCAATATTGATATAAAAAACCATTGTCAAATTGAAATGCTAAGGACTTAAAGAATCGCACAAACCAAGTCGAAAGTATCATATATATATATATATCATAACATAATGATATGCATAAGATGCTTCATTGAATCCAACTCATGGATATCTAGTATGGTATGGTCGACAAACCTCATATCATGCCATATGCAATACAAGTAAGTCCACGAAACCATAGGGCCCAACTATGCCCACGACCTAGCCGCCGTGTGTCCCCGGGTACCTAGGGACACAGCATCATAGCCTCCACGGGGCATATGACACATTGACCCAGTGCCGTGACACCAGTGGTAACCCCCTGTACCACATGTAGTTGACATAGGGACATGCCCTTTTTGGGCTTGGTACCCAATCCACCTAGTAGTGGTAGAGGCTGGGAGGCCACTCCAACCTCTCGGCATAGCGCCCACAAGCTTACTAGCCCAAATCATATATGATCAAACAAGCAAAAACATCTCTTTTTCAAAACCTGTCCTCTTTGGGTCCCTCACAACTGCCTGACCCTCACAACTGCCTACCCAGCGTCTTTTGGTAACCCTCAAGGACATGCAATTTTGCACGAACTCAATGCTCACAAATCATGCAATATATGCAATTATTTGCAAAACATGTCTATGCATAATGTATTTATCATATGCATGCTGAATTCATTTATATGCTAAACAAGTCATATATGTATACTTAAAACATTAAGTCTCAAACAATCATGGTTCTATTTAAAAGTCCAGTAGCGATAGAGCACCTACCTGGCTAGGTCGCGCTAACCCCTTTGTCCTCGTACGCTCCTGAACATGGTTTGGGGAATCAAGGTTAGTTTGGCCTATATTTTATAGGTTTTAGAGTTGTTGGTCTTACTACTTAGGCATTAAGGGTTCATCCCCATGCCTATGGGTGTCCTAAGGTCCTAATTGGGCCTTGGTATCATCAGTTTTCCAAAGGTCTAGTGGCCACGCACCACCATCCTATTCTAAGGGTCGTGCCCACCTTAGATTGGTCTAGTGGCCACGCGCCACCATCCTATTCTAAGGTCCTAAACAACACCAAAAATGCCATGTAATGCTCACAAACTAAAGTATGATTACATGGAAAGAAAACCCAGAAAGAAATTCAATAGAAAATAACACTAAGTAGATGAACTAACTATGAAAATTGGACCTAAAACTAAGGGCTAACAAAAGGAAAAAAAGAAAAAGAAAAAGAAAAGGAACATGAACTTCAAGAGGGGCAAGCAAGGTTCTAAGCTAGTTTTTGTATTGGCTGTCACTACTAGAGAGGAATTAACTTGAATCTTAATGCAATAACGAAGAAAAACTAGTGGAATTGAGGTAAAGAAGAAAGGAAAACAAGTGAACTAAAGCCATAAAAACTAAACCAAAGCCACCAAACTACTAACCTAAATTAGAGAAAATATAACCAAAACAATAATTAGAAATCCAAAGGAATAACAACTTCAAAGAAGTCCCAAAGTCTAGCTACAAATAACACTAAAGGAGGGCTCGATCTCAAGGTGTCTCACCCACCTCTAGTTGGATAATTCATATGAACCATGGGCTATATATAGATAAGTGGGCTTCTAACTTAGGAATAGGACCCATGAGAAAAGTGGATCTATGGTTAGGGCATTGACTAAGGAAGGTTAGGATGTGTTTTTGTAATGACTCCAATTTTGTAACATTAAAATCCCAAGTTAGCAACGAAAAGCTCAGTTTTTGAAGATAAGGGTATTTTGGTCATTTCACTACTCACCTTGATTGAACCCAGAAATTTGGTCCTGAAAATGGTACCATTAGGTGCGTCTCAGAAAAAGGAATCCAATAAGACCAAAATCACCCAAAACGGAGTTAAAATGATCAAGTTATGACCCTTTGAAGTTCAGGGGTAAAAATGTAATTTTCACTAAAAAAGGGATTTAGCCTGCAAAACACAGGGGCCCATTTTGATACAGGCACCCCTCATCTTCAACCTCTTAGAGGATTCTAGAACGGCGGTGATTGAAGGAGAAATCACCACCATTCTAGAGGTTTCTCCACCGCTATTCAAGGGCGGTGAGAGCTCACTCCAGAACCATCTTATAACTCTATAAATAGAGCTCTTGGGCGCCTCTAATGGAAGCCCATAAGCTTGGGAAAAATCCATTTTGGAGAAATAACCAAGAGGAGAAATGTGGAGAAAAACCCAACAACGAGCCAGGTATGCCCAAGATCCCTCCAAACCCGTCTTCCTATTAGTCCTAGGCTAAGTTTCCCTACGTCAACTACATGTGGTACAAACGGTTACCACTGGTGTCACAGCACTAGGTCGATGTGTCATATGCCCCATGGAGGCTATGATGCTGTGTCCCTAGGTACCCGGGGACACACAGCGGTGAGGGTGTGGGCATAGTTGGGCCCTATGGTTTCGTGGACTTACTTGCATTGCATATGGCATGATATGTGGTTCGTCGACCATACCATACTAGATATCCATGAGTTGGATTCAGTTGAGCATCTTATGCATATCATTATGTTATGATATATATGATACTTTCGACTTGATTTGTGCGATTCTTTAAGTCATTAGTATTTCAATTTGACAATGGTTTTTTATATCGATATTGAGCATGAGTGTTCAAACATGCACATGTCTTAAAAGAGCATATGATTTTAAATATAACATGCATTGTAAAACTAGTAGTGATGGACTCCTACTGAGTATAGTATATACTCACCCAATCCTTAACATTTTTCAAACACAATGTAAACACTTAAGAGCAAGGAACGCTTGTGACAGAAGACACCCAGACTAACTGCAAGTAAGTAACCCCTACCTTATCTTTCAATGTTACTTAATTGTAGTTACTCTCTATAGCTGAGGCTATGACAAACAGTTTCTTGGGAATAATGTTGATTTAAAACTTTTCTATGGCTAGATAATTGGAAAATGTGTTTTGACACTCGGGGTTTTTTTATAAAAGATTGTTTTCCAAAACAAAAAGATTTTCATGCATTTCATATTTATAAAACAAGAGATCTCGCCTTTTTATCAAATTTGCATCATATAAAACTCGGGTTATCACATATTTTCCCTTAAATTTTTAAAAAGGATAGATTTTGATAACGTCTTTCACAAAGTATGTCCTGAGGCAAAACACAATCTAACCTCAACACAAATAATCTCCTTGACCTATTATGTGAATAGACTAACCAGAAAAACATGTAAATTTATTTCCATACTGGAAGATTTTTCTATATCCAGATATCATATTCAGTTATCCATTATGAGTATCATTTTTTGATGTGGAGGATCCACTCAAAGTGGAAACCATAGAGTATACTGGTCAAGACAATGGACAAAGCTTACTAATTAAGACGGTATAAAAATAGTACTCTATTGGGGAAATATTTAGATGAATCGAAATAAATTTGAGAGCAAAATAACTTACTTAGAAGTTAAAATACATAACTAAATAACATAAGCAAATAGGAAAGAAACTAGGCTATGATAGCAAAGAAAGGGAATGTCTAATTAAAGACACAAGAAATATAGACAAATCCTAATTTTCTTTTAAGTGTTATAAATAAATCCTAATTTTCTTCTATGTGCTCAATTTATAATTGATCCCATCATTTTTTTTCTTTGGTTAGTTACCAACAAATTATTAAAGTACTATCCTTAATTTTCTAGAAGTTTATTGAATCATATAGATTATATGAACCTAGGAAATTATTTAGGTCATCTTTATTTTTAACCTAGAGATATGAAACCTACCCAAAGATATTTTTATAACTAGTTAGCCATTTTTGAGCCTTTTATTAAAGCTATTTCTTTCATGAACCCAAATTAACCTTTACCCATATAAACCCAATATAAAGTATGCATAACCTATTTTCTTCAAAAGATAAGTTAAAAATGATTGCAGATATACCATAATGTTGTAATAAAATTGTGACGACCTGAGTTTTCCCATGCATTTTTAAATGCAATACCTAATTCCTAAGGCGTGATGCATCCCTATTTGAAAACCATTTTATAAAAACCATGCAATGCAGCAAAAAATCTTTGCATTTAAACTCATTTTGAAAACCCCGAGTGTCATTTGCTTTCACAACAGTCAAAGTAGTTTTGAAAATTTCAGAAATCATAAATGTCTTCCTAGGTCTATCCAGTCACAGCTCATAGCCCAACTGTAATTAAATACAAATACATGTCCAAAGGGTGGAGTGTTTACTTACAAGTATGATTGTCTCTTTTTCATTTACTTGCTCATAGCACTAACATTTCCTGAGGCGTCTTCTACTGGTGAGTGGCGTATCTTGTCCTTAAGTGCTTACTTGTGTCTGAAAAATGTTAAGGATTGGGTGAGTATATACTATACTCATTAAGAGTCTATCACCACTAGTTTTACAATGCATACTATGTTTTAAAATATATGTTCTTTAAACAATGTGCATGTTTGAACACTCATGTTCAATATCGACATTAAAAGCCATTGTCGAATTGGAATACTGACGACTTAAAGAATTGCATAATCTAAGTCAAAAGTATCGTATATATTATAAACATAATGATATGCATAAAATGCTCAACTGAATCCAACTCATGGATATATGGTATGGTCGACCAACCTCATGTCATGCCATATGCAATGCAAGTAAATCCTCAAAAACATAGGGCCCACTATGCCCACGATCTCCTCGCCGTGTGGTCCCTGGGTACCTGGGGACACTCGGTCATAGCCTCCACGGGGCATATGACACCTCGACCTAGTGCCGTGACACCAGTAGTAGTCCCCTGTACCACATGCTGTCGACGTAGGGACACGCCTTTTTTTTGCGTGGTGCCCTTTCCACCTAATAGTGGTAGAGGCTGGGAGGCCACCCCAGACCTCTCGGCATAGCCCATGAGCTTACTAGCCCAAATCATATACGATCAATCAAGCAAAAACCTCTTTTTCAAAACCTGTCCTCTTTGGGTCCCTCACAACTGCCTACCCAATGTCTTTTGGGCACTCCAACATCTTTTGGTAACCCTCAAGGACATGTAATTTTTCAAAACTCAATAACCACAAATCATGCAATTTATGCAATCATTTGCAAAATATGTCTATGCATAATGTATTTATCATATGCATGCTGAATTCATTTATAAAATTAAGTCATGCTAAACAAGTCATATAACTTATACTTAAAACATGCATTCTCAACACAATCATGGGCTCTTTTTAAAAGTCTAGCAGCGATAGGTTTTAGAATGGTTGATAGTTTAGGGGAACAAGGTTAGCTTGGCCTATTTCTATAGGTTTTAGAATGGTTGATCTCACTACTTAAGCATTAAGCATTCATTCCCACGCCTATGTGTATCCTAAGGTCCTAACTAGGCCCCGCGCCACTATCATAGTTTAAGGGTATGCGCATAGTAGATAGGGCCTTGATCAGGTATTTTATGATCTGGTGTATCCGCGTCGTCGATACGGACACAACGCCTTTCGCAGCGCCTCAATCGGAGCCCTAGAACCCAAGTTATGGGCATTTTAATATCCAGTGTACATAGAAGGCCATACGAGGTGGAAGTGTAATGACTCCAATTTTCTAATATTAAAATCCCAAGTTAGCAATGAAAAGTTCAATTTTTGAAGATAAGGGCATTTTGATCATTTCACTATTCACCTCGACTAAATGCAGAAATTTGGACCTAAAATTGATACCATTAGGTGCGTCTCGAAAAAAGGAATCCAATAAGACCAAAATCACCAAAAACGGAGTTAAAATGAGAAAGTTATGACCCTTTGAAGTTCAGGGGCAAAAATGTAATTTTTACTAAAAAATGGATTTAGCCTGCAAAACACAGGGGCCCATTTTGATACGGGCACCCTCCATCTTCAACCCCTACAGGGTTCTAGAACGGCAGTGATTGGAGGAGAAATCACCGCCATTCTGGAGGTTTCTCCATCGCCATTCAAGGGCGGTGAGAGCCCCCTCCAGAACCCTCTTATAGCTCTATAAATAGAGCTCTTGGGTGCCTCTAATGGCAGCCCAAAAGTTTGAAGAAAACCCATTTTGGAGAAGCAACCAAGAGGAGAAACGAGGAGAAAAACCCAGCAATAAGCCAGGTGTGCTCAAGATCCCTCAAAACCCATCTTCACAGTAGTCCTAGGCTCAGTTTCCCTAAGTTTTTGTATGAAAAATCATGCAAAATAGAGCCCTAAAGAGTCACCAAGGACCTAGGGATGATCCCTGGGCTGCACTGGTTCGACAGGGTCAAACCAGGGTGTCCTGAGGACGCCCCGGTCCCCCAACGAACGAAACGTTCCAGACGGAACGTAACGCGTCGACCGCGTTCAAGAAAACAAAATGGGTGCATCTGTGGATGCACCCACAAAAGGAAGAGACGGGCAGGAAATCCAGCGCATCTACAGACCTGCCCACTGGGGCGCATGCCGCTGACGCGCAGCGCGTTAGCATTCTGCATTTTTACTCTTAAGGGCCTTACGTACATGTGATACTAAAAAGCTTATAACTTGAGATCTAGAGCTCCGATTGAGGCACCGTAAAAGGCATTGTGTCCGTGTCGAAAATGTGGACACACCCAAACTATAAAATCCCTGATCAAGGCCCAATCAAAGGTGTGCATGACCCTTAGAATAGGATGGTAGCACGTGACCGCTAGACCTTTGGAAAACTAATGATACCAAGGCCCAATTAGGACCTTAGGACACCCATAGGCATAGGGATGGACCCTTAATGCCTAAGTAATGAGACCAACTACTCTAAAACCTATAAAAGAAAGGCCAAACTAACCTTGATTCCCCAAACCATGTTCAGGAGCATACAAGGACAAAAGGGTTAATGCGACTTAGCCAAGTAGGTGCTCTATCGCTACTAGACTTTAAAAAGAACCATGATTGTTTTAAGAATACATGTTTTAAGTATATGACTTGTTTAGCATGACTTAATTCAACATACATGTGATAAATGATTTATGCATAGACATGTTTTGTAAATAATTACATATAGATTATGCATAGATATGTTTTGTAAACAATTGCATACATTGCATGATTTGTGAGCATTAAGTTCTTCCAAAACTTGAATGTCCTTGAGGGTTACCAAAAGACACTGGAGTGCCGAGGGCCAGGCAGTTGTGAGGGACTCGAAGAGGACAGGTTTTGAAAAAAAAGAGAGGTTTTCGCATGTTTGATCTGTTTATGATTTGGGTTGATAAGCTCGTGGGCGCTATGCCCAGAGGTTTGGGTTGTCCTCCAGCCTCTACCACTATTAGGTGGGTGTGTACCACGCCCAAAAAAGGGCAACGTCCCTACGTCGACTGCATGTGGTACAGGGGGCTACCACTGGTGTCACGGCACTGGGTTGACGTGTCATAGGCCCCGTTGAGGCTATGACCGAGTGGCCTCAGGTAATCGGGGACCACACAGCGGTGAGGTCGTGGGCATAGTTGGACCCTATGGTTTTGTGGACTTATTTGCATTGCATATGGCATGATATGAGGTTGGTTGACCGTACCATACTATATATCCATGAGTTGGATTCAATGAAGCATCTTACGCATATCATAATGTTATGATATATATATATATATATGATACTTTCGATTTGGATTATGTGATCGTTTAAGTCGTTAGTATTTCAATTTGACAATGGTTTTTGATATATTGAACTTGAGTGTTCAGACATGCACATGTTTTGAAAGAGCACATGATTTTAAATATCGCATGCATTATAAAACTAGTAGTGATAGGCTCCTACTGAGTATAGTATATACTCACCCAATCCTCAACATTTTTCAGACACAAAGTAAACACTTAAGGGCAAGGAACGCTTGTGACAAAAGACAACCAGACTAAGTGCAAGTAAGTAAACCCCTACCTTATCTTTCAATGTTACTTGATTGTAGTTACACTCTAATAGCTGAGGCTGTGACTAACACTTTCTTGGGAATAATGTTGATTTAAAACTTTGCCGTGGCTAGATAATTTGAGAATATGTTTTGACACTCGGGGTTTTTATGAAAGATTGTTTTCCAAAATGAAAAAGATTTTCATGCATTTCATACTTATAAAACAAGAGATCTCGCCTTTTTATCAAAATTGCATCATATAAAAAACTTGAGTCATCACAGTTGGTATCAGAGCCAGGTTTGACGTTACTCACAGCCCAGTTATGAGGAGAATAACTTATAATCAAGTTTCATCCATGAAAGAGTAAGGGTAATAGGATAACACCTACTAAGGTTTGGTGAATTACCTTGTGATTATAGATTCCTAAAAAGAAAGGAAGCAATGCTCCAAGGCTTGAAGCCCCACCGGTGGACTCCACTGGGTCGGGCAATGGGATGGCTGAATTGTTCCAGCAATTCCTACAGGATATGGGACAATACATGAATAGTCAAAGCCAAACTCCTACCACACGAGATCCTTCCCCTGATAAAGTAATAGATAGGACTGAGGTTCAGTTAGAAAGGTTTCAGAAATTAGCTCCCTCATTCACAGGAGAAGATGAAGCATCTACAATTGAAAAATGGTTAATTGATATTGAAAAGATATTTAAAGCCATGAACATAGCTGAAGAAAGAAAAGTACCCATGGCCACATTTGTGTTTAGGGGAGAGGCTACCTTTTGGTGGGAAACAATAGAAAGAACTTATTTTGATCAGCGAGAAACAATAGGATGGGAAGAATTTAAAAAGGTCTTTAATGACAAATATTATCCTAAACACATAAGAAAACAGAAGGAAAAGGAATTTATGGACTTAGAATAAGGAAATATGACTGTCCAATAGTATGAAAGTAGATTCAGCAGCCTCCGAAGATTTGCACCACGTGCTTGTGCTGATGAGGAAGATGCGGCAGAAAGATTTGTACATGGGCTTAAACTAGGACTCGGGAACAGAGTTCTAGGTTTCCAACCTTCCACAGTAGCCAAAGCCGTAGAGATGGCCTCCCTATATGAAAAAGATTATCAAAGAAACCAGGCAATAAAGGAAACTAAGAACATCAACACCATGGGAAATAAAGAAAAGAGATCATTTCAGTCATCTGGACCCAGGCCACCTTTCAAGAAGCCGTTTGAAAACAATGGAGGAAGACCAGACTGGAAGGCATGCCCTAGGTGTAACAGAAATCATTCAGGCAAACCATGTCCCACTTTCAACATCACTTGCTATAGTTGTGGAGAATTAGGATATTTTGCTAGTAATTGTCCAAAAAGGAAAGTACAAGAGCGTAAAGAAGATCGAGTTCCAAAAAGCCAAGGACGTGTCTTTGCCCTCACTTCCAGTCAAGCCTAGGCTTCAAATGCAATAGTTGAAGGTACCCATAGAATTGATGGAGGATCTCGCTAGAGACGAGACCAGTTGAGATCCGGGATCGTAAGAGTAAGAAGCTGTGGAACAAGGACATACACTTAGTCAAAGTTTTGTGGAGAAATACGCACATGGAAGAAGAGACTTGGGAATTGGAGTTAGAAATGCGAGAAAAGTACCCCGAGATCTTTTGACTATATATATTGAAGAATTTCGAGGGGCAAAATTCCCCTAAGGGGGTAAGAATGTAATGACTCCAATTTTGTAATATTAAAATCCCAAGTTAGCAATCAAAAGTTCAGTTTTTGAAGATAAGGGCATTTTGGTCATTTCACTATTTACCTCGACTGAACCCAAAAATTTGGACCTGAAAATGATACCATTAGGTGCGTCTCGGAAAAAGGAATCCAACAAGACCAAAATCAACCAAAACGGAGTTAAAATGAGCAAGTTATGGCCCTTTGAAGTTCAGTGGTAAAAATGTAATTTTTACTAAAAAATGGATTTAGCCTGCAAAACACAGGGGCCCGTTTTGATACGGACACCCTTCATCTTCAACACCTTGGAGGGTTCTAGAACAGCGGTGATTGGAGGAGAAATCACTGCCATTGTGGAGGTTTCTCCACCGCCATTCAAGGGCGATGAGAGCCCCCTCCAGAACCCTCTTATAGCTCTATAAATAGAGCTCTTGGGTGCCTCTAATGGCAGCCCAAAAGCTTGAAGAAAACCCATTTTGGAGAAGCAACCAAGAGGAGAAATGAGGAGAAAAACCCAGCAATGAGCCAGGTATGCTCAAGATCCCTCAAAACCCATCTTCACAGTAGTCCTAGGCTCAGTTTTCCTAAGTTTTTGCATGAAAAATCATGCAAAATAGAGCCCTGGAGAGTCACCAAGGACCCAGGGATGATCCCTGGGCCGCATTGGTTCGACAGGGTTGAACCAGGGTGTCCTGAGGATGCCTCAGTCCCCCAACGAACGAAACGTTCCAGACGAAACATAACGCGTCGACCGCTTTCGAGAAAACAAAATGGGTGCGTCCGTGGATGCGCCCACAAAAGGAAGAGACGGGCGGGAAATCCAACGCGTCTGTAGACGTGCCTGTTGGGGTGTATGCCGCTGAATTGCAGCGCGCTAGTATTCTGCTTTTTCACTCTTAAGGGCCTTATGTACATGTGATACTAAAAAGCTTATAACTTGAGATCTAGAGCTCCGATTGAGGTACCGCAAAAGGCGTTGTGTCCATGTCGATGACGCGCACACATCCAAACTATAAAATCCTTGATCAAGGCCCAATCAAAGGTGGGCATGACCCTTAGAATAGGATGGTAGAACGTGACCGCTAGACCTTTGGAAAACTAATGATACCAAGGCCCAATTCGGACCTTAGGACACCCATAGGCATAGGGATGGACCCTTAATGCCTAAGTAATAAGACCAACCACTCTAAAACCTATAAAAGATAGGCCAAACTAACCTTGATTCCCCAAACCATGTTTAGGAGCATACGAGGACAAAGGGGTTAGCGCGACCTAGCCAGGTAGGTGCTCTATCGCTACTAGACTTTAAAAAGAACCATGATTGTTTTGAGAATACATGTTTTAAGTATATGACTTGTTTAGCATGACTTAATTCAACATACATGTGATAAATGATTTATGCATAAACATGTTTTGTAAATAATTACATTTACATTATGCATAGATATGTTTTGCAAACAATTGCATACATTGTATGATTTGTGAGCATTAAGTTCTTACAAAAATTGCATGTCCTTGAGGGTTACTAAAAGACGCTGGAGTGCCGAGGGCCAGGCAGTTGTGAGGGACCTGAAGAGGACAGGTTTTGAAAAAAAACAGAGGTTTTCACTTGTTTGATTTGATTATGATTTGGGCTGATAAGCTCGTGGGCGCTATGCCCAGAGGTTTGGGTTGGCCTCCAGCCTCTACCACTATTAGGTGGGTGGGTACCACGCCCAAAAAAGGGCAACATCCCTACGTCGACTGCATGTGGTACAGGGGGCTACCACTGGTGTCATGGCACTGGGTCGATGTGTCATAGGCCTCATTGAGGCTATGACCGAGTGTCCTCAAGTACCCGGGGACCACACAGCGGTGAGGTCGTGGGCATAGTTGGACCCTATGGTTTTGTGGACTTATTTGCATTGCATATGGCATGATATGAGGTTGGTCGACCATACCATACTAGATATCCATGAGTTGGATTCAATGAAGCATCTTATGCATATAATAATGTTATGATATATATATATATATATATATGATTCTTTCGATTTGGATTATGTGATCATTTAAGTCGTTAGTATTTCAATTTGACAATGGTTTTTGATATATTGAACTTGAGTGTTCAGACATGCACATGTTTTGAAAGAGCACATGATTTTAAACATCGCATGCATTATAAAACTAGTAGTGATAGGCTCCTACTGAGTATAGTATATACTCACCCAATCCTCAACATTTTTCAGACACAAAGTAAACACTTAAGGGCAAGGAACGCTTGTGACAAAAGACAACCAGACTAAGTGCAAGTAAGTAAACCCCTACCTTATCTTTCAATGTTGCTTGATTGTAGTTACTCTATAATAGCTGAGGCTGTGACTAACACTTTCTTGGGAATAATGTTGATTTAAAACTTTGTCGTGGCTAGATAATTTGAGAATGTGTTTTGACACTCGAGGTTTTTATGAAAGATTGTTTTCCAAAATGAAAAACATTTTCATGCATTTCATACTTATAAAACAAGATATCTCTCCTTTTTATCAAAATTGCATCATATAAAAAACTCGGGTCGTCACAGGAAGCCTGGGACGCTAACGCATCCCGCGTCAGCGGAGAGCGCCCCAGCGGGCGTGTCTGCAGACGCACCGGGCTTCCGCCTGTCTTTTTTGTGTGCGGGCGCGTCCACGGACGTGGCCGCTGGTTTCTCTCTAACGTGGTCGACGCATTTTTGTCCCATGGTGACCGGGGCATCCTTGGGACACCCTGGTTCGACCCTATCAAACTAGTGCACCCCAGGCACCGTCCCTGGGTCCTTTGTGGTTCCCTAGAGGCCTGTTTTGCATGTTTTTTCATGCAGAAACTTGGGGAAACTCATCCTAAGACTAAGGGGTAGATGGGTTTGGAGGGGTTTTGGGCATACCTGGTTTGTAGTCGGGTTTTTCCCACGCTTTCTCCTCTTGTTTGCTTCTCCACGATGGGTTTATCCCAAGCTTTTGGGCTGCCGTTGGAGGCGCCCAAGAGCTCTATTTATAGAGCTTGAAGAGGGTTCTGGAGGGGGTTCTTACCGCCATGGAATGGCGGTGGAGAAACCTCCCAAATGGCAGTGGTTTCTCCCCTACACACCGCCATTCTAGAACCCTCTAGGAGGTTTGGGAAGAAGAGGGGTGCTCGTATCAAAACAGGTCCCGGTTTTCTCAGGGCAAATCCGTGTTTGAATTAATTTACACTTTTGCCCTTCAACTTCAAAGGGCCATATCTTGCTCATTTTAACTCTGTTTTGGGTGATTTTGGTCTTGTTGGATTCCTTTTTCCGAGACGCACCTACGGGTACTATTCTTAGGATCAAATTTCTGGGTCTAGTTAGGGTGAATGGTGAAATGACTAAAATACCCTTATCTCCAAAAAGGAAACTTTTCATTTCCTATAGAATGTCCAATTCATTTTTGTTAAAAAAGGCGTAAATTGTTCAGGCATTACAAAAAGTAGGGAAATTCAATATCAAGAAAAGAAAAGAAAAGTTCTTCAAAAGATATTCAATAGTTAAAAAATCAATGAACAAGAAAAAAAAATGTTAAAGAGGAATGTTCACTTTAGTCAAATAAGGAAGAAGTGTCCACTTTAGTAGAAGACTTCCACATTTTTTTGAATATTCTGAATCCTATATACCCTTTCTTTCATAACCTTGTCGTTAGCCTACATTTTCTTTCATTTTAAGACCTATTGATTCTAAGAAGAATATAGTCATGATGAGGATATGAGTAGAAAGAAATTACAGTGGAATATATCTAGATTTTCATGCTAATGACATCATTTGTTAAGGGATTAGTAAAAATAGTTCCTTAATAACTCTTGTTCTTTCATGAGTGTATGTGAGATATATTTGTTGCTTTTTATTTTTCTCACATAATAAAAATAGATATTCTTTAATCTTCTTTTATGATAATTTTATTCTTAGTGTATGTCTATTAGTGAGGATTATGGTCAAAGCATATTTAGAAATTGAGATCTATAATATATTTAGATAGTACACACACATCGCTTTGAGATTTGAGCTTGAATGAGATATTTTTATCATGAGTAGGTTTTGAATTTTCCATTCATTTCTATCAACATGTTAAAGTGGTAGATTGAGTATGACTAGAAGAAAATTCTCAAGCTAAATTTAAGAATTGTTTTTTGTGAATTTTGTTGGTAAATTCTTTGTAGTCCATCACGAGGATTAACTTGTCTACTAAGGGTAACCTATGGGTTTAAGGGCTTGATGCATATGCTAAATGCAATCTTCAGTACTTATGAAAATGACGATATCTATTAAATTTATAAAGTGTTTATTTGCATGTTTTGCTGGGGACTATCAAAATGCTAGTTGGGGGCTATCTTGGATGTTGATTTTTATATTAAAAACCCTTAGTTTTGCACCATTTTAGTATATTTGATCATTTACTTTTACATTTATAGTATATATTTGCATTAAAATACTAATAAATTGATGAATTTTTAGGGTTAGATGACAATCCAATGTAAGTATGTGTAAAATTGGATATTGTATAGTATTAATGAAACTCTCTCTATGTTTAATAGGTAGTAGATCAAGATCTAAGTAGTTGGATCAAGTTCAGATTGAAATAGATAGCTAATAGCAATCCAAGATGAATTTAGATGATCCAAATCAAATAAAAACAAAATGACTCAAGTTCCAATATTTTTCAATTGTAAATTGTCTAAAGATTCCAAGATTTGAAGTGGATTGATGAAGATCAATGGTAATCTAAGTGAACAATCTTTGGACGGTCAAGATCACTTTAAAATTATTTTGAAATATGATGTTTTAAACATGATTGGTCAAAGATGTGATGTATTCATAATCCTAACAGAGTTTAACAAATTGGATGCTTCAATTCACTACTTTTATGGAAAATAAAAAAGATGCCCAATTTCAACCATTTTGGACGTTTGAGATTAGATCCTCAAAATGGATTGAAGATTAGAAGATTAGACATTTTAGCTCCATCACTTGATTGTAAAGGAAGCTTCCTCATGATAAAGATAAGAATGCTATTGAAGATATAAGCTGCTGGAGATAAATATTATCATAAAACATGGAAGAAGGAGATTGGAGGCATGTTTCTATAGACATACGAGAGATCTAGTAAAAAAGGAAGGAGTTGTCATGCTAGAGAGCGAAAATCGAGTGAAAATTCAGAGAAATTCAGAGGTTGAAGATAAAGAACAGTACGCGTGTGAGGTAGTAAACAAGGGTACTTCACACAATGATTCTCGCTCCAATAATCACCAAAAATATGTGAAACTTGTTCTCTTTGACTAATGACAACAAGGAGAAAATGATCCTGGTATTTTATTTTTAGTTCACATTCCAAATTTTGTAAATCAAAATCATTAAAGTCAGCTTGTCTCAACTGTTGTGTCAAAAGTTGAGAATATTTTGCTTGAATTTTTCATTGCTAATTTGGTTTATTGGTTGATTTTTTTTTATGTTCTAATATGTTGGTCACGATTTAATTTGAGCTAGGTGAAGTTTGATTTAAGTTTTATTTAAAGTTAACTATCGAATTGGTATAAATTTATCATACATGTCTAAAAGGTACTAATCTGCAAGTTGGTTAACAGTCAACATTTTGAATCTAATATTTCAATTTATAATCATTTTTTGATAAATATAACTACATCAATAAATTATTGATGTTCCATTGTTCTAAGTAGCAAATGTTATTCAAAAATTTCATCAAAAAGTCATTCAACAAAGTGGCTCAAGTCTGTTACTTAGTCACTCACAATGACTGTCAAGTGAAGAAAATGAATCCTACTTTTTCTTTTGTTAGTGTCACACATGATAGCAATGTGAATGTGTGCTCTTTTTTATTCCTTTCTACTAATCCTCTCTCTCTCTTGCAAACATAGTGAGAGGTGTTGCTCTAGATCTTTAATTTGGAAAGCTGAGCTGGAAGTAACGTGAGACACATTATTGATGGTGATCGATGTTATGAAAAAAAAATTTAATTGATATTTATGAATAAAATAATAATAAAATATTTTGTTTTGCATAGTTTTTTCTCTTTATTTTGTGCTATGTTTTAAGATTTGTTTTTATTATTATTGGATATTTTTATTCATATTTAATTTCTTAGAAGTTATTTTTTCTTAAAGATAATTAGTTGTAGAAATTAATTTAATTTGGAAAATCCTCAATTTATTTTAAACTTAGGATAATTAGGTTTAGTGCTTTAAATTCTTACTGTATCCTCCCCATTGAGTCGATTCCAAATCACTACAACTGACTCCTTCATGCTTGTAGGAAAACTCTCAAATAGTTAGAAATAGAAAACCAAATGTAGTTGTAAAAAAATCATAAAAGGGAGTCACACATTTAAAGCCAATTTTGAAAAATGACTTAAAAGGTTCCCACTTTTAAATTCATTTTTCAAAAATTGACTTTAAAATTAGAGACTTTTAAAATCAGTTTCCCAAAACTAGTTTTAAAAGCCTCCACTTTTAAAGTCATTTCCCAAAACTAACTTCTAAAGCTATTGGTGGGAAAAAAAAGTGTCTACTGCCACACTAAAGTAGGAACTTTTCAAGTTGGTCTTGGAAAATGACTTTAAAACTGTGGATTTCTCAAGTTGATTTTCTAAAATTGACTAGGAAAATCATTGATTTCTAAAACTGACTTCTTAAGATTTCAACAAATAAAAAGTATTTCCAGCCACACTTAATAAGTCAGTTCATGACAAACTGTCTTCTTATGTATGATTTTCAAAGTTATTTTTCTAAAATGTCTTGTATTATTTTTATGAAGATGGTTGATTGAAAACTGAGTTTGTTTCACTGACTTTAAAAATCTCAATTTTAATAATGTATATTTAGTAATCAAGTGAACTAAGGAAACATTAAGTAGAGAAAAGGACATTGTGATGTAATTGGATATGTTTAGATGGAAAAAATGTTGAAATTAGGAAACGTGTTTAGCAAAAACATTAGTGAGTTGTAATTAGGAAAGTGTTTGGGTGTGTTAGGAGATAAGTTATAATGTAATTAGGAAAGCAATAGAGTATTAAAAGAAAATGTTAAAAGGAATAGAGGAAGACATCTTGAGTAGTAGTATGATTGGTCTAGGAAGGTTATTGACTTGCGCGAAGCAAGTTGGGAAAAGAGTAAATGTGAGAAACCTAGGTGAACTTGTTGGATGGAGAGGTGGGTCTAAAACTATTAAAGTTTTCAAGGTTTTTTGAGGAATTTTTCAAAGATTGACATATGGGGTTTTTCTTGGCTATGTTGAATGATTAAATTGAAATAAGTATCATGTGTATGTTTATTGAAATTATTTAGCATAATTGATATGTGTCATGTGTATTTTTATAAAAATTATTTAGCATAATTGATATGCGCTATTAGAGATGTCATATACTATATTTTTGCTCTATATTTTAGATGTTTTATATCATGTTATTGTGCCTTAATATAGATGGTTTATATCATGGCTCACATTCATTGATTTAGGATGTTTTCTAGCCAATTTATAGGACATATTTAGACATCTACATGGATTCAAGCATGTCTACAAGCGTTTGGTTCTACTATGCTTTCATGGATTTCTTTCTAGTAGTAAACAATGTATTTATGTTTCTTGACTCTGGCTATAAATAGATTAAGCATAATATGTTTCTTGACTTCCAAATAGAATGATATTTGAAATGGTTTTAGCGTGTTGAAAACTCCTAAGGTATAAATATGTTTCTTTAGTTTTAGAAGAATTATATTAATCAATGTTTTGGAAAGTTAATACATTGATTTTGATCTAGATTGAAATCTAGAACATTGATGTTTTTCATTTTCTATAAATTATGGTGTTGTGATTTTTAAGTTAAACTTGCAAGCACACGAATCAATTCCAGTAATTCATGCAATGGAGGTCAATCCCATGAGGAATCGAATAGATTTGGGATAGTAGTGGGTCCTTACTTAACTATTTCAACTAGCCAACAAGATTTGGTTTTTAACTTGGAGTAAAGATGGAAACTAAAAATGCACGGAAGTAGTAACTTTCTAATTTTAGAACTTCCTAAAATTAAACATGGAAACATACTAAAATCAATATAACATACAAATTAACCTTAATCCTAATCTAAACCTATCCTAATATGAAACTAAGATATTCAACTAAACATGTAAAACCATTGAATTCATTCATCAATTTAGTGCACCCACAACTAATGGTGTAAGGGAATCTAGTATGCGTTGAACTAAGATAGACAAATGCATGTAACAAAGTATACTAGAGTTCATGGATGAGACATGAAAGAATGAATGAATGGAATTTTAAATAAGCATGTAAACCTAAATATGATAAACAATCAACTTGAGGGGATATATCTCACAACCATGAGCAGAACCTATTAGTTGGTTCCCATGGTGCAAGAGTGAGGCTTACATGAAAGTCAATTGCAACTACTTCTAGAATGGTGTCCATGGAATTTAAGCTTGGAAACTAAATTAAACATCCTTGAAAAAATAACATTAAATCAAGAAGACATCCATAAATGTTGCACACTTAATCATGAAATGAACTTCCATTGCATTTAATTAAAAGTATACAAGTGTGGTGTGCACTCTCCATCTTGAGTCCCAAAAAACAATTTAAAACAATTCTTTGATCCCTCAAACATCAAACAACACTAAGCATGTGTTTAAACTGAGATAGATCTAACGAAAAATAAGAGAAAATGAGTAGAAATGGAAGCGATAGATGGAAGGGAACTAAAGGGTAAAGAGATGAGCAAGGGATCATGATCTAAGAACCACACTCTCTTAGGTGTCAGTACTAGAAAATTGTAACTCTTAGTTTCAAGGATCTAAGGTACTAAAACAAGTGACAATTACATAAGGAAATCAAGGAAATAAGCAATGATAGAAACTAAAATAACAAGGAATCAAAGTAAAGCAAATAAGAACAATGAACTAACCTGGCATGAATTACAAAATAACGGAGAAAAGAAAAGACCCAAGGAGGATGCATGGAGACTTGGAGAAGAGTCACTACTGAGAGGAATCTGTTGGGAGGTGTGGAGACACGTCCTTCAGAAGAGGGTGTAGTCTCCCCTGCCCTAAGATGTACCTCATGTGGAAACCCTCACTCGTTTTATATCTTTTGGCTGCTTTCTATTCTTTCCAATGGGTGTTCCTGAGGTGGAGAGGAAAGATAGGAAATTTAAGACTTAATATGATGAAGAATCTAGGGTAACATGATGTGTTTTAAAGAGGGAACAAGGTGGGAAGCATCTCAAAATTGTGATATGACTATCTCAAATTAGTGATACATCTCAAAATTATTACACTACATCTCTTGGTTTATAATCTTCATTGAGCTATTGTATCACAAATTTTGATATTGTAGATTGATTTTAAGAAAATGATTTTTTATTCTAAATAAAATCCAAATTGATGTAGTTTTCAAAACTATGCTAAGTATTTCCTACCAAGAGGTCATACTGACTCCCACTGACATTTCAGGTGAAACCCTTAAGGGTTAGGTTCGACTTGTGCTAGAGGAAAACTATGAAGCATAGAGGGAATCAATGCATAAGGAGTAGTATTAGTTTAGTTTTAAATTCTTTATTTATGTTGTATCGATTTCATTGATGAATATGCAATAAGAATTTTATTTCTATTTCATGTTGATTTATGGGTTTATTTAGTTGTTTGGGCTGTGACTAGCGAGTCTTGATGTGTGCTTGTTTTATTCTATAATTACTTCATATGTATATTTAGGGAGTTTTTGAAATGACATTCAGGATTGAAGAAGTAGCTTTATCTATTATTTATTGTATGTTTTCTAAATTCTTGGCATTTTTTATAAAAGAATTTATGAAATACTATTTATGAAATCCTAGGTCATCACACTTGGTATTAAAGAATAGTTTAGACTATTTGCAGCTAAAAATCTAGGAAACCATAAGGACCAACCATAAAAACAATGAGTGCTAGGTTTACTATAAAGAAACTCATTAACTTTTTTTGTTGTTAAATAAATTCAATTGCCACCTAATAAGTTTGGCAAATTTTCAGTAGATGATCCTGCGACTCTCATGAGAGAATGAACTAGATTTATCAAAGACATTGGACATAAGAGTATGAGAATCATGTCTAAATCAGGTCCATTTTCATTTATGGCCAATGACTTAGTGTAAATTCATAAATTATCAAGGAAACAAGGAGACCTATTGTCCTTGTATGTGTAAGAAAAAGAGTACTTTCATTGGATTAGTATGGTTCTTAGAGTAAAGAACAAGAGCATAACACTATAGAAATGGTGTCTCTATTGATAAGTTGGACATAGGATAGATTTATAAATGTGAGCATTTTGAAAATTTTAGCTCAATTACTATAATACCCCTAACTTTTTAATTCCATTCCTTGTAATTTTTTTTTATCAATTTTTTAATTGAATTGAAATGAGAATATGGAATTTATAGCTTTTGAGCTCAGGGAAAATAAGATTTTCATAAACATGAAACTGAGTGTTGAAATCTCAAGATTTGGATTGTACCTAGAAAAAGATTTCTAATGACACCCTTAAGGCATTATAGTCATTTCACTATGTGGGTCCTAATCTTGTAATTCATGCTCAAAAGTTTGGTCAGATTGCTTCATGAGTGTGAATGAGCATGTTTCATAGCTAAATCATGTGGTTTTAAAAAGTGAAGTATCATCATTTAAGGTAAATATGAATAACATAAGGGAGGAGGTTGATTTGATAATAACACCCCCTATAAGTTAAAAACTGATTGAAAATAGAAAAAAGAAAGGAAGAAACTAGATGAAAAAAACAAAAATAGGACAAGAAGAAGAAGAAAGGGAGTAAGAGAGAGAGAGAGAGAGAGAGAGAGAGAGAGAGAGAGAGAGAGGAAGATGATGTGTCATCAATCTTCCCTCTTGTCCCTAGATTCCTTCATTAATGCTGGCAAAGTGGAGTGAAAATGTGGCTTTGGTTTCATAGAAAACATGGTTGGATAGAGGAAATGACTGCAATGATCAATGTTTGAAGCCATTCATCCTCTTCACCATCACCAAATGAGCAAAATCCCGTAAGAACAATCAAGATAGAGGAAATCTCCACTAGAAATTTGGGAAAGTAGTGAGGCATGTTGACTATGGATGGCCAACAATGGAAAATCAATTCAATCATTTTATCTGATAGCAAATTTGAGTAGGAAAACACAAATCAAGTGGGAATCTCATTGTTCTTCTTTCGATTTATCTTCACGTACTCAAACATGATAGATTTAGGATTTCTCTACAAATTTCTTTGATTTCTAGCTTAAAATGCTTAATCAGGTCATAGATGACAAGGTTAGATGATTGTCCATGGTAGGATACCTTAATCCATTGTGATGGACCACTATTCCATCAAATCCAACCATCTATGATAAAATTAGAGGTCAAATTTCCATCGTATATGATAATTCACAAATTTGTGAGCTGATTCGATGATTGTGGACCATTGGATCACATTCAGATGCACAAATTGGAAACTAATGATGTTGGTTTTACGTGATCAGATGAAATATGACCATTGGATGGTCTAAAAATTGAAAACCATAACATCCAACAATTATAATATGGTAGGTGTGAATCTAAGAGTTCAGAATGGGAATCAGATTGTTAATTAGCAGTTGGGATTGCTTGTTTGCTAAGCTACCTTTCTAAAATGACATGGATTAATAATTCCAGGAACAATTAGGTTGATCTAAACCATTGATGAAAAACCAATGGTGCGGATATTAAAATCAAGCACCTAATTGATGTTTGATTAGTGATCCATGACTTGAAGTAAGACTAGTAGCCTAAACGGCTAGATCATGCATGTGATCAATGGGAAATGACAAATTGTAGGAAATCTAATGGTTCCATATTTTGGGATAATCTAAATCATTAGGTTAGGTTTAGATGGATTGCAAATAAGAAAATCCTGTTAAAGGCAGATTTTATATGTTGTTTAGATTGAAACATGATGCAAATGCTTGAAATAAATTCTATGTTGATGCCTAAACTTGGATTTTTGATGAGCTATATAGGTTTTGATGAATGATTAGATTGTGATCTAAATATCTAAAGATGAACAAAAAAGATATTGGAATGGTAATTTGTCACATGACATAGGCTTTTTTGACATCTTTAAATTATCCTTATATTCAGATAATGACCAGATTATTGGTCTACTAAAATAATATATAATTAGTCAAATATGAGTTATGGATGGGTATTGATGAATTGATATATGACATGGTTACAAATTGAAATTGCATTGCTCTTTATAGATGAAATAGATGATGTATATTCCACGAATATTACTTGAGATTTATAATTGTTAATGATGAAGAGATAGAGTCTATAGTTATATTGGAAATGTGAACAATGGCTAATTAAGTGAATCACATTGCATGCATAAAAAGCACAAAGTCTGAATAATAAAGAATACTATGTCAAAATTTTTGTAGAAATGTGACGACCCAGGTTTTCCCATGCATTTTTAAATGCAAGATCTAATTCCTAAGGCGGGATGCATCCCTTTTTTGAAAACCATTTTGAAAACCCCGAGTGTCATTTGCTTTCACAACAACCAAAGTAGTTTTTAAAAAACTTTAGAAATCATAAATGTTTTTCCCAGGTCTATCCAATCACAGCTCATAGCCCAACTGTTAATAAATACAAATACATGTCCAAAGGGTAGAGTGTTTACTTACATGTATCATTGTCTCCTTTTAATTTACTTGCTCGTAGCACTAACATTTTCTAAGGCATCTTCTACGTGTGAGTGGAGTTGTCTTGAAAAATGATATATTTGGGTGTCTTCTGTCATGCGCGTATCCTGTCCTTAAGTGCTTACTTGTGTCTGAAAAATGTTAAGAATTAAATGAGTATATACTATACTCAATAGGAGTCCATCACTACTAGTTTTACAATGCATGCTATGTTTAAAATCATATGCTCTTTAAAACATGTGCATGTTTGAATACTCATGTTCAATATCGATATTAAAAACCATTGTTGAATTGGAATACTGACGACTTAAAGATGTGCATAAACATAATGATATGCATAAGATGCTCAATTGAATCCAACTCATGTATGGTATGGTCGACCAATCCTCATGTCATGCCATATACAATGCAAGTAAATCCTCAAAACATAGGTCCCACTATGCCCACGACCTCCTTGCCGTGTGGTCCCCGGGTACTTGGGGACACTCAGTCATAGCCTCCACGGGGCATATGACATATCGACCCAGTGCCGTGACACCAGTGGTAGCCCCCTGTACCACATGTAGTCGACGCAGGGACATGCCTTTTTTGGCGAGGTACCCTTTCCATCTAATAGTGGTAGAGGCTGGGCAGCCACCCCAGACCTCTCGGCATAGTGCCCACAAGCTTACTATCCTAAATCATATAAAATCAATCAAGCAAAAACCTCTTTTTCAAAACCTGTCCTCTTTGGGTCCCTCACAACTGCCTGGCCCTCACAACTGCTTACCGAACGTCTTTTGGTAACCCTTAAGGACATGCAATTTTTCAAAACTAAATAACCACAAATCATGCAATTTATGCAATCGTTTGCAAAACATGTCTATACATAATGTATTTATCATATGCATGCTGAATTCATTTATAAAATTAAGTCATGCTAAACAAGTCATATAACTTATACTTAAAACATGCATTCTCAAAACAATCATGGGCTCTTTTTAAAAGCCTAGTAGTGATAGAGAACCTACCTCGATGTCTCCTGGAGTAGTGTCCTTCATCACTCAACCCGACCCTGGGTCTCATTTATAAACTCCTGGATATGAATGGATAACAAGGAGTCCTTATCAATTTTGATCTATTTAGAAATTAGATCGCTAGATCTGTCTTTTAGGGTCCATTGGTCCTTGCCTAATTCATTGTCAGGCTAGATCCTATGATATGGATCTACTATTCATTGGTTAAACTCTGTAAATTGTCCTCTGATCTTAACTTTATAGTCTCATTAGGTCCGCGTGTCCCAGTTCCCAGGACGCCCGTGCATCCTGATTGAACCGCGACCTCCTCACGTGCCAGGAACCACATTTGCACGCGCACATGCATGCCCAAGCGTCTTTGGCGTAGCATGGCGCGTCTCAGCTCCCAGGGCACCCCGTGCATCCTGGTTGAGCCAGGACCCATGCCTTACGTCACGCGTGCACCTGAAGGCCACACTAGGGACCATGTACACACTTTTGCATGCCTAGAACTTGTCCCAGGGACCCTACCCCAGGCGCATGTGAAGCATGGCGTCCCTGGGATGCCTTGTTCTCATAGGGCCAGATGGATCCGGCTAGGATGTTCTCTGGCTAGGGAAAACCGGCTGGGAAAAACCAGATCTGACATGGATCTGGCCTGGGGGAAGTAAAACAGAGAGAAAGCTTACCTGGGCAGCCCCAACATGGTGCCCTCTTCCGATGTACTGGAAAAATCATGATTCGAAGAGGAGGGAATAGGGCTTTTTATAGCCTTGCTATGGCAGTGCTGCCAATGGCGTTGCCTCCATTGGCGGTGGTGGAAATCTTTGGAAACTAGGGTTTCTGGAGAAATCTAGAGGAAGAAGAATACAGGGTGCCGTTATCAAAATGGCCCTCTGCATTTTTTGTCTTTTTCGTTTTTAATTTAAATTACAGAAATGCCCCTAATCTTTAAACGGCTGTAACTTCTTCGTACGAACTCTGTTTTTGGCGTTCTTTGAGGCGTTGGATTCCATTTTTCAAGTAGAATCTATTGGTACCAATTTTTATTACTTATTACTTAATTTAATATTTTAATTAAAGTAAAATATTTAACACAGTTCATTTCCTATAGAATGTCCAATTCACGAGCATTACAAGAAATGAATGGTCCATTTCGCCATTAAATCATTAGCTTAGAATTACTAACACTTATATTTTTATGGGAATTTTGTGGCTTTGGTTTTCAATTTTGTTTGATGCATAATCGTGATATGATGCATGATTTGTTTGTCAATGTGAATTATGCCTTCTTATAAGTAATCAAAGTTTGAGTCACAATTTATACTTGTCGATAACCAATGGGGAGGCTGATGAGGGCAAATACAAGAGGAATTGGTAGTCTTGTTGGTGCTCACAGTATGGTTGTGGTTTGGGCTGAGATGATTGTGAGATGTTGATACATGCATGATTTGATTCACGATTGATTTTATTCATGGATTTGTCTATGGTGAGCTAATATGATCTAATGTGGATTGCATGGATTTGCTTATTTTTGAGCTTTATGCTCAAATATTGACTTGGTATGGAATTTCTTATTGTTGAGCTAATATATTATAAGATGATTTGGCATGGATTTACTTACTATGTGAGATTATATGAAGTGGAATGCCTAGTTTTGAAAACATTAAATGTTGAAGCATTGCATGATGTTATGAAAGTGGATTTTTCCCTCATTGATTTCATTGTTTATTAAATCAAGCGTGATGTTAAGTGAGTTGTTGATTAATTAGATCCAATTTTTTGCCTTCATTCATGATAGGAAAGTAGTTTATAGGGTTGATCTTGATTAGGTTGTTGGCATGCTATTGCTTAGATTGTAGTTGTTAAAGTTTCCTGTCCCATAAGTATACTTACTTATTTTAGAAGTGCATGATTAAGAAAGTCGTTCGTTAAAGCATGTTTCCTTAGATTAGTTATTAATTTCATGTTTAGGAAAGTTACTTTAAGAAAGTTCTTTAATTGCACTTAAGAAAATTTCACTTTAGGAAAGTTATAGTTTAGGAAAATCATTAAATTAGAAAGTTTTCAATTTAGAAACTACATGTTTTAGGAAAGTTTAAAATTTTTAAAAGTAGCTAATTTTAGTATAATTTCCAATTTTAGATTAGGTTAAATATCTCCTCAATTTTGGCTGGGTTAGATTGTTTAAAGTTGGACCACTAGTATCACATTAGTTCAACTCCTCGTGGGATCGACCTCACTGGCCTACTATACTGCAAATGATTTGTGCACTTGAGAGTTTTAATTAAAACTATAACATATACTAAAGTGAGTACCAATCTTTTCTCATCTCCTTAACCCGACATGCCACAACCCCAAAAAAATCTCATCTAATGACACTTAGGAATGTCCCAAACAATGACCACCCCAGTGAAGAAGGAAAATGATGGAAATGAAAAGAAAAAATATCACAGCATTTTCCCTGAGCTAAAAACTCTAAAAAGAGAGTAACTTCAAGGAGTTTAGATAAAAAAGGGGATTAGAGGTCATTTATCTTTAACATAGGGAAACCATAGAAGAGATTTCCTATCTTAAAAATCAAATAGAATAAAATAAAACAAAATGGAGGCAGTGGCCCTTGTAATATGACTCATCAATTCTAGCCTTAGAAGATGAAGCAAGGAATACATTGTGTAATCCTACCCTTAACCATGAAGCCTTAGCTAGGAATCTAGGTGGCTTTATGAATGGATTTGGATGTTTCCTCAAACTTATCTAAGGAATTAGAATGTACCCTTATTTCCTCAAGAAGTCATAAGAATCCTTTCCTTTTTCTTATTCAAATGTCATAAAAGAAATTAGAAAGAATAGAGTGAAGTAAAGTGGGTGTGTGAATCATGAAAATTAAAAAGTGGATGAAATTAGAAACATTGTAAGGGTTGTGTGAGAGTGAAGGAAAGTGAAGTTCAAGGTGAAACAAAGGAATATGGATTCAAATCTAGCATGGAAAGTTTCATGCATGCAAGCTATGAAAGTTTGTGTGCATGTGATTCAATAATGGAAAGTGAGATGCTTACAACTATTTGACTATGATGCATGAAACTATAATTCTATGTATGGATTTTTAAATCCAGAATACATTCCATATCTAAGATATTAACAAGTGTGAAGTTTCTAAACTAATACTAGAATGTATTCAATCAAAAATAGAAAGTCAAACTAAGTAAACAAGACTTTCTAAATTAGGAAAGTGCTAAATCTAAGAATCTAGCAAACAACTAGTTTTTAAAATGGTCCTAAAGTAATCCTAAGATGTATTACTAGGAAAATAGAATGTTTTTAAAAGTAAAAAGTAAGGGATCTAAGTTCTAAACATGGAATCTAAAAATAGAAACTACTACTTCTAAATTAAGAATGGGCTTAAAACATAGAAATAAAAGAAACTAAATGCAAAGCTACACTACAATCTTGATTTACAAAGTGAATCATAAACTGAGGAAATAAGATTATCTTACTAATCTAACATGGAAGCTGTAACACCCTGGGTTTTTCAAAAGAATTTTTCATGTTTATTTTCAAATGGTGGCCACTCTAAATTTTTAAAATTCAAAACAGTGGAAGATTTTACTTTTAAATTCATTTTTCCAAAAACCCAGATGTCGTCTTTAGGCTCACACTCTACATATATATATATATATATATAGTTTCTCTGGCAGATAGACATTCATTTATTAAAAAAAGGACCCACCCAGTGGTTCACTTACATTGCCCATATAACATCATATTAAATATCCAATATCACAATTCAAATGACTAACTACACAATAAAAAAGCTTTAATAAAATGTATACTTGAGCGTAGAAGTATGGTTGCTGGATTCCTCTTCTTGTGTACATCTTCTCCTATCTATCTGTATCTAAGATATTGTAAATATAAAACATTTATAATATCTCAACAAGCTACACTTGGTAGGGGAGTTTAAGAATCATGTTGAATCTTAATATACATTAATTATTTCATAGTAATTAAAATATTCATTTTCATAACAATAATATTGAATTGGATTTACTATATGTTTCACATTTCAATAATCCATTTATATACCAAATATCTACATGTTTCATAATCATTAACAATCCATTGATAAATCAATTATTAACATGTTTCATAATTATAAGTGTAATGCCCGAGCAATTTACACTATTTTTAACGAAAATTGCACGTTCTATAGGAAATAAACTATGTTGAATTTTTGATTTATTTAAAATACTAAACAAAGGAATTTGTGAGGAAACTTAGTACCATTAGATTCTACTCAAAAAATGGAATCCAACGCCTCAAAAATCACCCAAAACGGAGTTCGTATGAGGAAGTTACAGCAGTTTAAAGATATGGTTTTTTCTGGAAATAAAACAGAAAAACGTAAAAGGACGAAAAACGTAACCCCTTGTCGTCTTCAACCTCAAGAACCCTCCGGAAACCCTTGATCCTGATTTTTTCGGAGGATTCTGCCACCGCCAAGGGCGGTACCGCCATTGGCAGCACCGCCATAGTAGGGCTATAAAAAGCCCCATCCCCCCTCTCCAAAAACATGATTTTTCCGATCATTTTCAGACTGGGGTTTTCAGAAAAATTGGAAAGCCATCTTAAAACCCATCCTCTGCGTTTTTCGGCAATGGCCAGGCCCAAGTCAGGCCGGCCATTGCCATTTTCCTCCATGCCCTCTCTTCTTTCTGATCTTGGCAATGGGGTTTTCCCCTTTCTTCGAGTTCTCTGGCGAGTAGGAAGTTTCAGACGGAAGTAGGGGCTCTATCACCGGCAATGGGCATCCCCAAGCTGCCCAGGTAAGCCTGTTCTTCTCTCTCTCTCTTGGTTCTTCCCCTTTCAGGCTAGATCTAGGCTGGATCTAGCATTCTCAGACATTTTCCAGTCAGATTTCCTGGCCGGAAAACGTCCCAAAATGGCTCAGACAGCCCTGCATGAGCCAGGCATCCCAAGGACGCCAAGCACCATGTGCACCTGGGACAGGGTCCCAGGGATGGGCTCCGGGACTACGACAGCGCGTACACTGTCCCAGGAGCGGCCCTCGGGTGCGCGCGTGACATAGGGCACGGGTCCTGGCTCGACAAGGGTGCACGCGGTGCCTTGGGAGCTGAGACGCGCCATGATACAAGGTGCGCCGTGCAATGATGCGCATCATAGCACGTCACCTGAGCATGCATGTGCGCATGCAAAAACGCGATCCCTGACACAGCCTTTAGGCGCACACGCATGTGAGGGAACTGGGACACGTGGACCCAACAAGACTTTAAAGCTAAGATTAAAGGACAATTTACAGAGTTAGCTATGGAATAGTAGGTCCACATCATAGGATCCAGCCTGACAATAAATTAGGCAAGAACCAGGGACCCAATGGGCAGGGCTAGCGGTCTAATGTCTAAATAGACTGAAATTAATTAGGACTCCTTGTATCCACTTACACCCAGGAGTTTATAAATGAGGCTCAAGGACGGGTTGAGTACTAAAGGACACGACTCCAGGAGACTTTGAGGTAGGTGCTCTATCGCTACTAAATTCTTTTAAAAGAACTATGATTATTTTGCGAATACATGTTTTAAGTATATGACTTGTTTAGCATAACTTAATTCAGCATGCATGTGATAAATGCTTTATGCATAGACATGTTTTGTAAATAATTGCATATACATTATGCATAAATATGTTTTGCAAACTATTACATACATTGCATGATTTGTGAGCATTAAGTTCTTGCAAAAATTGCATGTCCTTGAGGGTTACCAAAAGACGCTGGAGTGCCGAGGGCCAGGAAGTTGTGAGGGACCTGAAGAGGATAGGTTTGGGAAAAAGAGGTTTTTGCTTATTTGATCTGATTATGATTTGGGCTGATAAGCTCGTGGGTGCTATACCCTACTACTATTAGGTGGATGGGTACCACGACCAAAAAGAGGCAACGTCCCTACGTCGACTGCATGTGGTACAGGGAGCTACCACTGGTGTCACGGCACTGAGTCGACGTGTCATAGGCGCCGTGGAGGCTATGATCGAGTGTCCTCAGGTACCCGGGGACCACACGGCAAGGAGGTCGTGGGCACAGTTGGACCCTATGGTTTTGTGCACTTATTTACATTGCATATGGCATGATATGAGGTTGGTCGACCATACTATACTAGATATCCATGAGTTGGATTCGATGAAACATCTTATGCATATCATAATGTTATGATATATATGTGTATGATACTTTCAATTTTTGGATTATGTGATCCTTTAAGTCGTTAGTATTTCAGTTTGACAATGGATTTTGATATCGATATTGAACTTGAGTATTCAGACATGCACATGTTTTGAAAGAGCATATGATTTTAAAAC
Source organism: Warburgia ugandensis (assembly GCA_035236585.1). Taxonomy (NCBI): domain Eukaryota; kingdom Viridiplantae; phylum Streptophyta; class Magnoliopsida; order Canellales; family Canellaceae; genus Warburgia; species Warburgia ugandensis. The sequence goes on along the minus strand of CP141131.1, from coordinate 76,586,088 downwards.
ATCTCATACATTATAAAACTAGTAGTGATAGGCTCCTATTGAGTATAGTATATACTCACCCTATCCTTAACATTTTTCAGGATAGATCTGCTTACAAATAGGAGAAGCCTCAGAAGATATTAGTGCTATGAGCAAGTGAATAAACAAAGGAGACAACTATACATGTCAGTAAACTCTCTACCCTTTGGACATGTATTTGTATTAATTTACAGTTGGGCTGTGTGCTTTGACTGGAAAGACTTGGGGAAAAATATTTATGATTTCTGAAGTTTTTCAAAAACTACTTTGGTTGTTGTGAAAGCAAATGGCACTCGGGGTTTTCAAAACGAGTTTAAAACTAAAGATTTTCCGCTGCATTGCATGGTTTTTGTAAAATGGTTTTCAAATAGGGATGCATCCCTCCTTAGGAATTAGATATTGCATTTAAAAATGCATGGGAAAACCCGCGTCGTTACAGTTGGTATCAGAGCCCAAGTTTTATCCTTTCACAGCTAGTCTAGCATGTCCAAGGGTCATAGACAATAGAGAAAATCAAGAAGAAGAAGAAAAAATTGAAGTAGTAGAGATGATTACTTCTATTTGAAGATTACAATATTAATGCTCAAGGCATTTCACCATAAACACATAGGTGAAAAAGGAGATAGTCCTAGCAAATACTTAGATATTGGATTGCTTGAATCCTATCAAAATCATAGGAAATAAGAATTGTTGTGCAATGGTGCAAAGATGAAATCTCATATAAGGATCATATTATGATGAGAATGAATGAATGAAGATGATTAATGGACTTGTTAGTAGATAGTGTTGACCTGCAATAAAGTAATCTCATCAAAGGTGAGAAAATTGAAGAACCTAGGTGGCTATCTTTCCATCATAAAGAGTATCAGAATATGAGTACACTATCACAAGGGATATGATATGAGTATGATAAGGGATTTAAAAGATAGACTTTGAGATGATTTTGATGATAATCTAAGAGGGATGAGAATGCAAGATGATATTAGGAAATAACAGTGACTCGAACTAGGTCATAAAGGTATAGATCTTGAAGGACTTGGCTCAATTTTGGATACTATTCAGGAGAATAAAAAGCTATTGAAAAATAATTACCTAAGAATTATGGAGCAAATCAGAAGAGGTATACAAGTGACAGATTATGTGAATAAGAGGAACATAACACGAATATGATAAGGAAATGAATTCAACCAAGTTATCAAAATATTTTTGATGATAATATTGGGGATGATAGATCCATGATAATAGATTGATCTTAACATGAACTTGTAAGAAAAGTATAGCATGACCAAAACGTCAATACCATTATTAAGACATTGTATGAATTTTATTGAGGCTATAGGCAATTGAGGATTTCAATGATCTTAATACAGTTTAGAATTTCTGAGAAGCATTTAGTTTACCCTATATGTTACGTAAAGGAATAGATGAAGTATCAATTAAATGCAACAAAGCATATAGAGACATTGATCTAGGTAGACCAAATGCGGATGTTGAAGAAAAGAGAGAAAGAGATAGAGATGTAACTATAAGTATTCGATGAATATTGAATAATCAAAAGAAGAAGATCATGACTCTATGAAGATACATACAATTCTAACATCTTGAATCCTATAGAAAGGAAGATCAAACAAATGCAAAGGAATAATACTAGGTGAGTTGATGATCTTATTGTAAATACGTATAATAGAGAGAAAGCATATGGGGTTTAAGACTTTGAGTAGAGTATCGAATTTCAGGAGATTATATGATAAGAAATTTTCAAAGAAGAATGGCGACCAACTAGAAGTTAAACTTCTACAAATGGTTTGATGTCAATTAGATTCTTATCAGATCCATTAGCTTATGAGGAACACCAATGGATATAGTCCATAAAAAGAAAATTTTGGTGATATCCTACCTTACCACTACTTAAGTGAATAAAGGAATTCAGCCAAGACAGTAACATGTCCATTTAGCAATAGGGTACCATCAAGGATCAAATTGAGATCTTACCATCATAGATTGGAAGAGCAATATCTTAAGACCATTATTTAGTCGAAGTTATATACTCAGAGGGATTTATAAGTCTTTAGACTTGAGTTTTCCTTGAAAAGAAAAGTGCTTGTTAGGCTAAGTCAATTGAGGGTATGAGGTCAGTTGATTAGGCCACATCATAGAGGAGCTAGGAGTACGATGAGGACTGTAGCAACTGAGATAGGAGCAAAAATAAGAAGTGATCTAAACCAATGTGAAAGATTTTCCAAACCTGAATAAATACCATGACAAACCATAGAAATCACTGTGGGTCTGAAAGATGCAGCTGACTTGGATTGAAAAGGAAGGAAAATAAGTATTGATCACTTTGGAGGCTCTTGAGCTTATGACATAGATATATCTGGGAAGAGATCAATAGGTAATCAAATAAAGTCTTTCTATGTCTAAGAAAATGTTTATGCTTATCTGAGTATTGTTGAACTTGTTGAATTAACAACTTCAATACAATTTGATATAATTGCTATCGAGGGAGAATTATTGCGAGAAGGCACTTGAAAGATAAAATAAGGAGACACTTGAAAAATAAAATTTGAGGAATTGAGAAAATCACTACTTATGAGGATACCTCCTGACAATACAGACTGCATGGATGACGATAAAGCCTTGGTAAAAGATTGAACAATATATTGACATAGGGGATGGAAGGAGAAAAGGTGAGATGGCTGGCACACTATAAGGTGAGATTTGATGTTACATTGCCTTTAGACAAATAGTTAGTTGTTATGAGCATATACCAAAATCAATTGAAGGAATTTCCTAAGGACTAACCCTACCGGATTGAGTATAGAACTTTTGGACTGAAAGGTTACGAAGAAAACCATCAAAGCAAAGAAAGGGCAAAGAGGATGATGACAAAGGATTCAACCATGACCTAGTATGGGTACTTAGGTATAAGAGACTTTTTGCCTTACATGAATGGGAACATTATTGAAAATCCTAATAACAAATAGATGTAAATAGTGAAATAGGCTTCTGGACGAGAACATGTGACCCATGATGATGAATCGACCATTAACATTTGACATGAGTTTGGATAAAATCTTCACGGAGATAAGCGTTTAATGAATTCAATAATTATGAAACTGGATATGGAGTTAGGACATTTTACTTTCAGTATATGATAAGGTCCTCGATGGAAGATGCTACTAATTTGCTTTCATTTTCGAATGTAACCTTGGTCAAGGAAATCAAGTCACATATGGAAAACGACAGACAGTTGAAATTCAAAGTTAAGTAAGAGTTTGGCTACGGAGCACATGATACCATGACAGATATTGAAGTATCTTAGAGACAAATATAAAAGGTAAGAAGCAAAGTTAGACACAATAGAAAGAAGGTAACTTTTTGGACTTGTGGATAATCAAAGGGATCACTAGATGAAAAGGATTATCCTATGATATTCAAAATAGGAGAAATAAGATAATATGATCTCAGAGAAGTATGAAGAAGCATGATCTTACGAGGAGATTATCCTATACATGATGAGGTAAGTATAGGAATCTAAGGATTTCGAGATAGATGAAGTACCGCTAGAAATCGGTATTGTTAAACTAGCACGTATGAGAGTAAGCATCAGAGTACGCAGCGAAAGCGGCCCTTATAGGTAAGGCCTTGTAGAAGGAACAACAGAAATGATAAATTAAGGTTGAGCCTAGATTTGATTCCTAAGAGAGAAATGCATTCACCAAGAAATCATCTAAGAGACAAATACCTGGAAGATGATAATTTATGGAATTTCGAGGACGAAATTCTTTTAAGGGGGTAATAATATAATGCCCGAGCAATTTACACTATTTTTAACGAAAATTACACGTTCTATAGGAAATAAACTATGTTGACTGTTTGATTTTATTTAAAATCCTAAATGAAGGAATTTGTGAGGAAACTTAGTACCATTAGATTCTACTAAAAAATGGAATCCAACGCCTCAAAAATCACCCAAAATGAAGTTCATATGAGGAACTTATTGCCGTTTAAAGATAGGGGTATTTCTGGAAATAAAACAGAAAAACGAGAAAACGTAAAAGGACGAAAAACGCAGGGGGCCATTTTGATAACGGCACCCCCTGTCGTCTTCAACCTCAAGAACCCTCCAGAAACCCTCGATCCTGATTTTTCTGGAGGATTCTGCCATCGCCAAGGGCGGCACTGCAATAGTAGGGCTACAAAAAGCCCCATCCCCCCTCTCCAAAAACACAATTTTTTCAGTCGTTTTGAGATTGGGGGTTCCGGCAAAATCGGAAACCCATCTCAAAACCCATCCTCTGCGATTTTCGGCAACGGCCAAGCCCAAGTTAGGCTGGCCATTGCCATTTTCCTCCATGCCCTCTCCTCTTTCCGATCTTGGCAATGGGGTTTTTCCCTTTCTTCGAGTTCTCCAGCGAGTAGGAAGTCTCAGACGGAAGTAGGGGCTTTATCACCGGTAATGGGCATCCCCAAGCTGCCCAGGTAAGCCTGTTCTTCTCTCTCTCTCTTGGTTCTTCCCCTTTCAGGCTAGATCTAGGCTGGATCTAGCATTCTCAGACATTTTCCAGCCGCATTTCTTGGCCGGAAAACGTCCCAAAACGGCTCAGACAGCCCTGCATGAGCCAGGCATCTCAAGGACGCCAAGCACCATGTGCACCGAGGGCCAGGAAGTTGTGAGGGACCTGAAGAGGGTAGCTTTGGGAAAAAGAGGTTTTTGCTTATTTGATCTGATTATGATTTGGGCTGATAAGCTCGTAGGTGCTATACCCTACCACTATTAGGTGGATGGGTACTACGCCCAAAAAGAGGCAACGTCCCTACGTCGACTGCATGTGGTACAGGGGGCTACCACTGGTGTCACGGCACTGGGTCGATGTGTCATAGGCCCCGTGGAGGCTATGACCGAGTGTCCTCAGGTACTCGGGGACCACACGACAAGGAGGTCGTGGGTATAGTTAGACCCTATGGTTTTGTGGACTTATTTGCATTGCATATGGCATGATATAAGGTTGGTCGACCATACCATACTAGATATCCATGAGTTGGATTTGATGAAACATCTTATGCATATCATAATGTTATGATATATATATATGTATATGATACTTTTGATTTTTGGATTTTGTGATCCTTTAGGTAGTTAGTATTTCAGTTTGACAATGGATTTTGATATCGATATTGAACTTGAGTATTCAGACATGCGCATGTTTTGAAAGAGCATATGATTTTAAAAAATCTCATGCATTATAAAATTAGTAGTGATAGGCTCCTACTAAGTATAGTATATACTCACCCTATCCTTAGCATTTTTTATGATAGATCCATTTACAAATAGGAGACGCCTCAGAAGATATTAGTGCTACGAGCAAGTGAATAAACAAAGGAGACAACTATACATGTGAGTAAACTCTCTACCCTTTGGACATGTATTTGTATTAATTTACAGTTGGGCTGTGTGCTGTGACTGGAAAGACCTGGAGAAAAATATTTATGATTTCTGAAGTTTTTCAAAAACTACTTTGGTTGTTGTGAAAGCAAATGGCACTCGGGGTTTTCAAAACGAGTTTAAAACTAAAGATTTTCCGCTGCATTGCATGGTTTTTGTAAAATGGTTTTCAAATAAGGTTGCATCCCACCTTAGGAATTAGATATTGCATTTAAAAATGCATGGGAAAACCCGCGTCGTTACAATAAGTAATCCATTGATTTATCAAACATCTTTAATTATTATTTGTTATCTAAATAAACTAATCCAATTCCAAGAAACATACTCTGCATAACAGTTCTACCCATTCATATACCCATATGAAACTTATACAAAACTACGTCCTCAATCATACACATATAACATACATCCACATATATGAAAATTGTTAAAAGACATACAAAATTATGAATATAATCAATAAGTCTCCTAATCTACATCCCAGACTATATTGGGTTTCAAAATCATACCCCACATCATGTGGGGTTCATAATCATCTAGCCTCTGCTGGTATATTAATATAATCCTCATGCCCCTCACTATATGGGGTCCATAATCCTCCAGCCATCATTGAAAAAACAATATAAGGAATATCATCATACCACATCATATAAGGCATCTCATAATGCCATCATGTAAGCATCATAGTGCATCAAACATAAGGACTACTATGCATGCAGTCAGAATTCGTACAGCACACCTGAATAACTGGTCAATAATCCACTTATACCATCCTTGGTGGAAATCACAATATCCATGTCCGTATGGGAGGACCATGGCTGTCACAGTGGTATCTATAACATAATAAATTTCAGAGAGTGGGTGGCCAAATGCTCATAACTCTCCTAGCATAGCATCCCCAGGCATATGCCTATCTAAAACAAAACTCTCAAGCCTCCATGCCCGAATGTAAAATAATCATAATAGTAGGCAATTTGGTTGTTCATATATTTCATAACAAGATTAACATCCTCACTTATTTGGTGATAATCCACCAAGGATGTATCCTATAAATCTAAACTCATACATCACACATACTGACATGGTACCTATGTATCATAACATAATTTCCTAGTTTACATACATGATGTATAAGTCATAAGCATCAATTATAACATGCAATTCTTTTAATTAACATTATTTTCATCATTTCAATTTAAATCATGTCCAATATCAATCACATCATTTGAATGTTATAACATGTATTATCAGAAATAAGATCATGTTTAGAACATGCATCTTATCATTTAGACATGCTGTCTTAAATTTCCACCTACCTCGTTTGACGCATTCTTCAATTCCACAATTGAGCTAGTGCGCTTCAATCTATACAATGCATAGCCATTCTTATCTTAACACATATACATACATATAAATAATTAGGTTTAAGAATGATCTAATAGCGAAAAGTGGTCTCATTTTGATCCTCATCTATCTTTTAATGATTTTAAAGAGTTTTAAAGTCTAACTTCAAGGATCATTGCCCATGATGGGAAATATATCATCTGACTATCGTTCGAAGTCATCTAGCAAGAATTTTGACCCAACAAAGGCTTTAATTGGTGAGAATCACTAGCCAACAGTCATAGATATCTAAGGATCATAAGGGTTTGAATATCTAAGTGTTAAGATCCACTGATCAAGAAATAGATCTCACTTTTAAACTATATAACATTCTAAATAGTGTGATGTATGTAGTCAATCTGATCTGTATCACTTCAAGTTCATGCTATTTGATTTATTCTATCATTTCACTTTCAAATCATAAAAGTTTGCCTTATTCTGTCATTTCTAGTTTGGAAAATTTATTGGGTAACATCTAATCATTTATCAGATGTCTCTAGATAATGTTTTACATAAAAACAGATCAGACGACAGAGATTGTCCTATCGATCCCTATCCAAATTTTATAATCTTTGTCATCTCCTAGTTAATTTAGTGTTCTTAAACCCATTTGTGATGTCTGACTGTCGATCAGACACTACAAAAATACTGTGTGAACAGTACCTGATCGGACAGTTGAGATTGTCCAATCGATTTTTAGCTTAGATAAATGATCTTGGTAAAATTCAACCTTTACCAAGCACCTATTTACCTATTCCTAGGTTTGGATTATGAAATGGACTGTTAGATCTTTCCTAAACCTAGATCTAGCATAGAATCTCACAGATTTAACAAATTTCATCAAATCAAAAGATGGGCTTCATGGATCTGACCATCAAAGCATGTTATTGTGCTTCCCACACCCTTGGATCGCTTGGATTGAAGCTGATATCAGGTGAAAATCTCCGATCCATGTCACACCGCAATCTCCTCTTCAATCGATGGTCTAAATCATCCTAGTTTTGTCCAAAACCTTAGGATTTCTATTCTTCTAGGCTACCTGACCAAAATGACTGGCTCAGATCGTTGATCCGATCTATCATTGTCTCCGGCAACGACTTGCAACTCTAACTAGCCACAAATCCCTTTTTTTTTCTCTCCTTGAATCACAGTAGAAACAAAGGGCTTTTACCCTAGACTTTGAGGTGAGCAAGATGGGGGGTTCGAATTTGGAATCCGAGCTTCCATCTTCGTCGGCGAGCTCCAACGTTTTTTCAACTACATGCAAACCGTCGCCCAGCTCTTCTTCTCCGGCATGGCTGGGTTTTCTCCGACACTCACTCTCCCTTTCCCACTCCGGCTTCCACTCTTTTCTCTCCTCCTCCTTCTCCTTCTCCTTCTTCTTTTTCTTTTCTTCTTTCCCATTGGGTTCCATAGGTTTTGTCAAGTTCTAGAAACAGACATTAGTCTATTTCTGTTTTACTCAAGTGGGGGGGTGTCATTATCAAATGTGCCCCCATTTTTGTTATTTTAATTGTGTTTTCTTTTATTTATTTTAATGTTTCATAAGATGTTTTTACTATTCTAAACACCATGATATCAGTCAAATAAAAGGTAAGTCATACTAATGATGTTTTTCAACTCCATTGACTGTCACATTCAAACTCTTGCAAGTGGGCGCACTTAGTGAAATTACTAAAATACCTTTTTATAAGAAAATTACCATTTATTCATCCGAACTCTGATTGTAACAAACTTAGTGTTATTGGATTTGTATCGACAAGTAGAATCTAGGTATGATGATTTAAATTCATAAGTTATAAGTTTTTCTTTTTAACTTTTAACTACCAAAATACCCCTAACTTCGAGGTCCCATAACTTCCTCATATGAACCCCATTTTCAGCATTCTTTGTGTCATTGGATTCCATTTTTCAAGTACAATCCAATTATGTATGTTTTAGTTCCTGATTCTTATTCCATAAAAAAAATTTCTCCTAAAAAACTCATACCTCGGTCATGTAATAGTAGAATTTTGGGATTGTTACAAAATCAACCTACTTAAGCTAGAAAATCTACTGTGCATGGAACTATGAAAAAGATGCATCCATCCAATTTGGATTGACTACATGTAAAACCAGATTTTTTAATGCTTGAAAATATAACTTACTTGAAAGGGAAACATGGATGCATCTAAACCACTCCATGATGAAGGAAACTACTATGCTTTACATTAACAAAAAAGCAAAGAAAGAAAAGAAATCAACATGAAAAACTAAGAAAATCTTAAACAATACCATGTGTGTGATCTAAGGAAGCATGGAAAATGCATGCTTATGTATGATTAAACTAGAAAAACCAAAGTTAATGCATGCTAAATGAAGGTAGATGGAAGATATAGAAGATGAAATAGAAAGAAAAAGAAAAATAAGTAATAAGTAATAAAAGGAATTAGAATAGGTTGAGACCCTACCTTTTATCTCCAAAGTATTTGAATGTGGAACTTGAAGGGAGCTTGGGTGAGGGTGATCTTCCTCCCTCTGTTTCTCGTAGTTTTAGCCTTGATCTCTTTGGAAAGTTCAAAGATGCTCAAGTCATTCAAAACATCTCTATTGATAGAATTTTAGTATGGGAGCTAAGAGGATTCAATGGTTGAAATCATGCCACTTAATTAGATTTTAATGGATGGTTAGATGTGGAATTCAAATATAGGAAATGGATGTAAATAGAAGGGAATAAGATGAGAAGGGAAAGAGACAGGTTAAGGGATGAAGGAAATGAGTGGGGAAAGGAAAAAAAGATATAGGAGAAATAAAGATGTAGCTTAGGAGGGAAACAATGGAAGTAGAATGTAATTAGAAGGTGGTTGATGGAGGGGGAGGTGTCTTTTTCTAATAGAGGAAAGTGTAGTGAAAATATGAAGAAATAAAATAGAAAGAGAGGGAAAAAAACAAAAGATAAGCAATAAGTGGGGAATGAAATAGATGAGAAAGAAGGTGAAAGAAAAGGAAAGGAGGTGGGGCAATTTAGTGTTGTTTAGATTTAGGAAGTCCTAAGAAGGGGAGCATGTTTTTCAAATGGGTATGTGTGATTGATTTTTAGAAACCCTAAAGTTGAAATGAGATTGGATATGGTGGATGGTAGATATCTTCCTTTCCTTACAATGTAAGTTTGACTTTTCAACGTAGGAAAGGTAGCTAGGCTTTTCTTCTTTGCTTCACTTTAACCCTAACCCTTAGATCATACTTACCCTTACTTGGATGGTTCCCCATTTAGATCTTGCTTAAAACTTCATTTTCTCTCCACTGTTGGATTGGATTACCCTATGATGAATGACCTTAATTTTTGTAGATCATCATATGCTCATGTGGACCAATTATACTTCACTATCTTGTATGGATAGGACATTCAATCATTGGTTGATCTTCTCCTTTGGTTGAGTAGGATATAAGAAAATAAATAAAAAGCTTTCATTGGGTCCTAGTATTCTTTTAGTATAGAGAAGCTTTCCTTGCATATGATTCCCATGTATGTGAATTAAACTTGTCTTATAAGCATCTTAAGGTAAGGCTGTATGAATTGAGAATTTGCTACTTTTCACCCTTAATTGAGTAGGTGTTGGGCATGGGGTTTTCAACTACTTTGACTTTGATGGTTACACAAAATGATTATTTTAAGGCTTCAAGACTTCACTTAGGCATGTGTGATCCATGATGTAGCTTAGAATGTCAATTTGGTCTTTCAAGGGCACAATTGGTAATTTTGTTACATTTTTTTTTATTTGGACCTACAAAATAATAGAATAGACCTTTTATGTACTATTTTTGTATATCAACTCCTCAAGAAAAACTACAAAAATAAGAACAAAGAAATCTAAAAACAAATCCTAACCACTTTTGCAAGTGCTATTGTCTACATTTAACATATGTAGAAAGCCTTTGAACCCCTAAGCTACTCCTAGTGGATGAGTTGCAGTCTCATAAGGGTTTTCAAAAATGATAGCCATAAATATTTTCAAAAATCTTATGAAAATCCTTCATGTTTCTTAGAAAATTTCCTTATGTTCAACTTATAGTAAACTCTTAAATCTAGCATGTTAACAGAAATGATTAGCAATTCAAAATCCTACCCTTTTGCTAATGATATCCCATTAATTCGTCAAGCCTCAGAATGTGAGTGTGTGAGTATAGCGAATTTATATACAATTATTGGTCCCCATGGAAATTATAACCAAAATTACCATCCAAATATATGTTTTTAATTCAAATCTCATAGGATATACTTATCACTTCGAAAGAAGTCTCTTAGAAGGGAATAAATTCATTAATATGTGGGATGAATAATACTCATCAAATTAAAATTTCTCATATATTCCACATAGGAGAATGATAACTTAGAAAGAATTTGATAAGGTCTGATGAAAGGATATTAGCTATCAGAAATATTACACTCTACCAAATCCATCTTCATTCATAACCATATCCAAGTAATACTTCTTCTAATATCAAGTTAGGACTTCTAAAAGCATGAAACACAGGCTTAGGATGGGGCTATCACAAGAATGTGTATAAAGAAAAACAAAGGTTGTTTGCAATATAAGTCAAGGTCTTCTACAAAGTGATTTCAAACATTCTTTTCTACCACGAGTGTGTACAATTCCTTTTCATAGGCTATCTTTGCTTCACTTTGTCATTTCAGTTCAATTTTCCCTTTTTCTTGACATATGCAACCTTTCTTTTTCTCTTTTCTTCCCTTATGTTCATCTCTTGACTTGTATTTCTCATACTTTTCTTCAAGATAATTCTTCAACCAACTTTAAATAATTCCAAAACAACTCGGTAATAAATATATTATAAGGGTTCAATAAGGATACTAATTAACTGATTCACAAAGGATAAGGCTTGTTTTAAAGGCTTGAAGCATTGACTAGCAGATAGATAATAACTTAGGAAAAGCTAAAATCTCAAGCTTAATCAAGGATGGCCTCTATCATTTCTTATGTTTCATATGACTTAAACATAACCATAAACTCAAGAGGTAATTGGTAATCTATCAAATGCTTTCTCAACAGTTTACCAAGATGAAAGATAATAAATCCAATTAGAAATTTATGTCCACTTAAGAAAAGTTTGGAATTTATTTATAACCCTCAAAAAGGAAGAATGGGTCTAAACTCACTTGGTTTAATAGTCTCCACTTATCTTCTATCAGATCTCTAGATTATATTTACTTTCAACTTAAACTATATATGCTAGCTATTTTGGGTAATAATTATTTTGAATTTAAATTTTCATAGGATAATTTAGACAAAGATAAAAAGATGAACTAATTACATATAAATATATTGATAAGCTATGGTTCAAAACTAAACAAAAGTGTAAAAAACTTATGGATATACCAAAATTTACTACCATACCCCAGACTTAAATTGAACTTTGTCCCTAGTGTTTCAAAATAAAAACAAGGACAATTAAATAACCAAGTAAAGTGAAGGGTGAGAATGATATTACTGGCACTCCATACTTGGTGCATTGAAATGTCAATGTGATTAGATAAAAGAACAATTCAACCAACAATTGAGACCATCATACAAATGACCTGTTATGGATCTATTTTGAAAAATAGGCTCCTTTAATAGGAGTTCCTCTTATTCGTAAAGGTTTCTCATTTCTTAATATGGTTTCAATCGCTAGCCATTAACTTCAAAAAGTTTGCCATCCAAGGATAGATAGTCTTGACTAAATATAGGCTAGTCAATCAACAATGTAATTTTCTTAGAAAGAGATGCAAATAGGAATTACACTATAGGACCTTCTCACGTGGCTTAAACATTTTTCATAGAATGAACCATCTTCATACGATCCATATACTTTTAGCACTCATATGCATCTCTCCTATATTCTTCCAACTCTTGAAGTTGGAATTTCTTGTGGGTCTCAGCTCAATAGGTAAATGACAAGCTTTCCAAATAACTAAGCAATATGGGGACATTCCAACTGGGGTCTTATTTGTAGTTCTATAAGTGCAAAGTGCATCAATTAGTCTAAGAGACCTATCTTTTCTATTAGAGTTCATCGACTTCTCCAGTATGCACCTAATTTCATTATTAGATACCCTAACTTGCCTACTAGTTTGGGGATGGTAAGGGTTACAACTTTGTGGGTAACTCCATATTTCTTCATTAGAGCCTCAAATATCCTATTGTAATAGTATTTACCTCCATTGCTAATGATAAGTCATGGAGTACCAAAGCATGAAAAGATACTCTTTTAAAAACTCGATTACTACTTTGTGGTCATCTTTTTTACACACTATTGTCTCAACCATTTGGACACATAGTCCACTTCGACTAGGATGTATAGAATTCCATAAAAGTTAGGAAAATGACCTATGATGTTTATGCCTCAAACATAAAAAAGCTCAACAATTAACTTGCGTATAGTGGCATCTTATCCCTATGACCAATGCTCCCTAACTTTTAGCTATGATCACATGCCTTACAGAATGCACGAGAATCATTGAAAATCGTGGGCCAGTAAAATCCACACCACAGAATCATTGTTGCATTCTTTCTTAGCATTGAAATGGCCACCACAAGCATGGTCATGGAAAAAGGAGATGATTTTAGTCTGCTCCCTATCAGGGACACATCTCCTAATGATTTGATTGGGACAATACTTGAATAAGAATGGATAATCCCATATGAAGTTCTTAGACATATCTTGTTTTGACCCATATGATGGCAATTTATCTATAATAAGATAGTTGAAAATGTAACCATACCAAGGTAACTAGGAAACGTGTAGTTGTTGCTCATTAAGAAAATTTTCTTTTATTGGCACATCTTCACTGGAAGACTCAACTATTAACCTAGACAAGTGATTTGCTACAATATTTTTGGAAACTTTTCTGTCCCAAATTCTCTTTCCAATTCTTATAGCAGTAGAACCCATTGAATAAGTCTAGGTTTAGCATCGATAGAAAGTACTTTAATGGAACATTATCTAAGTAGATTATTACTTTAGACCCTAATAGGTAGGACCTATTTTGTCAAAAGCAAAGATTACAACCAATAATTATTTCTCTATAATAGAGTAACTAAGTTGGGCATCATTAAGAGTCTTACTAAAATAGTAAATCCCATTGGGAAGTTTAGCAATATGCTACCTAAAAACAACATTAATTGCGTAATTGAAAGCATCACCCATGATCTCAAATAGGGCATTCCAATTTTACTATAATATGATAGACATTGAGGTGAGCTTGACTTTCAAACGTTCAAAGGTTTTCATGCAGTGTTCATTAAAGCTAAAAATTGCCTCCTTTGCAAGTTGTTGAATAGGTGCCTAGAAATTTTGTAAGGCTATGAATCAGTGAATTCCTTCACCATCCTTGGAGGGGGAAGATTAGAGATGAGGTCCACTTTGGCCCTGTCAACCTCTATGCTTTTTTGTAATATTAAATGTCATAGTACTGTGGTATTTTTCACCATAATATGAAATTTCTCTCAATTAATATCTAAATTTTTTTCTTAACAACTTCCTAACACTAGATCTATAATGACCCCAATTTTTACAATTGATTGAGAAAATCAATAAAGTTTGAATTTCAAAAATTTTGGGCTAGAATATTAGGGTTATTTAGAATGTAATTCTTATAAAAGTATAATCAAGGGATGAGACATGTATAATTGAAATTAAACTCAGCAAACCCTTCAAAATGATTGTAAGCATGACAAATTCTGAATTCGAATAAAAATTCTTAATTTTATTCACAAAAGGGTAAAATAGTAATTTTACCTAAAATCGAGATATGAGACATCAAAATTTAGATATGAGGCACTCTATTCCATATCAAATGTCATAGGTCTCACCATATAAAATTTCCTACCATACCTTAGCTACAAAACGCCAAAAGAAATTTTAAGATCCAATAGTTCAAACAACAGAAATAACAAAGATAAGTGGATCTTGGGCTATCTTATCATCAAAACTGGTATTCTCTCAAATTGGACTGTATAACCAACAATTTCCTCCAATTAGGTAGGTGGAACTACTTCCTAGACATATTTATTGTTGTTTAATGAAAATTTTATTTTACAATAATTTTATTTGGTTGAAAAATTGTAAAAATAAAGTAAATACCATAATCTTCAATTCATGATGATTGAGGGCTCAGATGAAAAATCTGACCTTACCAATCGATCCAGGGGGGTCCAAAACCGCTAGGGTAAAAGTTTCACAAAATTAGATTAAGTTTTGGGCCCTCAATTGAGAGGGATTGATTGGACGGTCCAGAACGAACCGTCTGATCTCCCGATTGGATCGAGGTCCCCAGGACAGCGTGTGAAACACCGCACGTGGCAGCGTTTTCGCATGTGAGACATCATCCCAACGGGACGGCCGCACATGTGAGGCATCATCCTAAACGATCTGGACCGTCCATTCCGATGGGCCCATATCATATCTAAGCCCTAGGAATGGATTGTGAATTTCCAGATTCAATTCAGGAGTCATATGAACTCTAAATTGAGATTGGAAAGAAGCTATGAAAAGCTTACAAACTCTAATTTCTTACGAAATGATAAAATGGAGAAAATATCTTATGAAACTTTTTGTATTTAGGAAATAATTTTTCAATTTCCAAGATCTTCAAGATATGAGGTGATCAGATCTTGGTAATCTGTTTTAATAATGATATACTATTGAAATAAAGTGATATCTATGGTTTATTTGGACATATCTAAGATTTAATAAGGGATCTACCCGTTATGGTGGAAAAACCCTAAAAATACAAAGGGACTCACTTGATCAATGAGATCAAGTGTGATCAAATCCTTGGGATAGATTGAATGAATGTTAATATGATGAAATCCAAGGAGATCTTGGATTGGATATAACAAAAACAAAGCAATATGATCTTTGGACCTTAATGAAGAAAAACCCCTAAATGTAATTAAAACCCTTGATTAAAAGGAAAAGATCAAAAATCAAATGGTTGGATCATAAGTAAAGGTTTATAAAAATATTAATGCAATTAGTTTTATTTTCTATTAATTGATAATAGTATTTTTAATGTGATTTATGTTATAAAGCATGCTTGTGCAACTTTTAGACTTTAGCATGATATGTGATTCAATTGTTATATTAGGTTGCTACATTTAAGTATCTTAGGGGCATGTTAGTGTGATTTTATGTAAGTGTAACTTAGGGCCAAGTTAATATGATTTAATACATTGTAACTTAGGACCATGCTAGGATTTCGTGTAAGATTATACTATAGTATGAAATTGTACCTTAGGTCCATGTTAGTTTAAATTGAGTTATTAAGGTATATTAGTTGAAAATCATGCTAGTGTAATCTTAAGTACCTTGTATCATTGTCATTAAGTTGTTCAATTATGTATTTTTATGCTTTGAATTTATAATTCAATTATGGTTAAATTTCATTAGTAGATCTACTTGTTATGAAGAGCATAAAACACTAAAAATGGAATCTAATGAGACAGTAGAGTTTCATGACACAAATAAGAGTGGATTATTTTGGATTTATTAGTAAGGGCTATAGTTAGTAGGACAATATAAGGATTATCAAATCCTTGGCCGAAACTAGAAGAATAATAAACCCCATGAATGACATTGTAAATGTTCATGGACTTAATTTAAAATCAATTAGAAAGAGTACTTAGGGTCAACATGCTTATAGGTACCTTATGAAAGGTTGAGCTAAGGTCACTCTAGTGAATATTGAACATAGTGGTTAAGGGGGTTGTCTAATAGAGCCTCGCTCTTCCCTTACCTTCCGTTGATGTTTGTGTGGTCTAAATGCCTCCCTACATGGGGACTGAAGTAACCACTTTGTGTTCACCCATTCAGCTAGTAAGCCTTAGCCAATTGGAAATAAGTTACCTTCATCCAGCAAAACATTAACTGGTTGAATGATAATAATAAGAGCATAAAAGGTTAGTAAATTATCTAACCCTAATAAAAATTGTAAGTACGATAAGGATGATCAAATAAGATCCATTAGATCTTGAATGATCAAGAACAATAAGAATAAGAATATTGTATTGAATTTAGTATGCATGTTTATTAGTATGCTTGTTATAGATCAAATCTAGTTCATTAGATTAGATAATCCAAACCCTTGATCAAAGATGATTCAAGGAAGAAAACCAGGATCATCCTCCTTAGGGATGATCCAATAAATGAACTTAGATCAAAGAAGAACTAGATGATAAAAGATCTAGGACCTTGATCTTTATCAACAAGTATATATTGTTAATCAAAGGATCTTTGAAAGATCAAGATCGAGGAGATGGACACACAAAGACTTAGAGATAGAAAATACTGAGATATGAATTATTTAAAGATCATTCTAAACATTAGATCTAGTGATTGTTCATAATTTATATATATTAGCAGTATATATGGATGTACAGATGACATACATCAGTCAGGATCATGGAAGATCTGGGAAAAGGGATCACTACTTGAAGGTAGGAGGATTTGATGAATGCATTACATGGGATGTACATGATTGAACCCATGACCTTATGTTGACAAGAGTAATGTTAATACTTGTATTAAATTCCGGAAACCCTTATGATCCAACCAAACACATATAAAATGGTTAAGGACTAGAATCTAAGTGAATAGGGAACTAGAAGATGTTTCAGCCGTAAGTAAACAGATAGATTGTCTGATATGTATGAAATCTATTTTACATGTAAGCTTGTGATTTTGTTTTAATAGGCATAAGCCTAGCGGGATGCTATGCTAGAGGAGTCATGAGGGTTTGGCCACCTGCTTCTTGAAATTTGATGATACCTTGCCCTATGAGAGGCTAAAAGTTGGGTGGGGCAATTACGGGAAGGCCACCACTGTGAAAGTCCTGTCTCCCCATATGGGTAGTGACATAATATTTTCTACCGTGGTATTAGTGGTGAACAGGGTAGTTATCCGAGTGCGCTAGTACGGATCAGATTTTACACTATGATGTATATGAGAGTAGGCATAGTGAAATTCCTTATGTTTTAGCATGATGAAATGCTAGGTAATTATATATTACCAATATTTTTCAAGAAGGGATATTCCTAGTGTAGGATTAGCTGAGATACTGAATTCTAAAAATGGAGAGAATTGATCAGCTTTGTTGGGAATAATATTTGACTACTTTCATAAATTTAACTGATTTACCCATGTATAGTATGTGTGTATATGTATGTACATATATTACAAAGTAAAGAGTAGAGACATGACTAAGTTTAGGGACAATGAGATTATGAAGTATTAGAATTATATTGTCAATTATTATGCTTCTTGAATCCCCTACCAAGCATTGCTTGCTGAGATATTCTAAATATTGCAATATCTCAGATACAGGGAAGGAGAGTTAAGAGCTCAAGACGATAAAAGACTTGAAGAGAATAATCTTCAAGGTATACCCCTTGAAGACATGTATTTTTCTTTATTTGAGAGTATTGTATTGTAATGAGAGTTTCATTGTATGGTGAGCTTTGAGTTTTAAATTATGTAATTTGGACAAATATTGTAATGGATTTGGCTATGCTGTGAACCACTGATGGATTCTGGAATTTAATAAAAGTATATTCCTTCAATGGAATTTTATCTTGTACAAACTTCTACTTATGTTATGTATGAAGTGGTGACTTGGGTTTTACAAAATAAGTTCTAAAGAAAAGAATTTTCGCTGCTTTGTTTTGCAAATTTCTTTTACTATTGGAAAAATAAAGTAAATACTAGAACCTTCAATTCATGATGATTGACGGCTTAGATGGAAAATCTGACCCTACCAATGGATCTAGAAGCGTCCAATTTCATAAAATTATATCAAGTTTTGGGCCCTCAATTGAGACGGATTGATTGGATGGTCCAGAACGGACTGTCCAATCTCCCAATTGGGTCGGGGTCCCCAGGATAGCGTGCAAAAGGGCGATGCGGCAGTGTTTTCGTGTGTGTTACGTCGTCCCAACAAGACGACCGCACATAAGCAACAGTCCCTGGTGGGAGCATCTAGCTTGTGTCTCAGTGACGGGAGCGCGATGACCAGAGCATTCCGCCCGAACGATCTGGGCCATCCATTCTGATGGGCCCATATCATATCTAGGCCCTGGGAATGGACTGTGAACTTCCAGATTCAATTTAGGAGTCATATGAACTCCAAAATCAAATAGGAAAGAAGCTATGAAAAGCTTACAACCTCTAGTTTCTTATGAAATGATAAAATGGGTAATATATCTTATGAAACTTTCTTTATTTAGGAAATAAGTTTCCAATTTTCAAGATCTGAGGTGATCAGATCTTGGTAATCTATTTTAAAAATTATATACTATTGAAATAAAGTGATATCTATGGTTTATTTGGACATATTTGAGATATATTAAGGGATCTACCCGTTATGGTGGAAAAACCCTAAAAATACAAAGGGACCCACTTGATCAATAAGATCAAGTGTGATCAGATCCTTGGGATGGATTGAATGAATTTTCATATGATGAAATTTAGGGAGATCATGGATTGGATATGACGAAAACAAAGCAATATGATCTTTTGAGCTTAATGAAGAAAAACCCCTAAATGTAATTAAAACCCTTGATTAAAAGAAAAAGATAAAAAAATCAAATGGTTTGATCATAAGTAAAGGGTTCTAAAAATATTAATGTAATTAATTTTATTTCCTATTAATTGATAATAGCATTTTTAATGTGATTTATGTTATAAAGCATGCTAGTGCAACTTTTAGACTTTAGCATGATATGTGATTAGATTGTTATATTAGGTTGCTAGATTTAATTATCTTAGGAGCATGTTAGTGTGATTTTATGCAAGTGTAACTTAGGACCAAGTTAGTATGATTTTATGCCATTGTAACTTTGGACCATGCTAGGATTTCGTGTAAGATTATACTATAGTATGAAATTGTACCTTAGGTCAATGTTAGTTTAAATTGACTTATTAAGGTATATTAGTTGAAAATCATGCTAGTGTAATCTTAAGTACCTTATATCATTATCATTAAGTTGTTCAATTATGTAGTTTTATGCTTTGAATTTATAATTCAATTATGGTTAAATTTCATTAGTAGATCTACTTGTTATGAAGAGCATAAAACACCAAAAATAGAATCTAATGAGAAAGTAGAGTTTCATGGCACAAATAAGCGTGGATTATTCTAGACTTAATTAGTAAGGGCTACAGTTAGTAGGACAATATAAGGATTATGAAATCCTTGGCCCAAACTAGGAGAATAATGAACCCCATGAATGACATTGTAAATGTTCATGGACTTAATTTAAAATCAATTAGAAAGAGTACTTAGGGTCAACATGCTTATTGGTACCTTATGAAAGGTTGAGCTAAGGTCACTTTAGTGAATGTTGAATATAGTGGTTAAGGGGGTTGTCTAATAGAGCCTCGCTCTTCCCCTACCTGCCTTTGACATTTATGTGGTCTAAACGCCTACTTACATGAGGACTAAAGTAACCACTTTGTGTTCACCCATTTATCTAGTAAACCTTAGGATGATCAAATAAGATCCATTAGATCTTGAATGATCAAGAACAATAAATATAAGAATATTGTATTGAATTAGTATGCATGTTTATTAGTTCATTAGATTGGATAATCCAAACCCTTGATCAAAGATGATTCAAGGAAGAAAACCAAGATCATCCCCCTTGGGGATGATCTAGTAACTGAACTTAGATCAAAGAAGAACTAGATGATAAAAGATCTAGGACCTTGATCTTTATCAATAAATATAGATTGTCAATCAAAGGATCTATGAAAGATCAAGATCAAGAAGATGGACACACAAAGACTTAGAGATAGAAAATACTTAGATATGAATGATTTAAAGATCATTCTAAACATTAGATCTAGTGATTGTTATAATTTATATATATTGATATATGTATGGATGTACAGATTACATACATCAGTCAGGATCATGGAAGATCTGAGAAAAGGGATCACTACTTGAACGTAGGAGGATTTGATGAATGTATTTCATGGGATGTACATTATTGAACCCATGACCTTATGTTGACAAGAGTAATGTTAATACTTGTATTAAATCCCTTGAAACCCTTATGATCCAACCAAACACATATAAAATGGTTAAGGACTAGAGCCTAAGTGAATAGGGAACTAGAAGATATTTCAACCCTAAGTAAACAGACAGATTGTCTGATATGTATGAAATCTATTTTACATGCATGCTTGGAGGATTGTGATTTTGTTTTAATAGGCATAAGCCTACGGGGATGCTATACTAGAGGAGTTATGAGGGTTTGGCCACCCGCTTCTTGAAATTTGATGATACCTTGCCCTATGAGAAGCCAAAGGTCGGGTGGGGCAATTATGGGAAGGCCACCACTGTGAAAGTTCTGTCTTCCCATATGCGTAGTGACATAATATTTTCCACCATGGTATCAGTGGTGAACAGGGCAGTTATTCGAGCGTGCTAGGACAGATCAGACTGCAACATGGTAGCCTTTGATTATTTTGCACTATGATGCATGTGAGAGTAGGCATAGTGAAATGCCTTATGTTTTAGCATGTTGAAATGCTAGGTAATTATATATTACCAACATTTCCCAGGAAGGGAAATTCCCAGTGTAGGATTAGCTGAGATACTGAATTCTCATAATGGAGAGAATTGATCAGCTTAGTTGGGAATGATATTTAACTACTTTCATAAATTTAACTGATTTACCCATGTATAGTATGTATGTATATGGATGTACATATATTACAAAGTAAAGAGTAGAGACATGAATATGTTTAGGGATAACAAGATTATGAAGTATTAGAATTATATTGTCAATTAGTATGCTTCTTGAATCCCCTACCAAGCATTGCTTGCTGAGATATTGTAAATGTTGCAATATCTCAGATACAGGGAAGGAGAGTTAGGAGCTCAAGACGATAGAAGACTGGAAGAGAATAATCTTCAAGTTATACCCCTCGAAGACATGTATTTTTCTTTGTTTGAGAGTATTGTATTGTAATGAGAGTTTCATTGTATGGTGAGCTTTGAGTTTTGGATTATGTAATGTGGACAAATATTATAATGGCTTTGGCTATACTGTGAACCACTAGATGGATTCTGGAATTTAATAAAAGTATATTCCTTTAATGGAATTTTATCTTATACAAAGTTCTACTTCTGTTATGTATGAAGTGGTAACTTAGGTTTTACAAAACAAGTTCTAAAGAAAAGAATTTTCGTTGCTTTGTTTTGCAAATTATTTTTGCTCTTAAGGGCCCTACCTTTAAAAAAAAAATATTACAAAAACGCAAGTCGTCACAAGATCTAAGTGGGCCAGCCACTCAGCAAAGTTAAATCCAAACACTAAAAAATTGTCGATAAACACGTCAAGGATTCTCTCCACCATATCCAAGAAGATACTCATCATACATTGCTGAAAGGTCATTGGTGCTTTGCATACCGCAGAAGGCATCATTTGTAGGTGAAGGTCCTGAATGGACAAGTGAAGGTAGTCTTAACTTGATCGTCTAGTGCTATTGGGGTTTGGTTGTAGCCAGAATATCCATATAAGAAATAATAATACTACCGACTAGCTAACCATTCTAGCACTTGACCTATGAAAGGAAGAGGAAAGTGGTCTTTCCTCATGACTAAGTTCAGCTTATGGTATTCAATACAAACTCTCCAGCTAGTAGTCATTCAAGTGGGGACTAATCATCATCCTCATTTTTAACTATTGTGGCTCCAGATTTCTTAGGGACAACCTATATAGAACTAACTTGAGCACTATCAAAGATGGGGTAAATAATACCTACATCTAATAACTTAAGGAATCTACCCTAACTACCTCCTTCATATGAGGGTTTAGCTATAGTTACGATTCCCAATACATTTTAACATTCTCTTCTAAATGAATTTGGTGCATGCAAACAATTGGGCTAATTCCTTTAATAGTTGATATGTTTCACCCCATGGAGGTCTTATGTTTTCAAAGTACACTAAGTAGCTTATTCTTGTGCTTGATTTAAATTTGTAGCTATAATAACAGGAAATGTTTTAGAGGGACCTAAAAATGTGTATTTTAAGCTTTTTGGAAAGGGTTTTTGGTCTAAAGTGGGTATTTCCTTAAGTGAGTTTCGAGGAGTGTGGAAGGTGGAGCTAAGGGCTCTATTTTGGGTCTCCATTTAGAAGTGCCCACTACTTCTGAAGCTTTAAGTAACAGGGCCACTTCTTCCATGGAACTAGCTTGATCAATCTTAAAGGATGAAAGGAAAGTGTCATCAATTTTGCTCTTATAACATTTACAACAAAAGAATCTTCAGAGTACATCTTTTGCATAACTTTAAAAATGTTGCCCTCAAGTTTCATATTCTTAAATGATAGTTTCATAACAGCATTTCTAGAGTTGATTATGACATTAAATGTAGCCAAGAATGGATGCCCTAACATGACAATGACTTCAGAATCTGGATTAAATACAAATTCTTTGTCTGGACTAAAAAGTCCCCTAGAAAGAGAAATTGGTCTACTTATAATAAGACATCTTCTACTACTCTAGGAAATTTGATAGATTAGTCTTCTAATTGGACGGTCATAGTAGTGGGTTTTAGCTCGCCTAAACCTAGTTACTCATAAACCGAGTACAACAATAGGTCAACACTAGCCCCTAAATCTAAAAGTGGCTTACCAGATCTTTATTTCCCAATAACATATGAGATTGTATGGCATATGGTATCTTTGTATTTTGGAGGGGTTTGGTGTTGTAGAATAGAACATGATTGACTAGCAAGAAAGGCCCTTTTATGCACTTTAAGTTGCCAATTTTGTATGTACATGTCCTTTAAGAATTTAGCAAAAGGAAATTTTTTTTAATAGCATTGAGTAATGAATGTTGATGTAATGACTCCAATTTTGTAACATTTAAATCCTAAGTTAGCAATGAAAAGTTCACTTTTTGGAAATAAGGGTATTTTGGTCATTTCACTATTCACCCTAACTAAACCTAGAAATTTGGTCCTAAAAATGGTACCATTAGGTGCATCTTGAAAAAAGGAATCCAACAAGACCAAAATCACCCAAAATGGAGTTAAAATGAGTAAGTTATGGCCCTTTGAAGTTCAGGGGCAAAAATGTAATTTTTACTAAAAAACGGATTTAGCCTACAAAACATAGGGGCGCATTCTAATATGGGCACCCCTCATCTTCAACCCCCTAGAGGGTTCTAGAACGGCAGTGATTGGAGGAGAAATCACCACCATTCTGGAGGTTTCTCCACCGCCATTCAAGGGCGGTGAGAGCCCCCTCTAGAACCATCTTATAGCTCTATAAATAGAGCTCTTGGGAGCCTCTAATGGCAGCCCAAAAGCTTGGGGAAAAACCCGTTTTGGAGAAGCAACCAAGAGGAGAAATGTGGAGAAAAACCTAGGAACGAGCCAGGAGCATACGAGGACAAAGGGGTTAGCGCGACCTAGCCAGGTAGGTGCTCTATCGCTACTAAACTTTTTTTAAAGAGCCATGATTGTTTTATGCATGTTTTAAGTACAAATTATATAACTTGTTTAGCATGACTTAATTCAGCATACATATGATAAATGCTTTATGCATAGATATGTTTTGCAAATAATTGCATATATATTATGCATAAATATGTTTTGCAAATGATTGCATATACATTATGCATAGATATGTTTTGCAAACAAATGTATATATTGCATATTGTGTGAGCATTGAGTTTTAAAAGATTGCATGTCCTTAAGGGTTACCAAAAGATGCTGGAGTGCCCAAAAGACGCTGGGTAGGTAGTTGTAAGGGACCCAAAAAGGACGGGTTTTGAAAAAGAGGTTTTCGCTGATTTGATCCGATATGATTTGGGCTGATGAGCTCGTGGGCGCTATGGCGAGAGGTTTGGGTTGGCCTCCAGCCTCTACCACTATTAGGTGGATGGGTACCACGCCCAAAAAGGGCAACGTCCCTACGTCGACTGCATGTGGTACAGGGGGCTACCACTTGTGTCACGCCACTAGGTCGACGTGTCATAGGTCCTGTTGAGGCTATGACAGAGTGTCCTTAGCTACCTGGGGACCACACAGCGGCGAGGTCGTGGGTATAGTTGGACCCTATGGTTTCGTGGACTTATTTGCATTGCATATGGCATGATATGAGGTTGGTCGACCATACCATACTAGATATCCATGAGTTGGATTCAATGAAGCATCTTATGCATATCATTATGTTATGATAGATATGATACTTTCGACTTGGTTTGTGCGATTCTTTAGGTCGTTAGTATTTCAATTTGACAATGGTTTTTGATATCGATATTGAGCATGAGTGTTCAAACATGCACATGTCTTGAAAGAGCATATGATTTTAAATATAGCATGTATTGTAAAACTAGTAGTGATAGACTACTACTGAGTATAGTATATACTCATCCTATCCTTAACATTTTTCAAGATAGTTCCACTTACAAATAGGAGACACCTCAGGAGATATTAGTGCTATGAGCAAGTGCATAAACAAAGGAGACAACTATACATGTGAGTAAACTCTCAACCCTTTGGACATGTATTTATTGTTGGGCTGTGTGTTGTGACTGGATAGACCTGGGGAAAAACATTTATGATTTTTGAAGTTTTTCAAAAACTACTTTGATTGTGGTGAAAGCAAATGACACTCGGGGTTTTCAAAATGAGTTTAAAATAAAAGATTTTCCGCTGCATTGCATGGGTTTTTATAAAATGGTTTTCAAATAGGGATGCATCCCGCCTTAGGAATTAGATATTCATTTAAAAATGCATGAGAAATCCCGGGTTGTCACAATTGGTATCAGAGCCCAGGTTTTATCCTTTCACAGCCAGTCCAGCATGTCCAAGGGTCATAGACAATAGAGAAATCAAGAAGAAGTAGTATAAATAGGAGTAGTAGAAATGACTACTTCTATTTGAGGATTACAATATTAATGCTCAAGGCATTTCACCATAAACAAATAGGTGAAAAAGGAGATGGTTTTAGCAAATACTTAAATACCAGATGGCTTAAATCTTAAGGATTGTTGTGCAGTGGTACAAACCGGGAAACTCATATATAAATTAGATTGTGATGAGAATGATGAATGAAGATGTTAGTGGACTTGTTAGTAGATTTTTTACGATAATATTGGGGATGATAGATCTAGATTGATCCTAACATGAACTTGTAGGAAAAGTATAGCATGACCAAAACATCAATGCCATTATTAAGACATTGTATGAATTTTATTGAGGCTATAGGCAATTGAGGATTTTTATGATCTTAAGACAATTTAGAATTTCTGAGAAGCATTCAATTTATCATGAAGTATCAATTATATGCAACAAAGCATGTAGAGACATTGATCCAGGTAGACCAAATGAGGATTTTGAAGAAAAGAGAGAAAGGGATAGAGATGTAACTATAAGAATTCGATGAATACTGAATATTCAAAAGAAGAAGATCATGATTCTATGAAGATACATACAAATCTTTCATCTTGAATCCTATAGGAAGGTAAACCAAACAATGCAAGGGAATAATACTAGATGAGTTGGTGATCTTATTGTAAAGGAGTATAAAAAAGAGAAAGCATATGGGGTTTAAGACTTTGAGTAGAGTATCGAATTTCAGGAGATTATGCTTCAAGAAATTTTCGAAGAGGAATGGTGACCAAATTAAATTCTACAAATGGTTTGATATCAATTATTACAATTAGATTCTTATCATATCCATTAGCTTATGAGGAACACTAATGGATATAATAAAAAGGAAAATTTGGTGATATCTCACCTTGCCACTACATGAGTAAATAAAGTATATTGAAAAAGGAATTAAGCTCGGACAGTGACTTGTCCATTTGTCTTTCTTTAGCAATTAGGGTACCATTAAGGATCAAATTGAGGTCTTGCTATTATGGATTGAAGACCAAAAATCTTAAGACCATTATTTAGTCATTACCTTTAGAGTACTGTTGACTAAAGGTATCCCACCCTAATTAATCAAGTATGTTAGTATCTATGAGTTAGTAGTCGAAGTTATATACTCAAAGGGATGTTATAAGTCTTTAGACTTGAGTTTTCCTTGAAAGGAAAAGTACTTGTTAGACTAAGTCAATTAAGGGTATGAGGTTAGTTAATAAATACAGTAACAATTGAGACAGAAGAGTGATCTCCACCAGTGACACATATTTTTCCAAACCTGAATAGATACCATGACAAACCATAGAAATCACTGTGGGTCTGGAAAATATTGTTGACTTGGATTGAAAAGGAAGGTAGATAAGTACTGATCAATTTGGAGACCCCTGAGCTTATGACAAAGAGATATCTGGAAAGAGATCAACAGGTAATCGAATAAAGTCTTTCTATATGTCTACAAAAATGTTCCATGCTTACCTGAGTGTTTTTCAAAATTTGATGATTTAACAGCTTCAGCATAACTTGATGTAGTAGTTATGGAATGAGAACTGCTATTATAAGCTAAGTATGAGGAGGCACTTGAAGGATAAAATTTGAGGAATTGAGAAAATCACTACTTATGAGGATACCTCCTGACAATACAGACTGCATGGTTGACGATAAAGCCTTAATAAAAGATTGAACAATATATTGATGTAGGGAATGGAAGGAGAAAAGGTGAGATGGATAGCACACTATAAGTTAAATATTTGATGTTACATTGCCTTTAGACAAAAAGTTAGTTGTTATGAGCATATACCAAGTACGAAAAATCAATTGAAGGAACTTCCTAAGGACTAACCTTACTGGATTGAGTATAGAACTTTTGGACTGAAAGGTTATAAAGAAAACCATCAAGCAAAGAAAGAAAGAGGATGATGACAAAGGATTCAACCATGACCTAGTAAGGGTACTCGGTTATGAATAAGAGATTTTTTAATGTGAACATTATTGGAAATCCTAATGACAAATTGATGTGAATAGTGAGATAGGCCTTTGGACGAGAACATTTGACCCATGATGATGAATCAACCATTAACATGAGTTTGGATGAAATCTTCATAGAGGAAAGCGCTTAATGAATTCAATTATTATGAAACTGGATATAGAGCTAGGAAATTTTACTTTCAGTATATGATAAGGTCTTCGATGGGAGATGCTACTAATTGGCTTTCATAATTTTATGTAACTATGATCAGGGAATAAAGTCACATATGGAAGATGATAGATAGTTGAAATTCGAAGTTAATCAAGGGTTTGGCTGTAGAGCACATGATACCATGTTAGTTATTGAAGTATCTTAGGAACAAATATAAAAGATACGAAGCAAAGTTAGACACGATAGATAGAAGGTAATTTTTTACTCTTATTAATGACATATAACCAACCATTAGAAGGAGATATGAATGATGAAGAGATCACTAGATGAAAGACAAGAAGAAAAAGGGATCATTCTATGATATTCAAAAAGGACTATGGGAAATAAGATAATATGATCATGAGTAATTTATACATAAATAAAGAAGCATGATCCTACAAGGAGACTATCCTATACATAATAGGCATCTAAGGATTTCAAGAAAGATGAGTTACAGCTAGAAATCGGTACTGTTAAAACTGACACGTATAAGAGTATGCATCAGAGTACATAGCAAAAGCGGCCCTTATAGGTGAGGCCTTGTAGGAGGAACAATAGGAATGATAAATTGAGGATGAGCCTATATTTGATTCCCAAGGGGGAGAATGCATTCACCAAGAAGCTATATAAGAGATAAATACCAGGAAGATGATAATTTATGGAATTTTGAGGACAAAATTCTTTTAAGGAGGTAATAATGTAATGACTCCAATTTTGTAACATTTAAATCCCAAGTTAGCAATGAAAAGTTCACTTTTTGGAAATAAGGGTATTTTGATGATTTCACTATTCACCCTAACTAAACCCAAAAGTTTGGTCCTAAAAATGGTACCATTAGGTGCGCCTTAGAAAAAGGAATGCAACAAGACCAAAACCACCCAAAACGGAGTTAAAATGAGTAAGTTATGGCCCTTTGAAGTTCAGGGGAAAAAATATAATTTTCATTAAAAAACGGATTTAGCCTGCAAAACACAGGGGCCCGTTTTGATACGGGCACCCCTCATCTTCAACCCCCTAGAGGGTTCTAGAACGGCCGTGATTGGAGGAGAAATCACCACCATTCTGGAGGTTTCTCCACCGCCATTCAAGGGTGGTGAGAGCCCCCTCCAAAACCATCTTATAGCTCTATAAATAGAGCTCTTGGGAGCCTCTACTGGTAGCCCAAAAGCTTGGGGAAAAACTTGTTTTGGAGAAGCAACTAAGAGGAGAAACGTGAAGAAAAACCCAGCAACGAGCCAGGAGCATACAAGGACAAAGGGGTTAGCGCGACCTAGCCAGGTAGGTGCTCTATCGCTACTAGACTTTTTTTAAAGAGCCATGATTGTTTTGTGCATGTTTTAAGTACAAATTATATAACTTGTTTAGCATGACTTAATTCAGCATACATATGATAAACGCTTTATGCATAGATATGTTTTGCAAATAATTGCATATACATTATGCATAGATATGTTTTGCAAATGATTGCATATACATTATGCATAGATATGTTTTGCAAACAAATGTATATATAGCATATTTTGTGAGCATTGAGTTTTAAAAGATTGCATGTCCTTGAGGGTTACCAAAAGACGCTAGAGTGCCCAAAAGAGGATGGGTAGGCAGTTGAGAGGGCCAGGCAGTTGTGAGGGACCCAAAGAGGACGGGTTTTGAAAAAGAGGTTTTCGCTGATTTGATCTGATATGATTTGGGCTAATGAGCTCATGGGCGCTATGCTGAGAGGTTTGGGTTGGCCTCTAGCCTCTACCACTATTAGGTGGATGGGTACCACGTCCAAAAAGGCCAACGTCCCTATGTCCATTGCATGTGGTACAGGGGGCTACCATTGGTGTCACGGCACTGGGTAGACGTGTCATAGGCCCCGTTGAGGCTATGACCGAGTGTCCTTAGGTACCTGGGGACCACACGGCTGCGAGATCGTGGGCATAGTTGGACCCTATGGTTTTGTGGACTTATTTGCATTGCATATGGCATGATATGAGGTTGGTCGACCATACCATACTAGATATCCATGAGTTGGATTCAATGAAACATCTTATGCATATCATTATGTTATGATACATATGATACATTCGACTTGGTTTGTGCGATTCTTTAAGTCGTTAATATTTCAATTTGATAATGGTTTTTGATATCGATATTGAGCATGAGTGTTCAAACATGCAAATGTCTTGAAAGAGCATATGATTTTAAATATAGCATGTATTATAAATGTAGTAGTGATAGACTCCTACTGAGTATAGTATATACTCATCCTATCCTTAACATTTTTTAGGAGAGTTCCACTTACAAATAGGAGACGCCTCAGGAGATATTAGTGCTATGAGCAAGTGCATAAACAAAGGAGACAACTATACATGTGAGTAAACTCTCAACCCTTTGGACATGTATTTACAGTTGGGCTGTGTGTTGTGACTGGATAGACCTGGGGAAAAACATTTATGATTTCTGAAGTTTTTCAAAACTTACTTTGATTGTGGTGAAAGCAAATGACACTTGGGGTTTTCAAAATGAGTTTAAAATAAAAGATTTTCCGCTGCATTGCATGGGTTTTTATAAAATGGTTTTCAAATAGGGATGCATCCCGCCTTAGGAAAAGGAAAAGGAAAAGGAAGTTAAGGTAGTTTTCATAATGGAACCCCTTGTTGGTTATTCTTCAAGCAACAAAAGTTGGAATGCTTAGTCCATCTAGGGCTTTTGGTCTAAGAATTGTAATAACCCCAAATTTTATGAATATAGTGGAATTGGAACTTTGAGTTCTAGGAGAATTCATTTTTATAAAAATAAAATTAAGACTTAAAACTTGGAAATTTGTAATGTACTTGAAAAACCAATCAAAGTGACTGTAAGTACATCAAATTCCGAGTCCAAATGAAAAATCCTTATTTTTCTCCATTTTTATGAATAAAAGGGTAAATGGTAATTTTACTCATAATAGAGACCTAAGACATCAAAATTTGGAATGTACTAAAAAAACTGATTAAAATGACACTAAGTACACTCAATTTTCAGTTCATAGGAATAAACACTAATTTTTTCCATTTTTGGAATTAAAAAGGCAAAATGGTCTTTTCACAACTATGTGGGGCCCACAAGGTGGGCCATTGATCTGGAAGACCACCATCATGAGTCAAACCACTACTAACTACTAGTGGAGAAGGAGGTGGTAGTGGGAATCCAATGACAATTTAATAGTAAGAAGAAATGAAACATAATTATGACATATAATCATGAAAAATTTAAAAATCCCCATATGTAGCTCATAAAATTTCTCAAAATTTTTTCTAATGTTCTTCATGAGGTCTCCTATAATGCATCAAAATATCAACTCCAAAATCTGTCCTAATCTTTCCCATTTCTCCTTTCTTTCTCTCTTTCTCTATGGGCGTGTCCTCAGATGCACCCGAGCAAATGACCCCTTGTTTGCATTAGGAGCGTCTAAGGACGCGATGTCCCTGTTGCACCTAAGGTTCCTCCTAGAAACCTTCAATGAATTAGCCATCCAATTCTAGCCATTAATTTTCAATATCCACCATCAGATGCATTCGGACTGGGGGTATCTACAAAGCCCTTTGGTTTCGTGATGATCCAACATTTGGATCATCAAAGAAACCCAAACAAAGAAGACTCACCGGTGTTATTATTGTCTCCAATATTGTTCTAGGTTATTCTAGCCAATGTAGCTATTAAACATTGATCTTGAACAGTTTAAGATATTCAGCACGTGGAGATCTATAAAACCCCTATGGTCTCTCTCCATTTTTGGCAACGGTGCTGGAGTAATCAACATCTGTATATGTATTCTGATGCAACAAGGGTTTTTTGGATTTCTTGCTCTTCTCCAATGATAATCCTTCACTAGTCGGCATAGGTAGGTACTCTCCCTCCTTCCTAAAGTTCATTCTGACATTCCCTAGGAGATGAAATCCTGTGCATAAATCAGGTAAGATGAGGGAGATCAAGGGTGAGTGATCTGATTGTCCATATCTAGATCGTCTCACCAATCACCAGTCACCCACCCCTGGTGACAGGTAATCCCAGGTAACAAGCACAGGCTGACCTCCCGTTTGTTGTTTTCTATTGGAATGATGCAATATTTGAACTAAAATCTTGTTTCTTCAATTAAGAGCTCATTTTAGCTCCGATTTTAGATATGAAAGTTGCTATGGGTTCCTTGTTACTTGTATAAGGTATTGAAGTCCAAAAAATTTTGTTTTGATGTAAGTAAAATTCTATTAATGAAGAAAAGTATTAATGGTTCTGGAACATGGAATTAATGGTTAGAAGTGACTGATTTGTGTTTTAAGAAACCTAGCCTTAAAGGAAGAAAAATCATAAAAATGAGCATAGATCTTCATGATCTAATTAATCAAGCATGACTAGACCTTTCAAAATAGTTTATATGATGATCTAAATGTATAATTACAGTAATTAGATGGTTGGATGTATTTTATTTTCCAGATCTTAAGATCTTGACCCTTAAAAGTAATAAAATCCATAAAAGCAAATGGTAATCTCCTTGATCAAGGTTGATTAGATGGTGTAGATGTATTTGGATGATGATATAATGTTAAGATGATATGGATTGATGGGCTTGATGTTGATAATTTGGGATAGATTAAGATCTATGCCTTTAAATTGGATAAAATGGCTTAAGATCTTCTTGATCGGTTGGATCAAGAAGTATCAAATCATTTGATGAGATGATGCATCAATGATTTAGTGATAAAATCACATTAAGACAATGTATTAGACCTAAAGGAAAATGAAAGATCAACACCTAAACCCTAAATGGGATGAAAAATGAATAGATATCAAATATGACTGTTGGATCATAATGAATAGTTGTGGCATGTTAAATTTTCATTTGAATTATTGATATTGTAAATGTATTTTATTGCTTAGTAGATTTAATTGTTAGATTTACTTATTTATTTATTGAAAATGTAATTAAATGAAAAAATAGAGTTGAGGGACACTTATATGGAACGAATGACATGGACTTAATGGTAGCAAGGGCTATAGTTAGTAGGACAATATAAGGATTATCAAATCTTTGGCCCAAACTAGGAGAATAATAAACCCCATGAATGACATTTTAAATGTTCATGGATTTAATTAAAATCATTTAGAAAGAGTACTTAGGGTTTAAATGCTCATAGGAATCTTATGAAAGGTTGAGCTAAGGTCATTCTAGTGAATGCTAAACATGGTAGTTAAGGGGGTTCTCTAATAGAGCCTCGCTCTTCCCGTTCCTTTTGTTGACGTTTGTGAGGTGTAAACACCTCCTTACATGAGGATTGAAGTAACCACTTTGTGTTCAACCATTCAGCTAGTAAGCCTTAGCCAATTGGAAATAAGAGTAACTATTTAGACTTAGGATGAAATAAGCCATCTTCGATCAGTAAAACATTAACTGGTTGAATAATAATAATAAGAGTATTAAAGTTTAATAAATTATCTAATCCTAATAAAAAATGTAGGTAAGATAAGGATGATCAAACAATAAAAGAAATAAATACTTTTTGATGATATATATGTTGCTTGCAATTTAGATCAAATAGAATAGAAGATCTAAACTCTAGATCAAATATGATTCAAGGAAGAGAACCAAGATCATCCTCCTTAGGGATAATCAAATAACTGAACTTAGATCAAAGAAGAACTAGATGATAGAAGATCTAGGCCCTTGATCTTTATTAAGAAGTATAAGTTGTTGATCAAAGGATCTATGAAAGATCAAGATCAATGAGATGGACACACAAAGACTTAGAGATAGAAAATACTTAGATTTGAAAGATTAGAAGATCATTCTAACTGTCAGATCTATACATCAATATAGATTGTATGGATGATAGGAACACATGATAGATCTAAATCCTTTATATCAAAGGACAAGATTAGATAAGGAATATAAATAGGAGATTATCCAAAATTATACATGGCAGTATGTATGTATTTACAGATTACATATGTCAATCATGGAGGACCTGAAGGGATGGATCACTACATGAAGGTAGGTGGAACTTTAAGAATACAAGACCTATGGTCTGTGGAATTGTTGTTATACGTAGACATTATAATGCTTAAGGATAATAATATGTTTACTTACATTTGAATCATAATTCATGCATATGAGATAGAGATAACTGTTCAAATTAGATGAACACATAATAAATACATGGGTATCTTTTATGATTACCCCTAAACTTATATAAGAACATAATAATAATAGATATCATTTGTATCAAATGAGTATCCTTAAACTTAATAACATTTGGTAGATGAATACCAAATTAAAGGAAATGGAGATCATTTACAATAAATAATTAATCCCTAAAATTATATGAACATGGGTATCAGTCATTGTAAATGAGATCCCTAAATCTAAAAATGAGATTATATCCTTAGTGCGAGGATATTGAATACGAGGATGATAATATACATAGATAGATCGTCTGAGATGTACAAAAAGTACTTTAGATACAAGCTTGGAGGGTTATAGTTTTGTTTTAAATAGGCATAAGCCTGGGGATGCTATGCTAGGGGAGTTATGAGGGTTTGGCTATCCGCTTCCTGAAATTTGATGATATTATGATACCTTGCCCAAAGAGAGGCTAAAAGTTGGGGGGGACAATTATGGGAAGGCCCCACTGTGAAGGTCTTGTCTCACCATATGTGTAGTGACACAATATTTTTCACTGTGGTATTAGTGGTGAATAGGGCAGTTATCCGAGCACGCTAGTACGGATCAGACTACAGCATGGTAGTCCTTTGAGTATTTTGCATTATGATGCATGGCATAATGAGATGCCAATAATGCCCTAATGAGGGAGTATTTTCCTGGCAAAAGTTTAGATGATTTATCGACTTAGTATATCTGAGTTTGATTATTGATGTTTAAGATATTAACTATTTTTCATAATTTTTGAGCATATATATATATATATATATATATATATATATACATACGATATAGTGGTGAGTGGTTTGGAATTATCATAGTAGATGTTACATGATAAATTATATGATAGAATGATTATATATGGTATAGTTCATGGAAATTGAATTATGTGATTCATATGGAATATGATGATTATGAATACTATACTTTTGAATTATACGATTCCATATGTTCTTGAATCCCCTACCAAGCATAGCTTGCTAAGATATTGTAAATGTTTGAATGTTTACATTATCTCAGATACAGAAAGAAAATAATGGAGGCATACGATATGGGAAGACGAGGACCACACTGTTGATCAAGACTATATACTATTGTGGAAAGGATTGGATTGTATTTTGATTTGTGTATTTTGGACAAAAGATGTAATAAAGGGGCTGTGTATGCGAACCACTGGATTGATCATGCAATTTTAATAAAATGAGTTTCTTTGGAAACATATGTTGTCTACAAAATTATGTATGTATATGTGAGTGAAATGTGGCATTCAGGTTTTCTGAAAAGAATTTCAAAGACGAAAAAATTTTGCTGCTTAAGTTTTCAAAATATTTGCAAAATTGGTCAACCACCATTTGAAAATAAATAACGAAAATGTATTTCAAAAACCCGGGTTGCCACAGTTGGTATCACAGCGAATTCATCCAGTCACTTGCAGCCCCTTATGTCCAATATGATTATGACAATCCAAGTTGAGGATGAGAAATAGTGAGTGAATAGAGAAAAAGGAGAGTCTTAGTTGAGAATAAGTATGGAAAGAGTTAACTCATTAGTGAAGGATGAGTATAGAAAGAGTTAACTCATTAGTTGAGGATGAGTATAGAAAGAGTTAGTGTAATGAAGGAATAGTATAGTATAAGTAGATGTTACTTAGTGGAAGGACTAGGAATACTAATTGGTAAGTAAGAATCCCAATAGAGGGAATAGTAAGTTATAGAAATCAATAAGGAAAACATTACAATAGATAAAGATGTAATGTATGACATTCAGGTCTAACTTGAAGTCTTAAGTAAACATATACTTGTAGAAATAAAGTACACCAATATTAGTACAAATATAACCATTATTAAGTGAAATAATGGACAGTAAGAGAAAGAAGTAATAAATTGAAAAAATATGATGGAAATGGTGTAGAAGAAAAAACTTCAACCTTTATAGGGAAGGTGAAGTAGAATTTGAAGAAGCAATAAGTACTAAAGATGAAGCCTTAGAATTATTACAAAATTCAAAATTAATAATAATAAATAATAAATATAAATATAAGAGTTAAAATTGCTACATATATAATATTATGGAAATTAGTTAAATGGATTTAATCATCAAAATAGAAATGGTATTATTAGAAAGGAATTTAATGAGATAAGTGAGAAATTTTAAAATTAATAAATGCGAATAGTTTTAAATAAAGATAAATAAGGAGATAAGTATGTATTTTCTCTCCAAAATTAGTAAAGGAGAAGGGTTTAATAAGGAGATGATAAAAATTTAGAGCATGAAGAGATGATCTTTAAAATAAAATGATAAGGAAGAAGAGAATTAGATATATTGAAATAGGAAGAATATAATCCCAAACTTATTAAGAAGGATAATTAAACCATGATAATATATGGGTAACAAAGAAATTATAGTCCATCCATATGACACAACAAATATGAAATCACTAAGTTAGAAATTATATTGGTATGATAAATCAATCGTGGAAATTGGCACAAAAGGAATATCAAGAATTAAAGGGATATTGACATGATAACTTAGGTGATATTGAAAATAATTTTGGGATGATAGTAAAGAGATATACATTTGGCATGGATGGTGAAATGATCATGAAAAATAAAAGAGAAATATTGATATGATGATTTCGGAAAATATAGTTATTGATTATAATAAAGAGGAGTACATCTTATTGATCATGGAAAATAAAGAGTTATATATAAATAGAGATATTAATTCCACTTATATGATAGGTTTGGTGATATTGAAATATTTAAGAAATATAGTAAGGGGAAATATATTTCGAAGGAATGGTGAAATAAACATGATGAATGAAGACTTATAAACAAATATAGGCAACTAAACTTAAGTGTAAAGTTTGAAAAAATGAGATGATTATGAATGAGGTATCAATCCAGATTTTTTGAGAAATAAGTGGTTAGAAATTTCAAGATATTTAGGAGATTTTCAATCCAACATAAGATTGAATGAGGAAATATCTATAGTAGTTGAGGAAAATGACATCAACTGATCTGAATGAGTTAAAAGAACAAATTTTAAGGATTAGTAAACAAAGGGGTGATTATATAAATTTACATTAGGAAAGCAACAAATTTCCTTGGAAAAAGAAAAAGGAAGGATCAATGTGAGGATGCATTGAACATAAATGATATTATTGAGGAAATTAAGTGCTCTTTACTCTATAAGGATGAGTAATTCCCAAATTTATGATCATTAATTGGAAATCTGAAATGAAATGTAATAGTATGAAATCAAAACAATATTTTGAGTCATATGAGTTGGATAAATGTTATTCATGAATTTGAAGAGAATGAAATATATTAGATGAATTGATAATGATATATGGAATTGATATAAGAAAATGATGATCAATTATAGAGTATATGCCAAACGTTTACAAAACTTATCAACTATCCGGTAAATATTGACTAAACGAAATAAGGTTTAGGGTCGTATAAATTATAAGGATGATATAGAAGTTGACCCAACAAACGTTGTAGATGAAGATGAATTGCGGAATGACTTTGATAGTTATAGAAATTTATCTCTTACTAATGTTATAGCATACTATAGAGAGATACCTTTTAGTATACTCTCACCATTGAGAACATAATCCATGAAGAATACATGGTAAATTACAAAGAGTTTAAGAGTTAAGAAGAGGCTGATCACAAACTCTTCTAGTAGAAATTATGAGAATAGAGGATTAGCAAGAATATGGGAAAGTTGGGTAGTGTGCTTTAAGGAAGCATGAAGTAAAATTTCATTCTAAAAATTTAGGGATATATAAATATATCTATGACAGAAACAGATATTATCATTGATTATGAGAAATTTCAAAGTATTGTTATGAATATGAGAAAGAGATAACAAAAGAGGATAAGGTATATATGAAAATTTATATGATACTATCCATAAACTATCTTGGAAGGAAAAATGTATAAAATCAAGTGCTATGAATAAATTGGAAATTTTGTACACTGAGAGATGATTAAGAAAAACAATAGATGGAATAAGAATGAGGAAAGAATCATTACAAGGAAACTATTATTCAATGACAAAATTTGAAAAGAAATTGTCAATAGAAAGAAA
Organism: Warburgia ugandensis; assembly: GCA_035236585.1. Lineage (NCBI taxonomy): Eukaryota > Viridiplantae > Streptophyta > Magnoliopsida > Canellales > Canellaceae > Warburgia > Warburgia ugandensis. The sequence goes on along the minus strand of CP141131.1, from coordinate 76,547,856 downwards.
TAGTAAAGAAGTATGAATTTTTAGAACAGAAATGAAGTAATCACTTCCAAATAATGGAAAGAACAAGGAAAGAGATGATTACTTCTAATACTTTGGAAGATTGTTACAAAGAATAATAATGAATTTGTAGAATCAAATCAAGATGTGAATCTTTATAAATAGCTTGAGGATGAGAAAATATGAAGTATTACAGTTAGGATTGGTGAATGTATTATACCAGTCAAGTGAAATAAAAGGTTTTGAAATAGAAGGATAACTCAGTTAAGAGTTATTAATCCTTTTAAAAGTCTAGTGAGGATCTGGATAAGTGAATAATGCATTAGCAAGGTTAGTCATCTGTGAGTATTTTAATATATTGATAGATGAATCGACCATGTCATTTATACCCTTGAGGAGAAGGTAGTATGAGAAATGAATGAAAGGAAATAGAGAATTCCTTAAGTGGCAAGGCCACATGTGTAAAGTTATGAAAGAGCTATGAAAACTCATGAGTAAGTTGATATGTGAATTTCAAGGGCAAAATTATTATAAGGGGGAAGATTGTAATAGCCCCAATTTTTATGAATATATTTGAATTATTAAAAATTAAAAATGAAAATTCTAAAAGTGGAACTAGAACTCTAAGTTCTAGGAAAAATTATTCTTATGAAAATAAAATCAAGACTTAAAACTTGGATATTTGTAATGTACTCGAAATACTAATCACAATAACTCTAAGTTCGTCAAATTCTGAGTCTGAACAAAAAATTCTTATTTTCCTCCATTTTTATGAATAAAAGCATAAAATAGTAATTTTACTCATAATCGAGACCTAAGACATCAAAATTTAGAATGTACTCAGAAAACCAATCAAAACAACATTAAGTACACTCAATTTCGAGTTCATAGGAATAAACCCTAATTTTCTCTATTTTTGAAATTAAAAGGGCAAAACGATGTTTTCACAACTATGTAAGGCCCACAAGGTGGATCAATGGTCTGCAAGACCACTATCATGAGTCAAACCACTACCAGTTGCTAGTGGAGAAGGAGGTGGTAGTGGCAATCCAATGACAATTTAATAATAAAAAGAAATGAAACATAATTATGACATATAATCATGGAAAATTCAAAAATCCCTATAAATAGCTCATAAAATTTCCCAAATTTTTTTCTAATGTTCTTCACGAGGTCTCTTACAATGCCCCTAAATCTCAGCTGTAAAATCCTTCCCAATCTTGCCCATTTCTCTTTTCTTTCTCTCTTTCTCTCTCTTTCTTTGTGGGTGTGTCCCTAGACGCACCCAGGCAGACAACCCCATGTCTACATCAGGAGCATCCAGGGACACGTCCTCCCTGTTGCACCTAGGGTTCCTCTTGGAAACCTTCAATGAATTAGCCATCCAATTCCAACTGTTATTTTTCAATCTCCACCATCAGATGCATTCAGACTGGGGGTATCTACAAAAGCCCTTTGGTTTCATGATGATGCAATGACTAGATCATCGAAAAATCCCAAATGAAGAAAACTCACCGGTGTTATCACCATCTTTGGCTATTATTCTAGGTTATTCTAGCCAATCCAACTGTTAAACATTGACCTTGAGCTGTTTAAGATCCTCAACACGTGGATAGCTATAAAACCCCCATGGTCTCTCTCCATTTTCGGCAATGGTGCCGGAGTAATCAACATATGTATATGTATTCAGACACAACAAGTGTTTTCCAACTTTCTTCCCTTTCTCTGGTGATAATCCTTCACCAGCCGACACAGGTCGGTGCTCTCCCTCCTTCCTAACATTCATTCTGACATTCTCCTATAGTTTTTGACCTCTAGATGATCTCCCTGGCCATTGGAGATGATGGATCTAGCAATAGGGTCAAGATCCCCCTCCATGAATGGCTCAAATGTAACTTTTGGGCCGTTGGATGGATTCCTGAGGCCCAGTAACCTCAAGAGATGAAATCTTGGGCGTAGATCAGGTAAGATGAGGGAGATCAAGGGTGAGTGATCTAACAGTCCAAATCTCGACCGTCTCACCTATCACCCATCACCCACCCCTGGTGATAGGTAATCCCAGGTAACAGGTGCAGGCTGACCTCCCATTTGTTGTTTTCTATTGGAATGATCTCAACCATCTAATTTTTGAACTCAAATCTTGTTTCTTCAATTAAGAGCTCATTTTAGCTCCGATTTTAGATTTGAAAGCTGTTGTAGATTCCTTGTTACTTGTATAAGGTACTAAACTAAGAAAATATATATTTTAATGCATGTAAAATTTTGTTTATAAAGAAAAGTATTACTAATTCCTGTGATCAGTGAAATTTGGAATCATCAAACTTTATAATCCTGATCCATTGATGATCTTGTAATTCTAGAACATGGAGTTAATGGTTAGAAGTGACTGATCTATGTGTTAAGAAACCTAGCCTGAAAGGAAGAGAAATCATAAAAGTGAGCATAGATTTTCATGATCTGATTAATCAAGCATGATCAAGCCTTGCAAAATAGTTTATATGATGATCTAAATGTACAATTACAATAATTGGATAATTGGATGTAATTTATTTCTAGATCTTAAGATTTTGACTCTTAAAAGTAGTAAAATTCATAAAAGTTAATGGTAATCTCCTTGATCAAGGGTGATTGGATGGTGTGGATGTATTGGATGATGATATAAAGTTAAGATCATGTGGATTGATGGGCTTTATGATGATAATTTGGGATAGATTAAGATCTATGCCTTAAATTGGATAAAATGGCTTAAGATCTTCTTGATTAGTTGGGTCAAGAAGGATCAGATCATTTGATGAGATGATGCATCAATGATCTAGTGATAAAATCACAATATGACAATGTATTAGATCTAAATGAAAATGAAAGATTAAGATCTAAACCCTAAATGGGATGAAAAATGAATAGATATCAAATATGACTATTGGATCATAATGAACAGTTATGGCATGTTAAATTTTCATTTGAATTATTGATATTGTAAATGTGTTTTATTGCTTAGTAGATTTAATTGTTAGATTTACTTATTTATTTCTTTATTTATGATTTAACGCTTATGTTATGTAAATTACATTGAAAAATGTAATTAAATAAGAAATAGAGTCGAAGGGCATTTACGTGGAATGAATGACATGGACTCAAAGATAGTAAGGGCTATAGTTAGTAGGATAATATAAGGATTATCAAATCCTTGACCCAAACTAGGGGAATAATAAACCCCATGAATGACATTTTAAATATTCATTGATTTAATTAAAATCAATTGGAAAGAGGACTTAAGGTTAAAATTCTCATAGGAACCTTGTGAAAGGTTGAGCTAAGGTCACTTTAGTGAATGCTAAACATGGTGGTTAAGGGGGTTTTCTAATAGAGCCTCGCTCTTTCCCTACCTTTCGTTAACGTTTGTGAGGTCTAAATGCCTCCTTACATGAGGATTGAAGTAACCACTTTGTGTTCAACCATTTAGCTAGTAAGCCTTAGCCAATTGGAAATAAGAGGAGCTATTTAGACTTAGGATGAAATAAGCCATCTTCGATCAGTAAAACATTAACTGGTTGAATAATAATAATAAGACCATTAAAGTTTAGTAAATTATCTAATCCTAATAAAAAATGTAGGTAAGATAAGGATGATCAAACAATAAAAGAAATAAATACTTTTTGATGATATATATGTTGCTTGCAATTTAGATCAAATAGAATAGAAGATCTAAACCCTAGATCAAATATGATTCAAGGAAGAGAACCAAGATCATCCTCCTTAGGGATGATCAAATAACTGAACTTAGATCAAAGAAGAACTAGATGATAGAAGATCTAGGCCCTTGATCTTTATCAAGAAGTATAAGTTGTTCATCAAAGGATCTATGAAAGATCAAGATCAATGAGATGGACACACGAAGACTTAGAGATAGAAAATACTTAGATCTGAAAGATTAAAAGATCATTCAAACAGTCAGATCTATTGATCAATAGGATAAACACTCTAAGGAAGATAGAATTGTATGGATGATAGGAACACAAGACAAATCTAGTTCCTTTATGTCAAAGGACAAGATTAGATAAAGAATATAAATAGGAGATTATCCAAAATTGTACAAATAATGATAGTATGTATGTATTTATAGATTGCATACGTCAATCATGGAGGATCTGAAGGGATGGATCACTACATGAAGGTAGGTGGAACTTTAAGAATACAATAACTATGGTTAGCAAAATTGTTGTTATACATAGACATTGTAATGTTTAAGGATGATAATATGCTTATGTAATGCCCGAGCAATTTATACAATTTTTAACAAAAATTGGACATTCTATGGGAAATAAACTGTGCTAAATGTTTTACTTTATTTAAAATAATAAAAAAAGGAAATTGTGAAGAAACATGGTACCATTAGATTCTACTCGGAAAATGGAATCCAACGCCTCAAAGAATGCCAAAAACAGAGTTCGTATGAAGAAGTTATGGCCGTTTAAAGATTAAGGGCATTTCTGTAATTTAAATTAAAAGTGAAAAAGACAGAAAATGCAGGGGGCCGTTTTGACAAGGACACCCCATCTTCTTCTTCCTCTAGACTTCTCCAGAAACCCTATTTCCAGAGGTTTCTGCCACCACCAATGGCAGCACCGCCATTGGTAGCACTGCCATAGCAAGGCTATAAAAAGCCCTATCTCCCCCCTCTTCAAAACACGATTTTTTTGGTCATTTGGGGCTGGGGTTTTCGGCAAAAATCGGAAACCTAGTTTCCCTACGATTTCCGGAACAGCCAGGCCCGAGTCAGGCCGGCCATTTCCATTTCTCTATCTCCCCTGTCTTCTTTTTTCCGGTCTTGCTCGACATTGGGGTTTTCCCCCTTCTTCATGGGTTCCGGTGACATAGGCTTTTTAGGCGGAAAGAGGTAGCCGCACCACCGAAGGAGGGCTTCCCCGGCTACCCAAGTAAGCCCCTCTTTCCCTTTCTCTCTGTTTTACTTCCCCCAAGCCAGATCTGGTCTTTTCCCAGCCAGAAAACGTCCCAAGATGGTTCCAACCGGCTCTGTACGAACAAGGCGTCCCAGGGACGCCATGCTTCATGTGCGCTTGGGACAGGGTCCCTGGGATGGGTTCTAGGCATACGACAGTGCATACACTATCTCTGGTCCTGCCTACGGGTGCCGCGCGACATGGGGCACAGGTCCTGGCTCGACCAGGATGCACGGGGTGCCCTGGGAGCTGAGACGCCCCATGCTACACCAAAAGTGCGTCCGTGCGATGCCATCCAGGACGCGTGACATAACGCGTCACTTGAGCATGCATGTGCGCATGCAAAACACGGTCCCTGGCACGGCCTTTGGGTGCGCAGGCATGTGAGGCGGTCACAGTTCAACCAGGATGCACGGGTGTCCTGGGAACTGGGACACGCGAACCTAGTGAGACTATAAAGTTAGGATCAGAGGACAATTTACAGAGTTAACCATTGAATAGTAGATCCACATCATAGGATCGAGCCTGACAATGAATTAGGCAAGGACCCAAGGACCCTAAAAGGCAAATGTAGCAATCTAATTTCTAAAAATAGATCAAAATTGATAAGGATTCCTTACATCCATTCATATCCAGGAGTTTTTAAATGAGACCCAGGGACGGGTTGAGTGATGAAGGACGCCACTCCAGGAGACTTTGAGGTAGGTGCTCTATCGCTACTAGACTATTAAAAAGAGTCATGATTGTTTTGAGAATGCATGTCTTAAGTATAAGCTATATGACTTGTTTAGCATGACTTAATTTTATTCAGCATGCATATGATAAATACATTATGCATAGACATGCTTTGCAAACAATTGCATAAATTGCTTGATTTGTGAGTATTGAGTTTTGAAAAATTGCATGTCCTTGAGGGTTACCAAAACACATTGGAGTGCCCAAAAGACGCTGGGTAGGCAGTTGTGAGGGACCAAAAGAGGACAGGTTTTGAAAAAGAGGCTTTTGCTTGTTTGATCGTATATGATTTGGGCAAGTAAGCTCATGGGTGCTATGCCGAGAGGTCTGGGGTGGCCTCCCAGCCCTCTACCACTATTAGGTGGAATGGGTACCACGCCCAAAAAGGGCATGTCCCTGCTTCGACTGCATGTCGTACAAGGGGCTACCACTGGTGTCACGGCACTAGGTCGAAGTGTCGTATGCCCTATAGAGGCTATGAACCTATGTCCCTAGGTACACGGGGACCACACAGCGGCGAGGTCGTGGGCATAGTGGGCCCTATGGTTTGAGGATTTACTTGCATTGCATATGGCATGACATGGGGTTGGTCGACCATACCAAATATCCATGAGTTGGATTAAGTTGAGCATCTTATGCATATCATTATGTTTATGATATATATGGTACTTTTGACTTGGATTATGCGATTCTTTAAGTCATCAGTATTTCAATTCGACAATGGTTTTTAATATCAATATTGAACATGATTGTTCAAACACGCACATGTTTTAAAGAGCATATGATTTTAAATGCAGCATGCATTGTAAAACTAGTAGTGATAGACTCCTACTGAGTATAGTGTATACTCACCCAATCCTTAACATTTTTCAGGACAGCTCCACTCACGAGTAGAAGACGCCTTATGAAATGTTAGTGCTATGAGCAAGTAAATAAAAAAGAGCCAATTATACATGTAAGTAAACCCTCTACCCTTTGGACATGTATTTGTATTTATTTATAGTTGGGCTGTGAGCCGTGACTGGATAGACCTGGGAAAACATTTATGATTTCTGAAGTTTTTCAAAAACTACTTTGGTTGTTGTGAAAGCAAATTAAAACTAAAGATTTTCCACTGCATTGCATTGTTTTTATAAAAATGGTTTTCAAATAGGGATGCATCCCGCCTTAGGAATTCAATATTGCATTTAAAAATGCATGGGAAAACCCGAGTAGTCACAGTTGGTATCAGAGCCCAGGTTTTATCCTTTGACAGCCAGTCCAGCTTGTCCAAGGGTCCTAGACAATAGAGAAAATCAAGAAGAAGTAGTATAAATAGAAGTAGTAGAGATGACTACTTCTATTTGAGGATTATAATATTAATGCTCAAGGCATTTCACCATAAAACAATAGGTGAAAAACGAGATGGGTCTAGCAAATATTTAGATATTGGATGGCTTAAATCTTATCAATAAGGATTGTTGTACAGTAGTATGAAACAGTGAAACTCATATATGAATTAGATTATGACAAGAATTATGAATGATGATGTTAGTGAACCTATTGGTAGATAGTTCTTACCTGTAATAGATCAATCTCACCATAGATGAGAACATCGAAGAACCTAGATAGCTATCTTACCATCATAAAGAATATCAGAATATGAATATGATAAGGGATGTAAAAGACGAACTTTGAGAAGATTTTGATGATAATCTAATAGGGATAAGCATACAAGATGACACTAGGAGATAACTGTGACTCGTACTAGGTCACAAAGGTATGGATCCTAAAGGACCTAGCTCAATTTTGGATACCTTAATTGGAGTCTTATGAAGAGGAAAGTGCTATCGAATAATAACTACCTTAGTATTATGGAGCAAATCAGAAGATGTATACAAGTGACATATTATTTGATTAAGAGAAACATAACACGAATATGATAGGGAAATGAATTCGACCAAGTTATCAAAACGTCAAGAAAAGTATAGCATGATCAAAATGTCAATGCCATTATTAAGACATTGTGTGAATTTTATTGAGGCTATAGGCAATTGAGGATTTCAATGATCTTAAGACAGTTTAGAATTTCTTAGAAGCATTTAGTTTATCATATCTGTTAAGTAAAGGAATAGATGTAGTATCTATCATATGCAACAAAGCACATGAAGACATTGATCTAGGAAGACAAAAATGAGGATTTTGAAGAAAAGAAAGAAAGAGATAGAGATGTAACTACCAGTATTCAATGAATATTGAATATTCAAAAGAAGAAGATCATGACTTTATGAAGATACATACAAATCTTTCATCTTGAATCAAGTGGGAAGATAAACCAATCAACTTCGAAGGAATAATACTAGCTAAGTTGGTGATTTTATTAGTGTATAATAGAGATAAAATAGATGGGATTTAAGACTTTGAGTAGAGTATCGAATTTCAGGAGGTTATGCAACAAGAAATTTTAGAAGAGGAATGGTGACCAACTAGAAATTAAATTCTACAAATGGTTTGATATCAATTATTACAATTAGATTCTTATCATATCCATTAGCTTATGGGGAACACCAATGGATATAATCCATAAAAAGGAAAATTTGGTTATATCCCACCTTGCCAATAAAATATATTGAAAAAGGAATTAAGCCAGGACAGTGACATGTCCATTTGTCTTTCTTCAGCAAGTAGGGTACCATCAAGGATTAAATTAGAGTACGGTTGACTAAATAAAGGTATCCCTCCATATTTAATCAAATATGTTAGTATCTATTAGACAGTAGTCGAAGTTATAAACTCGAAGGAATATTCTGAGTTTTCCCTCAAAGAAGTACTTGTTAGACTAAGTCAATTGAGGGTATGAGGTTAGCTTATTAGGCCACATCATGAAGGAGCTACGAGTAGGATGAGGACAGTAGCAACTGAGATAGGAGCAAAAATAAGAAGTGATCTAAACCAATGTGAAAGATTTTCCAAGCCTTAATAGCTACCATGATAAGGTGAAGAAATTACTTTGGGTCTGAAAAATACTGTTGACTTGGTTTGAAAAGAAAGGCAAATAAGTACCGATCACTTTAGAGACCCTTGAGCTTATGACATAGATATATCTGAAAAGAGACCAACAGGTAATCGAATAAATTGTCTTTATATATGTCTACAAAAATGTTTTATGCTTACCTGAGTATTGTTAAACTTGTTGATTTAACAACTTCAGCATAACTTGATGTAGCAGCTATCGAACGAGAACTGCTATTATAAGCTAAGTATGAGGAGGCACTTGAAAGATAAAATTAGAGGAATTGAGAAAATCACTACTTATGAAGATACCTCCTGACAATACAGATTGCATGGTTGATGATAAAGCATTAATAAAAGATTGAACAACATATTGATATAGGGAATGGAAGGAGAAAAGTTGAGGTGGGCAGCACATTATAAGGTGAGATTCGACGTTACATTGCCTTTAGACAAAAAAAAAAAGAGTTAGTTGTTATGTATACCAAGTATGAAAAATCAATTGAAGGAATTTCCTAAGGACTAACCCTACTAGATTGAGTATAGGACTTTTGGACTGAAAGGTTAATGAAGTAAATCATCAACTAAGGAAATGATAAAAAGGCTAATGACAAAGGATTCAATCATGACCTAGTAAGGGTACTCAGTTATGAATAAGAGACTTAATTAATGTGCATAGTGAGATAGGCCTTTAGACGAGAACATTTGACCATGATGATGAATTAACCAATTGACATGAGTTTGCATAAACTCTTCATGGAGAAAAGCATTTGATAGCTTCAACATCTATGAAACTTGATGTACGGTTCAGATATCCTAATCGCAATATAAGATCGTATTATTGATGGAGGATGCTACTTGAATTGTTTCATGGTTTTATTTTGAATATAATATGGGTTGAGGACCCAAGTTATAGTAGAAAAGCAACAGACAGTCGAAATTCGAAGTTAATCAAGGGTTTGGCTGTAGAGAACATGATACCATGTCAGTTATTGAAGTATCTTGGGGACAAATATAAAAGATAAGAAGCAAAGTTAGACACAATAGAAAGAAGGTAATTTTTTGGACTCTTACTAATGACATAAAACCAACCATTAGAAGGAGATGTGGATGATGAGGAGATCACTAGATGAAAGACAAGAAGAAAAAGGGATTATCCTATGATAATCAAAATAAAATAGGAGAAATAAGATCATATGATCTCAAAGAAGTATGGAGTAATTTATACATGAATAAAGAAGCATGATCCTACGAGGAGACTATCTTATACATGATGAGAAAAGTATAGGCATCTAAGGATTTTGAGATAGATGAATTACAACTAGAAACTGGTATTGTTAAACTAGCACATATGGGAGTATGCATCAGAGTACGCAGCGAAAGCGGCCCTTATAGGTAAGGCCTTGTAGAAGGAACAATAAAAGTGATAAATTGAGGTTGAGCCTAGATTTGATTCCTAAGGGGAGAATGCATTCACCAAGAAGTTATCTAAGAGACAAAAAAGATGATAATTTATGGAATTTCGAGGACGAAATTCTTTTAAGGGGGTAATAATGTAATGCCCGAGCAATTTACGCTACTTTTAACAAAAATTGGACATTCTATGGGAAATACACTGTGTTAAATGTTTTACTTTATTTAAAATAGTAAACGAAGGAATTTGTAAGGAAACTTGGTACCATTAGATTCTACTTGGAAAATGGAATCCTACGCCTCAAAGAACGCCGAAAACGGAGTTCATATGAAGAAGTTACGGCCGTTTAAAGATTAGCGGCATTTCTGTAATTTAAATTAAAAACGAAAAAGACAAAAAAGGTAGGGGGCCATTTTGATAACGGCACTCCATCTTCTTCTTCCTCTGGACTTCTTCAGAAACCATGTTTCCAGAGGTTTCTGCCACCACCAATGGCGGCACCGCCATGGCTAGGCTATAAAAAGCCCTATCTCCCCCCTCTTCAAAACACGATTTTTTCAGTCATTTGGGGCTGGGGTTTCCGATAAAAATGGGAATCCCAGTTTCCCTACAATTTCTGGCAACGGCCAGGCCCGTGTCAGGCTAGCCATTTCCATTTCTCTATCTCCCCTCCTCTCTCTTCTCCTTTCCGGTCTTGCTAGACATTGGGGTTTTCCCCCTTCTTCATGGGTTCCGGCGGCGTAGGGTTTTCAGGCGGAAAGAGGGAGCCGCACCACCTAAAGGAGGGTGTCCCCAGCTACCCAGGTAAGCCCCTCTTTCCCTTTCTCTCCATTTTACTTCCCCTAGGCCAGATCCATGCCAGATCTGGTCTTTTCCCAGCTGGTTTTTCCAGTTGAAAAACGTCCCAAGCCGGTTCCAACCTGCTCTATACGAACAAGGCATCCCAGGGACGCCATGCTTCACGTGCACCCGATTACCCAAAGGTGTGTCCCTGTGATGCCATCCAGGACGCGCGACATAGCGCGTCACTTGAGCATGCATGTGCGCATGCAAAACGCGGTCCCTGGCACAGCCTTTGGGAGCGCACGCACATGAGGCGATCATAGTTCAACCAGGATGCACGGGTGTCCTGGGAACTGTGACACGTGGACCTAATGAGACTATAAAGTTAGGATCAGAGGACAATTTACAGAGTTAACCATTGAATAGTAGATCCACATCATAGGATCTAGCTTGACAATGAATTAGGTAAGGACCCATGGACCCTAAAAGGAAAATCTAGCGATCTAACTTCTAAAAATAGATCGAAATTGATAAGGACTCCTTGTATCCATTCATATCCAGGAGTTTATAAATGACATCCAGGGACGAGTTGAGTGATGAAGGACGCGACTCCACGAGACTTCGAGGTAGGTGCTCTATCGCTAGTAGACTTTTAAAAAGAGCCATGATTGTTTTGAGAATGCATGTTTTAAGTATAAGTTATATGACTTGTTTAGAATGATTTAATTTTATTCAGCATGCATATGATAAATACATTATGCATAGACATGCTATGCAAACAATTGCATAAATTGCTTAATTTGTGAGTATTGAGTTTTGAAAAATTGTACGTCCTTGAGGGTTACCAAAAGATGCTGGGTAGGTAGTTATGAGGGCTAGGCAGTTGTGAGGGACCCAAAGAGGACAGGTTCTGAAAAAGAGTTTTTTGCTTGTTTGATCGTATATGATTTGGGCTAGTAAGCTTGTGGGCACTATGCCGAGAGGTTTGGGCTGGCCTCCCATCCTCTACCACTATTAGGTGGAATGGGTACCACACCCAAAAAGGGCATGTCCCTGCTTCGACTGCATGTGGTACAGGGGGCTACCACTGGTGTCACGGCACTAGGTGAAGTGTCATATGCCCCGTGGAGGCTATGACCCTGTGTCCCTAGGTACACGGGGACCACACGACGGCGAGGTCATGGGCATAGTGGGCCCTATGGTTTGAGGATTTACTAGCATTGCATATGGCATGACATGAGGTTAGTCGACCATACCAGATATCTAGGAGTTGGATTCAGTTGAGCATCTTGTGCATATCATTATGTTTATGATATATATGGTACTTTCGACTTGGATTATGCAATTCTTTAGGTCATCAGTATTCCAATTCGACAATGGTTTTTAATATCGATATTGAACATGATTGTTCAAACACGCACATGTTTTAAAGAGCATATGATTTTAAACGCAGCATGCATTGTAAAACTAGTAGTGATAGACTCCTACTAAGTATAGTGTATACTCACCCAATCCTTGACATTTTTCAGGTCAGCTCCACTCACGAGTAGAAGACGCCTTAGGAAATGTTAGTGCTACGAGCAAGTAAATAAAAAAGAGACAATTATACATGTAAGTAAACCCACTACCCTTTGGACTTGTATTTGTATTTATTTACAGTTGGGCTGTGAACTGTGACTGAATAGACCTAGGAAAAAATTTATGATTTCTGAAGTTTTTCAAGAACTACTTTGGTTGTTGTGAAAGCAAATGACACTCGGGGTTCGGGGTTTTCAAAATGAGTTTAAAACTAAAGATTTTACGCTGCATTGTATTGGTTTTATAAAAATGGTTTTCAAATAGGGATGCATCCCGCGTTAGGAATTAGATATTGCATTTAAAAATGAATGGGAAAACATAGGTCGTCACAGCTTAGTTACATTTGAATCATAATTCATGATTATGAGATAGAAATAACTATTGAAATTAGATGGAATACATAATAAATACGTGGGTATCATTTATGATTACCCCTACACTTAGATAAGAACATAATAATAATGGATATCATTCGTATCAAATGAATATCCTTACACTTAATAACATTTGGTATATGAATACCAAATTAAAGGAAATGAGGATCGTTTACAATAAATGATTAATCCCTAAACTTATAGGAACATGTGTATCATTCATTGTAAATGAGGTTCCCTAAATCTAGAAATGAGATTATATCCTTAGTGTCAGGACATTGAATACGAGGACGATAATATACACAAACAGATCATTTGAGATGTACAAGAAGTATTTTAGATACAAGCATGGAGGTTTGTGGTTTTGTTTTAAATAGGCATGAGCCTGGGAATGCTATGCAAGGGAAGTTACGAGGGTTTGGCCACCCACTTCAAAAAATTTGATGATATTATGATAACTTGCCCAAAGAGAGACTAAAAGTAGGGTGGAGCAATTATGGGAAGGCCCCACTATGAAAGTCTTGTCTCCCCATACAGACAGTGACACAATATTTTCCACTGTGGTATTAGTGGTGAATAGGGCAGTTATTCGAGAGCGCTTGTATAGATCAGACCGTAGCATGGTAGTCCTTTGAGTATTTTGCATTATAGTGCATGGCTTAGTGAGATGCCAATAATGCCCTAATGAGGGAGTATTTTTTCAGCAAAAGTCTAGATGATTTATCAACTCAATATATCTAAGCATGATTATTGATGTTTGAGATTTTGACTATTTTTCACAATTTTTTACTGTACATATATATATATATATATACATACAAAATAGTGGTGAGTGGTTTGGAATTATCATAGTATATGTTGCATGATAAATTATATGATAGAATGATCATATATGGTATGGTTCATGGAAATTGAATTATGTGATTCATATAGAATATGATGATTTGAATACTGCACTTTTGAATTATACGATTCCATATGTTCTTGAATTCCCTACCAAGCATAGCTTGATGAGATATTATAAATGTTTGGATGTTTACAATATCTCAGATACAGAAAGAAAATAATGGAGGCATACGATATGGGAAGACGAGGACCATACTGTTGATCAAGACTATGTACTATTGTGGAAAGGATTGGATTGTATTTTGATTTGTGTATTTTGGACAAAAGATGTAATAAAGGGGCTGTGTATGCGAACCACTGGATTGATCATGCAATTTTAATAAAATGAGTTTCTTTGGAAACATATGTTGTCTACAAAATTATGTATGTATATGTGAGTGAAATGTGGCATTCGGGTTTTATGAAAAGAATTTCAAAGAAAATAATTTTTGTTGCTTAAAATTTTGAAATGTTTGCAAAATTGGTCGACCACCATTTGAATAAAAATATCGAAAATGTATTTCAAAAACCTACATCACCACAAGAATGAGGGTTATTGTTGTTGACTAGCAATATATATTCATAATATTTACCTAATTTGAATAGAATTTGGGAAAAACAGAGCTAGATTGACATGATGGAGCATAGTGATTTGGACTAGAACAGATAGAACATACCTTAGATTGAAGTTGCATTGGAGATCTATTCATATGTCCATTGTGCAGGGTCAAACCTTTGTGGGGACATTTCAGAAGCAAGTCCTCCCAATGTTCTTAGCATTTATAGAAATTCTCTTGCTCTTTTTGTTGGAAATTTATAATTTCGTGCCTAAGGGCATTGGTTTTGTGGACTAAAAAAAACTTATTCAAGAATTCCTTTGATAGTTAATCCCACTTTTAGAGAGTCAACCATGCTGTAGCTTTGTCCTTAAGAGAAAATGAGAATAGTCTCAACCTAATAGAGTCATCTAAGAAATTGTGGTACTTAAAGGTATAACAAATGTTAAAGAATTCCTTGACTAGGTGGTATGGGTCCTCCTCATCCAACCCATAGAAGTTCGGCAGGAGTTGAATAACTCCTAGTTTCAACTCAAAGTGGTTTATATTTGTTATAAGTAAAGCTATACAAGAGGGTGAGTTGAGTTAAATTAGTGTAGAGTAATCCTTCAATGGTTTCATTTCTAAAACTTCGTCCATGATTTCTATAGTAAGAATTTCTTGATCTCTTGATTCCCATGGCCTTTCCTCTCAAATCATTTGATCTTTGTGCCTAAGGGTAATAGATGAAGATTAAGTGATTGACTACTATTCATACACCAATGGATAGCGTACTTGATTTTTGTTTATATATAACAAAACAAAGTCATTATATGCAATGAAAGAGACCTTTTTTTTTTTAATCTACAGGACCTAAACAAGAATATGCAACCCAAACGCTAAAATAAATAAAAAATCAATGAGAACAAAGAATCCTAACCCTATGTAGTAATTTGAAGGGATTTTTATCTTGTATTTCTTTATGAGAGAAGCTTTTGGATTTTCTAAACCTATGTAGCTCCTCCTCTCTTTTAGATTAAACCTAGTGCTTACAAGTTAGATCCTAATCTTAATCAACCACTCCACACCCTCTTCAGTCACTCATAGATGATATGAGTCATAGAATGTGCTGATACAACTAGTCATTTAATACTAGTGTCGTTAGTTAGATAGGAGCCACTCGAGTGTCAATAGATTGTTTCCTTCCAAGAGGGTCCTATAAGCTCAACAAACTACTAAGGCCACTTCTAGATTGATTTTAAATTAATATCTAGAAGTCTTGGCTATGTTGGGTGTTGTTTAACCAAGCTGGGCCCACGATGTGGTGACTAAATCCACACTTAATCTTATGGGGTTGAGAGCCCTTACTAATCTTTTAAATAATCCCATGCAATTCAATCAACATATAAGCACCTTGAAGCAATAAATGTGTGACATTGGGTTTAGTGGTATCATGCCCTACAACCAATGTTCCATAACTTTTGGCAGCAATCACATGCCTTATAGAATGCATGAGAATCATTGAAAATTGTGACCCAATAAAATCTACACCCCAGAAACTTTGCAACATTCATTTTAGCATTGAAATGGCCCCCATAAGGATGGTCATGATAAAAGGAGATGATTTTATAATGTTCACTATTAGGGAAAAATCTCCTAGTGGTTTGATTGGGATAACACTTGAATAAGTATGGATAATTCCATATGAATTGGGACAGTACTTGAATGAGTATGGATAATCCCATATGAAGTTCTTAATCTTAGCTAAAAAATTAGATGTATCTTATTTTTGACCAATGTGATGAAAGTTCATCTATAACAAGATAGTTGACAATGTCATCATACCAAGGTAGTTGGGAAATATGATGAAGTTTCTGATTAGGAAAGGTTTCTTTTTTTTTGGAACATGTTCACTTGAAGACTCAACTATTAACTTGCATAAGTGATCTGCTATGACATTTTGGAACCATTCTTATGCCAAATTTCTATGTCAAATTTTTGTACCAACAAAATCCAATTAGTAAGTCAAAGTTTAGCATTCCTCTTAGATATAAGGTACTTTAATGCAACATGATTCATGTAGATTATTGCTTTAGATGCTAAGAGGTACAACGTAATTTGTCCAAAGCAAAGATTACAGTCAACAATTATTTCTCTATACTAGAATAATTAAGTTAGGCATCATTAAGAATTTTATTAGCTTAGTAAATCACATGGGGAAGTTTAACAATAAACTATCTGAAAATACCACCGATCACATAATCGAAAGCATCACACATGATCTCAACTAGAGCATTCCAATCGGTTGTCATGTGATAGGCACTAATGTGAGGTCCACTTTTGGACGTTTAGAGTCATTCATGTAGTTTTCATCAATGTTACAAATTGCCTCACCCACAAGTAGATTGAACAAGGGCCTACAGATTTTGCTAAAATTTTTAATGAATCATCTGTAAAATCCAACATGGGTTATGAGCAAGTAGATATTCTTCACCATCCTCTAAGCAAAAAATTAGAGATGAGGTCCACTTTGGCCTTGTCAACCCTCGTGCCTTTTAGGTGATATTATATGCCCTAGTACTATGGCACTTTTCACCATAATATGGCAATTATCTTAAAGAAAAACTAAATTATTCTTTTGACATCGCCCTAGCACTAGGTCTAGGTGGGCTAAGCACTCATCGAAGTTAGATCTAAACGCTAAAAAATCATCTATAAATACCTCAAGGAATCTCTTCACCATATTTGAGAAGATACTCATCACACACTATTAAAGAGTCATTGGCACATTGCATGCCCCAAAAGGCATGCATTTGTAGTTGAAGGTGAAGGTCTTGAATGAATAAGTGAAGGTAGTCTTATCTTGACCCTCTGGCGCTGTTAGGATTTGGTTGCAGCCAGAATATCCATCCAAGAAATAGTAATACTCATGACGAGGATACCTATCTAGCATTTGATCTATGACGGGAAGAGGAAAGTGGTCTTTCCTCATGACCAAGTTCAGCTTAGGTAGTTAATACAAATAGTCCAACTAGTAGTCATATGAGTGGGAACTAATTATTGTCCTCATTTTTAACTATCTTAACTCTAGATTTCTTACCGATAACCTATATAGGGCTAACATAAACACTATCAGAGATGGGGTAAATGATACCTAATTCTAACAACTTAAGGACCTCTACCCTAACTACCTCCTTCATATGAGGTGTAATAAGCCCACTTTTTGTAATTGATTGAGAAAATCAATAAAGTTTGAGTTTCAGATATTTCGGGCTAAAATATTAGGGTTATTTAGAATATACATTTTATAAAAGTATAATCAAATCATAAGACATGTAAAATTGAAATTAAACTTAGCAAACCCTTCAAAATGACTGTAAGCACAAAAAATTCTGAATTCGGATGAAAATTCCTTAAGTTTCTTCATTTCTTGGACAAAAGGGTAAAATAGTAATTTTACCCAAAAATCAAAATATCCCAAAAATCAAAATATGAGACATCAAAATTTAGAATGTACTGAGAAATACGAATCCAATGCCACTAAGTACACTCAAATCCGAGATCATGGGAATAAAACCGAAAATTTTATACATAAATGGCAAAACGGTCTTTTTACACCATATGAGGCCCACATGGGGCCTACAAGGGACCCAAAAATGAATCTTATGAGCACCCCACATGAATTCATGGGTCAAATAACATCAACTGGTCATGGGGAAGAAAAATGGGGCATGGGGAAGAAAAAATGGAGCATGGGAGACTTTCATGCCATTTAATAATAAAAAATAAAATATTATAATCATGAAAAAAGACCCAAAATGCCTATAAATAAAACCCCAAAAATCCTCCAAAAATTCTATTAAAATCCCCATGAAATTTTCTTCACTCTCTCTGAAAAATTAGACCTAGATCCCTCCCCAAAAACCCAAAATTTCCAAGAGATATCTCTCTTTTCAATTTGTTTTTCTTTTTAGATTGGAACAAGAGACCCAAAATCAATTAGGCACTCTGTTCTAGATCTAATTTCATCAATTCCATAGTCCAAAACTTCCCAACATACCTATTCTACAAAAACCCCAAAAAAATTTCATGATCCAATGGTTCAAACAATGGAAATTTGCAAGAAAGGTGGATCATAGGCCATATCTTCATCAACAAGGTATTTTTTAAAATTGGGCATATAACTGAGGTTTTTTCTCCAATCAGGTAGGCGAAAATACTTTCCATAGATGTTTAATACTATTTTATGTAATTTTTAGTTTACTGCAATTTATTTTGGTAATAAAAAGGTAAATATAAAGTAAACACCAGAACCCTTAATTTTGGTTGATAGAGTGCTCAGATGAAAATTTTGACTAACCAATCGATCCAGAAGGGTTCAAAACCCCTAGGGTAGAATTTTCACAAAGATCAGAGACGTTTCGGGCCTTCAATTGAGAGAGGATTGATTGGACAGTCTAGAATGGATTGTCCGATCTCTGGATCTAACGGCGCCCAAGATGCACACGTGACTCACCGTCGGAAATGGTGCATGTGCTGCGTGGGGCGTCATCCCAAGATAGACGACGGCGCATCTGTCAAATCCATGAGCGGACGCACCAGACGAGAACCCCATTTACGTGCACGGGGACAACAAGCGTTCCGCTCGTCCCGTTCGCGTCTGTGAACGCCCCGCAAGGACGCTTCGTCTATTCATCCCAACGGACCTGCCCAACAAACTGAACGCGTCCGCCCAATTTGGTTTTCCCCCCGAAAGATTTGGGGCGCCCATTCCTTGGGCCCAGATCAAATCTAGGCCTTAGGAAGGACTGTGAACTTCTAGATCCAATTATGGAGTCATCTGAACTCCAAATTGAGATAGGAAAGAAGCTATGGAAATCTTGAAACCTCTATTTTCTGATGAAATGATAAAATGGACATACTATTCAGTAAAAAAAATTTGTATTAAATAAATAAGTTTCCAATTACCTAGATCTTCAAGATCTGAGATGATCAGATCTTAAAAATATATTTTAATAATGATATACTATTGAAATAAAGTGAGATCTATGGTTGAATTGGATATATATGAGATATATTAAGGGATCTACCCATTATGGTAGAAAAACCCTAAAAATACAAAGGGACCCACTTGATCAATGAGATCAAGTGTGATCAGATCCTTGGGATGCAAAGAATAAATGTTGATACGATGAAATCCAAGGAAATCATTGATGGATTATGACAAAAATAGATCAATATGATCTTTTGACTTTAATAAAGAAAATTCCCTAAATATAACTAAAATCCTTAATCAAAGGAAAAGATCTAAGATCAAATGGTTGGATCATAAGTAAAGGTTTCTAAAAATGTTAATGTAATTAGTTTCATTTTATATAATAGCATTTTAAATATGATTATGTTGTGAAGCATGCTAGTATAACATTTAGACTTTAGCATGATATGTGATTTCATTGTTATCATAAGGTGCTAGATTTAATTATTTTAAGTACCTTGCCTCATTATCATTAAATGTTAAATTATGTAGTTTTATGCTTTGAATTTATAATTCATTTATGCTTAAATGTTATTAGTAGATTTACTTGTTATGAGATAAAGAGCATAAAACATCAAAAATGTATTCTAATGAGAAAGTAGAGTTTCATGACACAAATAAGAATGGAGTACTTTGGACTTAATTAGTAAGGGCTATAGTTAGTAGGACAATATAAGGATTATCAAATCCTTGGCCCAAATTAGGAAAAGAATAATAAACCCCATGAATGACATTATAAATATTCATGGACTTAATTAAAATCCATTAGAAAGAGTACATAGGGTAAACATGCTTATAGGAACCTTATGAAAGGTTGAGCTATGGTCATTCTAGTGAATGATGAACATAGTGGTTAAGGGGGTTATCTAATAGAGCCTCGCTCTTCCCCTACCTTCCGTTGACATTTGTGAGGTCTAAACGCCTCCTTACATGAGGATGGAAGTAACCACTTTGTGTTCACCCATTCAGCTAGTAAGCCTTAGACAATTGGAAATAAGAGGAGTCTAGATTGAGGCTTGAATAAGCTACCTTCAACCAGCACATTAACTGGTTGAAGAATAATAATAAAAGCATAAAAGGTTAGTAAATTACCTAACCCTAATAAAAACAGTAAGTAAGATAAGGATGATCAAACAAGATCCATTAGATCTTGGATGATCAAGAACAATAAGAATAAGAACACTATATTGTACTTAGTATGCATGTTTATTAGTATACTTGTTATCGTCCATTAGATTAGATAATCCAAACCCTTGATCAAAGATGATTCAAGGAAGAAAACCAAGATCATCCTCCATAGGGATGATCCAATAACTGAACTTAGATCAAAGAAGAAGTAGATGATAGAAGATCTAGGACCTTGATCTTTATCAACATGTGTAGATTGTCAATCAATGGATCTATGAAAGATCAAGATCAAGGAAATGGACATACAAAGACTTAGAGATAGAAAAATACTTAGATATGAATGCTCTAAAGATCATTCTAAACATCAGATCTAGTGATCAATAGGATTGTTCATAATTTATATATTGACAATATGTATGGATGTACAGATTAAATACATCAGTCAGGATCATGGAAGATTGGGGAAAAGAGATCAATCCTTAAAGGTAGGAGGATTTCATGAATGCATACATGATTGTACTCATGAGCTTATGTTGACAAGAGTAATGATAATACTTGTATTAAATCTCTTGAAAACCTTATGATCCAACCAAACAGATATAAGATGGTTAATGACTAAACTATAAGTGAATAGGGAACTAAGAAATATTTCAACACTAAGTAAACAGACATATGGTCTGACATATATGAAATCTATTTTACATACAAGCTTGGAGGCTTGTGAGTTTGTTTTAATAGGCATAAGCCTAGGGGAATGCTATTGCTAGAGGAGTTATGAGGGTTTGGCCACCCGCTCCTTGAAATTTGATGATGTGATGATACCTTGCCCTAAGAGAGGCTAAAAGTGGGGTGGTGACAATTATGGGAAGGCCACCACTATGAAAGTCTTGCCCCCCCATACAGGTAGTGACATAATATTTTCCACCGTGGTGTCAGTGGTGAATAGGGCAGTTATCCGAGCGCGCTAGTATGGATCAGACTACAACATAGCAACCTTTGTAATTATTTTGCACTATGATGCATATGAGAATCGGCATAGTGAAATGCCTTATGTTGTAGCATAATGAAATGCTAGGTAATTGTATATTACCAATATTTCCCAAGAAGGGAAATTCCCAGTATAAAATTGGCTGTAATACTCAATTCTCAAAATGAAGAGAATTGATCAGCTTAGTTGGGAATGATATTTGACTACTTTCACAAATTTAACTGGTTTACCCATGAAAGGTATGTATGTATATAGATATACATAACTTACAAAGTAAAGAGTATGTTTAAGGATAATGAGAATATGAAGTATTGGAATTACCTTGTCAATTATTATGTTTCTTGAATCCCCTACTAAGCATTGCTTGCTGAGACATTGTACTTGTTGCAATATCTCAAATACAGGGAAGGAGAGTTAGGAGCTGAAGACTATAGAAGACTTGAAGAGAATAATCTTCAAGGTATACCCTTGAAGACATGTATTTTTCTTTATTGAGAGTTTTATTGTATGGTGAGCTTGAGTTTTGGATTATGTAATTTGGACAAGTATTGTACTAGATTTGCCTGTACTGTGAACCACTGGATGGATCTTGGAGTTTAATAAAGGTATATTCCTTCAATGGAATTTTATTTTGTACACAAATTGTACTTATGTTATATATGAAGTGGTGACTTGGGTTTTCAAAACAAGTTCTAAAGAAAAGAATTTCCGCTGCTTTGTTTTGCGAAATATTTTTACACTCTTAAGGGGCCTGCCTTTCAAAATACATTACAAAACGTGTTACAAAAACCCGGGTCATCACATGAGGGTTTAGCCATGGTTGTATGTCCCAAGACACTTTAGCATTCTCTTCTAAATTAATTTGGTGCATGCAAATGGTGGGGCTAATTTCCTTTAATAGCCAATGTAGACCACCCTATAGCTATCTTATGTTTCAAAAGTACATTAAGCAACTTTTATTCCTGTTCTTGATTTAAATATGTAGCTATAATAATAGATATGTTCCGAATGGACCTAAAAATGTCTACTTTAAACTTTCTAGCAAGGGTTTTAGGTCCAAAGTGGGTGTCTCCTCAGATGGATCCTGAGGATTGGAAGGTGGTGTTAAGGGCTCTACTTTTGGTCTCCATTTAGGAGTGTCCACTACCTCTACAGCTTCAAGTAATGGGTTCACTTCTTCCATGGCACCAACATGATCAATCTTAGAGGATGAAAGGAAAGTTTCTTGAATTATTCAATTATAACATTTAGAACAAAAGAATCTTCAAAGTCCATGTTTTCTGCAACATTAAAAATGTTAAACTCATGTTTCACACTAATGAATGATAGTTTCATAACACCATTCCTATAGTTGATTATGGCATTAGATGTGGCCAAGAATGGATGGTATAAGTGATTTAGCATCAAAATTAGATATAGTTTTGTGTCTAGGACTAAAAAGTCCACAAGAAAGAGAAATTGGTCTACCTATATTAAGATAATTTCTACTAGTCATCTAGGAATTTTCATAACACATTTGATTATAGGAGGCATTTAGACCTCAACTAACATCAATGAAAGGCGTTGGAAAATCACTTGGATTTTAAGACACCCACTATAACCATAGTGGTCAAAAGCCATTGGAGTGACAATAGATCGCATCCTGCTAAAAATGTCCTATGAGCTAGATACCCTAAGTTTCTTTCTACTTAATTTTAAATTTAATTCAAGGGTTGGGATCATGGTATACAAGGATATCGATTGATTCCTAGGTGGGCCAATGAACTGGTGATGAAATCGATTCCTTATCTTATAAGCGTTCTTGTGGGACCCTTGCTAACATTAATTCCATTCCACCATAAAGTTTTAAATATGCAATACAAAATAAAAGAAAACTAATGCAACTTATATTCTATCCAACCAAGGTTGGATAGGTGCTTTAATGCAACAATCCTAAGTAAAGATGCAACAATTATTAATGAATGGTGCTAATCTATATGAATTATACTACTATCCAAATGCAAATTATACTAAATGCAAATTTTCCTAACGGTTAAAATTTGAGTGAGAGAAACTTACAATGAGTGGTCTAATGATGATCAAGTGTGGGACACCATACTCCACACAAACACTGTATTATTACAACCCATTTAAAAATAAATAATAAAGAAATTGTAATTTACAATGGGCACCATCACAAGTTTCACTCAATTCCTAATCTAGGAATTCAATAAAACTTAATCTAAGATAATGAAGTTCTGGCCCACAGGATCGTCGCAGCTTCTTTCCCCATTTTCCTTGCACAAAAATCAAGGAAATATGGTCAATAGGAGGAAAATAGAAATTCGAGATATATCTGGTATGTATTCATGTATTTTTGCTCTTAGATTAAGAGATGGATGGTTGGATCATCATAAAAACCTAGATCTAGCATGAACAATACACATTTAGTAAAATATCTCAAATTAAGAATAAGGTTTTGTTGATCTTACCACTTAGGAGTGTTTTAGTGCTTCCTCCACCCTTGGATTGACTTTGTTTTCCTATAAAACCCTCCTACCATACTGTGTGACTTTCACCTCTCTAATTGATGGTCATGATCGCCTCAGATTCCTCAATAACCATGGGGGTTTCATTCGTTTCATGGTGCTAAACAAAATGATTGGCTTGGATTAGTGATCTAAGCCAGCATTGTCTCTGGAGACGACCTAAACTTTCTGGCAAAACCTTCACTGTTTTCTCCTCCTCTAGTGTGCTAATCTCCTCTAGCATCCTAGCTATCTCCTTCTCCTTTCTCCCTCTTCTCCTCTCCTTCTTCTCCTTCTTCCTCCTCTTCTTCCTCTCCTTCTCCTTTCTTCTTCTTTCTCCCTCATCTATGGGTTCAAGAGTAGATCATTAGGTCTATTCTCATTTCACTTAAGTGGGGAGGGGAGCCCATATCAAATACGCCCCCCTCCGTTTAAGCCATTTCATTTTTATTTTTTTCTATCTTATCATTACAAATCGCGCTCCATATTTAAATCCCCTTATCTCCTCCATCTGAACTCTGATTTCAACAAACTTAGTGTTGTTGGAATCTTCTTTTCAAGTACAATCCAATTATGAAGGTCGCAGTACTTAATTTGATGTTTATTAAGTTTTTCACTTATAAACTCCAAAAATAGGAAATTAAATATATTCTATTCATCCCAATTTAACATTTTCCAAAATTTATTAAAATTGGGATTTAAAACTTAGGGATGTTACATTCTTCACTCCATAATGGAATTTTGTTCCCAAACATGTTATTCTTTAAGTAATTCTAGAAGCAACCCTATATTACAAGATGTACTACACATGCCAATAATTCCATAGCAAGTTAGTATTGATAAAGAAGCAATTCCATATCATGTTACCCCCTTATATCTTAACTCATCATACAGATCGATATACAATTGTAATGCCCTGAGCAATTTACTCTATTTAACAAAAATGAATTGGACAATCTATAGGAAATGAACTGTGTTAAATGTTTTACTTTATTTCAAATAGAAAATGAAGGAATTTGTAAGAAAACTTGGTACCATTAGATTCTACTCAAAAAATGGAATCCAGCGCCTCAAAGAATGCCAAAAACGGAGTTCGTACGAAGAAGTTACGGCCGTTTAAAGATTAGAGGCATTTCTGTAGTTTAAATTAAAAACGAAAAAGACAGAAAACTCAGGGGGCCGTTTTGATAACGGCACCCCGTCTTCTTCTTCCTCTCGATTTCTCCTGAAACCCCAGTTTCCAGAGATTTCCCCCACCGCCCTGGTAAGGCTATAAAAAGCCCCTATTACCTCCTCTTCGAATCAAGATTTTTCAGGCCATTTGAGGCTAGGGTTTCTAGCAAAAATCGGAAACCCGTCTCTAGCTTTCCCTACATATTTCGGCCAGGCCCGAGTTAGGCCGGCCATTCCCATCTCTCCACCTCCCCTATTCTTCCTCTGGCCTCATCAAAAGTTGGGGTTTTCCCCCTTCTTCGAGGGTTCCGGCGACATGGGGTTTTCAGAGTGGAAAAAGTGAGCCGCACCACTAGAATGAAGGCGTCCCCGGCTACCCAGGTAAGCCCCTCTTTCCCCTCTCTCTCCATTTTACTTCCTTCAGGTCCAATCCATGGAAGATTTGATCGTTTTTCTGGCCTAAAGATGTCAGACTCATGATTGGTTTGATAACCCATCGGGGAAGACGACCCAGGGACACTAGGGGTAGCGCACTCCCTGGGGTGGTCCTCTCGCGTGCACACCGCGTGCGGGTGCAGTCCCAGGTTCAACCGAGACACACGACCTCCCCAGGAGCTGAGGTTCACCGCACCTACGCTAAAGATGCATCTGCGCAATGCCATCCAGGACGCGCGTCATAGCGTCCCTTGGCCATGCATGTGCTCGTGCAGACACAGTCCCTGGCACGGCCTTTAGGCGCGCACGACGTGCAAGCATGGGTCCTGGTTCGACCAGGGTGCACACATGTCTTGGAAACCATGATGTGCAGACCTAATGAGACTATAAAATTAGGATCATAGGACAATTTATAGAGTCTAACCATTGAATAGTAGATCCATATCATAGGATCTAGCCTGACACTGAATTAGGCAAGGACCCATGGGCCCTAAAAGGCAGATCTAGCAATCTAATTTCTAAATAGATCGAAATTGATAAGGACTCCTTGTTATCCATTCATATCCAGGATTTTATAAATGAGACCAGGGTCAGTTTGAGTAATGAAAGATGCAACTCTAGGAAACTTCGAGGTAGGTGCTCTATCACTACTAGACTTTTGAAAAGAGCCCATGATTGTTTTGAGAATGCATGTTTTAAGTATAAGTTATATGACTTGTTTAGTATGACTTAATGAATTCAGCATGCATATGAAAAATACATTATGCATAGACATGTTTTGCAAATGATTGCATAAATTGCATGATTTGTGGTTATTGAGGTTTGAAAAATTGCATCTCCTTGAGGGTTACCAAAAGACGCTGGAGTGCCCAAAAGATGCTAGGTAGGCAGTTGTGAGGGACCCAAAGAGGACAGGTTTTGAAAAAGTAGTTTCTGCTTGATTGATCGTATATGATTTAGGCAAGTAAGCTCATGGGCGCTATGCAGAGAGGTCTGGGGTGGCCTCCCAGCCTCTACCACTATTAGGTGGAAAGGGTACCATACCAAAAAAAAGGCATGTCCCTACATCGACTGCATGTGGTACAAGGGGCTACCACTGGTGTGATGGCACTGGGTCGAGGTGTCATATGCCCCGTGGAGGTTATGACCGAGTGTCCCCAGGTACCCGGGGACCACACGACGAGGAGGTTGTGGGCATAATGGGCCCTATGTTTTTGAGGATTCACTTGCATTGCATATGGCGTGACATGAGGATGGTCAACCATACCATACATCCATGAGTTGGATTTAGTTGAGCATCTTATGCATATCATATATATATTTATGATATCTATGTTACATTCGACTTGGATTATGTGATTCTTTAAGTCGTCAGTATTGTAATTCGACAATGGTTTTTTTATCAATATTGAACATGAGTGTTCAAACATGCACCTATTTTAAAGAACATATATTTTAAAACAAGCATGCATTGTAAAACTAGTAGTGATAGACTCCTACTGAGTATAATGTATACTCACCCAAATATATCTTTTTTCAAGACAACTCCACTCACGAGTAGAAGACGCCTCAGGAAATGTTAGTGGTACGAGGAAGTAAATCAAAAGGAGACAATTATACATGTAGGTAAATACTCTACCCTTTGGACATGTATTTGTATTTATTCTGATTGAAATTTGTGGTATTTGGATAGACCTGGGAAAAACATTTATGATTTTTGAAGTTTTTCAAAAACTACTTTGGTTGTTGTGAAAGCAAATGACACTCGGGGTTCGGGGTTTTCAAAATGAGCTTAAAACTAAAGATTTTCTGCTGCATTGCATTGTTTTCATAAAATGGTTTTCAAATAAGGATGCATTCTACCTTAGGAATTAGATATTGCATTTAAAAATGCATGGGAAAACCTGGGTTGTCACAGTTGGTATCAGAGCCCAGGTTTTTTTCCTTTCACAGCCAGTCTAACATGTCCAAGGGTCATAGACAATCAAGAAAATTAAGAAGAAATAGTAGAAATAGAAATAGTAGAGATGACTAGCATATTAATGCTCAAGGCATTTCACCATAAACAAATAGGTGAAAAAGGAGATGGGTCTAACAAATACTTAGATATTGGATGGCTTAAATCTTATCAATAAGGATTGTTGTGCAGTGATGCAAATAGGGAAACTCATATATGAATTAGATAACGATGAGAATGATGAATGAAGATGTTAGTAAACTTATTAGTAGATAGTTCTGACCTATAATAAATTGATCTCATCAAAGATGAGAACATTGAAGAACCTAGATGGCTATCTTACCATCATAAAGAATATCATAATATGAGTACACTATCATAGGATATGAATATGATAGGGGATAGAAGAGACACACTTTGAGAAGATTTTGATGATAATCTAATAGGGCTAAGCATACAAGATGATACTAGGGGATAACTGTGACTCGTACTGGATCATAAAGGTATGCATCCTTAAAGACTTAGCTCAATTTTGATAACTTCATTAAAGTCTTATGAAGAGTGAAGTGCTATCTAATAATGACAACCTGAGTATAATGGAGGAGATCAGACGATGTACAATCGACATATTATGTGATTAAGAGGAACATAACACTAAAATGATAGGGAAATGAATTCAATCGAGTTATCAAAAAGATTTTGATGATAATACTAGGGATGACAGATCTGTAACAATAGATTGATCCTAACGGGAACATATAAGAGAAATTGATCTAAGTAGACAAAAATGAGGATTTTTGACTTTATGGAGATACATACAATTCTTTCATCTTGAATCCTATAGGAAGGTAAACCAAACAAATTGGAAGGAATAATACTAGTTGAGTTGGTGATTTTATTGTAAAAGAGTATAAAAGAAAGAAAGCATATGGGGGTTAAGACTTTGAGTAGAGTATCGAAGTTAAGGACATTATGCTGCCTAAAATTTTCAAAGAAGAATGGTGATCCACTAGAAATGAAATTCTACAAGTGGTTTGATGTCTATATCAATTATTGCAATTAGAATCTTATCGGATCCATTAGCTTATGGGGAACACCAATGGATATAGTCCATAAAAAAAAAGGAAAATTTGGTGATATCCTACCTTGCCAATAAAGTATATTGGAAAAGGAATTAAGCCAGGACAGTGACTTGTCCATTTGTCTTTCTTTAGCAAGTAGGGTACCATCAAGGATCGAATTGAGGTCTTGCTACCATAGATTTGGAAGAGCAAATATCTTAAGACCATTATTTAGTCATTACCTTTAGAGTACTGTTGACTAAATAAAGGTATCCCACCCTAATTAATCGAATATGTTAGTATCTAGGAGACAATAGTCTAAGTTATATACTCAGAGGACTGGTATAAGTATTTAGGCATGAGTTTTACCTAAAAGAAGTTACTTGTTAGACTAAGTCATTTGAGGGTATGAGGTCGGTTGATTAGGCCACATCATGAAGGAGACTAAGATAGGAGCAAAAAGCAAGAAGTGATCCAAACCTTAATGGCTACCATGACAAGGTGAAGAAATTACTTTGGGTCTGAAAAATACTGCTGACTTGGATAGAAAAGAAAGGCAAATAAGCACTGATCGCTTTGGAGAAACCGTTGAGCTTATAACCTATACATCTGGACAGAGATCAATAGGTAATCGAATAAATTCTCTTTCTATATGTCTACGAAAGTGTTCCATGCTTACCTAAGTGTTTTTCAAATTTGATGATTTAACAACTTCAACATAACTTGATGTGGTAGCTATTGAACGAGAACTGCTGTTATGAGCTAAGTATAAGGAGGCACTTGAAAGATAAAATTTGAGGAATTGAGAAAACCACTACTTATGATGATGATACCCACTGACAATTAAGATCGAATGGTTAACGATAACACAGTAATAAAAGATTGAACAACATATTGACATAGGGAATGGAAGGAGAAAAGTTGAGGTGGCCAACACATTATAAGGTGAGATTTGATGTTACGTTGCCTTTAGACAAAAAGTTAGTCGTTATGTGCATATACCAAGTACAAAAAATCAATTGAAAGAATTTCCTAAGGACTAACCCAATGAGATTGAGTATAGAACTTTTGGACTAAAAGATTACGAAGAAAACCATCAAGCAAAGAAAGGACAAAGAGGATAATGACAAAGGATTCAAGCACGACCTAGTAAGGGTACTCCGTTATGAATAAGAGACTTTTGACATGAGTAGGAATATTGTTGGGAATTCTAATGCCAATTTTATGGGAATAGTGCGATGGGCCTTTGGACGAGAACATTTGACCCATGAGGATGAATCGACCATTAACATGTGACATGAGTTTGGATAAATTCTTCAAGGAGACAAACAGTTGATGGATCCAACATCTATGCAACATGATATACAGTTGAGCAATTCTAATTGCAGTATGTAGTATCCCATGCTATTCAAAAAGGACTATGAGAAATAAGATGATATGATCTCAAAAGAAGTATGGAGTAATTTATACATGAATAAAGGAGTATGGTCATCTAAGGAAACTATCCTATACATGATCAGAGGATATGAGCATCTAAGGATGGGTAATACAGATAGAAACCTGTAATGATAAACTGGCACACATGGGACTATGTATCAGAGTAAGCAGCGAAAGCGGCCCATATATACTTACAGAAAATGGATAAGATATATTGATGATATACATATGTGTAAGGCCTTGTGGAAGGAATTATAATGAGGATAAATTGAGAACGTGCCTAGGATTGGTTACAAGATAGTATGATTAGCATTTTAAGGACAACATTACTCCAAGTATTGGATAACGGAATAATGGATTCTTCAACAACAGAGGTATGGGAATAAAGCACAGGAATTTTCTTAGTTCGAGTTTTAAGGGAGTCCTTAGGAAGAATATGTCTTATCAAGAAGACAGCTAACTTAAAGGTAAGGATTTGTGGAATTTCGAGGACAAAATTCTTTTAAGGGGGTAATAATGTAATGCCCCGAGCAATTTACGCTATTTAACAAAAATGAATTGGACATTCTATAGGAAATGAATTGTGTTAAATGTTTTATATTATTTAAAATATTAAACAAAGGAATTTGTAAAAAACTTGGTATGATTAGATTCTACTCAAAAAATGGAATCCAATGCCTCAAAGAATGCCGAAAACGGAGTTCATATGAAGAAGTTACGGCCGTTTAAAGATTAGGGGCATTTTTATAATTTAAATTAAAAACAAAAAAGACAGAAAAAGAAGGGGGCCATTTTGATAAAGGCACCCCGTCTTCTTCTTCCTCTCGATTTCTCCTGAAACCCCAGTTTCCAAAGATTTCCCCCACCGCCAATGGCTGCACCGCCATTGGCAGCACCGCCATAGTAAGGCTATAAAAAGCCCCTATTCCCTCCTCTTAGAATCAAGATTTTTCAGGCCATTTGAGGCTGGGGTTTTCGGCAAAAATCAAAAACCTGTCTCTAGCTTTCCCTGCACATTCTGGCCAGGCCAGAGTCAGGCCGGCCATTCCCATCTCTCCATCTCTCCATCTCTCCACCTCCCCTCTTCTTCCTCTAGCCTCATCGGAAGTTGGGGTTTTCCCCCTTCTTCGTGGGTTCCGACGACATGGGTTTTTTAGAGTGGAAAAAGGGAGCCGCACCACCAGAATGAAGGCGTCCCTGACTACCTAGGTAAGCCCCTCTTTCCCCTCTCTCTCCAGTTTACTTCCTTCAGGCCGGATCCATGGCAGATCTAGTCATTTTTCGGGCTTGAAGATGCCAGACTCGTGATGGGTTTGATAACCCATCGGGGAAGACGACCCAGGAATGCTAAGGGTAGTGCACTCCCTGGGGTGGTCCTCTAGTGTGCACACTGCATGCAGGCACAGTCCCAGGTTCAACCAGGATGCACAACCTCCCCGAGAGTTGAGGTGCACCGCGCCTATGCCAAACACGCGTCCGCACAATGCCATCCAGGACGCGCATCATAGCGTCCCTTAGGCATGCATGTGCGCGTGCAAACGCGATCCCTGGCACATCCTTTCGACGCGCACGACATGCAGGCATGGGTCCTGGTTCGACTAGGGTGCGCACACATCTTGGAAACCATGATGTGCGGACCTAATGAGACTATAAAATTAGGATCATAGGACAATTTATAGAGTCTAACCATTGAATAGTAGATCCATATCATAGGATCTAGCTTGACACTGAATTAGGCAAGGACCCATGGACCCTAAAAGGCAGATCTAACAATCTAATTTCTAAATAGATCAAAATTGATAAGGACTCCTTGTTATCCATTCATAT
Source organism: Warburgia ugandensis (assembly GCA_035236585.1). NCBI lineage: Eukaryota > Viridiplantae > Streptophyta > Magnoliopsida > Canellales > Canellaceae > Warburgia > Warburgia ugandensis. The sequence goes on along the minus strand of CP141131.1, from coordinate 76,516,054 downwards.
CCAGAATTTTATAAATGAGACCAAGGTCAGGTTGAGTAATGAAGGACGCGACTCCAGGAAACTTTGAGGTAGGTGCTCTATCGCTACTAGACTTTTAAAAAGAGCTCATGATTGTTTTGAGAATGCATGTTTTAAGTATAAGTTATATGACTTGTTTAGCATGACTTAATGAATTCAGCATGCATATGATAAATACATTATGCATAGACATGTTTTACAAACGATTGAATAAATTGCATGATTTGTGGTTATTGAGTTTTGAAAAATTGCATGTCCTTGAGGGTTACCAAAAGATGCTAGAGTGCCCAAAAGACGCTGGGTAGGCAGTTGTGAGGGCCAGGTAGTTGTGAGGTACTAAAGAGGACAAGTTTTGAAAAAGTGGTTTTTGCTTGATTGATCGTATATGATTTGGGCTAGCAAGCTCTTGGGCGCTGTGCCGAGAGGTCTGGGGTGGCCTCCCAGCCTATACCACTATTAGGTGGAAAGGGTACCATGCCAAAGTAAAGGCATGTCCTTAAGTCGACTACATGTGGTACAGGGGGCTACCACTGCTGTCACGGTACTGGGTCGAGGTGTCATATGCCTCGTGGAGGCTATGACCGAGTGTCCCCAAGGACCCGAGGACCACACGCCGAGGAGGTCGTGGGCATAGTGGGCCCTATGTTTTTGAGGGTTCACTTGCATTGCATATGGCATGACATGAGGATGGTCGACCATACCATATATCCATGAGTTGGGTTCAATTGAGCATCTTATGCATATCATGCATGTTTATGATATCTATGTTACTTTCGACTTGGATTATGTGATTCTTTAAGTCGTCAGTATTCTTTTGGTTGTTGTGAAAGCAAATGACACTCGGGGTTTTCAAAATAAGTTTAAAACTAAAGATTTTTTGCTACATTGCATTGTTTTCATAAAATGGTTTTCAAATAGGGATGCATTATGCCTTAGGAATTAGATATTGCATTTCAAAATGCATGGGAAAACCCGGGTCGTCACAACAACAAATCATCTCATCATATACATATGAGAGTATCACTACCAGATATAATGCAATTTACATAAACTAAACTTTCATCCAGGGGTTAGTTATATATGTACAACTTTAGTACAAGTAAAATCACCATATCACTAGATATCAAAGCATCTTAGTTCACCAGTAGGTGATATATATAGATATCTCCTGTAGAGCACATCAGCTCACCAATAAGCAATCTATACTAGTCAAAACCTGAGCATACTAGCTCATCAACATGCAATCATGGAAAACATCCTCATACAAAAACACAAATTACTGTCATTGCTCTCACCTAGTTTGGAATTAAGTTCATATATGTACTATGAAAATAGTAATTACCATTGATCCATACCACTACTATCTTGGAGAACTTAATAAACCAACAATAGCAGTTCATAAGAAAGAGGAAACTATGAATCTCAATTGCCAATTCAGCTAATCTTAGTCCATCATTGTCTCAATAAATGGCCTCTTTGTCAATTGAGGTATCGTAGTCAAAGAAATTCACCTTCTTCAAAATAACCCACACTAACAGATATTTGCAAACAAGTGATGAGTCAGTAAGATAATCAAAACAATGCCCACAGATCTTAGGTGCTCCTCCCTACCATGAAGCATTCAAGACCATCATCGACTAACATAATCATGACACATTCAAGTAACATTTTGAAGATTCAGCCCATCATATCCATACACTCTATAAGTGTATTGGCTCCACCAATTAATACCATCTAGAACTAGTAGCAATAATAACGAGTCCTAAAAATCATCTTAAAGATATCTTCCTCACAATCCTCCACTGGTGATAACCAGACCTCAAATTAATATCCAAAAATAACATGCATCATCCAAAGTTGGTCAAGTGGATCATTAATAGACTATAAAGAATATCAGTATTCCTCTATGGTGCTATCAAGCAAGTGATAGTATGTGCATAGCAATAAGGATTTGTCTCTCTTCTCATGAAGAGAACTAATGCCTTTTATGAAGACCCACTAGGTCTATTAAAACCCTTATCAAAAGCTCATATAGTTGGAGCTTTGCCAACTCAGTTGAGGCCATCCCAAATGGCATTCTGGGCAAATATGCTATACTTGATGCCATATCAACATCAAAATCAATCTCTTGTAGCAAAAATCATGGGAACTCCTTAGGCAAGACTGCAAACTCTTGTACATCATCATTATGTTTAGTCTGTGGCCGATCAAAGTCCTCCACTGTCACACAAACAAGAAAGACATGGCACCCTCTAAAAAAGTACCACACTGCCTTCAAGGTAGAAATAACACAAACCTCAGAGATGCCCCTTCCGACATAGAAATGAGGTCACTAGTTGTACAAGTATACTAAAAGTAGCCTTCTTCTAAAAGCTATCAACTATTACTTGTTAGTAGTCAGCCGATTCATCCTAGGGATTACTTCATAATCAATCATATCGAGTAGGATGACATCATCATTCAACATCCCCCTCATGTCCATATATGTCCCCAGAAGGTATTCATTAACCTCAAATAAATCTGCCACCAGAGTCATAATATCCAACCAAAAAGATAACAAAATAGGCATGTCCAAGAAGGACGCAAAAACATATGGATGAAAGAATTACTCGATCCTGGATCAAATAGGATTGTAACATTTCTACCAGCAATTAGGAAAATACTTTCCACCCCCTAATTCGAGACCCGTGCTTGCCTCAAAGTAATAATAGAAACACACCACTCCTAATGTGGAGCCATCTAGGACAGTCTCAAAAGAAATTCCCTATTCGAGTCCCAGCTATCATCCTAAGAAAATTTTACTCTGACATTAAGGCCATGACTACTACCTCTATCATCAATGTAGAATGCGCTAAAATGACTTGCTTCCACAATCTAGGTTTCAACTCATCAACAAATTTGTTTGCCACTTCCTAACCAATGGTAACGGCGACAGGAGCAAACCTCCTTAGCCTATAAACCAGTTCAAATACTATCAAACTATCTAATCTCTCTGCTCTAAAGTAGCCAACTCTCTCTGTATCTCTAGTTGCCCATAAGGTAAGGCTATTGATCATCATTGGCCTTCCAAATAAAAATCTCACTAATGGAGGAACGTGCCCTCTTAAACGACTATCACCAAAATCCATATAATAAAATTTTTTGGGTCATCAAATGTGATTTACATTGAGATTGGAGCTAAAATCCCTAAAAGGACCAAGTAGCATCTTCTCCCAATGAAATTAGCCATATGCTAGGGCATTTAGATACTTATAAAGGTTCATAAAAATATATCATGTTCCATGGATTTTGAACTAATCAAATAATTCTTCTGTTTAACAATTCATTCGTAATCATGTCTAAAATTTATGATCAAATTATCACTATGACTCAAACGTTCTCATATATATTGGCATTAGTACCTTCTAGTATCCATGTTTTCATTAGATTTCCTTTAGGCTTACCAACATATTCATACCAATGTCAAACTTCTCTTATCCATATAATAGTTCACTCACTGTGTTCATGTTCGGATCCTTTCACTAGATACATGAGTATATTAGGTACTTTTTGATCCAAAGACAATTAAACAACAAATGTTAGATACTCCCATATAGTATAACGTTTACCTTTTTTCTTTCGATCTAATATTAGTAGAAATCACTTGAACTAATTCATAAAGTTTTCTATATTCATTCTTCAATTTTCCCCTCATTAGCTAATCTTTCTTATAATTTAGTAATCTTCCTTATAAAATAGTTGTTGTATCCTCTAAGTGTTATGCACCTCCAAGTCATAACTAGAACTCTAAACAATCATTAAATTAGTATTTACTTCTTAATGATAACCAACTATTAATATTTCTGTATATATAAGGAATAATTCATTTTCACCCTTTTGATCAATAATTTATTTACATCGTAGGTCAAACTGCCATTGATTTTCATAAAAACAAAATTTTATCCATCGAATATATTCACTACATGTGTAGACTAATGTTGTAATACTCTTAATTTCCCTAAGTTTTCTTCCATTGTTATTTTTTCTTGCTATCTTTTTCATTACAATCATAATATTATGGTGCAATAATTATCATGATCATCAAAGGTTTATACACATAATCAAAAATAAAACTTGAATCCTCAAAAGGCTGCCCATGTGAATAGATCTATCAACTGACAAAGTTTCCATTTAGATATGCTAATTTTATACTCTAAGAACTATTCTAAATTCGTAAAAGTACTCATCTTACTCATACTAGGACTAAAAATCTATTGTTTTCTCAGAACTTGCCAACCCTCGCAGATTGCATCTGTTTTTATATTCATCAATATTGGCCATACGAGTTATTCATATAACTCATATATGAACAACTCATTCTCACTTAATTGACTATTTATGGCTTTTGGACATGTTAGATTGGCTGTGAAAAGAGTGAGTGGGCTATGAGAGAGTTCCACAGAACCCTTGTAACTAGCATAGCTCCCACTCCTTGGCCAATGTGGGATTAACTCTCAGGGTTACCCATACCAAACATCCCTAAGCAGGCATCATGTAGCTCAACGCCCCACTTGGGATCGTCCACCAGGACTGACCAAGGCCAATAGGTGCCCTCTTTTCCCCATAGGGAACCCGCGTCCTCGTAGACCATGAGCGGCTAGCGCACCATCACGAGGGGAAACTAGCTCTGATACCAACTATAACATACTAGGTATTTATAACACTTTTATCATAAAATCTTTTGTAATTGTGGGGCCCTGAGTTTGAAAATGCATTTAGAAACCAAACAATGAAAAACAAGTTTCATGAGAAGACCTTAAAAGTCTAGAGATTCATTTTTCTTTCCAAAAATAAGTATTTTTCTAGGAATGAATACCACATTCCTACCAAAAATCCTACACAATCTCCCCTATATTTGGGACCTTGCTCATTTAATGTATGCGATGCGACAATTAGATAAACACAATAGAAGTGAAATAAATAAAGGAGACTCCGCCTCCCTCCAAAATACATTCACACACATGTTTGTTTACATTTAAATAAAAAGAAACATTTTGTAGTGCCAAAAGGTTAGGAATTAAACCAACATCTCCAAGACCACTCCAGTCAGCCATATCTCCATAATCCAATTTATATACCTACAAATAAATAAAGCAATGTGATATTAAGTTAAACACTACGGCAGTTTCACAAGATCATCAACTATATGCAAACTTGTATGTTATACCTGTCATATTCTTCTCTTTAGATCCTTATCACCATCTTATGCTCCCTTCTCCCTATTCTATTGCTTTAGACATGAGACATTGTAAACAATTTAGAATGTCTCAGTAAGCTTGCACTTGTGTATGTAGTTTCATCATCGAAAAATGAAGTTATGCATTTTAAAATTAAAATAGGGTACATAATCACATGTTATGCAGTTGAGTAAATTATGATGCATAATGAGTAGTATAACAAAACTTTGAAATCTTAGTCATGCTTTACAAATCAATGTCATGACATGTGATGACCAGGATTTTCCCATGCATTTTTAAATGCAAGATCTAATTCCTAAGGTCGGATGCATCCCTATTTGAAAACCATTTTATGAAAACAATGCAATGCAACAAAAAATCTTTTGTTTTAAACTCATTTTGAAAACCCCAAGTGTCATTTGCTTTCACAACAACCAAAGTAGTTTTTGAAAATTTCAGAAATCATAAATGTCTTCCCAGGTCTATCCAGTCACAGCTCACAGCCCAACTATAAATAAATACAAATACATGTCTATGCATAATGTATTTATCATATGCATGTTGAATTCATTAAGTCATGCTAAACAAGTCATATAACTTATACTTAAAACATGCATTCTCAAAACAATCATGGGCTCTTTTAAAAAGTCTAGTAACGATAGAGCACCTACCTCGAAGTTTCCTGACGTCGCATCCTTCATTACTTAACCCGACCCTGGGTCTCATTTATAAAATCCTAGATATGAATGGATAACAAGGAGTCCTTATCAATTTCGATCTATTTAGAAATTAGATCGCTAGATTTGCCTTTTAGGGTCCATGGGTCCTTGCTTAATTCAGTGTCTGGCTAGATCCTATGATATGGATCTACTTTTCAATGGTTAGACTCTATAAATTATCCTATGATCCTAATTTTATAGTCTTATTAGGTCCGCGCATCATGGTTTCCAAGACGTGTGCTCGCTCTAGTCGAACCAGGACCCATGCCTGCACGTCGTGCACACCCAAAGGCCGTGCCAGGGACCATGTTTGCACGCACACATGCATGCCCAAGTGACGCGCTATCACGTGCATCCTGGATGGCATCGCGCAGACCCGTCTTTGGCGTAGGCACAGTGCACCTCAGCTCCCGGGCGCTCGTGTGTCCCGGTCGAAACTGGGACTACGCCCGCACACGGTGTGCACGTGAGATGAACCAGTGGTTGTGTCACTCATGTACATCACAGGGTGCGTCCCCGTGACAACTGGTTTTGATGGGTTCCGGAGGGAACCCGTCTTTTCCGGTTTCCACGGCATTTCCCCAGCCGAAAAATACCCAGATCCAGCGTGGATCTGGGCAGGGAAGAAGGACAACTACATAGGAATGGGTGGGGGGCTTACCTGGGAGGTTTGGAGTGATGCCCATCGCTGGTGGGTGCGCCCTTTCCCATTCTGAAATTCCATGTCGCCGGAAACCATGAAGAAGGGGGAAACCCCAACTTCTGATGTGGCCAGAGGAAGAAGAGGGGAGGTGAAGAGATGGGAGTGGCCAGCCTGTAGGGACGACTCGGGCCTGGCCGGAATGTGCAGGGAAAACCGTTGTGGGGGTTTTTCAATTTTTGCCAGAAACCCAAACCTCAAATGGGTAAAAAAATCTTGATTCGAAGAGGAGGGAATAGGGGCTTTTAATAGCCTTAACCGCCATTGGCGGTGGTGGAAACCTCTGGAAATTGGGGTTTCTAGAGAAATCGAGAGGAAGAAGAAGACGGGGTGCCGTTATCAAAACGGCCCCCTATGTTTTCTGTCTTTTTTCGTTTTTAATTTAAATTACATAAATGCCCCTAATCTTTAAACGGCCCTAACTTCTTCATATGAACTCCGTTTTCGGCATTCTTTGAGGCGTTGGATTTCGTTTTTCGAGTAGAATCTAATGGTACCTTTTCTTACAAATTCCTTTGTTTAATATTTTAAATAAAGTAAAACATTTCACACTGTTCATTTCCTATAGAATGTCCAATTCATTTTTATTAAATGGATGCAAAAATAGCATAAATTGCTCGGGGCATTACATTATTACCCCCTTAAAAGAATTTTGTCCTCAAAATTCCCAAATCCTTTTCTTCATGTCAGTTGTCTTCTTGATAAGATATATTCTTCCTGAGGACTCCCTCGAACTAAGAAAATTCCTTTGCTCCCCTACCATACTTTTGTTGTCGACGAATCCATTATTCCGTTATCCAATACTTGGAGTAATGTGGTCCTTAAAATGCTAATCATACTATCTTGTAACCAATCCTAAGCACGTTTTCAATTTATCCTCATTATAATTCCTTTCACAAGGCCTTACACATATATATCGTAAATATATCTTATCCATTTTCTTTAAGTATATATGGGTCGCTTTCGCTGCGTACTCTGATACATAGTCCCATGCGTGCCAGTTTATCATTACTGGTTTCTATCTGTATTAGCCATCCTTAGATGCTCATATTCCTCTGATCATGTATAGGATATTTTCCTTAGATGACCATACTCTCCTACTCGTATATAAATTACTTCATACTTCTTTGAGATCATATGCTCTTATTCCTCCTATTTCATTTTGAATAGCATATGATAATCCCTTTTTCCTCTTGTCTTCCATCTAGTGATATGCATGTCATTAGTAAGACTCTCAAAAAGTGACATTCTTTTTATTGTGTTTAACTTGTATCTTAATTTCTTTGCTTCATGTTTTCCCTCAAGATACCTCAACACCTAATATGGTACCATGTGTCATCCGATTATATCAATGATAAAAGCCAAATCCTTGATTAACTTCGAATTTCAACTGTCCGTCGCTCTTCTACTATAACTGGGGTCCTCAATCAATATTATATTCAAAATAACATCCTTCATCACTAATACAATCTCATATTACGATTAGGATATCCAAACTATATGTCAAGTTTCATAGAAGCTGAAGTCATCAAATGCTTTTCTCCCTGAAGCGTTTATGTAAACTCATGTCAAATGTTTTATGGTTAATTCATCATCATGGGTCAAATGTTCTCGTCTAGAGGCCTATCTCACTATTCACATCAATTTGTCATTAGGATTTCCAACAATGTTCCCATTTATGCAAAAAGCCTCTTATTCATAACCGAGTACCCTTACTAGGTCATGGTTGAATCCTTTGTCATTATCCTCTTTGTCCTTTCTTTGCTTGATGGTTTTCTTTGTAATCTTTCAATCCAAAAGTTCTATACTCAATCCAGTAGGGTTAGTCCTTAGGAAATTCCTTCAATTGATTTTTAGTACTTGATATATACACATAACAACTAACTTTTTGTCTAAATGCAACATAACATCAAATCTCACCTTATAATGTGTTGGCCACCTCAACTTTTCTCCTCCTATTCCCTATATCAATATGTTGTTCAATCTTTTATTACTGCATTATCGTCAACCATTCAGTCTTAATTGTTAGGGGCTATCGTCATCATAAGTAGTGGTTTTCAAGTGTTCCCTCATACTGAGCTTATAACAATAATTCTCCTTCAATAGAATTATATCAAATTGTACTGAAGTTGTTGACTCAACAAGTCTAACAACACTCAGGTAAGCATAAAACATTTTCTTAGACATAGAAAGACTTTATTTGATTACCCATTGATCTCTTTCCAGATATATCTATGTCATAAGCTCAAGGGTGTTTAAAGTGATCGGTACTTATTTGCCTTTCTTTTTTATCCAAGGCAGCAGTATTTTTCAGACCCAAAGTAATTTCTTCATCTTGTCATGGTAGCCATTAAGGTTTGGAAAATCTTTCGCATTGGTTTAGATCACTTCTTCCTTTTTGCTCCTATCTCAATTGCTACTATACTCGTAGCTCCTTCATGATGTGGCCTAATCAACTAACCTCATACCCTCAAATGACTTAGTCTCACAAGTACTTCTTTTAGGTAAAACTCATGTCTAAATACTTATAATATCCCCCTGAGTATATAACTTCGACTACTAACATATTTGATTAAAGAGGGTGGGACACCTTTATTTAGTCAACAGTACTCTAAAGGTAATGACTAAATAATGGTCTTAAGATATTTGCTCTTCCAAATCTATAATAGCAAGACCTCAATTCAATCCTTGATGGTACCCTACTTGCTGAAGAAAGTCAAATGGACAAGTCACTGTCCCAGCTTAATTCCTTTTTCAATATACTTTATTGGTAAGGTAGGATATCACCAAATTTTCCTTTTTATGGACTATATCCATTGGTGTTCCCCATAAGTTAATGGATCCGATAAGAATGTAATTGCAATAATTGATATAGACATCAAACCGTTTGTAGAATTTAATTTCTAGTTGGTCACCATTCCTCTTCGGAAATATCTTGTCGCATAATCTCCTGAAATTCGATACTCTACTCAAAGTCTTAAACCCCATATGCTTTCTCTCTTCTATACTCTTTTACAATAAGATCACCAACTCAACTAGTATTATTCCTTTGCATTTGTTTGGTTTACCTTCCTATAGGATTCAAGATGAAAGAATTGTATGTATCTCCATAAAGTCATGATCTTCTTCTTTTGAATATTCAATATTCATTGAATACTTATAGTTACATCTCTATCTCTTTCTCCCTTTTCTTCAAAATCCTCATTTTTGTTTACCTAGATCAATTTCGCTTATAAGTTCCTATTAGGATCAATCTATTGTTACAGATTTGTCATCCCTAGCACTAAAATCTCATAGTAACTCGGTCGAATATAGTTCCCTATCATATTCGTGTTATATTCCTCTTAATCACGTACGAGTCACAGTTATCTCCTAATATCATCTTGCATTCTCATCCCTCTTAGATTATCATCAAAATCTTCTCAAAGTCTATCTTTTACATCCCCTATCATACTCATCTCATATGATAGTGTACTCATATTTTGATATTCTTTATTATGGTAAGATAGCCATCTAGGTTCTTCGATGTTCTCATCTTTGGTGAGATTGATCTATTAGAGGTCAGAATTATCTACTAACACATTCACTAACATCTTCCTTCATTATTCTTATCATAATCTAATCCATATATGAGTTTCCTTGTTTGCACCACTGCACAACAATCCTTATTGATAAGATTTAAGCCATCCAATATCTAAGTATTTGCTAGACCCATCTCCTTTTTCACCTATTTGTTTATGGTGAAATACCTTGAGCATTAATATGCTAGTCATCTCTACTATTTCTATTTCTACTACTTCTTCTTAATTTTCTCGATTGTCTATGACCCTTGAACATGCTGGACTGGCTATGAAAGGATAAAACCTGGGCTTTGATACCAACTGTGACGACCCGGGTTTTCCCATGCATTTTAAAATGCAAGATCTAATTCCTAAGGCGGGATGCATCCCTATTTGAAAACCATTTTATGAAAACAATGCAATGCAACAAAAAATCTTTTGTTTTAAACTCATTTTGAAAACCCCAAGTGTCATTTGCTTTCACAACAACCAAAGTAGTTTTTGAAAATTTCAGAAATCATAAATGTCTTCCCAGGTCTATCCAATCACAGCTCACAGCCCAACTGTAAATAAATACAAATACATGTCTATGCATAATGTATTTATCATATGCATGCTGAATTCATTAAGTCATGCTTAACAAGTCATATAACTTATACTTAAAACATGCATTCTCAAAACAATCATGGGCTCTTTTTAAAAGTCAAGTAGCGATAGAGCACCTACCTCAAAGTTTCCTGGAGTCGCATCCTTCATTACTCAACCTGACCTTGGGTCTAATTTATAAAATCCTGGATATGAATGGATAACAAGGAGTCCTTACCAATTTCAATCTATTTAGAAATTAGATCACTAGATCTGCTTTTCAGGGTCCATGGGTCTTTGCCTAATTCAGTGTCAGGCTAGATCCTATGATATGGATCTACTTTTCAATGGTTAGACTCTATAAATTATCCTATGATCCTAATTTTATAGTCATATTAGGTCCGTGCATCATGGTTTCCAAGACATGAGCCCGCCCTAGTCGAGCCAAGACCCATGCCTGCACGTCATGCACGCCCAAAGGCCGTGCCAGGGACTGCGTTTGCACATGCACATGCATGCCCAAGCGACGCTATGAACCACATCCTGGATGGCGTCACGCAAACGTATCTTTGGCGCAAGCACAGTGCGCCTCAGCTCCCGGGCACTCGTGTGTCCCGGTAGAAACTGGGACTGCGCCCGTACATGGCGCGCTTGCACCAGTCGCACCAGAGGTTGCATTACTCATGTGCATCACAGGGTGTGTCCCCGTGACAACTGGTTTTGACGGGTTCTGGAGGGAACCCGTCTTCTCTAGTTTCCATGGCATTTCCCTTATCGAAAAATACCCAGATTCGGTGTGGATCTGGGCAGGGAAGAAGGACAACTACATGGGAAGGGGTGGGGGGTTTACCTGGGAGGTTTGGAGTGATGCCTATCATTGGTGGGTGCGCCCTTTCCCGTTCTGAAATTCCATGTCGCCGGAAACCACGAAGAAGGGGGTAACCCCAACTTCTGATGTGGCCAGAGGAAGAAGAGGGGAGGTGAAGAGCTGGGAGTGGCCAGCTTGTAGGGATGACTCGGGCCTAGCCAAAATGTGTAGGGAAAACCGTTGTGGCGGTTTTCTGATTTTTGTCGGAAACTCCAACCTCAAATGGCCAGAAAAATCTTGATTCGAAGAGGAGGGAATAGGGGCTTTTTATAGCCTTACTATGGTGGTGCCGCCATTGGCAGTGGTGGAAACCTCTAGAAACTGGGGTTTCTAGAGAAATCAAGAGGAAGAAGAAGATGGGGTGCCGTTATCAAAATGGCTCCCTACATTTTGTCTTTTTTCGTTTTTAATTTAAATTATAGAAATGCCCCTAATCTTTAAACGGCCGTAACTTCTTCATACGAACTCCATTTTTGGTGTTCTTTGAGGCGTTGGATTCTATTTTTTGAGTAGAATCTACAAATTCCTTCATTTAATATTTTAAATAAATTAAAAAATTAACACTGTTCATTTCCTATAGAATGTCTAATTCATTTTTGTTAAATGGATGCAAAAATGGCGTAAATTGCTCGGGGCATTACATGACAAACCAATTCAAAATATCCATGCATATTGTTTTAAATACAATAGTAACCTTTGTAAAGTATTTTACAAGTTATGAAAGATCATCAAAACTCACATCATGCATCATCTCGTAAAAATACTGGTCTAAATGGGATAGTAAATCATCATCAAGAATGAATAGATGAAAAGCATTTAAACCATATAATGCAATAATATAATTGACATGTCTCAATAAACATATATATATATTTCCATAAAAACCTCCCCAAGGTTTAACAAGTGTAGAAATACTCAAAATTCGGCTACCTGCCATTAGTTATGAGTATTCATTATATACCTGAAATACTAGGGTGTCATGCACCTGTGCTGTCACACTGTATACATATGAATCTAAAAATAATGAACCCTCAGTGCTATAGACAAGAACCAATCATGTTTGTGGATATCACACCAATACAAAGTAGATAGATTTCCTGCACCATGCACATGGGGGACACGGTATATAAGGCCATGACCAACCCATGAAATCATTGACCTGAATTCGGCCTCTTGCGATCAGGTATCTTACACATATAATTTCAGAAGGGGATGATCAGTCAACCTTCTTAGCATAGTATTCATCAGCCCCAATATGTCTGTCATAACATAATAATACTAGGTATCATCACATGCAAATATAATTGATAAAAGCATAGAAATCCATGCATTATTGAAATAAGGCAAATTCAAATCTCATAATATAATATAGCCATGTAGAAGCAACCCTCACTAGGGGTTGAGTTTGAGGATTCCACACCCCCTCAACATTTCATAAATAAATCACAAATTTCATGTGTTTGCAAATACATTTACATAAAACAAGTTTCTAATCGCAAAATGAATAGACATGGGATTTTATACTAATGCTTTGCATGTAAAAAAAATATGTTAACTACATAATTTAGAAATCTCAAAATCCTACTCTTAAACCCTTTCAAACATGATAGAGTACAAATCAATGATTTTCATGTTTTACAGAAGCATATCAATGTTAAAACTACCAACCTCCCTCGCTATGCTTCACTATTCACGTATATCCCTCCTATCAATTCATTGATCAACCTATAGATATTCTATATTCCTTGTCAGTATAAAGTTATATTAACAATTACAAAATGTAATCTATTTTAGCCCTAATTTTATGGTCCAAATAATTTGTTAATAGTGGAACCATTAGGTTTCATACAATCCATCACTCCTTACTATATGTTCTCAGCTACTTAGGATGTTGGTCTACTTTCCATATCATGGATCATCTAAGGCCATTAGAGTTCTAATCAGTCATTCAGCAATGATTGATCATTGATTAGATATGAGGAACAGCGTTGATCTACCTTTGATCTGCTATTCATTTCCAAGATTGGTGATCTGACAGCCAAAAGTGGTCGGATGTTGATCTCAACATGTTTTTAGACATTTTAGCTAATGGATCAGTGAAATTTAGCTCATCTTTAGCCAATTTGGGGTTTACAAATGTAATGATGGTATCTAATTATAGATCAAGTGTCGCATTTGATCATCAACCAGATATCAAGAACTCATAGTTTAAATAGTGACAAATTAGACGACTAAGATTGTTTGATTGGTTTCAGCCTAGATCGACAATCTCAATCAAATCTGAGATATATCTAGTCTGTATTTACCTATTTCTATTCTTAGATTAAGAGATGGATGGTTGGATCATCATAAAAACCTAGATCTAGCATGAACAATGTAGATCTAGTTAAAAATCTCAAATCAAGAACAGGGTTTTGTAGATCTTACCTCTTTGGAATGCTTTAATGCTTCCTCCAACCTTGGATGAGTCAGATTTACTTCATTTTTTCATTGAAACCCTTCAATCATGCCATGTGACTTTTACCTCTCTCTTTTATGGTCACGATTGCCTCACATTTGTTGGGGGTTTTGTTCGTTACATGGTGGTAAACAAAATGATCAGCTTGGATCAATGATCTGAACCAGCTTCATCTCTAGTGGCAACCTGAACTTTACGACAAAACCCTCACTTTTTTCTCCCCCTTCTCCATCATGCCAATCTCCTATGGTAGACTAGTTCTCTCCTTCTTCTTTCTTCTTTCTCCTTTCTCCCTCTTCTCCTCTCCTTCTTCTCCTTCTGCCCCTTCTTCTCCTTTCTTCTTCTTTCTCCCCCATCAATTCCCTCTGTGTGCATGTGTGTGGGTTTGGGAGTAAACTGTTAAGTCTGTTCTTGTTGCACTTAAGTGGGGAGGGGAGCCCATATCAAATACAACCCCCTCTGTTTAATCCATTTCATTTTTTTTTCTTTCTATCTTATATTTACAAAAAACCTTTCATATTTAAATCCTTATATGTCCTCCATCCAAACTTTGATTTCAGCAAACTGAGTGTTGGTTGAATCATCTTTTCAAGTACAATAAAATTACAGAGGTCGGAATACTTGATTTGATGTCTATCCAGTTTTTCACTTATAAACCCCAAAAATAAGAAATTAAATATATTATTTTCATCCCAATTTAACATTTTCCAAAATTTAATCAAATTGGGATCTAAAAATTAGGGATGTTACATTCTTCCCTCCTTACATGAATTTTATCCCCAAAATTCTTTTCACAGTTTTCTTTAAACAATTCTAGAAGCATCCCTATATTATAAGATGTACTACTAGTGCCAATAATTCCATAGTAAGTTAGTATCGATAAATGAGCAATTCCATATCATGTTACCCCCTTATATCTTAACTCATCATATGGACCAATGTACATCAAATCGTCTCATCATATACTTAAGAGTGTGTCATTACCACATACAATGCAATTTACATAAACTAAACTCTCATCTAGGAGTTAGTTATCTGTGTGTAACTTTTATACAAGTAAAATCACCATATCAATACAAATTGAAGCATCTTATTTCACCAATAGGTGATATATACTGATATCTCCTATAAAGTGCATCAGCTCACCAATAGGCAATCTATGCTAATCAAAACTAGAGTGTACTAGCTCACCAATAGGCAATCATATGCCAATCAAAACCAATTAACAACAAGATCATACATTAAGCACCTAAAAGTCTGTTGGTGCCTCTCACACCCACCCTCATTAGACACCCTCTTAGGCTGCCTCTTTGGGTACTCACAAGTATAGATCATGAATCATATTCAGATTTGATAAGAAAACATCTTCATACAATACACACATTACTATCATAGCTCTCACCTAGTTTGGAATTAAGTTCATATATGTATTATAAACATAGCAATTACCATAGATCCATACCACTGCCATCCTCGAGAACTTAATAAACCAGCGATAGCAGTTCACAAGAATGAGAAAAGTATAAATCTCAATCACCAATTCGATAATCCCATCCCATCATAGTCTTAATAAACTACCTCTTTGTCAATCAAGGTATCGTAGTCAAAGAAATTCACCTTCTTCAACATAACCCACACTGATAGATATTTGCAAACATGTGATGAGTCGGTAAGACACTCAAAACAATGCACACGGATCTCTAGTGCTCCTCCCTGCCATGGAGTTTTCAAGAACATCATCCACTAACATAAATATGACACATTCAAGTAACATTTGAAGATTCAGCCCATCATATCCATACTCTGTTAGTGTATAGGCTCCACCAATTAATACCATCTAGAAATCGTAGCAATAATAACGTGTCCTAAAAATCATCTCAAAGATATCTTCCTCACAATCCTCCATTGGTGATAACTAGACTTAAATCAATATCCAAAAATACCATGCATCATCCAGAGTTGGTAAAGTGGATCATTAATAGTCAATAAAGATATCAGTATTCCTCTCTGGTGCTATAAAAGAAGTGACAATCTATGCATAGCAATAAGGATTTGTCTCTCTTCTCATGAAGAGAACTAATGCACTTCATGAAGACCCACTAGGTCTTTTGAAACCCTTATCAAAAGCTGATATAGTTGGAGCTTTACCGACACAATTGTGGCCATCCCATATGGCATTCTAGGTAAATAATGCAATATCTGATGCCAAATCAACATCAAAATCAATCTCTTGTAGTGAAAATCATGAAAATTCCTTAGGCAAGACTACAAACTCTTGTACATCATCTTTGTGATCAGTCTATGGCTGCTCATGGTCCTCCATTGTCACACAAACTAGAAATACTGGGCACCCTCTAAAAAAGTACCACATTACCTCCAAGGTAGAAATAACATAAACCTCATAGATGCCCCTCCTACATAGAAACAAGATCACTAGTTGTACAACTCTACTAAAATTAACCTTCTTCTAAAAACTATCAATTGTTACTTGGTAGTAGTCAACCTATTCATCCCAAGGATGATTTCATAATCAACCACAAGGAGCAGGATGACATCATCATTCGCCATCTCCCTTGCTATGTCCACAAATGAACAAGAACGTGCCTCAAATAACTCTACCACTGGGGTCATAATATCCAACTGAATATATAACAAATATATAAGCATGTCCGAGTAGGATGCAAAAACATATGAATGAAAGAATTACTAGGTACTAGATCAAGGAGGATCATAACATGCCTACCAGCAATTAGGAAAATACTTTCCATTGCCTAGTTCGATGCACGTGCTTGCCTCAAAGTAATAGATGAAACTCATCACTGCTAATGTGGGGCCATCTCTGCCCTGCCTCCAATGTCAGTCAGCCTGACTCACTGTCCTCTAGGATAGTCTCAAAATAAATGCCCTATTCAAGTTCTTGCAATTGTCCTAAGAAAATCTTTCTCTAACACTGAGGCCACAACTATTACCTCTATCATCAATGTAGCGTAGGCTAAAATCACTTGCTTCCACATTCCAGGTGTCAACTCATCAACAAATTTGCTGCCTCTGAACTTGTGGCAATGACAATAGGAGAAAACCTCCTCAACCTATAAAATGGTTTAAATACTAATAAATAGTCTAATCTATCTGTTCTAAAGTGGACACTGATCATCATTGGCCTTCCTAAGGGCCTTCTAAATAAAAGTCTTACTAATGGAGGAAGGTGCCCTCTTAAAAGACTATCACTAGAATCCTTATAATTACATTTTTGGTGTCCTCAAATGATATTTACATTCATACTGGAGCAAAAATCCCTAAAAGGACCAAGTAGCATCTACTCTAAATGACAGTAGCCATACACAAGGGAATTTTGATACTTATAAAGGCTCATAACAATATATCATGTTCTATGGATTTTGAACTCATCAAATAATTCTTCACTTTGACAATTTATTCATAATTGTGTTTAAAATTTATGATCAAATTATCACCATGAATCAAACGTTCTCAAATAGATGGATTAGAACCTTCTAGTATCCATGATTTTAATAGATTTTCATTAGGATTACCAACATATTCACATCGATGCCAAAATTCTCCTCTCTGTATAATAGTTCATTCGATGTATTCATGTTTGGATCCTTTCACTTCATACATGAGTATATTATGTACTATTTGATCCCAAGACAATTAGACAACAAATGTTAGATACTCCTAATAGTATAATGTCTAAATAAACCCCTTTTTTTCATTCCTTCCAAAGTCATTAGAAATCACTTGAACTCATTCAAAAAGTTTTCCATATTCATTCTACAATTCTCCCCTTATTGGTTGATCTTTCTTAACATTTAGTAAACATCCTTATAAAATTGTTGTAATATACTCTAAGCATTGTGCACCTCCAAGTCATAATTAGAACTCTCAAGAATCATTATGTAGGTATTTGCTTCTCAATGATAACTAGCTATCCATATTTCTTTATATATAAAGAATCGCTCATTTTCACCCTTTTCATCAATACATAGTAGGTCAAACTACCATTGATTTTCATAAAACCAAAATTTTATCCATCGAATATATCCACAACATGTGCAGACTAATGTTGTAATACTCTTAATTTCCCTGAGCTCTCTTCAATTATGACTATTTCTTGCTGTCTTTTTCATTACAATCATAATATTACTGTGTAATAATTTTGATGATTCTCAAATGTTTGTACACATCGTCAAAATTAAAACTTCAATCCTTAAAAGATCGCCCATGTAAATTGAACTATCAACTAACAACGTTTTCATTTAGATATACTAATTTTATTCACTAAGAACCATTCTAATTTTGTAAGAGTACTCCTCTTACTCATACTAGGATCAAAAATATATTGTTTTCTTAGAACTTGCCAACCCTTGTGGATTTCATTTGTTTTTAAATTCATTAATATTGCCCATACAAGTTATTCACATAACTCATATCTAAACAACACATTCTCACTTGATTGACTATGTATGACTTTTCGACATGTTGGACTGGCTATGAAAGGAGTGACTAGGCTCTAAGAGAGTTCTTCAAAACTCTTATAAGTAGCATAGCTCCCACTCCCTGACCAATGTGGGAGTAAACTCTCAAGGTTACCCATAGAAAATGCCTTAAGCAGACATCCTGTAGCTCGACGCCCCACTTAGACTACCCACCAGGATCGACTAAGGCTGACAGGGCCCCTCATCCCTCCATAGGGAACCTACATCCTTGCAGACCATGATCGCTTAGCCTGCCATCACGAGGAAAAACTGGCTCTGATAGCAACTATAACATCCCAGGTTTCTGTAACACTTTTTTCATAAAATCTTTTGCAATTGTGGAGCCCTAATTTTGAAAAACTATTTAGAAACCAAACAACAAAAATCAAGTTCCATGAGAAGACCTTAAAAATCTTGAGTGCCATTTTTCTTCTCAAAAATAAGGATTTTCAGAGGAATGAATACCACATTCCTACAAAAAAATCTGATATAGTCTCCCTTGTATTTGGGACCCCACACATTTAACATATGCAATGCGACAACCTGATAAATGCAGTACAGGTGAAATAAACAAAGAAGACTCTATCTCCCTCAAAAATACATTCACACATGTTTGTTTACATTTAAATGAAAAGAAACATTTTGTAGTGCCAAAAGGCTAAGAATGAAACCAACATCTCCAAGACCACTCCAGTCACAGCCATATCTCCATAACTCAAATTTACATACCCACTTGTAAATAAAGCAAAGTCATATTAAGTTAAACATTACATCAGTTTCACAAGATCATCAACTATATTTCAAACCTATTTGTTATACCTGTGATGTTCTTCTCTTTAAATCTCTATCACCATCCTGTACTCCATTGTCCCTGTTTTATTTCTTCAGACCTGACACATTGTAAACAATTTACAATGTCATTGCAAGCTTGAACTTGTGTAGGTAGTTTTATCATCAAAATATGAAGTTATGCATTTTCAAATCCAGAAAGGGTACATAATCACATGTTATACAGTTGAGTAAATTATGATGCATAATGAGCAGTATAACAAAACTCTGAAATCTCAGTCATGCATTACAAATCAATGTCATGACAAATCAATTCAAAATATCAGTTTCAATATCTGTGCATATTGTTTCAAATACAATAGTAACCTTTGTAAGGTATTTTACAAGATATGAAAGATCGTCAAAACTCGCGTCATGAATCATCCCATGAATATACTCATCTAAACTAGATAGCAAATCATCATCAATAATCAATAGATGAAAAGCATTTAAACCATGTAATACTTCAATATAATCAATGTGTCTCAATAAATAGTTATATATATATATAATTCCATCAGAACCTTCTTGAGGTCTAACAAGTGTGGAAACACTCAAAATTTAGCCACTTGCCGTTGGTCATGAGTACTCAATATATACCTAAAATACCATGGTGCTATGCACTTATGTTATCAGGCTATATACATATGAATGTAAAAATAATGGACCCTCTATTCTAGGGATAAGAACCATTCAAGTCCATGGCTATCATGCCAATACTAAGTGATTAGACTCCTTGCACCCTGCCCATGGGAGACATAGTATGCAAGGCCATGACCTACACATGATGTCATCAACCTGAATTTGGCCTTTTGTAGCTAGGTATATAACACATATAATTTCAAACGGAGGATGATTAGTCAACCTTCCTAGCATAGCATCCATTGGCCCCAGTATGTTCGTCATAACATAATAATACTAAGCATCATCACATGCCGATATAACTGATAAAAGCATAGAAATCCATGCATTATTGAAATCATGCAAATTAAAATATCATGATGAAATATTTCCATGTAGAAACAACCCTCATAAGTGGCTGAGTTTGAGAATTTCACACCCCCTCAATGTTTCATAAATAAATCACAAATTTCATGTATTTTCAAGTGCATTTTTATATAACAAGTTTCCAATCCCAAAATGAATGGACATGGCATTTCAGAACTAATACTTTGCATGCAAAACAAATATGTTAACTGCACAATTCATAAATCTCAAAATCCCAATCTTAAACCCATTCAAACATGATATAGTAGAAATCAATAGTTTTCATGTTTCACAAAAGTATATCGATATTAAAACTACCTACCTCCCATGTTCTGCTTCACAATTTAGTTATATCCCTCCAATCAATTCATCAATAAACTTGTTGATATTCCATATATCTTGTCAATATCAAGATATATTAACAATTTCAAAAAGGAATATATTTTAGCCCTAATTTGATGGTCCAAATAATTTGTTAATAGTGGAACCATTAGGTTTCATACAATCCATCACTCCTCACTATATGATCTTAGCTACTTTAGCTGTTGGTCTACTTCCCACATCATGAATCATTTAAGGCCATTAGACTTCTAATCAGTCATTTACCAATGAATGATCATTGATTAGAAGTGAGAAACCATGTCAGACCACTCTTTGATCTACTATTCGTTCCCTCGATTGGTGATCTAACTGCTAAACGTGGTCAGATCTTAATCTCAACATGTTTTTAGACATTTTAACTAATGGATTAGTGAAATTTAGCTCATCTTATGTTAATTTGGTGTTTAAGAATGCAATGTTATATCTTCACAGATTAGGCATCGTCGGGTCCCTATTCCTTTACTATCCGATTAGATGATTTAGATTATTCACTCAATTTCCATCAAGATTTTTCAATTTCTACCATATACAAGTTAATTCAATGTTCTGGACGTCTTCAATGGAATTTGATCATCAATCAGACATCATGAAATCATTGTTGAAACAATGACAAATCAGACGGCTAAGATTGTCTTATTATTTTCAGCCTAGATTGACAATCTCTGTCAAATTTGAGATATATCTGACATGTATTTACCTATTTCTACTCTTAGATTAAGACACGAATGGTTGGATCATCACGAAAACCATGATCTAGCATGAATAGTGTAGATCTAGCTAAAAATCTTAAATCAAGAACAGGGTTTTGTAGATCTTACCTCTTGGAAGTGGTTTAATGCTTCCTCCACCCTTGAATAAGTCATATTGACTTTGTTTTTCCTATGAAACCTTCTGATCATGCCGTGCAAATTTCACCTCTCTGATTGACGGTCATGATCAACTCAGATTCCCCAACAACCTTGGGGGTTTTGTTCATTTCATGGTGCTGAACAAAATAATCGCCCGAATCATCTCCAACGACAACTTGAATTTTTGGCAAAACCCTCACTATTCTCTCCCCCTTCTCTGGCATGCCAATCTCCTTTGGCAGCTTGCCTCTCTCCTTCTTCTTTCTTCTTTCTTCTTTCTCCTTTCTCCCTCTTTCTTCTCCTTCTTCCTCCTCTTATCCTTTCTTCTTCTTTCTCCCCCGTTGGATCCCTTTGGTGTGCATGTGTGTTGGGTTTAGGAATAGACCATTAGCTTTGTTCTTGTTTAACTTAAGTGGGGAGGGGTGCCCATATCAAATATGGCCCCCTCTGTTTAAGGAATTTCATTTTTTTTAACCTTATTTTTACAAAAGTGCCCTTCATATTTAAATCCTCATCTCTCCTCCATCCAAACTCCAATTTTAGCAAACTTAGTATTGTTGGAATTGTCTTTTTGAGCACAATCTAATTATAGAGGTCTCAATACTTGATTTGGTAGAATCAAGTTTTGCACTTATAAACTCTAAAAGTAGGAAATTTAATATATTCTTTTCATCCCAATTTAACACTCCTCAAAATTTATTCAAATTGGGATCTAAAAATTAGGGATGTTACAAATATATTAGGACCCACCTTAGCATGTTCCTTGACACTTGCATACATTAACTACATTCATCATTATCATTATCATGGCATTGCATATCTAGCTGAAGACATGTTCACTAGGAGGCAACCTAGGATATTAGAGTGTAATTGTTCTACATTATTCATTTATCAATAATGTCCTATATTTCAAAACACTAGAGACAATGTTTAGTTCAGATTGGCAGGTGTAGACATATATGAGATTTTTGAGTTTTTGTTCATATTTTGTTAAAAACTAAATTTAAAAAATCAAAATTTATTCAGTTTTTCAAAGGTTTTTTAGTCAAAATTCTTTTACTATGTTGAGAATTGGGTTGTCTGAAGCTTAGTATTTCCACTACTTTAACTTCTTAATTGAAATTTAGATGGCTAATTTTGCATTTATTCATGTCCTAAAGTATTTTATGAAAGTTAAATCTCTTAATACACTTACACACAATGCATTCTAGGAAGGATTGCTCATCTTCCTAATCTTCTACATAAGAAAAGGTATTTTTTTTTCCTTTTCTTGTGTCGAAATAATAATGATTCTTGATCCTATTCGTACTCTTTTCCAGGACTATTGGAACCTATTTGTTTCAATTCATAAGAAGTAATGGACAAATAAAAAAATGCGACAGTCATTCGATGAGAAAATAGGACTTTTCAATGAACTTTTAAATAAATAAAAGGAGAAAAGAAGAAGACAATTTTCACTGTTATGAGATACACTGTTATGAGACAATAAATAAGGATTTGGATATGCACACAAATCCAAGATTTCCTTTTTTTCACACTTGACTCAAACATTACCATTTAAGAGTATTTTTCTTGAAATTTTCTTTATGGAATAAGGTTAAATTAGTATGAAATTATTTGTAGGATGTCTCATCTCTATAAATTCATATTGTATCATCCAGAAAATTGAGTAATCCCTTCTTTCTTCTTGCTTCGGAAGAACCCGTCCATACTATGGAGGAAGAGATATTATGACAATCAAGGGATTCACTTCTTCAAAAACATCATTAGGAACAAAGGAATGGAGTAATTTCAAACATCGGAACAAAGAATCGATTTTGTTATTTCTACGATTCAAATATTCTTCTTATGTTGACTAGATGAATTTCCAACTTTTATGTTATGGAATGGATCAAAGTCTAGTTGGAGGAGTAAGAACTCAATAGGACCTTACCCCTCTTTGTCTGATTCGAGGGGTAAGGTCCTGCTGAGTTCTTACCTTTTCATGTCTACAATCTAGTTCTCATCCGATTACTATAAGGGTGAGCCTAATCCAGAATATGAATCGTAAAAGAAAATACCTATTAAACCAATCACAGGAATACCAGTTACAGTACCTATCAGTCAAAGAGGAATCCTTCTAGTAGTATCAGCCATTTCCCCCACTTCCCTCCACATTTCATCAAGTGGTCATGCTAGAGACATAAACAGTCATGGATAATTATGAGGATGATATCCTTCCAAATGGGATAAGAGAATTCCAACTATTTTCTTTCATTTTATCAATTGAAGAAATAATTGAAAAATAAAACAGCAAGTACAAAAATGAGTAATAACCCCCAGTAGAGACTAGTACGATTCAATTCAACATTTTGTTTTTCGGGTTTGATTATATCGTAGCTTTATAATTTAGATTTGGTTTACCATTGGATGAACCGCATTGCTGATATTGACCCCAAAAAAGAAATGGTAGGTACACCTAGTCTGTGAACAGCCAACCATCTCACTATAAAAATTGGATAGGTTCGATCTATGGTCATTGAGGCCTCCTAAAAGGATCTACTAAATTCATCGAGTTCTTCAATCAAAATGGTCAGTTATTAATGGAATCCCCTGTCAACTCTCTGTGAAATACTCCTTTGGCCGAGGGCTTCCAAACACATCGTAAGCGAAACCCGTGCTGACGAATAACCAACCCACAATGAATAGGGAAGGTATAGTAATACTATGAATGACCTAGTATCGAATACTAGTATTAATATCAGCAAAAGAATGTTCTCCCATGCACTTCTCCAACCAATCATGTACTTTATTGAGATAGGTAAACCAAGGGGGCTCCCCCTTTGAGAACCTTATATGAGACTTTCATCTCGTATGACTTAAGTGAAAACACCCAAATACTAGTTGCAACGGATATGTAATAGAAAGTTTGAAACTTCTTAGCCACTTGCTTCAATCATCCCTGAAGATAAGAAGGAACCAAAATCCAAAATTTATTCTTTGTGATGATAATGCCAAAATATCAAGTGGGCTCATCCATCTTTATGTTGATCATTATAGACCTCTTGAATCTTCTTTTCCCCTATTTATTTGGTATTTGATTTGTTATTTGTAGTTGTGTGTAATGCAGATTTACTATTGTTTTGTTTACTATTGATAGGAATTCTCTTGTTGAGACCCTATGAATATATTGAAACCTCAGATTCATACAAGAACCACAATGATTCAATAAAGTCCCAAGCTAAGCCCAAAGGTTCTCTGAGTTAGAACCATTGGATCATCACTTATTCAATGAATGGTTGTAATGACTAAAAATCCAAAAAAATGTTGTCCTTCGGTCAAAAAAAGCATGATTCTGAAGGAAGAAAAATCGTTTGATTTACGAAATACCTCTTTGTTTGAAAATTTTTTGGAGTCCGGTCACGTTGTTTGAATAGTAGGTATGAATCATATTTCAAATATTTCTTTATTGAGAAATATTTGAACTATATACCTAAGTGACTTTTAGAGATTACCATCTTTTTAAGGGTTATATATAACTCCATATTTTCTTCAATGATCATCAATTTTGAAAGATCACAATGTTCGTTGATTTGATCAATTGCCAAAAATAAAAAAGGAGTACTAACTTTGTTTCCAAAATATTTATTGACTTAGATAGGTTTTAAGAGACCTAAGAAATGATATAGGCCATCCTTGTTTTAGCCTAGAGACATAAATCCTACATAGATACTATATCACTAGTTAAACCCTTTGGACCTTCTTGGTAAGCCTTTTTCTTTTCAAAATCTTATTTACCCTAACCCAAAGAAACCCCAATTAAAAAAATATCCATTACCTACCTTTAAAAATGAGTAGGGATGATAGTAATAGTTCAGAAAAAGGACAAAAGTGAAGTGAAAAATATCCAAAGTACAAAGAAAAGTGTTCATTCTTAAGAATGCAAGGAAAAGTGAAAAAAGTTATTAAGAGCAGATAAAAGGAAAATACAGAAAAGGTATTCACTTCATTATAAGCAAAAGAAAAAGTTGTCAAAACAAACATTCAATGGAAGACCTCTACTCCAATTTAAAACTTTGAGTCCTTATACCCTTCTTTTCAAAACTTATCCCAAGCCTATGTTTCATTCTATCTAAAGAACTTTTGATCTTAAGGTAGAAGATAGCCTTAATGACGATATAAATAAAAAAGGAATTAAGTCAACTATTCTTTATAGTCTTGGTAATAGCATCTAATGAACATTTCTTTGTCTAATTTGTGCTTAAAAGAAATAATGTGAACCGTCAGTATCTTTGGATTTGGTCACATAGTGTGTGAAAGTTGTTTGACCCTTTTCTTTGAGAGCTTTATTTTTCAGTATATACCAATGAGAATTCACCCTTTTCTTTGATAGCTTTATTTTTTAGTATATACCAGTGAGAATTCAAGGTCAACACATCTTTCTAGTAGAGAAATAAACATTACTATTTAGAAGTCTTGACTTATGTAGCCTTTATACACACACATGCACTCAAAGATTGAACTAGAACAAAATGAGTTTGGAATGTCGATAATTTGTAGAATTCCTCATTCATTTTATTAAGGTGTTAAAGCTAGTAAAGTGCTAATGGTTGATAATTCCCTGAGATAAAACTAAGAACTTAGCCTTATTGAATTTTATGGCATATTCACTACAAATCCTCATGAGGCTTAATTCATCCACTTGGGGTAACCTAGGGGTTTAAGGGCTTAATGCATATCCTAAATGGACTCATGAGTACCTAGTAAAAGAGAAGGAATTTTTGTTTTCAAGATTTTTCACATATTTTTCTCAGGACTAGCAAAATGCTGGTTGAGGGATGTGATAAGTATTCAATTTTCTATATAAAAGTACCCAATTAGTAGCCATGTGCTATAAAAATATAGTGTTATTTCTAAGGTTTCCACATTTTTTGACTAAGGAGGGAGCCACCTTCCTAGAAGAGGAAACCCCCCGCACCAATACATTTCAAGTGGTTTCCTAATTTGGAGAGCCCTTGATCTAAGTCTATTCAAAGCACATAAAACCTTAGATTTTTGTCGATCTCCCTACTATTTTTCTTCTCTTTTCTCCCCCTTTCTATCAACCACTCATCATCCAAATAGAAGGGAAGGAGATCCACTTACCAACTTATCATCCAAATAAAAGGGAAGGAGATCCACTTACCAACTTATCATCCAAATAGAAGGGAAGGAGATCCACTTACCTTCAAAAGAAAATGATGCCTCCCCCTTTCTAAATATATGCAGCCACCCTGCTTTCAAAGGAAAAAGATACCTCCCACTTTCTCCACCTCATATCTTGACCTAACTTTTGAATTGAATTCCTAGATCTAGATCCACCTTACTTTATTAGTATGTAACTCATTCAAAGTAGAAACAATTCGTCTCTAAATATCAAAGGCCTACGACCTTTTGTACCCGAGCAAAGGTTGAGACAAGCTTGAAACATTGTAATCTTTGCTTGGTGATCTTTGGAGATGAGATTTGGTTTTATTTGGTTCTATTCTACATTAGGATTTTTAGTTATTTGTTTGGTTATTTTCTCTCCAACTTAGGTTACTAGTTTTCTTTCATTGTTTTAGTTTCTTATTGTTTTGCTTTCTAGTTCTACACTCATCATTCCACTTAGCTTTCCATCTTTTCTTAGCTTCACTTTAATTAGTTTTTTTTAATTATGCTTCAAGCTTCAAGTTAGTTCTTCTCTGGTAGTTACAGTCAAGACAATAAATAGCTTGCATTCTTGCTTTCCCCCTTAGTAATTTCATGTTTTTCTCCTTCAATTCCACTTAGTTTTAGGCATTTTTTCCATAGTTAGTTCATCACTCCAGCCATCTTTTCTCTTGAATTCCTTTCTAGTTTTTCATTGCATGTCATAATAATTTAGATTGAAAGATAGAGATTGATTTTTGTTGTTGTTTATATTATGTTTTAAGGCTTTGAATTGTGTTCAATTTCCATATTTCCATGCATGTTATATGAGCACTATTCTTTATGTATTTCAGCATTTATTCAATAAAATTCTTTGATGATTCTTATTATTGAATGTTTCTATTATCAATATAGTTTAGATCTGGGTTATTATCTTACTTTATAGTTATTGTTTCAGTTGCTTTATATTCTTGATTTAAGTTGATGTCCTTAAGTACTTGAAATCTGGAAATTTTCTCGTAAATCTTTATGCTTTGGCTCTGGCCATCAAAACTTGTTAATTGCTTGAATTTTTAGGAACCCATTTAGATTTTTATATTTCTTATTAAGTGCATACCTTAGGCTACATGTTATTTTACATTTAAAGTATCAAATCTAATCATCTTTCAACTTATGAACCATGCGCACAATCCATGGATCATGCACATGGTACTACGTTAATTTTCTCTTTTGATTTTTGGTTGATTTAGTTGCTTAATCTTGTTTGAGAAGTTAAAAATTAGTTGTTTTCATCTTAGGTTAGGGTTATAAATATTCCTTTTTAAATTTTATAAAGTTTCTTGTTTTGTAAAGTGTTAAATTTAGAAAGTTTCCTTTTTAGTAGCTGTCTTATGTTTGTTGCTTAGTTTAATTCATGCTTGTTTTGCATTAGTTTCTTTTGTTAATTATATGTTAGTTTGGTATATTTATACTTCCACTACTTAGTTTTAATTTTAGCAAGTTTCCTTTAATTGTAGTTTCTAATTTCATGATTTACTTTCCTAGTTTGAATTCAAATCAATTCAATCTCTCTCTTTGACTGAGGTTAAGCACTTTAAATACGATCCATCCAACATACAAATTTATGAGATTCCTCATGGGTCAACCTCTCTCACATGCAACATTACTTTGATTCAAGTACTTACAAGTAATTTTAAAGCTACACCAGCATTTATTACAAATAAATTTATACATGAGTGTGCGTTGAATTGAATTGATGTAGAGTAATCCTCCAATAATTTCACTTCTACAACTTTGTCGACCATTTCTACAGCAAGAATTTCTTGATCTTCTTGCATCAGAGATGATTCAATATCTATATCTAAGGATAGTAGATGAGGATTAAGTGATCGACAACTATGCATACCCCAATAGATGGTTTACATGGCTTCTATTTATATACAATAAAGCAAAGTCATTGTATATAAGAAAAGACACTCTGTTTTTTTTCTAGTCTATGGGAGGCCTAAAGAAGAATATGCAACCTAAATGATGAAATAAATAATCATTAACTACAAATAGTCCAAACCCTAAGAAATAATATAAAAGGATTTTTATCTTGAGTTTCTTTATGGGAGAAGCTTTTAGATTATTTCTAACCTAGGTAACTCCTCCTATCTTTCAGATTAAACCTATTCCTTACCTATTAGATCCTAATTTTAATCAACCACTTCATACTCTCCTCAATCTGATGTAGATTATCTGAGTCATAGAATGTGATGGCTTAGCTAGTAATTTAAATTCCAGTATAGTCAATTAGATGTGGCCACTAGAGTGGCAATGGACTACTTCTTTACAAGAGGGTCCTTCGAGCTTGCAAAGCTGCTAGGGTCTATTCTAGATTGATTTTAAATTAAAACTAGAAGGCTATGATGCTTTAGGTGCTATTTAACCTAGGTGGCCCTAGGTGTGGTGGCTAAGTCCACCCTTGATCTTATGGGGGTGAGTGCCCTTACTAACATTTTAAATAATTCCATGTAGTTTGATCAATATATAAACACCTTAAAGTAATAAGCATGTCCTATTTATTCAAGGAAAGCTATAAATCTAATGTAGCAATTAAAGAAATTCTTTTTATATGCTCTACACTACTATTCAAATTTATTTAAATAAATAAAGCAACCAAATGTAGGAATTGGAAAGAAGGGAAGAAAAGTTTGATAGCGGGTCTTATAAATAGTATTCTCATACAAAGGTGTGGAGTACAGGCAACCTCTTCTTCCAAGTTAAGATGGCCCACCCTTGACTTGTATAATTACAACCCTTAATTTTAAATGAATGAATCACTTATAAAAATATACAACTTTGTCCGCACTATAGTTCGCTCTAATAAAAAAATTAACTGGAAACAATCCTAAAGTCTTCCTCCAAAGCTTTATTCACATCCAATTTCTTGCATAAAAGAGATAGGAAGTACAAAATTCATAGGAATAAGGGAAGTTCGCAAATGCAACTACATGCAACCCTAAGACTAAGGCTAGTGGCAAAGCATCACAACCCAAATCTTGATTGAACTTCATTGTGAGTCATTAGCAACAACCAAAAACTTGTTGTGTCTTAATAATTACTGCAAGTGCATGGTTCTATTAGAGTATAGAATTAGACAATATGGCTGATCCCACAAACAATCTTTTATAATCAACATTAATTAGAATTTAGGCCATCTTACTTTAACCTAGCCAAGCATTCAAAAGAAGTACTACTTTTAACTAAAACTAAGGAAAAAGATAGTAAGGAGGAAAATAAGAACATAAAACAAGTAAATAAATGAAGGCAACAAGGACCTAACTAAAAAGGAAACAACTAATCTAAAAAAGAAACAACTAAGCAACTAGAAAATAACCCCTAAATTAGAAAGAAAGCAATTAATGAAACTAAGAAGCTAAGAAACTAAGGAAAGGAATAAATCAAGAAAGTTCCTAAAATTACAATAAACTAGGAACCAAAGAAACTTTCTAAAACTGTAACTAAGTAAAAATTAAAGTAATTAAAAGGACAAAAGAACTAAGAAAGAAAAGAACTATTTCATTAATAGAAAAAATTACAAGGATTTGTTACATAAGCAATGGAAAGAATGTAAAGAAAGCAAATAAAGGTCCTTCAAATCTAGGCTTGAATTCTACTATAGGGGCCTTATGTTGTGTAACTCAATAGGAGTTTGTACACTTCTATTCAACTAAAAATACACTAAAATTGCCATCAAGCTTTTCTCATCTTCTTAATCTTACATGCCACAAACTAAAATAAATCTGATCCAATGATCCTTAGGGATAAAATATTAGGGCAGCCAAGAATAGAGGAGCCTAACACCTTTCTTAAATAATCATCACCCGAAGAAGGAAAGAAGATGATGAAAATGGAAATAGAAAATTTTATGGCATTTTTTTCCAAGCTAGTAACTCTAAAAAGAGGGTAACTTTAAGGAGTTTAGATAAAAAGGACTTAGAGATCATTCATTATTAAATTATGGAAACCATAGAAAGGGTATCCAACTTTAAACAT
Source organism: Warburgia ugandensis (assembly GCA_035236585.1). NCBI lineage: Eukaryota > Viridiplantae > Streptophyta > Magnoliopsida > Canellales > Canellaceae > Warburgia > Warburgia ugandensis. Next base: position 76,485,201 of record CP141131.1, on the reverse strand, counting down.
GAAATAGAAGAAAAAGAAAACAAAATGGAGACAACGGTCCTTGTATTAGGACTCACTAATTCCAACCGTAGGAGATAAAGCTAGGAGTAAGCACATGGTATAATCCTACCCTTCAACATGTAGCCCTTAGCTAGGAATCTCATGGCCTTATCGATGGATTTGAATGCTTCCTCAACCTTACCTAAGGAATTAGAATGTACCCTTATTGCCATAAAAAGACATAAGAATCCTTTTCTTTTCCTTATGCTAACTCCATAAAAAGAAATAGAAATAAAAGAGAGAAGAATGATGCATGAACTATGAATGAATTCCAAAATTAGAAAGTGAGTGTCTAGAGACGAAAATAGAAAGTGGAGAGAATTAGAATGTGAATGAAATTAGAAACATGGTAATGTTTATGTGAAAGTGAGAGATGAAAGAAAGGAATATGACTGCAAATCTAGCATGAAAAATTCCATGCATGCAAGCTAAGCAAGTGTGTGTGCATGTGATTGAATAATGGAAAGTGAGATGCTTACAACTATTTGACTATGATGCATAATACAGAAATGCTATACATGGATTTTTAAATTTGGAGTGCATTTTATATCTAAGACGCTGACATGTATGAAGTTTCCAAACATTCTAGATTTATTCAATTGAAAATGAAAAGTCAAATTAAGTCAAACATGAGTTTCTAAATTAGGAAAGTGCTAAATTTAAGAGTCTACCACCCAAGTAGTTTCTAATATAGTCCTAAAGTAATCCTTACATGTAATTCAAGGAAAATAGAAAGTTTCTAAAACTACAAAGTAAGGAATATTAGTTATAAACACGGAATCTAAAATTAGAAACTACTTACTTCTAAATTGTGATGACCCAGGTTTTTGAAACATGATTTGTAAAGTATTTTGAAAGGCAGGGCCCTTAAGAGTGTAAAATTTTTTCGCAAAACAAAGCAGCAAAAATTCTTTTCTTTAGAACTTGTTTTGAAAACCCAAGTCACCACTTCATACATAACATAAGTACAATTTGTGTACAAAATAAAATTTCATTGAAGGAATATACTTTTATTAAACTCCAGGATCCATCCAGTGGTTCACAGTACAGTAAAATCTAGTACAATACTTGTTCAAATTACATAATCCAAAACTCAAGCTCACCATACAATAAAACTCTCGACAAAGAAAAATACATGTCTTCAAGGGTATACCTTGAAGTTTCTTCTCTTCAAGTCTTCTATAGTCTTCAGCTCCTAACTCTCCTTCCTTGTATCTAAGATATTGCAACAATTACAATATCTCAACAAGCAATGCTTGGTAGGGGATTCAAGAAACATAATAATTGACAAGGCACTTCTAATACTTCATAATCTCATTATCCTTAAACATACTCTTTAATTTGTAAGTTATGTATATCTATATACATACATACCCTTTATGGGTAAACCAGTTAAATTTGTGAAAGTAGTCAAATATCATTCCCAACTAAGCCAATCAATTCTCTTCATTTTGAGAATTGAGTATTACAGCTAATCTTATACTGGGAATTTCCCTTCTTGGGAAATATTGGTAATATACAATTACCTAGCATTTCATTATGCTATAACATAAGGCATTTCACTATGTATATTCTCATATGCATCATAGTGCAAAATAATCAGAAAGGTTGCTATGCTGCAGTCTGATCCGTACTAGCGCACTCAGATAACTGCCCTGTTCACCACTGATACCACGGTGGAAAATATTATGTCACTGCCCGTATGAGGGGGCAAGACTTTCACAATGGTGCCTTCCCATAATTGCCACCACCCGACTTTTAGCCTCTCATTGGGCAAGGTATCATCATATCATCAAATTTCAGGGAGCGGGTGGCCAAACTCTCATAACTCCTCTAGCAATAGCATTCCCCTAGGCTTATGCCTATTAAAACAAACTCACAAGCCTCCAAGCTTGTATGTAAAATAGATTTCATATATATTAGATCATATGTTTGTTTACTTAGGACTGAAATATTTCCTAGTTTCCTATTCACTTATAGTTTAGTCCTTAACCATCTTATATGTGTTTGGTTGGATCATAAGGTTTCTAAGAGATTTAGTACAAGTATTATCATTACTCTTGTCAACATAAGATCATGAGTACAATCATGTATATCTCATGTAAATGCATTCATCAAATCCTCCTACCTTTAAGGATTGATCTCTTTTCCCCAATCTTCCATGATCCTGACTGATGTATAAAATATGTACATCCATACATATTGTCAATATATAAATTATGAACAATCCTATTGATCACTAGATCTGATGTTTAGAATGATCTTTAAATCATTCATATCTAAGTATTTTTCTATCTCTAAGTCTTTGTATGTTCATCTCCTTGATCTTGATCTTTCATAGATCCATTGATTGACAATCTACACATGTTGATAAAGATCAAGGTCCTAGATCTTCTATCATCTAATTCTTCTTTGATCTAAGTTTTGTTATTGGATCATCCCTATGGAGGATGATCTTGGTTTTCTTCCTTGAATCATCTTTGATCAAGGGTTTGGATTATCTAATCTAATGAACTATAACAACTATACTAATAAACATGCATACTAAGTACAATATAGTGTTCTTATTCTTATTGTTCTTGATCATCCAAGATCTAATGGATCTTGTTTGATCATCCTTATCTTACTTACTGTTTTTATTAGGGTTAGGTAATTTACTAACCTTTTATGCTCTTATTATTATTATTCAACCAGCTAATGTGCTGGTTGAATGTAGCTTATTCAAGCCTAAATCTAGACTGCTCCTCTTATTTCCAATTGGCTAAGGCTTACTAGCTGAATGAGTGAACACAAAGTGGTTGCTTCAATCCTCATGTAAGGAGGCGTTTAGACCTCACAAACGTCAACAGAAGGTAGGGGAAGAGCGAGGCTCTATTAGATAACCCCCTTAACCACTATGTTCATCATTCACTAGAATGACCATAGCTCAACCTTTCATAAGGTTCCTATAAGCATGTTTACCCTAAGTACTCTTTCTAATGGATTTTAATTAAGTCCATGAATATTTATAATGTCATTCATGGGGTTTATTATTCTTTTCCTAATTTGGGCCAAGGATTTGATAATCCTTATATTGTCCTACTAACTATAGCCCTTACTAATTAAGTCCAAAGTACTCCATTCTTATTTGTGTCATGAAACTCTACTTTCTCATTAAAATACATTTTTGATGTTTTATGCTCTTTATCTCATAACAAGTAAATCTACTAATAACATTTAACCATAAGTCAATTATAAATTCAAAGCATAAAACTACATAATTTAACATTCAATGATAATGAGGCAAGGTACTTAAATTAAATCTAACACCTTATGATAACAATGAAATCACATATCATGCTAAGTCCAAATATTATACTAGCATGCTTTATAACATAATCATATTTAAAATGCTATGAAACTAATTACATTAACATTTTTAGAAACCTTTACTTATGATCCAGCCATTTGATCTTAAATATTTTCCTTTGATTAAGGATTTTAGCTATATTTAGGGAATTTTCTTTATTAAGGTCAAAATATCATATTGATCTATTTTTGTCATAATCCATCCATGATTTCCTTGGATTTCATCATATCAACATTTATTCTTTCCATCCCAAGGGTCTGATCAAACATGATCTCATTGATCAAGTGGGTCCCTTTGTATTTTTAGGGTTTTTCTACCATAATGGGTAGATCCCTTAATATATCTCATATATATCTAATTAAACCATAGATCTCACTTTATTTCAATAGTATATCATTATTAAAACATGTTTTTAATCTCTGATCATCTCAGATCTCGAAAATCTAGGTAATTGGAAACTTATTTCATTAATATAGAAAGTTTTTACTGAATAACATATCTATTTTATCATTTCATAAGAAAATAGAGGTTTCAAGATTTCCATAGCTTCTTTCCGATCTCAATTTGGAGTTCAGATGACTTCGGAATTGAAGCTAGAAGTTCACAGTCCTTCCTAGGGCCTGGATTTGATTTGGGCCCAAGGAACAGACAACCCAGATTAATCGGGCAGACCAAACCAAACCAGGCGGACGTGTACAGTTCGTTGGGCGCGTCCGCTCGGAGGAAATGATGAAGTGCCATTGCGGGGCGTCCACAGACGCAGACGGGACGAGCTAAATGCTCATCGTCTGTGCGCCCGCAAACGGGGCTGTCGCTTGGCGCATCCCCTCGTGTCTTTGACGAATGTGATGTCGTCTCGCTTGGGATGACGCTCCATGTGCAGCGCATGCGCCATTCCGTCGATGCGTCACGTGTGCGTCTTGGGTGCCGTCTTGGGCGCCGTTTAATTCTGGACCGTCCAATCAATCCTTTCTCAATTGAGGGCCCAAAACGTATCTGATCTTTGTGAAAATGCTACCCTAGGGTTTTGGACCCTTCTGGATCAATTGGTTTAGTTAGATTTTTTATCTGAGCACTCTATCATCCATAATTAAGGGTTCTGTTGTTTACTTTATTTTTACCTTTTTATTACCAAAATAAATTACAGTAAAACAAAATTTACATAAAACAGTACTAAACATCTATGAAAAGGATTTCCACCTACCTGATTGGAGAGAAAACCTCAGTTGTATGCCCAATTTAAAAAAATACCTTGTTGATGAAGATATGGCCTAAGATCCACCTTTCTTGCAAATATCCGTTGTTTGAACCATTGGATCTTGAAATTACTTTGGGGGTTTTGTAGAATAGATATGTTGGGAAGTTTTGGATGGTGAAATTGATCAAATTGGATCTAGAACAGAGTGCTTAATTGATTTTAGGTCTCTTGTTCCAATCTAAAAAGAAAAACAAGTTGAAAAGAGATCTCTCTTAGAAATTTTAGGTTTTTGGGCAGGGATCTACATCCAATTTTTCAAGGAGAGTGAAAAGAATTTTGTGGGGATTTTATGAGAATTTTTGGGGTTGTATTTATAGGCATTTTGGGTCTTTTTTCATGATTATAATATTTTATTTTTTATTATTAAATGGCATGAAAGTCTTCCATGCTCCATTTTTTCTTCCCCATGCCTAATTTTTCTTCCCCAAGACCAGCTGATGTTTGTTGACCCATGATTCACGTGGGCTGCTGATAAAATTGTTTGTTTGGTCCCTTGTGGGCCCCACATGGTGTAAAAAGACCTTTTTGCCATTTATGCATAGAATTTTGGGTTTTATTCCCATGATCTCGGATTTGAGTGTACTTAGTGGTGTTGGATTCGTATTTCTCAATACATTCTAAATTTTGAGGTCTCATATTTTGATTTTTGGGATATTTTTGTTTTTGGGTAAAATTACTATTTTACCCCTTTTGTCCAAGAAATGAAGAAACTTAAGAATTTCTCATCCGAATTCGAAATTTGTCGTGCTTACAGTCATTTTGAAGGGTTCGCTAAGTTTAATTTCAATTTTACATGTCTTATGATTTGATTATACTTTTATAAAAAGTATATTTTAAATAACCCTAATATTTCAGCCCGAAATATCTAAAACTCAAACTTTATTGATTTTTCTCAATCAATTACAAAAATTGGGGTTATTACATAAATGAGGAAAGTGCTTAAAACATGGAAAGCTATACTACAAGAGAATGCATGCTCTAACTAGTGAAAGTTAAGTGAATAAATGCTAGAAGAAGATGAGTTGAAGAGAGAGAAAAAGAAAAATAAGAAATAAAAGGAATTGGAATAGGTTGAGACCCTACCGTTGTTTCCAAAGGATTTGAATATGGAAGCTTGAAAGGAGCATCAGTGAGGATGATCTTCTTTCCTCTATTTCTCCTTACTTTAGTCTTGATCTCTAGGAAAATTTGAAAGGTCCTTAAGTCATTTAAAACACCTCTATTTATAGATTTTTAGCATGGGAGTTAAGAGGATTCAATGGTTGAGATCAAGCCACTTAATTGGATTTTAATGGATGGCTAGATGCGGGGGTGGGGGTGTGGAATTCAAATATAGGAAAGGGATGGAAATAGAAATAGAATAAGATGGGAAGGGAAAGAGAAAGGAGCAAGGAAAGGTTAAGGGATAAAGAAAATGAATGGATAAAGGATAAATGAAGAAGTAACTTAAGAGGAAAGGAAAGGAAGTGGAACGGAATTAGAAGGTGGTTGTTTGAGGGTGGAAGTGTCTTTTTCTAATAGAGTAAAGTGGGGTGGTAAATCAGAATAAATAAAGTGGAAAGCGAAGGAAAAGAAATGAAAGATAAGGAATAAGTGGGAAATGAAATAGATGAGAAAGAAGGTGAAAGAAATGGAAACGCAGTGGGGGAATGTTTTTCAAATGGATGTGTGTGATTGGATTTTGGAAACCCTAAAGATGAATGAGATTGGATGATGATGGATGGTTGACATCTTTGTTTCTTAAGGGTTTTGGGTTCACTTTTCAACATAGGAAAGATGGCTAGGGTTTCCTTCTTTACTTCACTTCATCTTAGACCTTAGATCATACTTACCCTTGCTTAAATGGATGGGATTCCATTTAAAACCTTCCTTAAAACTTCATTTTCTCTCCAGCATTGGATTGGATTACCCTGGAATGAATGACCTTGATTATTGTAGAGCTTCATATGCTCATGTGGACCAATTATGCTTCAATATCTTGTTTGGATAGAACATTCATTCATTAGTTGATCTTCTCCCTTTGGATGAATAGGAGAGAGAAAATAAGTAAAATGTCTTCATGTGGGTCCCTACCTTCTTTTATTTCTAAGAAGCTTTTCATTAAATATGATTTCATTTTATGTGAATTAAAATTATCTGATATGCTTCTTAAGTAGGTGAAACGTATGTAAGTGTGCATGAATTGAGAATTTTCCACCTTTTCACCCTCAATTTAGTTGGTGTTGTGCATGTAGTTTCTGACTGTTCTAACTTTGATGGTGACACCCCATAATCATTTTGAACCTCTAAGACTTCATTTTTTGCATGTGTGACCCATGATGTATCTTAGAATGTGAATTTTCTCTTTCACTATTAAAATTGTCATTTTATCATTTGTACCATGGATCTGTAAAAAAATAGAATTAACCCTTCCAAGGTTAAACCTTTTAAATATGGAGATTTGTATGTAATATTTTGTATACATTAGGTATCTATTGTGATCATGGGTAGGAGGATGGATTGGGACCTTATCCCTATCCTTATTGACTTGGTGGATTTTGAAGTCATCTTAAGGATGGATTAGCCATCAAAACATTGGGCAATGGTGAATTTTTTTGGTAAGAAGATCACTTACTACACACTAGGATGACCAATTGTGATAACACAGGTTTTTATAACACATTTTCTAATACATTTTGCAAAGACAGAGCCCTTAGTAGTAAAAAAAATTTGCAAAACAAATCAACAAAAATTCTTTTCTTTAGAACTTGTTTTGTAAAACTTAAGTCATCACTTCATAACATAACTAGAGTTTTGTACAAGATAAAATTCCATTGAAGGAATAAACTCTTATTGAACTTTAGGATCCATCGAGTGGTTCACAGTATAGCCCGGCATCATTACAATACTTGGCCAAATTACATAATCCAAATTTCGAAGCTCACATGCAATAAAAACTCTCAATACATATAATGCTCTCAAATAAAATACATTTCCTTAATGGATATACCTTGATTAATTATTCTTTCAAGTCTTCTCAAGTATTGAGCTCCTAATTGTCCTTCTTTGTATCTGAGATATCATAAATATTCAAACACTTACAATATCTCAACAAGCTATGCTTAGTAGGGGATTAAAGAAGTAACATAATTTGACAATATAATCCTAATACTCATTAATCCCTTTATTCATTTATGTCATAAACATGATCATGAATCAATCTCATTTCTATAACCTTTCTTTTATCATTTATGTACATCCTTATCAAAATAGTGAAAATATTCAATTCTCATTCCCAACTAAGCTGATCAACTCTTTCAATTGTAAGAGATCAGTATATTAGCTACTTACTATATTGGGAATTCCCTTATTCCTAAGAATATTGGTAATATACAATTACCTAGCATTTCATTATGCCATATATAAGGCATCTCACTATGCCTAGCTCATATGCATCATAGTGCAAAATAAATCAAAGGACTACCATGCTTGCAGTCTAATTTGTACAGCGCACTCGGATAACTACTCTATAATCCACTCATTCCATATTCAGTGGAAATGTAAAATCCATGTCCGTATGGGGGACAATAGCTGTGATAGTGGTGGCCTTCCCATAATTGCCCCACCTGACTTTCTACCTTTCTTAGGCATGGAATTCATCATCAACAAATTTTGGAGAGCTGGTGGCCAAACCCTCATAACTCTCCTAGCATAGCATCACCAGGCCTACACCTATTTAAAATAAAACCACAAGCCTCATGCTTGTATGTAAAATATTTCTTATACGTGTCAGACAATATGTCTGTTTATATAGGATTGGAATATCTTTTACTTCCCTATCCACTTAGTGTTTTCTTCAACTCTACACTTAACCATTTCATGTCTATTTTATTATTATTTGGTTGGATCATAAGGATTTAGGACAAGCTATTTTCATTATACATGTCAATGTTTCTATACATAAGATCACGTATTCAACATGTATCTTTCATATAGATGCATTCATAAAATCCTCCTACCTCAATAGCGTATTCTTACTCCTTGAAGTCTGCTAGAGTCTTGATCAATGTATATCTATCAAATCATATGTATAATGCCATCTTTCTATTCAAAGGTACATACTACATGGTCTTTTGATCATCCTTAAGTAGGATGATCTGAATCTTTCTTCCTTGAATCGCATATGATCAAGGGTTCAAATCTTCTAAGGTAATAAATCTATATTACAAGTATATTCACATAATAATAATCTACTCAACATTTGTATTTATTTTCTTTTGTTGTTTTTGATCATTCAAGATCTCCTATTAAATTCTTGTTTGATCATCCTTATCTTATTTACAATTTTTATTAAGATTAGTTAATTTGCTAACCTTTTATATTCTTATTATTATTTCTCAACCGATTAGTGTTACTGGTTTGAGGATAATTTATTCACTCCTAATTCTTGAAAACTCCTCTTATTTCCAATTAACTAAGACTTACTAGCTACAGGCTGCTCAAAAAGTGGTTACTTCAATCTTCATGTAAGGAGGTGTTTAGCCCTCAACAAACTTCACCAGAAAGTGAGGAAAGAGCGAGGCTCTATTAGATAACCCCCTTAACCACAACGTTTAGCGTCCACTGGAGTGACCTTGGCTCAACCTTCTATAAGGTTCCTAGAGCTCGTAAACCCTAATTTATCTCTACTTGATTTTTATTAATGTCCATGATCATATAAAATGTTATTCATGGATGTGTATTATTCTCCTAGTTTGGGCCAAGAAAATGGTAAACCATTCCTTATATTGTCCTACTAACTATAGCCCTTACTAATTAAGTCGAAGTCAAGTCATTCCTTCTTATTTATGTCATGAAACTCTAATTTCTCAATAGGATACATTTTTGGTGTTTTATGCTCTTTATCATAATTAATATCAATTAAATCTACTAAGAAACATGACAATAATGAATCATAAACTTCAAAGCATAAAACTAATATAAATTCAATAGTCTAAAGATAGCAATACTATGTAACTATTATCATGATCCCTAATTAATGAAATCAAATTAAACTAACATGATCTTAAATCACAATTCCATTACCATCTTAAATGAAAATCATACTATAGTCCATAGTCAAATTAAACTAGCATGACCCTAATTCATATATTACTTATTCTAAGGATATTTAAAGAAAATCATGTGTACTAACATGTCCCTAAGATGATTAAATCTAACCATCTAATAACATATAGATCATTTACATCAAAATGAAGAAATAACTTAGCATGGATCCTATAATCATGCCATAAATTAAAGTTAAAATGGATCTAATAACTAAATGAAATCATACTAATCAATTTACATCATTAGAGGCTTTTAATATGATCCAACCATTAGATCTTAAGTCCATTCCTTAGATCTAGGGATTTTACTTCATTATAGGTTCAAAGATCATCTTCACATGTTTTTGTCATAAATTGTTAATGATCTTACTAGATCTTAGCATTATTAACTCCATCCAACCCATCTATTGGGTTTGATCATGCTTGATCTTACTGATCAAGAAAGTTCTTTTACAAATTTTGTGTTACTTCCACCATACATGGTAGATTTTTTAAATTATCATAGATATGTCATATTAGACCCTCAATTTCACATATTCTTATTATTATCATATAAATAGATCAGATCCTTAAGGTCTGATCATCTCAGATCTTCAAGATCATGGAAGTAAGAATCTTATTTTCTATAAATAAAAATTTTCTTAAAATATTTCCTAAATTTAATTATTCCATATGAAATTAGACATTATAAGCTTTCCATAGCTTCTTTCTACTAGTGATTTAGAGCTTAGATGACTCAAAAATTGAAGTTTGAAGTTCACAGTCGTTTTAACTGTCCTAATTTGATCTGGCAATTAAAACAGGACAAAATAGGTGGAACTGGCGGAACCAGTCATCCTGCCCTATTTTACCAGTGGCCACTAGTGGAAACGGGGTGCTAACCTATAAATGGTGAGACGATCCAGATCGGACAGTCAAATCACCATCCCCCTTTTCTCCTTCAAATTGGGCCATTATATCTCCATTAAATTGGTTGTTATTTCATACCTCAAGGTTTTGAAGCCTTCTAACTTATTGGATAGATCAAAATTTTCATCTGATCCCTCCATGATGTCGATCTAGAGGGTTTTTCACCAGAACTTGATTTTTTGAAACATTACTAGAAAATCAAATCCAGTAAAATTAAAAATATAAAAAATAACATAAACTGAATATTGGATGATATCCTTCTACATGATTTTCTCAGAATTGACGAATTGATGCCAAAATAAATAAACCCTTGTCATATGCCATAACACACCAAATAAATCTTGATTTGTATTTTCCATTGATTGAACCATTGGATCTTGAAATTACTTTCTAGGTTTTGTAGATTAGGGAATTTAGAACAATATGGATGATGAGATTTGTGAAATTTTATCTAGAATGGAGTGGCTAATTGAACTTAGGGCTCTTGGTACTAATCTGGAGAGAGGAGAGCGAAAGAGGGAAAAAGAGAGAGATTGGGGGAGATGGGGGAGTTTTGCTCAAGTTTATAGGGGAGTCCAGGGGATTTCATGGTGAAGTTGTGGAAATTTTTGCGCAATTTTCAGAATTATTTATAGGCAAGTTTTTGAATTTTAAATTAATTTTTCATAAAAATATGCTTCTTTCTTTTTATTATTTAATTTATGGGTGGAGTTTCCACCTCTACCTTTTCCTCCACTACAATTTGGTAGTGCATTGCTCAATTATTGTTGCTTCCAAAATATTGACCTACTTTGTGTGCCCCACTTTCATGTGAAAAGACCATTTTGCCCTTTTATTAATAAAAATGGAGAAAAATGAATATTATTTATCCAAACTCAAATTTTAGTGCACTCAATGGCATCATAATCAAATTTTTGAGCACCTTCCAGCCTTTTGAGTACATTCCAAATATTCAAATTTTAAATCTTGGTTATGGGTAAAAATGACCATTTTACCCTTTTATGTAGAAATTGAGATTTTTCATTCTAACTCAAAATTTAAGAAAATCAGTGTCATTTGATTTGATTTTTATTTACATTCTTAATTTTTAATTTTTCACACATGGTTTAATCACTATGAAATGATATTTTCTTTTAACCTAATATTTCAGCTCGAGTCTTCTAAAATTTCAAATTTTCATTTTCAAATAACACATTTTGTAATACATTTTGCAAAGACAGGGCCCATAGTAGTAAAAAAAAATTGCAAAACAAAGAACTGGAAATTTCTTCCTTTAGAACTTATTTTGTAAAACCCAAGTCATCACTATATAACATAAGTAGAGTTTTGTACAAGATAAAATTTCATTGAAGGAATAAACTTTTATTAAACATCAAGATCCATCCAAAGGTTCACAGTATAACCCAATATCATTACAATGCTTGTCCAAATTACATAATCCAAGTTTCAAAGCTCACATACAATAAAAACTCTCAATACATATAATGCTCTCAAATAAAATACATGTCCTTAGTGGATACAACTTGATTGATGATTTTTTCAAGTCTTCTTAAGTCTTGAGCTCCTAAATCTCCTTCTCTATATCTGAGATATTGTAAACATTCAAACATTTACAATATCTTAGCAAGCTCTACTTGGTAGGGGATTAAAGAAGCAACATAATTTGACAATATAATCCTAATACCAATTAATCCCTTTATTCATTTCTATCATAAACATGATCTGGATTAATCTCATTTCTATAACCTTTCTTTTATCATTTATGTACATCCTTATACATAATGTATATGAAAAAATTCATCAAAAGAGTGAAAATATTCAATTCTCATTCCCAACTAAGTTGATCAACTCTTTCAATTGTAAGAGATTAGTATATCAACTAGTTACTATATTAGGAATTCCCTTATTCCTAGGAATATTGGTAATATACAATTACCTAGCATTTCATTATACCATATATAAGGCATCTCAGTATGCCTATCTCATATGCATCATACTGCAAAATAAATCAAAGGACTACCATGCTTGTAGTCTAATTCATACAGCATGTGTAGATAACCGCTCAATAATTCACTCATACCATATTCAGTGGAAATGTAAAATCCATGTCCGTATGGGGGGATCATGGCTGTCATAGTGGTGGCCTTCCCATAATTGCCCCACCCGACTTTCTGCCTTTCTTAAGCATGGAATTCATCATCAACAAATTTTGAAGAGTCGGTGGCCAAACCCTCATAACTCCCCTAACATAGGATCCCCAGGCCTACGCCTTTTTAAAACAAAACCACAAGCCTCCACATTCATAGGTAAAATATTTCTTATACGTGTTAGATAATATGCCTATTTATCTAGGACTAGAATATCTTCTACTTCCCTTTTCACATAAGGTTTTCTTCAACTTTACACTTAACCATTTCATATCTATTTTCCTGTTATTTGGTTGGATCATAAGGATTTAGCACAAGGTATTTGCATTATACATGTCAACATTTCTATATATAAGATCATGTATTCAACCTGTAACTTTCATATAGATGCATTCATAAAATCCTCCTACCTCAATAGGGTATTCTTACTCCTTGAAGTCTACCATAGTCTTGATCAACGTATATCTATCAAATCATACATATAATGTCATCTTTCTATTCAAAGGTACATACTACAGTCTTTTGATCATCTTTAAGTATGATGATTGGAATCTTTCTTCCTTGAATCACATATCATAAAGGGTTCAGATCTTCTAATCTAATAAATCTATATTACAAGTATAGTAACATAATAATAATCTACTCTACATTTGTATTTCTTTTCTTTTGTTGTTTTTTATTATTTAAGATCTCCTCTTCGATTCTTATTTGATCATCCTTATCTTATTTAGAACTTTTATTAGGATTAGTTAATTTGCTAATCTTTTATGTTCTTATTATTATTTCTCAACCAGTTAGTGTTGTTGGTTTGAGGATAATTTATTCACTTCTAATTTTAGATGACTCCTCCTATTTCTAATTGACTAAGGCTTACCAGCTACAGGCTGCTCAAAAAGTGGTTACTTCAATCCTTATGTAAGGAGGCATTTAGCCCTCAACAAACATGTGAAATCACAATTTTTTTTAAATTTTTTTTGAATTTTTATGAAAATCGAGGTGGAATATTATATTTAATATAAAATTATTTTTTTAGAAAAAGAATCTAGTCTTGAAATGTAGATATTTGGAATCATTCTCGAAAAATCATTCAGAATAACTGTAAGTACGCTGAAATCTGAGCTTGGGTGAAAAATCCCTATTTTTCTTAATTTTATGAATTTATATTTACCTATAGGGGTAAAATGGTCATTGCACTATTGTGTGGGGTCCACAAAAGTTAGGTGAGCTAGTGGACAGCTATCTTAGGGTATATTAATGATGAAGAATAAACATGATGAGTAATCTCTTTTAATTTTTATAGGAAATTTTTTTTTATATTTTTAAGAACTAATAAATAATTTAAATAAAATAACACACAATTAACCCTATAAATAGTCGTCCTATAGGCTACACAAAATTCCACAGACCCCTAGACTCTCCCACTCTTTCCCTCCCTTTTTCTCTTTTTTCTTCCTTTTTCTTTTCTTTTCTTTTCTCTCTCTTCTCTTTCCAGCCATAGCGGCAGTCCCTACAAGCACCTGGCACCAGAACCAGCCTACACCAAGCTAGAAAGTCAGAGGACGCGCCTTCCACCCAACACCCTACTTGATCGAGTTGGCTAAGATTTTTCCCAAGCCAGTTAGATCCTCTGTGATCTCCCCTCTTCAGCACTGGAAATGAACTAAGAACCGTGGAATCGGGTTCCCCGCACTCTCTTCTCCCTTTCCCCTCTCCCTGTTTCTTCCCCATCTTTGGTAAACAATCCCGTCGACATAAAAGTCACAGAAACCCTAGCAGTCTAGCTAGGGCTTCAAAATTAGACAAAAATCTCTCCTCTCAGGCTCTCCTCTCTACTTCTGATTGGATACAAGTATGTTCTCCCCTTTCCCCATGTTTTTTTGGCCAAAGTCAAAGGATTCACCATTGAATCTATTTCACTAGTGACTAGGTCACCAGTGAAACAGATCTGGTGAACCCTAGATCGGAACCACCCAGGAACGGCTCAGAGGAGAATTCTGAGCCATTGGATGGAATTGTGGGGTCCCAAAACCCCTATATCTGGGTTCACAGTATGTAATGCCCGAGCAATTTACACAAAATTGGACATTCTATAGGAAATGAACTGAGTTAAATGTTTCACTTTATTGAAAATAGTAAACAAAGGAATTTGTGAGGAAACTTGGTACCACTAGATTCTACTCAAAAAATGGAATCTAACGCCTCAAAGAACGCCGAAAACGGAGTTCGTATGAAGAAGTTACGGCCGTTTAAAGATCAGGGGCAATTCTGTAATTTAAACAAAAAAACGAAAAAATGAAAAATGAAGGGGGCCGTTTTGATAATGGCACCCCCTGTCATCTTCCTCCTCAGATTTCTCCAGAAACCCTCAAATCCTTATTTTTCTAGAGAAATCTGCCACCGCCATGGTGGCACCGCCATTGAGGGGCACTGCCTTCTCCCCTCTATAAAAGCCCCATCCCCCCCTCTCCAAAAACATGTTTTCCGGCTAGTTTGGGACTGGGGTTTCCGGCAAAAACCAGAAACCCATCCCTCTATGTTTTTCGGCAACGGTCAGGCCCAAGTCGGGCCAGCCATTGCCATTTTCCTCATGACCCTCTTCTTTTTTCCGGCCTGACATTGGGGTTTTTCCTTCATCAAGTTTTTTCGGTGGCATGGGGTTTTCAGAACTGGAACGGAGGACTACCAGGCGAGAGGAGTGCCATCTCCAGCTGCCCAGGTAAGCTGTCCTTTTCTTCTCTCCGTTTTAGTTCCCCTAGGCCAAGATCCATGTTGGATCTGACCTTTTCCCAGCCGTTTTCTAGCCGGGTTTCCTAGCTGAAAAATGCTCCAAGCGGTTCTAGCCAGCTGTGCACGAACAAGATGTCCCAGGGATGCCATGCTCCACGTACGCTTGGGACAGGGTCCCTGGGATTGGTTTTGGGCGTACACTATCCTGAGTATGGCCTTCAGGTGCACACGCAACATGGGGCACAGGTCCTGGCTCGACCAGGATGCACGGGCTGCCTTGGGAGCTGAGACGCGCCATGCTACACCAAAGGTGCATCCGTACGATGCCATCCAGGATGCGCGTCATAGCGCATCGCTTGAGCTTGCATGTGCGCGTGCAAAACGCGGTCCCTGACACGGCCTTTGGGCACACACACACGTGAGGCGGTCGCAGTTCAACCAGGATACACGGGTGTCCTAGGAACTGGGACACGCAAACCTAATGAGACCTTAAAGTTAGGATTAGAGAACAATTTACAGAGTTTAACTATTGAATAGTAGATCCAAATAGTAGATCCATATCTAGCCTAACAATGAATTAGGCAAGGACCATGGACCCTAAAAGGTAGATCTAGCGATCTAATGTCTAAATAGATTGAAATTGATAAGGACTCCTTGTATCCATTCATACCTAGGAGTTTATACATGAGACCCAGGGACAGGTTGAGTGATAAAGGACGCGACTCCAAGATACTTTGATGTAGGTGCTCTATCGCTACTAGACTTTTTAAAAGAGCCATGATTATTTTGAAAATGTATGTTTTAAGTATAAGTATATGACTTGTTTAGCATGACTTAATTCAGCGTACATATGATAAATACATTATGCATAGGCATGTTTTGCAAAGAATTACATATATTGCATGATTTGTGAGCATTGAGTTCTTAGAAAATTGCATGTCCTTGAGGGTTACCAAAAGATACTAGGTAGGTAGTTGTGAGGAACCCAAAGAGGACAGGTTTTGAAAAAGAGGTTTTTGCTTGTTTGATCTGATATGATTTGGGCTAATAAGCTCGTGGGCGCTATGCCGAGAGGTTTGGGTTGGCCTCCAGCCTCTACCACTACTAGGTGGATGGGTACCACGCCCAAAAAGGGCATGTCCCTGCTTCGACTGCATGTGGTACAGGGGGCTACCACTGGTGTCACGGCACTGGGTCGAAGTGTCATGTGTCCCGTGGAGGCATATGACCCTATGTCCCTAGGTACCCAGGGACCACACGGCGGCAAGGTCGTGGGAATAGTTGGACCCTATGGTTTGAGGATTTACTTGCCTTGCATATGGCATGACATGAGGTTGGTCGACCATACCAGATATCCATGAGTTGGATTCAGTTGAGCATATTATGCATATCATTATGTTTATGATATATATATGTGATACTTTTGACTTGGCTTATGTGATTCTTTAAGTCGTCAGTATTCCGATTCGATAATGGTTTTTAATATTGATATTGAACATGATTGTTCAAACATGCACATGTTTTAAAGAGTATATGATTTTAAACATAGCATGCATTGCAAAACTAGTAGTGATACACTCCTACTGAGTATAGTATATACTCACCCTATCCTTAACAGTTTTTAGGATTGCTCCATTCACGAGTAGAGGACGCCTATGTTAGTGCTACGAGCAAGTAAATCAAAAGGAGACAATCATACATGTAAGTAAACATTCTACCCTTTGGACATGTATTTGTATTTATTTATAGTTGGACTATGTGCTGTGACTGGATAGACCTGGGGAAAAACATTTATGATTTCTGAACTTTTTCAAAAACTACTTTGATTGTTGTGAAAGCAAATGACACTTGGGGTTTTCAAAGTGAGTTTAAAACAAAAGATTTTTCGCTGCATTGCATGGTTTTTATAAAATGGTTTTCAAATAGGGATGCATCCCGACTTAGTAATTAGATATTTCATTTAAAAATGCACGAGAAAAACCCGAGTTGTCACAGTTGGTATCAGAGCCCAGGTTTTATCCTTTCACAACCAGTCCAGCATGTCCAAGGGTCATAGACAATAGAGAAAATCAAGAAGTAGTATAAATAGGAGTAGTAAAGATGACAACTTCTATTTGAGGATTACAATATATAATTCTCAAGGCATTTCACCATAAATAAAGAGGTGAAACATAGCTTGGTTTAACAAATAATTAGGCAGAGGATAGTGCAACCCTTATCCAAAATCTAGTCTAAGACGACTTAAGGATTAAGGATTGTTGTGTGGTGCAAATATGAAAACTCATATAAGGATCACATTATGATGAGAACGATGAATGAAGATGTTAGTGAACTTGTTAGTAAATAGTTCTGACCTGTAATCAAGTAATCTCATCAAAGGTGAGGAAATTGAAGATCATAGATGGCTATCTTACCCTTCTAAAGAATATCAGAATATGAGTACACTATCACAAGGATATGATATAAGTATGATAGGGGATGTAAAAGGCAGACTTTGAGAAGATATTGATGATAATCTAAGAGGAATGAGAATGCAAGATGATATTAGGAGATAACTTTGACTCGTGCTAGATCACAAAGGTATGGATCCTAAAGGACTTAGCTCAATTTTTGATAACTTCATTGGAGTCTTATGAAGAGTGAAGTGCTATCGAATAATAACTACCTGAGTATTATGGAGCAAATCAGAAGATGTATACAAGTGACGTATCATGTGATTAAGAGAAACATAACACGAATATGATAGGGAAATAAATTCAACCAAGTTATCAAAAGATTTTGATGATAATACTAGGGATGATAATAGATTGATCCTAACATGAAACTATAAGAGAAGTATAGCATGATAAAAACGTCAATGCCATTATTAAGACATTGTATGAATTTTATTGAGGCTATAGGCAATTGAAGATTTCAATGATCTTAAGACAGTTTAGAATTTCTGAGAAGCATTCAGTTTATGATGAAGTATCAATTATATGCAACAAAGCATATAGAGACATTGATCCAGGTAGACCACATGAGGATTTTGAAGAAAAGAGAGAAAGAGATAGAGATGTAACTATAAGTATTCAATGAATATTGAATAGTCAAAAGAAGAAGATCACGACTCTATGAAGATACATACAAATCTTTCATCTTGAATCCTATAGGAAGGTAAACCAAACAATGCAAAGGAATAATACTAGATGAGTTGGTGATTTTATTGTAAAAGAGTATAAAAGAAAGGAAGCATATGGGGTTTAAGACTTCGAGTAGAGTATCGAAGTTAAGGACATTATGCTGCCAAAAATTCCGAAGAAGAATGGTGATCAACTAGAAATGAAATTCTACAAGTGGTTTGATGTCTATTTCAATTATTGTAATTAGAATCTTATTAGATCCATTAGCTCATGGGGAACACCAATGGATATAACCCATAAAAAGGAAAATTTGGTGATATCCCACCTTGCCAATAAAATATATTGAAAAAGGAATTAAGCTGGGACAGTGACATGTCCATTTAGCAAGAAGGGTACCATCAAGGATCAAATTGAGGTCTTACTATCATAGATTGGAAGAGCAAATATCTTAAAACCATTATTTAGTCATTACATTTAGAGTACTGTTGACTAAAATAAGGGTATTCCACCATATTTAATCAAGTATGCTAGTATCTATGAGTTAGTAGTCGAAGTTATATACTCAAAGGGATGTTATAAGTCTTTAGACTTGAGTTTTCCTTGAAAAGAAAAGTACTTGTTAGACTAAGTCAGTTGAAGGTATCAGGTCAGTTGATGAGGACCGTAGCAACTGAGATAGGAGCAAAAATAAGAAGTGATCTAAACCAATGTGAAAGATTTTTCAAACCTTAATGGCTACCATGACAAGGTGAAGAAATTACTTTGAGTCTGAAAAATACTGCTGACTTAGATTGAAAAGAAAGGTAGATAAGTACCGATCACTTTAGAGACCCTTGAGCTTATGACAAAGATATATTTGGAAAGAGATCAATAGGTAATCAAATAAAGTCTTTCTCTAGGCCTACGAAAATGTTCCATGCTTACCTGAGTGTTTTTCAAATTTGATGATTTAACAAATTTTCAAAGATAACTTGATGTAGTAGCTATTGAACGAGAACTGCTATTGTAAGCTAAGTATGAGGAGGCACTTGAAGGATAAAATTTGAGGAATTGAGAAAATCACTACTTATACCTCCTGACAATACAGACTGCATAGTTGATGATAAAGCCTTGATAAAAGATTGAATAATATATTGACATAGGGGATGGAAGGAGAAAAGGTGAGATGGCTAGCACACTATAAGGTGAAGATTTAATGTTACGTTGCCTTTAGACAAATAGTTAGTTGCTATGGGCATATACCAAGTATGAAAACTCAATTGAAGGAATTTCCTAAGGACTAACCCTACTAGATTGAGTATAGAACTTTTGGATCGAAAGGTTATGAAGAAAACCATCAAGCAAGGAAAGGAAAAAGAGGATGATGACAAAGGATTCAACCATGATCTAGTAAGGGTACTCGGTGATGAATAAGAGACTCTTTGCTTTGCATAAATCGGAACATTATTGAAAATCCTAATGACAAATTGATGTGAATAGTGAGATAGGCCTCTGGACGAGAACATTTGACCCATGATGATGAATTGACTTGAGTTTGGATAAAATCCTCACAGGGGAAAGCGTTTAATGAATTCAATAATTATGAAAATGGATATAGAGTTAGGACATTTTACTTTCAGTATATGATAAGGTCCTCGATGGAAGATGCTACTAATTGGCTTTCATGATTTTATTTTGAATGTAACTTTGGTCGAGGAATCAAGTCACATATGAAAAATGACAGACTATTGAAATTCGAAGTTAATCAAGGATTAGGAGCACATGATACTATGTCAGTTATTGAAGTTTCTTGGGGACAAATATAAAAGGTAAGAAGCAAAGTTGGACACAATAGAAAGAAGGTAATTTTTTGGACTTGTGGATGATGAAAGAGATCACTAGATAAAAGGGATTATCCTATGACATTCAAAATAGGAGAAATAGCATCATATGATCTCAAAGAAGTATGGAGTAATTTATAAAGAAGCGTGATCTTACGAGGAGACTATCCTATACCTGATGAGAAAAGTATAGGCACCTAAGGATTTCAGGATAGATCAATTGCCATTAGAAACCGGTATTGTTAAACTGGCACGTATGGGAGTATGCATCAGAGTAAGCAGCGAAAGCGGCCATTATAGGTAAGGCCTTGTAGAAGGAACAATAGAAATGATAAATTGAGGTTGAGCCTAGATTTGATTCCTAAGGGGGGGAAATACATTCACCAAGAAGTTATCTAAGAGACAAAATACCTTGAAGATGATAATTTATGGAATTTCGAGAAGAAATTCTTTTAAAGGGGTAATAATGTAATTCCCGAGCAATTTACGCTAAATTGGACATTCTATAGGAAATGAACTGAGTTAAATGTTTCACTTTATTTAAAATAGTAAACAAAGGAATTTGTGAGGAAACTGAGCAACATTAGATTCTACTCGAAAAATGGAATCCAACGCCTCAAAGAACATCGAAAACAGAGTTCGTATGAAGAAGTTACGGCCGTTTAAAGATCAGGGGCAATTCTGTAATTTAAATAGAAAAATGAAAAAAAGAAAAACACAGGGGGCGTTTTGATAATGGCACCCCCTATCATCTTCCTCCTCAGATTTCTCTAGAAACCCTCAAATCCCAATTTTTCCAGCAAAATCTGCCACCACCATGGCGGCACCGCCATTGAGGGGCATCGCCTTCTCCCCTCTATAAAAGCCCCATCTCCCCCTCTCCAAAAACACGTTTTTTGGCTAGTTTGGGACTAGGGTTTCCAGCAAAAACCGGAAACCGGTCTCAAACCCCTCCCTCTGTGTTTTCCGGCAATGGCCAAGCCCAACTCAGGCCAGCCATTGCCATTTTCCCCATGACCCTCTTCTCTTTTCCGGCATGGCATTGGGGTTTTTCCTTCATCAAGTTTTTCTGGTGGCATGGGGTTTTTTAGAACCGAAACGGAGGACTACCAGGCGGAAGGAGCGCCATGTCTGGCTGCCCGGTAAGCTGTCCTTCCCTTCTCTCCGTTTCAGTTCCCCGAGGCCAAGATCCATGCCGGATCTGGTCTTTTCCCAGCTGTTTTCCTGCCAGATTCTTGGCTGGAAAATGCTCCAAGCAGTTCTAGCCGGCTATGCATGAACAAGACATCCCAGGGATGCCATGCTCCACGTACGCCTAGGACAGGGTCCCTGGGATGGGGTCTGGGCGTACGATAGTGTGTACACTGTCCCGGGTGCGGCCTTCGGGTGCGCGCGTGACATGGGGCACAGGTCCTGGCTCGACCAGGATGCACGGGGTGCCTTGGGAGTTGAGATGCGCCATGCTACACCAAAGGTGCATCCGTGCGATGCCATCCAGGATACGCGTCATAACGCGTCGCTTGAGCTTGCATGTGCGTGTGCAAAATGCGGTCCCTGACACAGCCATTGGGCGGCACACACGTGAGGCGGTCGCGGTTCAACCAGGATACACGGGTGTCCTGGGAACTGGAACACGCAGACCTAATGAGACCTTAAAGTGAGGATTAGAGAACAATTTATAGAGTTTAACTATTGAATAGTAGATCCAAATAACAAATCCATATCTAGCCTGACAATGAATTAGGCAAGGACCATGGACCCTAAAAGATAGATCTAGCGATCTAATGTCTAAATAGATTGAAATTGATAAGGACTTCTTGTATCCACTCATACCCAGGAGTTTATACATGAGACCCAGGGACGGGTTGAGTGATAAAGGACGCGACTCCAGGAGACTTTGAGGTAGGTGCTCTATCACTACTAGACTTTTTAAAAGAGCCATGATTTTTTTGAAAATGAATGTTTTAAGTATAAGTATATGACTTGTTTAGCATGATTTAATTCAGCGTACATATGATAAATACATTATGCATAGACATGTTTTGCAAACAATTGCATATATTGCATGATTTGTGAGCATTGAGTTCTCAAAAAATTGCATGTCCTTGAGGGTTACCAAAAGACGCTAGAGTGCCCAAAAGATGCTAGGTAGGCAGTTGTGAGGGACCCAAAGAGGATAGGTTTTGAAAAAGAGGTTTTCACTTGTTTGATCTGATATGATTTGGGCTGATAAGCTCGTGTGCGCTATGCCGAGAGGTTTGGGTTGGCCTCCAGCCTCTACCACTATTAGGTGGATGGGTACCAAGCCCAAAAAGGGCATGTTCCTGCTTCAACTGCATGTGGTACAGGGGGCTACCACTGGTGTCACGGCATTGGGTCGAAGTGTCATATGTCCCATGGAGGCATATGACCCTGCGTCCCTAGGTACCCGAGGACCACACGGCGGCGAGGTCGTGGGCATAGTTGGACCCTATGGCTTCAGGATTTACTTGCATTGCATATGGCATGACATGAGGTTGGTCGACCATACCAGATATCCATGAGTTGGATTCAGTTGAGCATATTATGCATATCATTATGTTTATGATATATATATGATACTTTCGACTTGTCTTATGCGATTCTTTAAGTCGTCAGTATTCCGATTCGACAGTGGTTTTTAATATTGATATTGAACATGATTGTTCAAACATGACATGTTTTAAAGAGCATATGATCTTAAACATAGCATGCATTGCAAACTAGTAGTGATAGACTCCTACTGAGTATAGTATATACTCACCCTATCCTTAACAGTTTTTAGGATTGCTCCATTCACGAGTAGAGGACGCCTCTGTTAGTGCTACGAGCAAGTAAATCAAAAGGAGACAATCATACATGTAAGTAAACATTCTACCCTTTGGACATGTATTTGTATTTATTTATAGTTGGAATGTGTGCTGTGACTGGATAGACCTGGGAAAAAACATTTCTGATTTCTGAACTTTTTCAAAAACTACTTTGATTGTTGTGAAAGCAAATGACACTCGGGGTTTTCAAAATGAGTTTAAAACAAAAGATTTTCTGCTGCATTGCATAGTTTTTATAAAATGGTTTTCAAATAGGGATGCATCTCGCCTTAGGAATTAGATATTGCATTTAAAAATGCATGAGAAAAACTCGGGTCGTCACACAATAAGATTTCATGAAGATCTTGAGGTTGATCAAAGGACTAGATCGGACGGTCTAGATTGCACTATCTCGTCAGGTCAAAACCCAGCATGCATAGAGCATAACACACACAGAGATGCATGCTCTGGGTGCGCCTTCGTGCATGTGCGTTGTTGTAAAAGATAGTGACATTCACTGCTTCTTGTCTACGGTGAAGTGCATTGCCCCATTTTTTTTAAGTCCTCGCCTTCCAGATCAAATCTGGATTGTCTGTTGTGATCTAAAAGTTAAAACTTTAATTCAAAGCTCATTTTAACTCCAAATCAAGATTGGAAAGAAGATCTGGATTCCTGGTGAAGATTAGAATCAAATGGAAACATAAAATTTAGGTTTTATTCACTATAAAATTATATAATTATAAAAAGTGGTACTAATTCCCAAGATCAGTCAAATCTAACATTATCAGACCTTGGATTTCTAATCCATTAGTGATTTAGTGATGAGGGAACATGGGTTAAGAGCTAGAGGTGAGTAATCCAGGATGAATTAAGAAATTTAAATTTAATGGAAGAGAAAGATATTGTCCACTTTGGCACAGTGTGCCTCATGGCTTTAAAACGCATCACAACTGTTAGAGATTTCCAAAGTCTTATAACTAGCCCAAATCCTTCTCCCCAGGCAATGTGGGACTAACTCTTAGTTGAGCAGTCTCTCGCCTATAGGGTCCCTACACCTTCACCTCTTTCCCCATTAGGGAACATGGGTCCTCGCATGACCACTTAAGTTCTTTAGAAATATAGAAATGTTGGCAGCTAGTTATCATTGAGAAGTAAATGCCTATTTAAATGATTCATATACAGACTAATGTTGTAATTCTCTTAATTTTTCCTGAGTTCTCTTCCATTGTGATTATTCTCTACCCTCTTTCCATTATAATCAAAATATTATTATGCAATAGTAATCATAATCCTCACAGGTTTATACGCATTGTCAAAATTAAAACTTGGTGTGGCTGACCGCACACGAGGACGCATGCTCCCTTAAGGTGGATAGGGGGACACGAGGTAAGCTGTGTGGGATAAGCCAAGCCCAGAGGGGCTGAAGTGAGCTGCACATGGATTCTGGAGGTTAGTCCCACATCGCTAAGGGGAAAGTGATTGGGCTGTTGATAAGAGTTAATAGGACTTCACATGTAATAAGGCCTTTTCCCATACGGGAAGAACAAAGCCGTAAGGGGACTGGGTGATATGGGCCCTAGTCTCCAAAGCAGATAATATTGTCCTGTGTAGAGCCCTCGAGTTGTTACACCATGTATGGCAATAGATTAACACTAGCCCCTAAATTATAAAGTGGCTTATCAAATCTATATTCTCCAATAACACATGAGATTTTATGATATATGGTGTCTTTGTATTTTAGAGGGGTTTCGTGATGTAGAATAGAACATGCTTGATAAGGAGAAAGGCCTTTTTATGCACTTTAAGCTGTCGTTGTAGCTTTCATGTGCAGAGGACCTTTAGGAATTGAGTATAAGGAGGGAAATCTTTAATGGCATTGAGTAATGATTGTTGATATTTGCTTGTTTAAATATGTCCATCAGCTTATTATAATTATTCTCCATTGTAGTTGTATTGTCTCTCATGAAATGGAGCCTTTAGAATATGAGGTGATCATGAAGGGGTTTAGATGAAGAGGAAGCAAGCTATACTTTTGATTTTCCTTTTTGACATTGGGTAGGCGTTTCTTTCCCCTTAAGTTGTACGTTATCCTAGGCTGGCCTACCTGATTGCTTACTTGTTTTCCATTCTAAGCGTTTCGATGGATTTGACTTGATCAGATGGTGTGCAACTAATCTTATATTGACCCTTGGGATTTATTACTAGCTGATTAGGAAACTAACCTTTTTCCCTCTCTTAAAGAGTAGTAGAGAGCTGGCCCATCAAATATTCTAGCTTTGTAATAGACTACAAATTTGTTTCTAAGGTCTACTTAGTATCATTTTCAAATTCACAACCCCTTGCATGAACATATTCAAAGTTTCTGTCTGGTGTTTTTTTCCTTTGTTTGCGTGGAAACTATGGAGGTGGTTGTTGCGTCTACTGAGGCATGTTATTCCTAGGAAAAGGAAAAAAAAAAGGTTGGTGATGTGGTTTTACTTGATAGATACCCTTGATGGTTATTCTTCAACCAATATAAGTTGGGATGCTTAATCCATCTAAGTGATATGTATTCATAACATTCACCTTATCTAAAATGAATTTGGGGAAACCACAGATAGATGAAATGATCGAGCAGAGTGATTTGGATTAGAAAAAGTTGAACATACCTCAGATTGAGGTTGCATAGGAGATTTATTCATCAAGAAGGCATCTAAATGTTGGGACAGATCATCTATTTTATTTGCCTTCTAGGTCACCATGTTAATTTTACTATAAAGATCAAGAGTGACCCCTACTCCATACAACCTACCTTTTCATTGTGGCTATGAATTTCTTTACATTCGAGTAGAATAATCCCATTGCTTGGAATTATTAGTAAGTTTTTCAAGTAAATTCTAGGCTTCTGCATCACTTTTAGTCATGAAAACCCAACTACTAGTGCCATTTATCATACATCGATTATGCAGTGTCAAATTGACATAAAAATATTGAACCTATTGCCACTTTTCAAATCTATGGTGGGGACATTTTAGAAGCAAGTCTTTTCCAATGTTCCTAGCATTCATTGAAATTCTGTCCCTATTTTCATTGAAAATTTATAATCTTGTGCCTATTAACGTTAGTTTTATAAACTGGGAAAACTTATTCAAGAATTCCTTGGATAGTTGATCCCAAGGGAGATGGACCATCTAGAGAGATGACCATTCCTTAGATTTCTTCTTAAGAGAAAATGAGAATAGTCTCAACCTAATAGACTCATCTGAGAAATTGCAATATTTGAAGGTAGAACAAATGTCAAGGAATTAGTTGACTTGGTGGTATGGGTGTTCCTTGTCCAACCCATAGAAGTTTGGGAGGAGTTGAATAGTAGCTCCTAGTTTCAACTCAAAGTGGCATGTGTTTATTTTAAGTAAAGCTATACATGAGGGTGAATTGAGTTGAACTGGTGTAGAGAAATCCTTCAACAATTTCACTTCTACAACTTTGTACCTAAGGGTAATAGTTGAGATTAAGTGATCAATGATCGTGCATATAGCAATGGATGGTGTACTTCACATTTGTTTATATATAACATAGCAAAGTGCTATATGTAATAAATGAGACCTTTACTTTTTCTAATCCATGGGAGACATAAACAAGAATATGCAACCTAAATGCTAAAACAAATAAATAATCAATCATCATCATCAAGACCTTATTCCAATTATGGGTTAATCACATGAATCTTGCTCCTTCATTCCCCACTATCAAGTGTCATAACTTCATTTAGTCCCAAAGTTTTTAAATCTTTTCTCAACTCTTCTATGCATGTTCTTTTAGGACTTTCCCTTGCCTTTTAGAACCTTCAACTTGGATTTCCTAACTCCTTCTAACTGGTGCCTTTTTGGTCTACGTTGGACATGTTCAAATCATATAAGTCTAATCTTCCTCATCTTATTACCTATTGGTGCTACTCCCAAGTTTCCTGTAATGTTTTCATTTCCAATTCCATCCTTTCTTGTCTTGCCACTCATCCATCTCAATATCTGCATTTTGATGACACTCATTCTATGTACTTGTTGTTCCTTAATTGCCCAAGAGCATGGATGGTCGTAAGACCATCCTATAGAATTATTTTTTTTCAGTTTGAGTGGCACCCTCCGATCACACAAAAATCTAGAGATGCACCTCCATTTGTTCCAACCTACTAGGTTCTCTATATAACCTCCCTCTCAATAACTCTACTCACATGAATCATCAATCCTAAGTATCGAAAGTGTTCTTCTAGTGGGACTTCTTTTTTTTATCAATCTTTACTAGTGCTCCACTCCTCCTTCTCTCCTTGCTAAAATTGCATTCCATACACTCTGTCTTAATTTAACTAATTTTAAATCCTTTAGATTCTAGATTGATTTTAAATTAAAAGCTGTAAGGCTAGGGTGGGTCAGATGTTGTTTAACTTAGCTAGCCAAGGAGTGGTGACTATATCCATACTTGATCTTATGGGGTTGAGTGCCCTTGCTAATCTTTTAAATAATCCCATGCAATTCGATTAATAGACAAACAACTTAAAGCAATAAATGTGTCCTACTTATGCAAGGAAAGCTATAAATCTGATGCAAACCCTAGAATGTAGCAATTAAGGAAATGTTGTCTATTTGCTCTACACTACCATTCAATTGCAACTAAATAAACAATGTAACCTAATCTATGAATTGGAAAGAAGGTAAGAATAGTTTCATAGTAGGGTCTTGGAAATAGTCTTCTCACATGTGGGTGGGTCCATGCACAGGCCAACTCCTCTTCTAGGTCAGGTTGGCCCACCTTGACCTGTATCATTACAACCCTTAATTTTAAATGAATGAATTGCATATAAAAAAAATACAACTTTGTCTTCACTAAAATTGTGTCTTCACTAAAATTCACTCAAATAAAATGTAACACCCCTAATTTTTGTAAGGAGATTGAAAATTTCAAGAAAATTTAGGTTGGAATATTAGGGTTACTAAAAATGCACTTCTCATTGAATTTGAATTAAGATATAAGACATGTATATTTGAAAACATATTCAACAAACCATTCAGAATGACTATAAGCACGATAGATTCTGAGATAGGATGAAAAATCTTTATTTTTCTCCAATTTTAAGAATAAAAGAATAAAATGGTAATTTTACAAGTAATCTAGACCTAAGACATCAAAATTTTGGAATTTACTCAGAAATACAAATCCAACGACACTAAGTACGCTCAATTCCAAGCTCGAGAGAATAAAATGAATTTTTCTCCATAAAAGGGCAAAATGGTCTTTTCACACATCTGTGGGGCCCACAAGGAACCCCTAAAGGAATCCAGTGGCCAAAAAAATATGCAATCATCAATCAAATCACTACCACCTACTAGTGGAGAAGGAGGTGGTAGTGAGAATCCAAAGACAATTTAATATAAAAAGAAATGAAATATTATAATTGCATATAATCATGCAAAACACCCAAAATGCATATAAATACCTTAGAAAAAAGTATCCAAAAATGTCACAAAATTCCCTAGCCTCCCCCAAAATATCAGCTCAAAACTCCTCCCCCTTTTGTCTCTTTTCTCCCTTCTTACTCTCTCTCTCTCTCTCTTCTTTTTCTAATTAGAACAAGAGACCTAAATTTAATTACACACTCTGTTTCAAGCTAAATATCACAAATCTCACTATCCATACAATCCTAGGCTCCCTTATCTACAAAACCCCCAAATCAATTTTGAGATCCAATGGTGAAATCAATGAGAAAAAAAAAACAAGGGACTATCGGGCTATATTATCATCAATGGGTATTTTTCTCAAATAGGGCTTCAAATCTAAGTTTTTCATCCAATCAGGTAGGTGGAACCACTTCCTAGATTATTTAGTGTTGTTTTATGAAAATTTTATTTTTCTGTAATTATTTTTGGGTTATATTTTGTAAAAATAAAGTAAGGACCAGAACCCTCAATTTTGGATAATGGAGGGCTCAAATGGAAAATATGAGCCTTCAAATTGATCCAGAAGGGTCCAAAACCCCTAGGGTAGAAATTTTAATAAATTTTATAGAGTTTTGAGCCCTTAATTATAAAGGATGGTCCAAGCAGACTATTCAATCTTCCTTAAAAGAATTGGCTCCCAGGATGCTCTGTGGGACACCACACGAAAACATGCTCATGGATGATTTGATAGTAAGGATATGTTTAGATGAAGATATTATGTTAAGACTATATGGATTTATGGACTGGATGATGATGATGTGGGATAGATCAAGATCTATGCCCTTAAATTGGAGAAAAGGACTTAAGATCTTCTTGATCGACTGGATCAAGAAGGATCAAATCATTTGATGATATGTGTCAATGATCTAATAATGAAATCACATCAAGAAGATGTGTTAGATCTAAAGGAAAATGAAAGATCAAGATCTAAACCCTAAAAGAGATGAAAAATGATTAAGGATCAACTAAAACCATTGGATTATGATGGATAGTTATGGCATATTAGATTTTTATTTTAATTGTTGAATGTTATTATAATTATCTTTTATTGTTTAGTAGATTTAATTTTAGATTTAATTAATTAATTATGCTTTTATTTACACTTTAATGCTTATGTAATGGAAATTACATTGAAAATGTAATTAAATGAAATTAGAATGGAAGGACATTACATGGAATGAATGACATGGACTTAGTGGTAGTAAGGGCCATAGTTAGTAGGATAATGAAACTCCATGAATGACATTTTAATGTTCATGGATTTAATTAAAATCAATTAGAAAGAGTACTTAGGGTTAACATGCTCATAGGAACCTTATGAAAGGTTGAGTTAAGGTCACCCTAGTGGATGATGAGCATGGTGATTAAGGGGGTTCTCTAATAGAGCCACACTCCATTAACATTTGTGAGGCCTAAACGCCTCCTTCCGTGAGGATTGAAGTAATCACTTTGTGTTCAACCATTCAATAAGTAAGCCTTAGCCAATTTGACATAAGAGGAGTTTTCTAGACTTAGGATGAAATAAGCTACCCTTAACTAGTAAAACATTAACTGGTTCAGTAATAATAATAAAGAGCATAAAAGCTTAGTAAATCATCTAATCCTAATAAAAATTGTAATCAAGATAAGGATGATTAGACAAGATCGAAAGGATCTTGAATGGTCAAAAACAATAAGAATACTAATGTCATATTGTATTATGTATATGTAGAAATTATGTATGTAGATAGAAAAATGTAGATAGAGAACCCAAACCCTTGATCAAACTTGATTCAAGGAAAAATTTGGGCATCCCTTATAGGAATACATACTTGTATAAAGAAATAACTTGATGCATATGGTTTGACAAATGTATGAATCCAGGCAATGATGGGCAATGTGGAAGAATACCACTTGAGGTGTATGAATCAAGATACTACTTTGAGGTAGGTGGATGTACAAGAATGTATTAAGGATTCATGTGTATACATACATGATCTTTATTTGTAATTATAGACCTTCCTGATATAAGTATATTTAGTAGCTTAGCATAGTCATGATCCAACTCAGTAAACCAACCATATAATTCAACTAAGTGATCCAACCATATGATCCAACTAAGTGATCCAACCATATAATCTAACTAAGTGATCTAACCTCATAATCTAATGCAATTGATCCAATCTAATGATCAAATCAAATGAAGTGAAGTGAAGGTAATGAGATGCATAGACTAAGAAAACCCTAAGAATAGGGCATAGATAATATTCTAGCCTTAGTTAAACAAAGACATCATCTCATATGTACAATGTATTTTACATATAAGCATGGTGGCTTGTGATTTTGTTTTACATAGCCCTAGGACTGGGGATGCTATGCTAAGGAAGTTATGAGGGTTTGGCCACCCACTTCCTGAAATTTATATGATGGATACCATGCCCAAAGAGAGGCTAAATGTTAGGTGGGGCAATAATGGGAAGGCCTCCACTCTGACAGCCATGGTCCACCTCATGAGGACATGGATTGGTTATTTACACAGTTGGTATCAGTGGAGAATTATACAGTTATCTGGGTGCATTGTATGGATTGAGACTGTGGCATAGTAGTCATTGTATATTTTGCATTGTGATGCACATATGATAGGCATAATATAATGCCATGGCATGATGAGATGCCACTACATGAGTTCTTGGAAAGAAAATCCCCGTATAAGGATTGGCTGAATATTGAATTCCTAAGTGGAAGTATAGTCAGGGGAAGGAACAAGTTTTGAGCAATCTTCACTATTTAAACTAATTTATGCTATACTACATAAATAACATATATTCTTTATGTTGAGATAACTCATGTGTGGGTAACCATGATGAAATAATGACTGAGGTATGTATTCTTATATTAGTGAAGTCGTATATTTTTGTATCCCCTACGAAGCATAGCTTGCTAAGGTATTGTAGATGTTTCCATGTTTACAATACCTCATATACAAAGGTGGGTTAGGAGCTCAAGACTGCAGAAGACTCGAGAAGACTTGGAAGAATAATCAATCAGAGTATATCCCTTGAAGACATGTATTTTTATTTCAGAGCATTGTATTGTATTGAGAGTTTTAATGTATGGTAAGGTTTGAACGTTGGATTATGTAATTTGTACAAGTATTGTACTAATACCAAGTTGTACTATGAACCACTGGATGGATTCTAGAAATTTAATAAAAATATATTCCTTCAATGGAATTCTATCTTGTACAAAAATTCTACTTATGTTATGTATGAAGTGATGACTTGGGTTTTTCAAAACAAGTTTTCAATAAAAGAATTTCTATTATTTGGTTTTGGGAAATTTTGTTTACTAAGGGCGCCCTACCTTTGAAAAATGTATTACAAAATGTGTTACGAAAACCCAGGTCATCACATAAAAAATAATTGGGAACAATCTTAATTGGTTACCGTTTAGATCTTTTTTAAAACTTCATTTTATCTCCACTATTGCCCTGGATTGCCCTAGGATGAATGGCCTTGATTCTTGTATATTTTCATATGTTCATGTGGATCAATTATGCTTCAATATCATATATGGATAAGACATTCAATCATTGGTTGATCTTCTCCCTTCGGTTGAGTAGGAGAGAGAAATAAGTAAAAATTCTTCATGTGGGTCTTAGCCTTCTTTTATTTCTGAGAAGCTTTCATTGTATATGATTCCATTGTATGTGAATTAAATTTTTCTGATGAGCTTTTAAGATGGAAAAATGTATGTAAGTGTGCATGAATTGAGAATTTGCCACCTACCCTCATTTGAGTAGGTGTTGTGCATGACTTTTTTGACTGCTTTAACTTTTATAGTGACATTGACTAATCATTTTAAACCTCCAAGACATCATTTTTAGCATGTGTGACCAAGGATATAGCTTGGAACATGAATTTTCTCTTTCAATGGAAAAATTCACTTTTTTTGTATCGTGGACCGACAAAAAAGTACAGTTAACCCTAACTAGTGACAATTAAGTTATTTATATGGATAAACCTTGTAAACATGGAGATATGTATGTAATATTTATGTATATATCATGTACCATTGTGATTATGGGTGAGAGGATGGATGCAGACCTTATCCTCATCGACATGGTGGATTTTAATATGATCTTTGGGATGGATTGGCCAGGTGTGGTTTTATGTAGGAAGAGGACCACTTACTACACACTAGGAGTTCCAACATTCTTATTTCAGGGGACACATGAGGTGATGGGAGCACACATCATGTTAGCCTTGAAAGTAGCTAAACACATCTAGAAGGGTGTCATGCATTTTTGGTCAGTGCAATGGAAATGGAGGTAGAGAGGCCTAGGATCAATGAGCTAGATGTGATTAGAGAGTTCCCAGATGTCTTTCTTAAGGAGCTTCTTGGACTACCACCTCAGAGAAAGATTGACTTTACCATTGAGCTACTGCTCCGCATGGCTCCTATCTCTAAGGTTCCATACAAAATGGCACTAGCCAAGCTAAGAGAGCTCAAGACATAACTTTAAAGGTTGCTTGACAAAGTATTAATTAGATATAGTGAATTTCCTTGGAAATCTCTAGTCCTCTTCATGAAGAAGAAGGATTAATTAATGTGGCTTCGCATTAATTACTGCATGTTGAATAGTGTGATGGGGAAGAACTTCTACCCTTTACTTCAGATTGACAGCCTCTTTAATCAACACTAATAGGCATAGATCTTTTCAAAGATCAATTTGAGGTCAAGTTACCATTAGTTGAGAATCCAAGAGGTGGACATCTTTGAGATGCCATTCAGGACATGTTACGGCCACTATGAGCTTTTGGTGACGCTATTTGGATTGACAACTTTGCTTAAAGTTTTTATGGATCCCATAACTGAGTTTTCCTAGATTACATGGATAAGTTTATGATTGTCTTTGTGGAAAACATTCTTGTCCAGTCCACAAATAGGGAGCAGCTACGCATTATTCTAAGTACCTTATCGACTCATCACTTATTTGCAAAGTTCATGAAGTGTGAGTTCTAGTTAGAGTAGGTGAACTTCCTTGGCCAAGTCATCTCAAAGGATGGAGTGGCAGTTGACTTGGTGATGGTTGAGGTAGTGGTGGGATGGGATTGGAGCAGCTTAAGATAGTGACAAAGATTTGGAGCTTCTTTGGTCTTATGCTCTACTATTGCAGATTCATTGAGTGGTTTTCACATATTGCACTATCCCTGACTAGGAAGGACATGAAGTTCATGTGAATTGACACCTACAAGGTGAGCCTCCAAGAGATTAAGAGGAGACTCACCTCTACACTAGTACTAACACTACCTCATGCTATGGTGGATTCATTGTTTCTATGATGCATCAAGTAGAAAATTGCGTTCGTTTTGATGTAGCATAATATAGTGATTACCTATTCATCTTGGCAGGAAAAGACGCATGAGGCAAACTATGCCACTCATGACTTGGAGTTAATTGTAGTGGTATTTGCACCAAAGATTTGACGACACTAGCTTTACGGGAATTGCCTTAAGTACTTCATGTAGAGTGATCTAAACATGAGATGGCAGAGGTGGATGGAATATCTCAAGGACTACAACTTCACAATTCAATTCCACTAAGGGAAGGTCAACATGGTGGCCTAGGCTTTGAGCACGAAGTCGGGGATAGTAATTGCCAACATCTCAGTCAATTTGCTATTGATTGATATAGTCTTATAGGCACAATAGAGTAATGCATAAACATAGGCACTATGGGAGAGGGAAAGTTTCACTAGAGAGTAAGATGGAGGTGTCCACTTCTAAGGCAGAATTCTAGTTATAACCATCATCAATTTGGTATAAGAGCTACTTTTGAGGCACATAGTCATCATACATGATTCATCTAGGTGGTACAAAGATGTACAAGACCTGAGGTGACATTTTTGGTAGAACAAGATGAAGAGAGACATCATCAAGTATGTGGTGCAATGTCTGACCTATGAGTAGGTCAAGGCCAAGCATCAGAGGCCTGCCATGATGTTTCAAATTCGACCTTCCATAGTGGAAGTTGGATCATGTCACCATGGACTTCATGGTGGGTTTATCCTGGGCAGACATGATATGGATGGTTGTACATTGACTAACGAATTCTACCATTTCCTTTTGATCTGGTAGAGTTAGTCTATTGGTAGTTTATCAAGACTTTATGTCAAAAAGATAGTGATCTTAAATGGAGCACCTATGGTAATCCTCTTAGTGATGGATAGCAGGTTCACGTTGAAGTTTGGAGTGTTCAAGAGGCCTTGGGTTAGACACTACAATTCAACATAGCCTCCCACCCTTAGATAGATGGTTAGTTAGAGAGGACCATTCAAATGATTGAGAACATGCTAAGGGCATGTGCCATTGAGTGTAAGACAAACTGGGATGAAAGTCTACCACTAGCCAAGTTTACGTACAACAACAACTTCCATGCGACCATCAACATGGCTCCCTATGAGGCACTTTATTGGAGGCCATGTCTATCTCTCACATACTAGAGTGAGTTCCAGTAGATCTAAGGTTGGTCTTGACCTTTGAGGAGAGGGAAATGAAAGTTTTAGGCAATAAGATGTAAGAATTAAGGATAGAAACCATTCCACTAGTCAGGCTCCTTTGGTAGCATTAATCAATTGAGGAAGCCATGCAGGAAATCAAAGAAGACATGAGATGGACACATTTTTAAAATTTTTAATGAATGATGTAAAGAGAATTTCAAGGATGAAATTTCTCCAAGGAGGAATAATATAATACCCCTAAATTTTAATTCCTTTTCATGTAAATTTTTATCAATTTTGAATTCAAATAAATGAGAATATGGAATTTCTAACTTTTGAGCTTTGAGAAAATAAGTTTTTTATAAACATCAAACTAAGTGTCAAGACCTCAATATTTGGAATGTACTGGAAAAGATTTTTAACAATACTAAGAACATTTAAACTAGAGTTTGGATGAAAAAGTTTGAATGTTTTGAACAAGGGTCCAAAATTGATAATGACACCCCCTAAGGGCATTATAGTCATTTCACTATGCGGGCCAATCATGTAATTTATACTCAAAAGTTGGTTAAATAACATCATGAGTGTGAATGAGTATCTTTTATACTTAAATCATGCAGTTTTAATAAGGAAAACATCTTCATTTAAAGTAATTATGAATAACTTAAGGGAGGGGCCATACTTGATAGTGACACTCCCCTATAAGTTCAAACCTAATGAAAAAAAAAACTATAGGAAAAACTCAACAAATCTGAGGAAAAGAGGAGAAGAAGAAACAGAAGGAGAGAGGGAGGGAGAGATAGGGAGATAATATGCTATTGATCTTCCCTTTAATCCCTAAAACCCGCCATTGACATTTGTCAAGTGGAGTGAAAAACGAGGCTTTTCTTTCACTGAATAAAGTGGTGGATAGAGAAAATGATGGCATGGATCAATGATCGAAGCTATTCATCCACTTCATCATCACCAAATGAGCAAAAGCCCTCCATAACAATGAAGACTGGGGAAGTCACCACAAAAAATTGGAGAAAATAGTGACATGCATTAACTGTAGACGGTCGACAACTAAAAAACAATTAAAATCATCTTCTCAATAGAAAATTTGAATGGGAAAACATGAATCATGGAAGAGTATTTTAATTTTCATTGGATTCAACTTCATGTATTTGTGCATGATAGATTTAATGTTTCTTTACAAAATTTCTCCATAAATTTCTTTGATTTCTATCTTAAATTGTTAAATCAAGTCACGAATAATGAGTTTAGACAATTGTCCATGGATGGATACCTCAATCCATTATTGTGGAACTTTGATCCATCAAATTCGATAGTCCATGAAGAAATTAGAGGTCAAATTTGCATCAGATATGACAATCCACGATTTGTAACATGATCCAATAATTGTGGACTATCATATCATAGTCAAATGTGCAAATTGAAAAGCGATGATAATGTTTTTATGTGATTAATTGAAATTTGACTGTTGGATGATCTAGAAATCTAAAATCGGACCACCATTCAATGACTATAATTTGATAACAATGAATTTGACAATTCAAAATGTGAATCAAATTGTTAATTAGTAGTTTGGATTGCTAGTCTACTAAAATTCCTATATGAAATAATGTGAATCAATAATTCCAAACTTTAATAGGTCAATTTGAACCATTGACAAAAAATTAATGATGCAAATTTTTAAATCCAGCACTGGTGGATGTCTAATCAACAATCCATGATTTAGAAGTATGAGAAATAGCCTAAACGACTAAGATCATGCAATTCTAATAGTTGAAAAATGAAGAATTGTATGGAATCTGATGGTTCCATGCTTTTGGAGTAATCTGGACCATTAGATTATGCTTAGATGGAT
Organism: Warburgia ugandensis; assembly: GCA_035236585.1. Classification (NCBI taxonomy): domain Eukaryota; kingdom Viridiplantae; phylum Streptophyta; class Magnoliopsida; order Canellales; family Canellaceae; genus Warburgia; species Warburgia ugandensis. Next base: position 76,448,093 of record CP141131.1, on the reverse strand, counting down.
AATCAAAGTGTGTAAATGGTGATGCATAGTTGCATTATGAGACTTGTAGTTATGATATTAATGAAAATTTAAAAATTTTGTTAAAAGGAGATTTTATTTGTTATCTAAATCAAAGCACAATTAGAATGATTGATTTGAATTATGTGTTGATGCATGAATTTAGATTTTTAGATGCATTATACAAGTTTTGATACATGATCAAATTGTGATCTGAATATCTAAAGTTGAAGGAAAGTACAAGTGGAATGGATAATTTGTCACATGAGGTAGGTTGTTTTATACATCTTTAAATTATCTATATATTCAAATTATGAGCAGATTATTAGTCTTGTTGAATAACATATATTTAGTCTTATATATGTTATGGATGGGTTTTAATGATTTGATAAATGACATGGTTAAGAATTGAAGATGCAATAATATTTATGAGGTGAATCACATTACATGTATAAAATGTGCAAAGTTTGAAAAGAGAGGAGACTTTGTTAGATTTTTGGTAGAAATGAGTGATCATTGTTAAATTCTTGGCTTAGAATCACTAATACTGGCATTTTTATTGGCATTTCATGACTTTTGTTTTTTAGTTTGTTTTCATGCACAACCTTGAATTGATGCATGATTTGTATTCTCTCTTCTTACATGTAATCGATGTTCGATTCATGATTTATGCTTGTGGGTAACGGATGAGGGCGGCCAATGAGGGGGGATGCAAGAGATACAGATAGGCTTTTAGGTGCTCATAGTATGCTCGTGGTTTGGGCTAAGATGATTGTAGGATGTCTTTACATGCATGATTTGATTTGTGATTTGGTTTTTTTTTATATAGATTTGCTTATAATGAGATGATAATTTCTGATGTGAATTTGCCTTGGATTTCCCTATTGTGAGCTTGTATATTCTTATATTGATTTGGCATGGAGTTGCCTGTTAGTGAGCAGATATATTATGAGATGATTTAGCATGGATTCTCTTATTTGTGAGATGATATGTTATGAGATGTATGGCTTGAACTCCATAGATTCAATTATAATAATGTTTTGTGTATTTATGACTCTATGAATGCACTCTGTTCTTTGGAATATATTTATAAATGACTTGGAATTCTATTTGTATTTGACTTTATGTAAATTGTAAAAATTTGATGTTGGAAACAACTACTTAGTACAAGCCTAAAATATTTGGAATTAAATTTGTATTTGACTTTATGTAAATTGTCAAATTAGATGTTCAAAACAACTTCTTAGTACAAGCCTGTTAAGATATTGTAATGTTTACAAACTTTCAAGTTTGAGGAAATTGACTTGAAGGATAAGCAACTCAAGCTACTTGATCTTTTGAGACATGTATGTATATATAATTATATAATTGGACTATGAGCTATGATTTGATAATCCTAAAAAATATTAAATATAATTATTGACATTTTAGAACTTCTGAAATGTGTATTATTTGGTAGAGATTACACTTGGGGTTTTGTGAAAATTCTTTCTACAGGAAAATACAATTTTTTTTTTACTATTTGTATTTCAATGTAAAATAAAATTATTTAAAAACATGGGTCATCACAATTACTTACATTTGGGGCATCTCTAATTGATAGGAAGTCTACTAACGTATTGACCTTCTGAGAGTCTAGCTCCAACATAGATGAAGTACATACAACTCGAGAAGGTATAACTATCATTCTCCAATAATAGTCTAAGAAGGGACTTGAGAATAATTATTATAAATGAATCTCATAAAGATTAAGATAATTATAGCATTAGTCTAAACAAGTAGTGTATACTTTATACTAATAAATTTGTGGTATCATGGAAAGTCAATAGAAAATTCACATTAGAAGACTTTAATGCTACTATAAATGAGTATTTGATCTATGATGTTAACTTGATTTTTAATTATGAATTTAAACATAATGGATTGTGAATTAGCTGAATGATTTAAAATGTAGACATCGGAAGGTTTTGATGCTCTAGTGGAAGTATCTAATCTATGAAATTTATTTGGAAGTATGATGATAAGTAGAGAAATTGATTGAAATGTGTGAAGAGGATAAATTGTGTTGCAAGGGAAAAGAGATAAGATGAAATTAATTGAACTCAGAGGATATTGAATGGTAAGGGTAAGGGGTAATTAGATTCTCAATGACTATAGAGTAAGGGCATACTTGACAAGTGAATGTCGTTTATGAAATAAAGGCTACAAACATTTGGATCAATGTTCGAAGTAAAGTCTAGTAGTTGTGGTTATTATTGTTAACTAATGAAAGTTGATTGTAAGAATGGTGTTGTACAAATTGTTTACAAGCTAGAAGTATTTCGTATACTTAAAAGGTTCTCGGTGACATTTTTAGAGGATCAAAGTGACAATCGTATGTGGAAAAGTTGAATCTATATAGGATAATAAACTTATGCTAGAAAAGAAGGTGGCAGTTTAGGAATTTCAAGATGCACTTCTAGAAGAGTTATCAAGGTGGTTATTGCCTAAAATGGAGATGCATTGCACTATCGGTGGCACAAATCTTATCTCCATAGCACTTTATGGAATGGTCTTAGTAGGGCTAAGTTAGTTGTAGAAACTACTACATATAGGACTTATTAGATATATTGTTTTGCTATAGAGAGCATCCACCTTCTTCATAAATAAAAGGGATTAGTTGATGAAGCCTTCCATTTACTATCAGATGCTTAAAGGGGTCACAGTGAAAAATAATTATCCTCTAACCTGACTTAATGACGTATTCAATCAACCTCAAATAGACATGGATAGATTTGAAGTCTAAGTATCATCAATTGAGGATCAAGGAGAGGATTTTCCAAGAGACAACATTTTGAGCTAGATATGAACGCTATAGAATTTCGAGTGATATTGTTTGAATTGACCATTGCTAATGTCACATTCATAGAACACATGAACAAGGTGTTCAAACTATTTCTTCATAAATCTACCATCATGTTTCTAGAGTACATCCAGGTCTATACATTAAGTCCAATGGGACGTCAATGACATATAAGCATAGTCTTGAATACATTTAGAATACAATTTATATGGAAAAAATAGAAAGTGTAAAAAATTTGTGGATAATGTTGTCTTTTTGGGCCACATTATTTCAAAAGATAGAGTTACAGTGGACCCAGTGAAAGTAGTAGTGGGAAGTGAGAAATATATATGATAGTGATAGAAATTGCAAAACAATGTCTACCTACAGACAAGTTAAATACCGAGTATCAGAGTTTGCATTAGTAGTAGCATAAGGACTTAGAGTATAGAATTAGGGATCATATGTTTCTAAAGATTCCCCTCATTAATGAAGTTATGAGATTCAAAATAAAATGACATTGAGGGATATGGAAATTTCTTTGGATAAAAGTCCTCTAGCAAAATCATTTAGGTGATAAAACAACATGAGACGTGGAATCCGTGATAAGATGAGTAGGATAGCTCCATTGATTGAGGAATGACACAAAAATAATTTTATGTACAAAATTCCTTTGAGGGAAGGATGTAATGGCTAGAAATTTATTCTATATAAATGTATTTAATTGTATGGATAGAAAAGGAAAGAATTTGAGGATGATTGTACCTTTGGTCAAAGTTATATGGCAACACCACTCAATAGAGGAAGCCACATGGGAACCTGAGGCTGACATGAAACAAAATTTTCCTAAATTAAGCATCAAACTATCATAACAATTTTGGGAACAAAATTTTTATAATGTACGTAGGATGTAATACCTCAAAATTTTTAATATTTTTCTACTCATGAGTAAATGAGGATTTTCTTTCCATGTGTGATTTATGTTTAAGGAATTGTAAAAGTAAGCTTCTCACTACTGAAATGATGAAAGAATATACTAATACTAAGCTAAGGATGCAAGGGTGTAGATGTCTCCATGTGGGAAGGAAGCCTAGTTGGAATGACTAATTGCTAAGGGGATTGGGTAGTGGATTTGTGGGACATAACACCATGAGACATAAGCCCATTTAAGGAAGAGTGTATGGACATTTTGGGCTAAGGGGAGGTCCATGTTATCTAGCCCAATTGAATTAGGATCCATAGGCCTAGGAGTGGGTCATGTTTTCCTAATTTTTAGCTCCAAGGTAGGCAGCCCATGTTTATAGGAATCATACCAAAGTTAGTAAGACTCCTATGTTAAACCAAATTGAAAAGTTTTGTGCTAACTTAGGGAATAGGGACATTGAATCTAGACATGTAATGGAATCTTAGGGATCTAAGGAAACATGTTAGCAGCCAAACACATAGGTGAACTAGGAAACAAGTAGGAGAGAGACTATTAGAATTGGACATGCCAGGCTATGCTAAGTATAAGCTACAAAATGTCAATGAGAAAAGAGAGGAAACCAAGGAGAAATGTGGAGAGAAGGATGAGAAGGAAAGAGATGAAGAGAAAGAGAGAAAATGAAGAGCAAAAAGCAGGTTTTCATGCCTAAGGATCTTGAGGAAAGGAACTCAATGCAAAAGAGAAAATGTTATCTATAAGAGGTAGGGGATAAGATTTTCCTAAGTTACGTTTTCAAATTCATGCACTTTGCAAGTATGCTTTCTTATTCTATTATTGTTTATTTAAGGCATGATTTAAGTATGATACAATGATATTTTAGTTCATGCATTGATAAGCGTCTTATTTAAATAAAAGCCACCCAATTAGTTATCCATGTGTTACAACTTATAGGGATAAATTAGGCTTTTCAGACCAAATTTTGTTATTTTGTAAGTTCAAATGCTAATCCAAGGTAATTATGTGATTAATCATATTTTTTAGGATTTAATTAGGGCTTTTCACTTTTTTAAGGAAGATGGTGATTTGACGACCAAGATCGATTGGCACAAAATTTAAGATCAAGATCAAAAGATTGAGTTAGAACTCCAAAATTATCAATCCAAAATAAAAATGAAAGGTCAATATTATCATGTGGACCAAAAATGGATGTGATTAAAGGAGCCAAAGGTGCCCAAAGTGGGCCCATGAAGTAAGCCATGCATTCCCACCACCTTTTCTTCAAAGCCACTTAAGCAACCTTAGCCATATAAGCCATAAGAGAAGATGGCATGCTAAGGAATTCAAGCCACTCAAGCCGATGGATTGAGCTATAAAATAAAAAAGAAAGTTTTCAAAGCCTAGCCAATGGAACCTTAAAAGTTAGCCTTCTAAGCCATCAAGTTGAGCTAAATGGAAGGCTAAGATTGGATGAAATTCAAGAGAATTATCCATGAGATTTTAAGAGATATTTTGAAGATAATTAAGGGAAATCTTACTAGGATAAGTTGGCATATGGACCAATAGGATGAGAGCCTTCCAATCTTGATGTTTTTCTTACTTTTTCCTACCTTATTATCATTTTTCACCTCACCACCAAAGACCACAAAAAATTTGACTTTCCATTCAACTGTCCTACCATCCCATAACTCCTCCACCTTCCTAATATCCCATCCTAACCACCCAACCAATCCCACATCCTTAGGAAATCACTAAAGCAATCAAAATCTTCCATCTCACCTCACTTTCCTAAGTTTTCCTACTACCCACTTTCCTCCCACCTTCTTTTCTTCTTCCCATCTCTTACCTTATCACCCCACCCATTTTTTAGGGGGAGATGCACTTCCTAAAAAGGTGGCATCTCCCACCTATTCAACATAAAAAAGGTATCCACCTTATCCCTCTTCTTTCCTAATAGAAAACCCTGGCATTTCTCTCATCTTAACCATTCAATATAACTTGATTTCATATCCACCACACCTTATTAGTAAAACACCTATGAAAAAGTAGGAGAAAAAATATATAATCCAACACAAAAAATAAGTTAGAGGACTTTCTTTGAAAAAGGGAAAAAGATGCCTCCTCCATTAGGGAGGAGGACGTCCTCTTCCTACTTCTCCATTATCCTCTCTTTTGATTTGGATTTCATTTTCCTTAGGTACTATTACTATCTTCTAATGTGTGTGCTTCTTTCTCAAGTGTTCAACCTAGGATTTTTGGGGTGTTTGATTCATCTTTGAATGCTGGTTAGCTTCCTTGTTCTCTTTCCTTGAATTTACTTCCTTTTACGCTATTTTTCTTGAATTTTCTTTGTGTCTCCTTGCCATTGAAGACTAAGATTTAGGGCTGGTTTTCCCTTGAAGTGAAGCCAAGGGAAATCATCTTGAATCTATTTTTTCCCTTTACCTTCTATTTCCTTTTAATTCTCTTTTAGCCTTCTTGAATTCCAGCATAGTCTCTTTACTTTCTATCGGTTGATTGTCTTGTTATTCCATAATATTTTCACTTGATCTAAAGCATGCTTGTTCCTGATTGATTGTTGGAACAATTGAGGAAGGATTGGCTTGTAATGAGGGACTGATTAAGATTAAGTAAACATCATTGTAATAGAATTTAAATTTCAGATTTGGATTACATGAATAAGGCATTATGTTGAAGAACTTTTGATGTGATTCAACAAAGTTAATTGGAATTTCCAATTCATAATCGTGTCTAACAGTTATTGATCTTTGTTATTGAATGTTTGATTGCATTAGAAGTGATTAATTTCGTGTTTTACATGCTCTATTCATTGAATGATTCAATTGCCATGCTATTGGAATTTCTTTTCATGAATTGTTTGCATTAATTTATAGCACCATACAACTCATGTTCACTTGATGTTTCAAGAGCCCAACTAGATTGTTAGATAGCCTAGTTAATGTTAGAATAAGATTGCATGCTTAGATTCCAAGGTCGTTGATTAAATCAACTCCTATCCAATGAATCATGCATACCATTCCATGGTCACATGAATGTTACTTGGGTCATGTTCCTTTCATTGTTTGTTAGTGATTGTTTTCCTTTATTTATCTTGCTTAGTTTTAGTTAGATTCCATTAGTTTCCATCTTAGTTAGTTTGGAAAGTAATTTATTTTGTCACACTTGGTAAAGTAGTTGATTTGGTTGCTTAGTTTTCTTAGTTTTGCATGATTAGGAAAGTAGTTTGTTAAAGCATGTTTTCCTTAGATTAGTAGTTAATTTCATATTTAGGAAAGTTAGTTAATGAAAGTTGTTAAATTGAATTTTAGGAAAGTTTTTAATTAGGAAAGTCATAAAATTAGAAGCTTTTAATTTAGAAAAGTTTTAATTTTAGAATGTGCATGTTTTCAGAAAGTTTTCAATTTAACATGTTTCTTGTTTTTGCATAGTTTCCAATTTTCATGTTTTAATTTCAATTCTTAATTTAGATTAAAAATCACTTCAATTTGGCTAGGTTAGATAGCTTAAAGTAGAGACCACTAGCATCATATTAATTCAACACCTCATGGGATCAACCTCACTAGTGGGCTATACTACAAATGATTCATGCACTTGTGACTTTTAAGTAAAACAAAAACATGCATTTTGGTTGATGGGTCTTGAGCCTAATAAGTGGTGCATTTTTGGGACTACATCAGTATGTTAATATTATGTAGGTTTTTCTAAAACTTTTTACATCTACTTTCAATGGAAAACTATACCATTCTATTATTGATATCATATTAAGATTGTGGATTAAGATTATGGATGGAAACAATAAAATTTTATCATGTTTTAGCATGGTTTTTGGATGTGCTTATACCATGAAATTTAGGTGTATAATGCCTTGTATAACCTACTATTTTGCTTCCACTTTTACAATTATTAAGGCATGGTAACAAGTGATAAGCCTCAGATAAATGTTCATATATGATTAATAATATATGGTAATAACTCCATATTTATGGTCCAAGGACCATGGGAAAGTTTCAACATGTATACGTGCTCGCTATAGAAGACATTTTTGTGGCTTGAAACTGATAGTTTCGGCTACTATTTGACTTAATTTTCTATAGAATTTATTAATATCTTAATATATTATATGATCACTAATTCTAGTAATCATGAAGTGTGGAAAAATAGGTTGATAAAACATGATTTGACTTGAGTTTTATCTATTAATATTCAGCCTATTTCTTCTTTCTTGTTTCATGCATTGTATTGAGCAAATCTTTTTGAAAGTGCATATATGGTTTTATAATAAGGAATTACTTATATTTCATTTACCTTTAATTTTGACTGAATATCATGCAAAATTATTGCAAAAAAATTACCCTAGATAAAAAAAATTTACTTAAAACTATATGAATGTTTTAAAATAATATTTTTGAATAAAATATAATCCATCTACTATTTCACATGTTTTTGCTGATGTGTTGAGTGAGTATCTATTCTACTAATTTAATGTATTTAATATGAATCTTTTAACTTGGTTTTGATCAACTAATGAACTTTACAACTCATCGTTTTTGTAAGGATTTTTCTTGGACCAAAATAACCATTTTATCTTAAAAATTTGGAAAGATGACTATGTTTTTACATGAACTATCTTGGATGAAAACCCATGCTTTAAACGTACTTTTTGTGTTAAACGTGGCACCTAAGAACTATATTTATGTATGATAAGGTTGATCCATGAAATTTTTTAAGGTTCAGGAGGCTTAATCTATTTGAAAAGAGAGATATGTATAAATCTATGTACTTTTATTTTGAGCATATGGAATACCTAAAAATTGATATAGTTTGATACTTAAATTGAGCATTTATATCACTTCTAATTGCTTGTTTGAGGACATGCCAAATGTTTTATGTTTGATTTTGGTTTATGATGCCATGGTACTATATTTGTCAAAAGCAATTTGTCTAGATTTGATATTATCACTTGTTTTAGCTCAAGTGTGAGATGTGGTGCAATTGTTAATTTATTTGACACATGATATTCATTAGAGGGCTTGAGACTCTACCACACTAATCTTAGTGGATTTTAGATTGTCCCTTGACTTCTATATGGAATACCTACAGAATAGTAGAGCTATTTATGAGAGTATGTTTCATGGAAAGACTACTTTCATCCTAATCTGGTGGGCCCATGAGAGCTTGTGGAAGACCATTTCGTGTGCACAGTTAAGCCTAGTTAGAAGGGGATTCCTCTATATCCATAGTGACTAACTAGTTGTGTGGACATGGAGAGACATGTTGGTCTTCCTCAGCATTTCAAACCAGTTGCCAGTGAGGCTTATGGAAGGGCATTTCCATCCAATTACGTGATATAAATATTTCAAATGTGTGATAGATCTCCAAGTTATTACAGTGCATCTCTTAGTTTATATCTTCATTGAGCTATTGCATTGTAGCTTTTGATATTGTTGGTTGATTTGAAAAAAATAATTATTCTAAATAAAACTTTGATTGTCGCAACTTTCAAAACTTGCTTGGGGGGTTTCTTATTGAGTGACTGTACTCATTCCCACCAACATTTTAGGTGAAAGTCCCAAGGACTAGGCTTAGCTTGCACTAGGTAAAAAGAAGGAAACAGAGAAAGAATTAAAGTATAAGTAATCTTAGTTTAGTTTTAGCTACTTATGTCAAGTTTTATGGATTTTTTTAATGGACATATAATAAGATTTTGTTTCTATTTCATGTGGATTTATGGATTTACTTAGTTGTTTGGGCTGTAACCGGTGGGTCCTAATATGTAATCATTTAATGCTATAATTACTTTACATGTATATGTATGAACTTTCTGAGATGGCAATGGGCTTGAAGAAGCAATTTTGGAGTCTATTACTTATGGAATGCCTTCTAAAGGTTTTTTATAAAACAATTCCCAAGAATTTTGGACGTTTTCCAAAGAATTTATGAAAAACTATTTCTAAAAACCCTGATTGTCACATTGAATGATAAATCATGTCATGAAAATTACAAATTTGGTATCTCAAACATGAGGTTTGACAGATTAATATTTATGATGGACTTGTAAATCAAGGTTTTTAGAAACTAAGGATAACCTACTGTTTAGATGCTAAATTTTGATCCAATTAGATGTATTTTTGGTGGTGGCCTTTAAGTTGTAAAATATGGTTTTGCATTGTAAAATACACTTGGTAAAATCATGGTTATTAAGTCCTAAAGTGAGGTTTGAACAGTTGATTTTAAGCATGATTTATGTTGAGTAAATAATGGTTTTTGAAACCCAAAGTATATGGGATTTTTAACATGATATTATGCCTAAAAAATGGTGAGTTCTAAACTCCAAATTGATACTAAGTTATGCAAAGATTTGAGCATGAAAATTTTCCTTGCATTTCACATTTTGAATGAGTTTCCAAAGTAGTGCAACAAAATTTAATTTTGTATAAAAGTAAGCTATGAAGTAAATCATGTTTGTTAGTTATTTTATGTTTAAAATAGCTTGTATGTAATATATGTTTTGAATTGCTTCATGATTTTTTTCCAAAGATTTTGCAAAATGTATAAGAGTATGGTGATACTTAGGATTTAAGATTTGAGACAGGCACAGAAGCCTAATGGGAACTATGCTGAGAGATTAGTGCAGGTCAGCCCCCTAGTCTCCCACCACAAGAAGTGGTTGGTGTCCATGCCTAAAGAGTGGAAACATTTTCAACTATGGTGGTCATGATCCACTTTCGATGAATATCTGCAAGTCCCATGATGGATGCAGTGGGAGACCCTCTCGAGCATGCTATAATTCTCTGGATTTTGTGTTTGTAGGTTTAGTTCATTTTACTGAGCATCACCCATAGAGCTAGGTCAATGTGACAAGAAGCAAGCTTTGGAGCAAGGAGTGAAAGACTATAAGGTTAATAAAGAAGTAGAAAAATTAGACACCATATTGATTAGACATTATTTTCCTATTTTATTCAATTTACTATGATTTATTCGAGCACTATGGGCTAGATTATGTTTATTGATCTTTACATTTATGATTGGGTTGTGATTGATAATCTTAGGATTGTTTTTAAACTAGAATGGAATAGTATAGGATTCAAACTTGAGTTTATAATTTTCTATATGTGCATAGAGTTTAAATGTATAACACTTAAGTACTTTTCAAAATAATTTTGTTGAAAAGATTCTTTTATTTCGATCATTTTCAAAAAGGAGTTTTCAAATTAGGGGACCTGTATTTCAAAACTATTTAGAGAATTCATTTAAAAGTCTAGGTCACTATTGTTGGTATTCAAACCTTGGATTATGTTAGTCACTACCAATTACTTAATGGAAGGTCATGAATAATCAACAAAATAAGAAACTCTTAGTTCCAGAGTTAGTAGAAGAGCTTTTAGATCAAGTGTAGGTAGAAGAGAGAGTACTCACATGGGATTAGTAGGATTTTAAGGTAGAGAATTAGAGGATAAGATTATACAAATTAGTACTTCTAGTTGATAACTTGGCCATAAGATAGGAGATGTATTGACATGGCAACATTGAAGAGTCCAGCTCTAACTTGGATGGTGTGTATAGGGCTCTAGTAATAGGAGTCTAGAAATAACATATGAGTATCAGTAGATAGGCTTAGAACTATAGTATGAATATAGATAATCTTGTGGTATTATAAGAATTTGGTGAAAATGTTGTTATCAGAAGATTCTGATGCTGCTCTAGATGGAAGTATCTAATCAATGATATTTATTTGACTCTAAATCATGAACTTAGACAATTCATTGAATGATTTGGAGTCTAGTTCATGTAATGATTTAAGTTATAAATGGATTAGCCTTTGAGCTCTCTATCTGCATGGAATTGTTTGATCATTGGTTGGAAGATATAATGGCAAATAGAGAAATTATTGAAGTGAACAAAGAGCAGGAATCTATTTTGTTTTGTTAATTAAGAATGGAATACATGAGATATAAAGAATTGTATTTGGTTAACATTGAATAGTAAAGTTGATGAATGGCAAGACCTTAAGTAGTCAAGAAAAGAGTTTTTCTTGTACGCTAATCTTACATGGTGTGAATTGGATAATGAAATGAGAGTTTGATACACTTATAAATTGTGCATATCTGGTAGATCTTTATTTACATAAAATCTTAATGATAGAGATAAGATAATGTATCTATGGCATGTGTCATTTCCATTGTGAAGGTGGCTAGACACATTGTTAAGGGATGTCAAACCTTTTGTGCTAGAGCCGAGGTTGTGGGGGATAACAAAACCAAGCAGGAAGAAGTGACATTAGTCTTAGAAAATTTAGATATATTTCTACAAAATTTACTAGGATTACTATCTTAAAGGGAGATAGACTTGTAACGCCCGAGCAATTTACGCTATTTTGGACATTCTATAAGAAATGAACTGTGTTGAATGTTTTACCTTATTTAAAATAGTAAACGAAGGAATTTGTGAGGATGGTACCATTAGATTCTACTCAAAAAATGGAATCCAACGCCTCAAAGAACGCCAAAAATGGAGTTCGTATGAAAAAGTTACGACCGTTTAAAGATTAGGGGTATTTTTGTAAATTAAATAGAAAACGAAAAAGAATGAAAAATGCAAGGGGCCGTTTTGATAACGGTACCCCCTGTTCTCTTCCACGAGATTTCTCCAAAACCCCTTTTCTCCCGATTTCTCCAAAACACACCAGGGGAAATGGTGGCACCGCCATTGAGGGGCACCGCCTTCTCCCCTCTATAAAAGCCCCATCTCCCCCCTCACGAAAACATGACTTTCTGGCCATTTTGATACTGGGGTTTCTGGGAAAATCGGAAACCCATCTCAAGCTAGTCTTCCCTGAGTTTTCTGGCAAAGGCCAGGCCCAAGTCAGGCCGGCCATTCCTTTACCCGTATCCCCATTTCCCTCTCTTCTCTTTTTCCAATCTTGACAATGGGGTTGTTACCTTCATCGAGTTTTCCGGTGATAGAGGGTTTCAGAACCAGAACGAGGGTTCTACCACCGGCAATAGGCACTCCAAGGCTACCCAAGTAAGCCGTCTTTCCCTCTCTCTTTCGTTCCTCCACCTTTCAGGCTAGAACCGTGTTGGATATAGCATTTCCAGCAGGTTTTCCAACCGGTCTTCTTGGCCAGAAAACGTCCCGAGCCGATTTCATCCCGCTCTGCATGAACAAAGGTGTCCCAGGGATGCCATGCTTCACCTGCGCCTGGGACTGGGTCCCTGAGAGGGGTTCTAGGCATACGACAGTGCGTACACTGTCCCACGTGCAGCCTTCAGGTGTGCACACGACATGGAGCATGGGTCCTGGCTCAACCAGGATTCACGGGGTGCCCTGGGAGCTGAGACGTGCCATGCTACACCAAAGGTGCATTCGTGTGATGCCATCCAGGATTCGCGTCTTAGCGCATCGCTTGAGCATGCATGTGCGCGTGTAAAACGCGGTCCCTGACATGACCTTTGGGCCCACACGCATGTGAGGCGGTCGCGTTCAACCAGGATACATGGGTGTCCTGGGAACTAGGACACGCGAACCTAATGAGACTTTAAAGTTAGGATCAGAGGATAATTTATAGAGTTTAACTATTAAATAATAGATCCATATCATAGGATCTAGCCTGACAATGAATTAGGCAAGGACCATGGACCCTAAAAGGCAGATTTAGCAATCTAATAGATTGAAATTGATAAGGATTCCTTGTATCCATTCATACCCAGGAGTTTATAAATGAGACCCAAGGACGGGTTGAGTGATGAAGGACGTGACTCCAAGAGACTTTGAGGTAGGTGCTCTATCCCTACTAGACTTTTTAAAAAGAACCTATGATTGTTTTAAGAACGCATGTTTTAAATTTAAGTTATATGACTTGTTTAGCATGACTTAATCTTATAAACGAATTCAGCATGCATATGACAAATACATTATGCATAGACATGTTTTGCAAACAATTGCATATATTACATGATTTGTGAGCATTGAGTTCTTGAAAAATTGCATGTCCTTGAGGGTTACCAAAAGACGCTGGAGTGCCCAAAAGACGCTAGGTAGGCAGCTGTGAGGGCCAGGCAGTTGTGAGGGACCCAAAGAGGACAAGTTTTGAAAAGAGATGTTTTTGCGTCTTTGATCATATATGATTTGGGCTAGTAAGCTCGTGGGAGCTATGCCGAGAGGTTGGGGTGGCCTCCCAGCCTCTACCACTACTAGGTGGAATGGGTACCATGCCCAAAAAGGGCATGTCCATACGTTGACTGCATGTGGTACAAAGTTGGTATCAGAGCCCAAGTTTTATCCTTTCACAGCCAGTCCAGCATGTCCAAGGGTCATAGACAATAGAGAAAATCAAGAAGAAGTAGTAGTAGAGATGACTACTTCTATTTGAGGATTACAATATTAATGCTCAAGGCATTTCACCATAAATAAATAGGTGAAACACAGCTTGGTTTAATAAATAATTAAGCAGAGGATAGTGCAACCCTTATCCAAAATCTAGTCTAAGACAACCTAAGGATTAAGGATTATGGTGTGGTGCAAATATGAAAACTCATATTATGATGAGAATGATGAATGAAGATGTTAGTGAACTTGTTAGTAGATAGTTCTGACCTAAAATAGATTAATCTCACTAAAGATGAGAACATCAAAAAACCTAGATGGCTATCTTACCATCATAAAGAATACCAAAATATGAGTACACTATCACAAGGATATGATATGAGTATGATAGGCGATGTAAAAGACAGACTTTGAGAAGATTTTGATGATAATCTAAGAGGGATGAGAATGCATGATAATATTAGGAAATAACTATGGCTCGTACTAGATCACAAAGGTATGGATCCTAAAGGACTTAGATCAATTTTGGATACCTTAATTGGAGTCTTATGAAGAGTGAAGTGAGATTGAATAACAACTACCTAAGTATTATGGAGCAAACCAAACGATGTATACAAGTGACCTATTATGTGATGAGACAAACATGACACGAATATGATAGGGAAATGAATTCGACAGAGTTATCAAAAGATTTTGATGATAATACTAAGGATGATAATAGATTGATCCTAACATGAACTTGTAAGAAAAGTATAGCATGATCAAAACGTCAATGTCATTATTAAGACATTGTATGAATTTTATTGAGGCTACAGGCAATTGAGGATTTCAAGACAGTTTAGAATTTTTGAGAAGCATTCAGTTTATCATATCTGTTAAGTAAAGGAGTAGATGTAATATCAATTATATGCAACAAAAGACATTGATCTAGGTAGACAAAAATGAGGATTATGAAGAAAAGAGAGAGAGAGAGAGAGAGAGAGAGAGAGAGAGAGAGAGAGAGAGAGAGAGAGAGAGAGAGATAGAGATGCAACTATAAGTATTCGATGAATATTGAATATTCAAAAGAAGAAGATCATGACTTTATGAAGATACATACAAATCTTTCATTGAGTGAGGAAGATAAACCAATCAACTTCGAAGGAATGATGATAGATGAGTTGGTGATCTTATTGTAAAAGAGTATAAAAGAGAAAAAGCATATGGGGTTTAAGACTTTGAGTAGAGTATTGAATTTTAGGAGATTATGCGACAAGAAATTTTTGAAGAGGAATGGTGACCAACTAGAAATTAAATTCTACAAATGGTTTGATATCAATTATTACAATTAGATTCTTATCGGATCCATTAGTTTATGGGGAACACCAATGGATATAATCCATAAAAAGGAAAATTTGGTGATATCCCACCTTGCCAATAAAATATATTGAAAAAAAGGGAATTAAGCTGGGACAGTGACTTGTCCATTTAGCAAGTAGGGTACCATCAAGGATCAAATTGAAGCCTTGCTATCATAGATTGGAAGAGCAAAAATCTTAAGACCATTATTTAGTCATTACCTTTAGAGTACTGTTGACTAAATAAAGGTATCCCACCCTAATTAATCAAGTATGTTAGTATCTATGAGTTAGTAGTCGAAGTTATATACTCAAAGGGATGTTATAAGTCTTTAAACTTGAGTTTTCCTTCAACAGAAAAGTACTTGTTAGACTAAGTTAGTTGAGGGTATGAGGTCAGTTGATGAGGACAGTAGCAACTGAGATAGGAGCAAAAATAAGAAGTGATCTAAACCAATGTGAAAGATTTTTCAAACCTTAATGGCTACCATGACAAGGTGAAGAAATTACTTTGAGTCTGAAAAGTACTGCTGACTTGGATTGAAAAGAAAGGTAGATAAGTACTGATCACTTTAGAGACCCTTGAGCATATGACAAAGATATATCTGGAAAGAGATCAAAAGTTAATCAAATAAAGTCTTTCTATGTGTCTATGAAAATGTTCTGTGCTTACCTGAGTGTTTTTCAAATTTGATGATTTAATAGCTTCAGCATAACTTGATGTAGTAGTTATTGAACGAGAATTGCTATTATAAGCTAAGTATGAGGAGGCACTTGAAGGATAAAATTTAAGGAATTGAGAAAATCACTACTTATGAGGATACCTCCTGACAATACATACTGCATGGTTGACGATAAAGCCTTGATAAAAGATTAAACAATATATTGACATAGGGGATGGAAGGAGAAAAGGTGAGATGGCTAGCACACTATAAGGTGAAGATTTAATGTTACATTGCCTTTAGGTAAAAAGATAGTTGTTATGTGCATATACCAAGTACAAAAATCAATTGAAGGAATTTCCTAAGGACTAACCCTACTGGATTGAGTATAGAACTTTTGGACTGAAAGGTTACGAAGAAAACCATCAAGCAAAGAAGGGACAAAGAGGATGATGACAAAAGATTCAACCATGACCTAGTAAGGGTACTCAGTTATGAATAAGAGACTTTTTGCTTTGCATAAAAGGGAACATTATTAAAAAATCCTAATGACAAATTAATGTGAATAGTGAGATAGGCCTCTGGACGAGAACATTTGACCCATGATGATGAATCGACCATTAACATTTGACATGAGTTTGGATGAAATCTTCACGGAGAAAAGTGTTTAATGAATTCAATAATTATGAAACTGGATATAGAGTTAGGACATTTTAGTTTCAGTATATGATAAGGTCCTCGATGGAAGGTGTTACAAATTGGCTTTCATTTTTTAATGTAACTTTGGTTGAGGAATAAAGTCACATATGGAAAACGACAGACAGTTGAAATTCAAAGTTAATCAAGGGTTTAGCTGAAGAGCACATGATACCATGTCGGTTATTGAAGTATCTTGGGGACAAATATAAAAGGTAAGAAGCAAAGTTAGACACAATAGAAAGAAGGTAACTTTTTTTGGACTTGTGAATGATGAAAGAGATCACTAGATGAAAGGGATTATCCTATGATATTCAAAATAAAATAGGAGAAAGAAGATCATATGATCTCAAAGAAGTATGGAATAATTTATACATGAATAAAGAAGCATGATCCTATGAGGAGACTATCCTACACATGATGTGAAAAGTATAGGCATCTAAGGATTTCGAGATAGATAAATTACAGCTAGAAACCGGTATTGTTAAACTGGCATGTATGGGAGTATGCATCGGAGTACGCAGTGAAAGCGGCCCTTATAAGTAAGGCCTTGTAGACGAAACAATAAAAATGATAAATTGAGGTTTAGCCTAGAATTGATTCCTAAGAGGGGAGTGCATTCACCAAGAAGTTATCTAAGAGACAAAATATCTTGAAGATGATAATTTATGGAATTTCGAAGACGAAATTCTTTTAAGGGGGTAAAAATGTAACACCCAGTAATTTACGCTATTTTGGACATTCTATAAGAAATGAACTGTGTTGAATGTTTTACCTTATTTAAAATAGTAAACAAAGGAATTTGTGAGGAATGGTACCATTAGATTCTACTTGAAAAATGGAATCCAACGCCTCAAAGAACACAGAAAACGAAGTTCGTATGAAGAAGTTACAGCTGTTTAATGATTAGGGGTATTTTTGTAAATTAAACAGAAAACGAAAAAGAACAAAAAATGCAGGGGGCCGTTTTGATAACGGCACCCCCTGTCGTCTCCCACCTCCAGATTTCTCCAGAAACCCTTTTCTCCCTGTTTCTCCAGAACACACCAGGGGAAATGGCGGCACCGCCATTGAGGGGCACCACCTTCTCCCCTCTATAAAAGCCCCATCTCCCCCCTCATGAAAACATGATTTTTCGGCCATTTTGAGACTGGGGTTTCTGGAAAAATTGGAAATCTGTCTCAAGCCAGTCTTCCATGAGTTTTCCGGCAATGGCTAGGCCCAAGTCAGGCCGGCCATTCCTTTATCCGTCTCCCCTTTCCCCTCTCTTCTCTTTTTCCAGTCTTAATAATGGGGTTGTTACCTTCATCGAGTTTTCTGGTGACAGAGGGTTTCAGAACCAGAATGAGGGTTCTACCACTGGTAATAGGCACTCCAAGGCTACCCAAGTAAGTCGGCTTTCCTTCTCTCTTTGGTTCTTCCACCTTCCAGGCTAGAACCGTGTTGGATCTAGCATTTCCAGCAGGTTTTCAAGCTAGTCTTCCTGGCCAAAAAATGTCCCAAGCCGGTTTCATTTGGCTCTGCATGCACAAAGGCATCCCAAGGACGCCATGCTTCACCTGCTCCTGGGATTGGGTCCCTAGGACGGGTTCCAGGCGTACGACAATGCGTACACTATCCCAGGTGCAGCCTTTGGGTGCGCGCGCGACATGGGGCACGGGTCCTGGCTCAACCAGGATGCATGGGGTGCCCTGGGAGCTGAGACACGCCATGCTACACCAAAGGTGCATCCGTGTGATGCCATCCAGGATGCGCGTCATAACGCGTCGCTTGAGCATGCATGTGCGGGTGCAAAAAGATGTCCCTGTCATGGCCTTTGGGCCCGCACGCAAGTGGGGCGGTCGCGGTTCAACCAGGATACACAGGTGTCCTAGGAACTGGGACACGTGGACCTAATGAGACTTTAAGGTTAGGATCAGAGGACAATTTACAGAGTTTAACTATTAAATAGTAGATCCATATCATAGGATCTAGCCTGACAATGAATTAGGTAAGGACCATGGACCCTAAAAGGCAGATCTAGCAATCTAATAGATTGAAATTGATAAGGACTCCTTGTATCCATTCATACCCAGGAGTTTATAAATGAGACCCAGGGACGGGTTGAGTGATGAAGGACGCGACTCCAGGAGACTTTGAGGTAGGTGCTCTATCGCTACTAGACTTTTTAAAAAGAACCTATGATTGTTTTGAGGACGCATGTTTTAAATTTAAGTTATATGACTTGTTTAGCATGACTTAATCTTATAAATGAATTCAGAATGCATATGACAAATACATTATGCATAGACATGTTTTGCAAACAATTGCATATATTGCATGATTTGTGAGCATTGAGTTCTTGAAAAATTGCATGTCCTTGAGGGTTACCAAAAGATGTTGGAGTGCCCAAAAGACACTGGGTAGGCAGTTGTGAGGGCCAGGCAGTTGTGAGGGACCCAAAGAGGACAGGTTTTGAAAAGAGATGTTTTTGCTTGTTTGATCGTATATGATTTGGGCTAGTAAGCTCGTGGGGGCTATGCCGAGAGGTTGGGTGGCCTCCCAGCCTCTACCACTGCTAGGTGGAATGGGTACCACGCCCAAAAAGGGCATGTACCTACGTCGATTGCATGTGGTACAGGGGGCTACCACTGGTGTCACGGCACTGGGTCGATGTGTCATATGCCCTGTGGAGGCTATGACGCTGTGTCCCTAGGTACCCGGGCACCGCACGGCGGCGAGGTCATGGGCATAGTTGGGCCCTATGGTTTGAGGATTTACGTGCACTGCATATGGCATGACATGAGGTTGGTCGACCATACCATATATCCATGAGTTGGATTGAATGGAGCACCTTATGCATATCATTAATTTTATGATATATATGATACTTTCGACTTGGATTATGTGATTTCTTTAAGTCATCAGTATTCCAATTCGACAATGGTTTTTAATCTCGATATTGAACATGAGTGTTCAAACATGCACACGTTTTGAAAGAGGATATGATTTTAAACATAGCATGCATTGTAAAACTAGTAGTGATAGACTCATACTGAGTATAGTATATACTCACCCTATCCTTAACATTTTTCAGGATAGTTCTATTCATGAGTAAAGGACACTTATGTTGGTGCTATGAGCAAGAAAAATCAAAAGGAGACAATTATACATGTAAGTAAACACTCTACCCTTTGGACATGTATTTGCATTTAATTACAGTTGGGCTGTGAGCTGTGACTAGATAGATTTGGGAAAACATTTATGATTTTTGAAGTTTTTCAAAAACTACTTTGGTTGTTGTGAAAGGAAATGACACTCGGGGTTTTCAAAATGAGTTTAAAACTAAAGATGTTCCGCTACATTGCATGGTTTTTATAAAATGTTTTTCAAATCGGAATCCCACCTTAGGAATTTAGATTTTTCATTTAAAAATACATTAGAAAACCCGGGTCATCACAAGACTTCACTATCAAGCTGATACTTGTCATTACTTCTATCTCCAAAGTATCATATAAATTGGGCTCAGTAGAGCTGGAAGTGTCAATGAACCAATTGTAGGAATTGATAGACAAAAAATTCATAAGACCTAGTGTTTGATCATCGATGCACTGGTCCTTTTTGCTAAAAAGAAAGATGGATCAATGAGACTTTGCATTGACTACCTGATGATTAATGGAGTTAATGTGGAGAATAGTTATCCTCTACCTTGAATAGATTGCCTCTTTGATCAATTTTAGGCAGCTAGGATCTTTTAAAATATCAATTTGAGGTTTAAGTATCATCAGCTGAGGATTAGAGAAAAGGATATTTTAAAGATGGTGTTCAAAAATTGATATGGACATTATGAATTTAGAATAATTCCATTTGGTTTGACATGTTCCAGCTGCATTTATGGATCTTAGAACAAAGTGTTCAAACCATATCCTGATAAATTTATTATCATGTTGTGGAAAGCATCCTAGTTTATTTAGCAAGTTGAGAGAAGCATCAGGAACACTTGGATTTGGTATTGGACATGCTTAGGACACATCAATTATGTGCCAAATTCAGCAAGTGTGAATTTTGGTTGGAGGAAGTAAATTTCTTAGGCCATGTCATTTCTAAAAATGGTATAGTTGTGGACCCTACAAGGATATAGGCAATCGAGAAGTGAGAAACACCAAAGAAGATGAGAGAGAGATTGAGTTTTGTAGGTATTGCAAGATATTACTAAAGATTTATTAGGGGATTCAAGTGTATCGCCTTGCCACTAACCAAGTTGATAAGGAAAGATGTGAGATTTGTGTGGGATGATACATGTGAAGTGAGCTTCTAAGAACTAAAGATGTTACAACTTGAGTTTTTTGAAATAATATTTTAAAATTCTTTTAAATAAATTGGAAATCCTTGTAAAAACTTTTTATTTTTAAAATTTGTTATAAAATAAATACAATGTAATGCCCCGAGCAATTTATGCTATTGAATTGGACATTCTATAGGAAATGAACTATGTTAAATGTTTTCCTTTATTTAAAATAGTAAATGAAGGAATTTGTAAGAAAATTGGTACCATTAGATTCTACTCTAAAAATGGAATCCAACGTCTCAAAGAACACCAAAAACGGAGTTCGTATGAAGAAGTTACAGCCGTTCAAATATTCGGGGCATTTTTGTAATTTAAATTAAAAAAGAAAAAGATAGAAAACGCAAGGGACCGTTTTGATAACGGCACCCCGTCTTCTTCTTCCTCTAGATTTCTCCAGAAACCCTAGTTTCCAGAGGTTTGTGCCACCTCCAATGGCGGCACCACCATAGCAAGGCTATAAAAAGGCCCTATTCCCTCCTCTTCAAATCACTATTTTTCTGCCCATTCGCGGCTGGGTTTTTCGGCAAAAATCGGAAACCCGTCTCCAGCTTCCCTGCAATTTTCGACAATGGTCAAGTCCTTCAGGCCAGCCCTTTCCCTTCTTTCTCTTCCCCATTTCTTCCCTGGAATCACCCAAAAACTGGGTTTTTCCCCTTCGTCGAGTTTTCTGGTGACATGGAGTTTCAAAACCGGAAAGGGGGTCTACCACCGACGATAGGCACTCCCTAGGCTACCCAGGTAAGCCCGTCTTTCCCTCTCTCCATTTTTTCTTTCCCCGAGGCCAGATCCATGCCAGATCTGGTTGTTTTTACGGCCTGAAAACACTAGATTCCTGATGGGTTCGATAACCCATCGAAGAAGACAACCCAAGGATGCCAGGAGTAGCGCGCTCCCTATGGCGGTCCTCTCATGTGTACGCCACGTGCAGGCGCAGTCCTAGGCTCGATCGGGATGCACAAGCACCTCGGGAGTTGAGGCGCACTGAGCCTGTGCCAAAGGCGCGTTAGCAT
This sequence comes from Warburgia ugandensis, assembly GCA_035236585.1. Taxonomy (NCBI): domain Eukaryota; kingdom Viridiplantae; phylum Streptophyta; class Magnoliopsida; order Canellales; family Canellaceae; genus Warburgia; species Warburgia ugandensis. Next base: position 76,425,974 of record CP141131.1, on the reverse strand, counting down.
GATGCCATCCAGGACACGCGTCATAGCACGATGCCATCTAGGGAGCACTTCATAGCGTGTCGCTTGGGCATGCATGTGCACGTGCGAACGCGATCCCTAGCACGGCCTTTGGGCGCGCAGACATGTGAGGTGCTCGCAGTTCGACCGAGATACATGGGCGTCCTGGGAACTGGGCACGCGAACCTAATGAAACTATAAAGTTAGGATCAGAGGACAATTTACAGAGTTTAACCATTGAATAGTAGATCCATATCATAGGATCTAGCCTGACAATGAATTAGGCAAGGACCCATGGACCCTAAAAGGAAGATCTAGCGATTTAATTTCTAAATAGATCGAAATTGATAAGGACTCCTTATTATCCATTCATATCCAGGAGTTTATAAATGAGACCCAGGGTCGGGTTGAGTGATGAAGGACGCGATTCCAAGAGACATCGAGGTAGGTGCTCTATCGCTACTAGACTTTTAAAAAGAGCCCATGATTGTTTTGAGAATGCATGTTTTAAGTATAAGTTATATGACTTGTTTAGCATGACTTAATTTTATATATGACTTGTTTAGCATGACTTAATTTTATATATGACTTGTTTAAAATGACTTAATTTTATATATGACTTATTTCATGCATATGATAAATTCATTATCCATAGACATGTTTTGCAAATGATTGCATAAATTGTATGATTTGTGGCTATTGAGTTTTGAAAAATTGCATGTCCTTGAGGGTTATCAAAAGACGCTGGAGTGCCCAAAAGTCGTTGGGTAGGCAGTTGTGAGGGACCCAAAGAGGACAGGTTTTGAAAAACAGGTTTTTGCTTGATTGATTGTATATGATTTGGGCTAGTGAGCTCATGGGCGCTATGCTGAGAGGTCTAGGGTGGCCTCCCAGCCTCTACCACTATTAGGTGAAAAGGGTACCATGCCAAAAAAAAGGCATGTCCCTATGTCAACTGCATGTGGTATAGGGGGCTACCACTGGTGTGACGGCACTGGGTCGAGGTGTCATATGCCCCGTGGAGGCTATGACCGAGTGTCCCCAGGTACCCGGGGACCACACGGCGAGGAGGTCATGGGCTTAGTGGGCCCTATGTTTTTGAGGATTTACTTGCATTGCATATGGCATGACATGAGGATGGTAGACCATACCATATATCCATGAGTTAGATTCAGTTGAGCATCTTATGCATATCATTATGTTTATGATATCTATGATACTTTCGACTTGGATTATGCGATTCTTTAAGTCATCAATATTCCAATTCGACGATTGTTTTTAACATCGATATTGAACATGAGTGTTCAAACATGCACGTGTTTTAAAGAGCATATGATTTTAAACATAGCATGCATTGTAAAACTAGTAGTGATAGACTTCTACTGAGTATAGTATATACTCACCCAATCCTTAACATTTTTCAGACACAAGTAAGCACTTAAGGACAGGATACGCGCATGACAGAAGACACCCAAATATATCATTTTTCAGGACAACTCCACTCACGAGTAGAAGACGCCTCAGGAGCAAGTAAATAAAAAAGATACAATTATGCATGTAAGTAAAGACTCTACCCTTTGGACATGTATTTGTATTTAATTACAATTGGGCTGTGAGCTTTGACTAGATAGACCTGGGAAGATATTTATGATTTCTGAAATTTTCAAAAACTACTTTGATTGTTGTGAAAGCAAATGACACTCGGGGTTTTCAAAATGAGTTTAGATGCAAAGATTTTCCGCTGCATTGCATGGTTTTTATAAAATGGTTTTCAAATAGGGATGCATCCCGCCTTAGGAATTAGATATTGCATTTAAAAATGCATGGGAAAACCCGAGTCGTCACATACAATAACATTGATAATTTCAAAAACCCACTCCTTCCAATCCTGAGTGCCAATTTCAAACTTCAAGCATACGAAAAAATAGCCATATAATATAAGCACCTCCAGAACCTACTAGTCACATCCTAAACCACTAATGCAAGCATAATTGAATTTATACTAAGTTGAAGTAATTATTACATAAATTATTGAATGACAAGATACATAATTTAAACAATGGACTACTTCTTATATCTCCATACTTTCATTTCTTGATTTCTTTTCTTCCTCATCTTAGTTTTTGTTAAGCTCACTTTCCTAAATGTTCCCTTGAAAATGTGGTTTTAAGAGGGTGAGTGCGACAACTCAATAGGCATCAACTAGGTTAGAATAAAACCACACTAAAACATTTTGACCAAAAAATAAATAAATGGCTATGCATTTAATTAAACCATTGGTATCAAATTTATCAAAATTAGATCATAATTTAGAATTTTCTTAGGGCTAATCAAAAGATATCTCAGACATCGATCAGATATCAGATTTCAATTAACAAACAAAAATCTATTAAAGCCATATAGGCAATTTGGTCCTTAACCCTCAAGGATGACCAACACAATACTCTATGTCCCACACAAAACACACAAAAGGCCCACTACGCCTGTACCTCATGGGGAGAATGAATCAAAAGGATTGGAGTCTTCCCATGATACAATCACTGGCTAGAAGAGCCACTTATGGACTAGGTATAAACATATATTAGAAGTTAGAGAGATAGTGGCCAACCATCACCCCTCACATAGCACCCAGAGGGTTTAGTACCCCTCAAAAATGGCTTTCAATAGGGGACATGATTTAAAGAAATGTCCCAATCACATATCTGAAAACTGTCTTAAAATAGGAGGTCTACAAGTTGTAACATTTAGTGAGCTAAAATTATAAGATTTTTAGTCAAATAATGTAATTCTTTCTAGCAACCCATACCTTACTTATGTGGTAATGAGATTAAAATTAGAAATTCATAATGTGCCCATAGCATTTAGATTTTTACAAAGAAAAGTTTGTCACCTCTAAGGACTATTCATGAAAAATTTTATGTTTCTGAATAGCAACTCTCTTAGCTAAAAGTTAAGTTCAGTATTCTCTTAGCAAAACATAAATTCTAGTTAGAAGTCTTAGTTCCAAGGTATACAAGCAATTAATGTGTTGAAAAAAGTCGTAAGAGTTCTCATAAAATGATTGTTTTTGTAATGTGTAACCAATCCATCTGTCAAATATCTATTTTAGTAGTGTGCCTATCATTCCTAATTGAAACTAATCTAATTTGATGCTCAATGAGTGGCATTGAACCTAATTCTTCAGACCTTTCACAACCTTATCAAGTATTTAACATTTTAGAGTCAAAGGATTTGTCTAGTATTAACAATATCTGAGTTTTTCTACTACTATGGCAATGCCATGCTTTTATGCCTCCATTGTTATAACAATAGAGGTAAAGATGCCTACTACTATAGTAGATAGATGTTAGCTATTGTTATTTAATCATTTGAGGTTACTTCATAGATTGGTTATTATGTGAACTACTTTTTCCATGATGCTTAGATGTACTAGGTCTTGAAAGAGATGTTTGATACATCCTAGTACAATAAAAATATGCTTTGTAGGGTTTTGACTGACAGGTTTACTAATAGATTTTAGCTACAATTATGGATGGATTTAGGTTGGGTAACATTAGGAATTTAATCACTAGTGATAAAAATACATTCCATACTAAAGCTTAGAAGGATTGGATCAATATAAGAGTTTATAGTGGGGTTTTAGCATTGGTTTTCACTGTGGTAGTAGGCTATCATGATTTTCACTACTAAGATAGTGGGATGTTGAAATTTCACTATTACAACCATGAAACACCCTAATTTCTTATCCATTCAAGTAAGGTGTTAAGTACACTCACATATTCTCAAAGATTGGCCTAACCAAAGGAGTTATGAGGTTTTGGAGTGGATTGGTCCAATGGTACACTAATTGGCTTTACTGACATAGCTATTGAAAGTCCACAATGATTTCCATATTTCATGCCATGCAACTATATCCCTGACTTTTCACATGTTGTAAGTTGCAACTAGACTATTTGCTTGGAAACAATTCTAGTTCGAATGAATATAAGAAAGAGCAAAAATTGAGAACCAAGGAGATTTCTCTAGTAAAAGTCCTCTAGCAACAACATTCAATTGAATTGCAACATGAGAAATATAATTTGAGATGAGAGAGTAACATCTAGAATTGTTTGTAACTAAAGTTGAGAAGAATTTTGTAACAAAATTCCTCTAAGGGATAATAATGTAATAACCCTAAATTTTGTAACTATTTTTGCCATTAATGAAAAAAGGGATTTTAACCAAAATGTAAAAATTGGATTTTGGAGACTTAATAATTTAATAATGAGAACATACAGTGGGTTAATTAAGACTTAACATTGATAAGGACACCCCATTCTCTTTTGTTTTGGTCATTCAAGGGGACCCACAAATATTATATTTAGCAATCAAGTCAACCAAGGGACATTAAGTAGAGAAATGTGTTTAGATGGAAAACATATTGAAATTAGGAAACATGTTTAGGAAAAAAAATTAGGGAGTAGTGGATGGGAAAGTGTTTGGGTTTGTTAGGACAACAATTCATAACATAATTACGAAAGGAATAGGGTATGAAAAGAAAACATTAAAAATGTTAAGAGGAAGATGTCATAGGTAGTAGTATGATTGGTCTAGGAAGGTAGTTGAGTTAGGAAACTTGATTTAGATAAAACTTTATAAGTAGAAAACATCAAAGATAAAGAGAGAGAGAAAGCGAGAAAGAGAAAGAGGGAGAAGGATAAGGAGAGGGAGAAGGAGAGCGAGGAAGAAGAGAAGAAGAAAGTGACGCACCCATTCTGTAATCTGGGAACTAGCCCATGACAAAGGAAAAATGTGGGAAGCAAGTTGGTAAGAGCTAGGAGAAAATGCGATAACTACTATTGAGTGCCCAATATTATATCAAAAGCCCTAAATTTTGTATTGTTTTATTGCGTTAAATGATCATTTTTACACATATATTATGGATTGGAACTAAACTAATTAGTTTTCATCTAACCATAATCCAGAGTATTTGCAGGGCTAGATCTCCATCCAAAGGTAAATATATTTAAAACCGTTAGTAAAATAATACTAATTAAGATTTTTCTATTTCTTGTAGGTTTTATGTTAAGATCTAAGTGGAGAGATCAAGCTGATCAACACTTTATGCTATTGACAAAGCTTATATGTAAATGGAAGGCTTAGATCGATCTAGGATGAAATTTTGATGAACAAGATCAATTGAAGAAGCAAAAGCCCAAGATTCTAGGATCATTCCATGTATTTCACCACCAAGCTCATGCAAGCCTAAATTACTCACACTATGGTGTGAAGTGGATGACCATACATGGGTCCCACTCATTCCTTCATTTTTACACACATCAAGGGCCCACGAGGTTGGGAATGTATAACATATTTATGCTAAAGAAGTCTATGGGATAGCATGTGATGATAAGGGGTTTCACAAGATGGTTTTCTAAAGTAGAGATTAAGTCAAAAACAAGTAATTGGTAATGGACGGATGGACAAAGGTTGGAGATCTTAAAGATGGCAACTCTATGTTTAAGCCACGTGTTCTCAACGAAGGCTACTAGCTAGAAGCAAACTAGTTGCTTGACTTCTTACTAACAACAAGGTACTACTATTAATATGGGGACAAAACATGTAGAAGCATTCTATTTTCATAAATTGATGGTGTGATTGGAGGCTTTGAAGTCAATGGCAGGCGAGTGGGGAGCTCAAGGAAGTAGAGTAGCTGAAATATTGGCTACTTCTCACATTTTATAAGGAAGAGAGGGCTACGTGTCCAAGATGAGAATGGGGGAGTAGTGGATCAGTTGGAGTTAAGAGAAAACTCTAATCCCTATTCAATACATTATTGGAGCATTACATTGTTCTTACTAATCTTTCTAGTTCTCATGATTTATCCTTTGATATTTCTTGGAGTGAAGAAGGGAACTTTTTTTAAAAGTCACTCTCTTTTCTTGTCATTTTCTTTGAAATTTCATTCATAGTAAAGTACAGAATGCTATTGGTGAGCTTCACTTGCTACTATCATCATATCCTTTAAATGCTATGAATGGTGGTAAGCAATAGGTTAAATCCTCAAGTCTAACAAAGGATAAGCTAGAAATCAGTTCACTATCATTCTCTTGAAAGATTTCCATTGGGGGAGAGCAGGAAAACAAGGTAAGATCCATGTTTTCCACCCCTGTTTCATTGACACTACCCATGTGAGTCTACAATAATAGAGCCTCAACTTTCTCTCATGTGTGATTTCATTTTAATGCCAATCAATGATCTAAAACATTGGTAGTGCTTCCATCTCTCCTAAGGAGTTGAATGAAGTATTCATGAAGAGAAGCAGCAATAGAACCCGAAACCTTTCCCCCTTGTCTCCTCTTACAATTGTTAGTTGTAGGAGAAGAAAAGCTTCAAATTTCTCTCCTTTTGGTCATTTTTTTTATGATATAAACCATTTTAAATTTTCTCCTATGTCTTAGGGAAAAGTTCACATTGACTTTTAGTAATTCCATAGAGGTTTAAGTGTGAACCTATCATCTTCCTAATCAAATATCTCTAATTCTATTAGCTTTCTCCAAGAACGAACTATACTACCAGATTCATGGACATCCAATTATGCTAGATGTGAAATTTCACTAAAAAAATTCAATCTCTATGATGATGAAATCATCAGACAAAGTGATACATTTCATCAAATGTTCACTGGTTTATCTAGTGTAATAGTATTAGTAAACTCACCTAAAACCCACCATTTGATAGGTGTCCAAATTTATATAGAAAGTACCCAATTAGTTTCCCATCTATTACAACTGATAGTGTTAAATTAGGGTTTTTGCCTAAAAACTATAACACATGCATCTTTGACCTAATAAACCAAATATTTGATAATTTACTAATTCAGAGGCTAATCCAAAGTAAGTATGTGAATAATCATAATTTTTTAGGATTTAATTAGAGTTTTTCATCTTTTGCAGGAAGCGAGATGGTGAATTGACTGCCGAGTTCGATCAAGATGAAAACTAAAGATCAAGATCAAGAGATTGAGTCAAGGCCTAAATGTCGTTAATCCAAAGTGAGATCAAGGATCAAGATCACCTTAATTCCAGTAAAGGATCAAATCAGATAACTCAAAGGTGACTAAAGTAGGCCCATGAACAAGCCATGCAAAGTCCACCACCTTGGCATGGGATTCACTGAAGTCACCTGAGCCATGTAAGCCATGAAGAAGGTGACAAGCTAAAGAGCCTAGCCAAACCATCAAAGCCAAGGGGGTTCTGCTCTCAAGCCAAGTCAAAAGATCCCCAAAGTTAGCCATGAAGCCAAGCCAAACGAGCTCTCAAAGCAATCCATTAAAACCACTTAAGCCAAGCTACATAGAAGGCCATGATTAGAGGAAGAATTATAAACAATTTTCTATGTCAAAATGAGGATTTTTAGGAAACAATTAGCAAGAATATCATAGCATGCTCATGTGGTCCAATAGAAGAAGAGCCAACTCTTTCTTTTTCCCTTCCCATTTTCTTCTCATTCTTATATTTTTCTCCCCATATTTCTCTCACTCCTTATGATATCCACATGTAAACCAAAGTGGGAGATGCCTCATTCCTTAAAATATGTCACCTCCCACCATTGATTGGTCCTATCACACGATGAAACATCCTCACTTCCATCCCACTTCCTTTCCCTTTCCTTTTCACCACTTGCTGTGACAACCCGGGTTTTCCCATGCATTTTTAAATACAAGATCTAAATTTCCTAAGGCTGGATGCATCCCCATTTGAAAACCATTTTATAAAAACCATGCAATGCGGCGCAAAATTTTTAGTTTTAAACTCATTTTGAAAACCCCGACCGTCATTTGCTTTCACAACAATCAAAGTAGTTTTTGAAAAACTTCAGAAATGATAAATGTTTTTCCCTAGGTCTATCTAGTCACAACACATAGCCCAACTGTAAATAAACACATGTCCAAAGGGTAGAGAGTTTACTCACATGTATAGCTGTCTCCTTTGTTTATTCACTTGCTCGTAGCATTAATATCTCCTGAGGCGTCTTCTATTTATAAGTGGAACTATCCTGAAAAATGTTAAGGATAGGGTGAGTATATACTATACTCAGTACGAGTCTATCACTACTAGTTTTTCAATGCATGCTATGTTTAAAATCATATCCTCTTAAAAACATGTGCATGTTCGAACAATCACGTTCAATATCAATATTAAAAACCACTATCGAATTGAAATATTGATGACTTAAAGAATAGCATAATCCAAGTCGAAAGTATCATAAACCTAATGATATGCATAAGATGCTCAACTGAATCCAACTCAGGGATATCTGGTATGGTCGACCAACCTCATGTCATGCCATATGCAATGTAAGTAAATCCACGAAACCATAGGGTCCAACTATGCCCACAACCTCACCGCCGTGTGGTCCCTAGGTACCTGAGGACACTCAGTCATAGCCTCAACGGGGCATATGACACATATTCGTCGTAAATCATGCAATTTATGAAATCGGTTGCAAAACATGCATGCAATGCATAAAATCTGCTCATGCTAGTATTGCATTCAAAGTCATAACCCTGCCTAGAAGCCTAGAAGCCTACCAGCCTAGAAGCCTGTTAGCTCTCTCTGGCCCGCCCTCATCACCCCGCCCTCATCGGCCAAGGCCACACTTATCATGCAATCTATGCATTTAGCACATGTCATGGCAATATATGCGTAATGTATTTTTCAAAACCTGTCCTCTTTGGGTCCCTCACAACTGCCTACCCAGCGTCTTTTGGGCACTCCAGCATCTTTTGGTAACCCTCAAGGACATGCAATTTTTACAAGAACTCAATCCTCACAAATCATGCAATATATGAAATTGTTTGCAAAACATGTCTATGCATAATGTATTTATCATATGCATGCTGAATTCATTTATATGCTAAACAAGTCATAAAATAAGTCATGCTAAACAAGTCATATAATTTATACTTAAAACATGCATTCAAAACAATCATGGGCTCTCTCATTTTGTTAAAAGTCTAGTAGCGATAGAGCACCTACCTTAAAGTCTCCTGGAGTCCCGTCCTTTATCACTCAACCTGTCCTTGGGTCTCATTTATAAACTTCTGGGTATGAATGGATACAAGGAGTCCTTATTAATTTCAATCCATTTAGACATTAGATCGCTAGCTCTGCCTATTGGGTCTATGGTCCTTGCCTAACTCATTATCAAACTAGACCCTATGATGTAGATCTACTATTCCATGATTAACTCTGTAAATTGTCCTCTGATCTAACTTTAAAGTCTTATTAGGTCCGCGTGTCCCAGTTCCCAGGACACCCGTGCATCCTGGTTGAACCGAGACTGCCTCACATGCGTGCGCGGCCAAAGGTTGTGCCAGGGACCGCGTTTTGCATGCGCACATGCAAGCTCAAGCGATGCGCTATGACGCGCATCTTGGATGGCATTGCACGGATGCACCTTTGGTGTAACATGGCACGTCTCAGCTCCCAGGGCACCTCGTGCATCCTGGTCGAGCCAGGACCCGTGCCTTATGTGACGCGCGCACCCGAAGCCCGCAGTTGGCATAGTTTACGCACTGCCATACGCCCGGAACCCATCCCAGGGACCCTGTCCTAGGCGCACATGGAGCAAGGCGTCCCTAGGATGCTTGGTTCGTGCAGGGTCGTCTGCACTGGTTTAGGAACGTTTTTCGACCAGGAAATCTGGTTGGAAAACAACTGAGAACTCTAGATCCAGCATGGATCTAGCCTGAAAGGGGGAGGAACCAAAGAAGGAGGTAAGGACGTCTTACATGGGCAGCCTGGGGACGCCTATCGCCGATGGTGGAACCCCATTTCACTCTGAACCTCCTGCTCACCGAAAAACTGAAAGAAAGGGGAAAACCCCATTGCCAAGATCGGAAAGAAGAGAGGGCATGGAGGAAAATGGCAATGGCTGGCCTGACTTGGGCCTGGCCATTGCCAGAAAACGCAGAGAGACGGGTTTCCGGTTTATGCCGGAAACCCCAGTCCCAAAAATGTCGGAAATCGTGTTTTCGTGAGGGGGGGAGATGGGGCTTTTATAGAGGGGAGAAGGCGGTGCCCCTCAATGGCAGTGCCGCCATTTCCCCTGGGGTGTTCTGGAGAAATCGGGAAACAGGGTTCTCTGGAGAAGTCTGGAGGTGGAAGACGACAGGGGGTGCCGTTATCAAAACATCCCCCAGCATTTTTCGTCCTTTTTCGTTTTAAATGTTTTCTGTTTAAATTACAGAACTGCTCCTGATCTTTAAACGGTCGTAACGTCTTCATACGAACTCCGTTTTGGGTGATTTTTGAGGTGTTGGATTCCATTTTTTGAGTAAAATCTAATGGTACCAAGTTTCCTCAAAAATTCCTTCATTTACTATTTTAAATAAAGTGAAACATTTAACACAGATCATGTCCTAGAAGATGTCCAATTTTTGTTAAAATAGAGTAAATTGCTCGAGCATTACACTTGCCCTCCTCCATTATTTCCATTCCACATGAACTAAATTGAAGGTAAGTGTTTTGTATTTTAGGTTAAACTCATAAGAGCATGAATTATTTGTATTATTCTCACTCAAGGAGGTTAATTGCATGAGGAATTAAACGAATGTGAAGCTAATGGTCCTACTTTAAATTATCTAACCTAGCCAAGACAATGGAAATAAAAAATGCATGCAATTAGGAAGATTCAAAATTTAGAAATTTATAAACCTAAACATGGAATGTTTATTAACTAATCTATCATGAAAATTAAACCTAAACAATGATCTAATTAAGAAATCAAAACATGTAATACTTATTGAAGCAATTAAACAAGTGGTATGCGTGGAACTAAGTTAGAAAGAATGAATGAACTGGAATGTAACTTAGGATAACATGGAATGCATGAAACCTAAAGCATGGAACTAAGATGTAAACTAATAATTAATGAAATCTAAAATAATATCAAACTACAATTAAATAAGAAAGCTAAATGGAAACAACAGCTAATCAAACACTAAAAAGAAAGCTACCCAAGTATCATGCGCATGATCCATGAAATGTTGCACATGATTCATGGAGTAAAATGTATTGAAATAAATGGACCTATAGCTAAATATCATTGAATCTAATCTAACCATTAACTCAATATTCTAAAATTCTAACTAAATTCTTGGAGAATCAAGAAAATCAGCAATAACAAATGCTAACATCAAGCATGAATCATTCATGATTACTATGTTGCTGGAAATTCCAGCAACATGCTATTTTTAATATCCAAGCAGTTAGCACATAAAATAAAACAATTTAAATACCAATAAAAACTCAAAACTAAAGAACCTAGGTACTGGAAATAAGAAGCAATGATAACCCTCAAAGAACTTTATTGAATGAATGTCAAATTACATAAAAATAAGAATGCATGAACATGTGTACAGTTGCTGGACTTTGCATGCTTATGCAAGACATGGAACTTGATCCAAGTACATATGAAACACCTTTTAATAAGAGTAAATCAAGTTCATCTAAAATGTAATTATAACCCAAAATAAACCCAAGAGAAGAAAAGTTAGGAAGATGGAACTATTCTAAGACAAAAAAAACCTCAAACTGCAGCTAGAACTAAGCAAAAACCACATAAAAGATGGATGGAACTCAAAAGATTTAAGCTACTGTTTTTCTTGGAAGTCACTACCAGAGAAACAAAAACTTAGATCTTAAGATAATGGAGGAAAAAAATAAGTGTAATGCAAGTTAGATTCAATGGAAGTAAAGGTATAAAAACAAGTGCATGCAAGTAAGGAAGACAAGAACAAGAAAGGAGGGTAATATAACAAAGTAAGGAATCAAAGTGGAGATCTAACCTAAACTTGAAGAAGAAAACAAGTCAATAATATCCAATAGAAAAGGAGTGGAAGCATGGAGGAAATGGGTGCCATGGTGAGAAAGACATCGAAGAATCAAGAGGGAAGAAGTGTGGAGAACACATCCTTCTTAGAAGGGGGTGATCTCCGCTTCTCCAAGAGTTCCTTCACATTTTTTCTTTCCTTCCACTTTTATTTTGTTTTAGGAACTTCATAAAGTAGCTCAAAGGTAATCCTAAGGTGGAGAAAATATATGGGAAATCTAATGGTTACATGATGCATAGACCTAGGGCTTTAAAGAAGAAATAAGGGATGGGGAGGGAGGGACATCATCCGCACCACCCCCCCCAGGAAAAAGATAGGTAAGAAAAATTTAGGAAAGTAGGATGAGGTAGAAAAATATGATTGGCTAGGTGATTTCCTAGGAAGTGGGGATTGGTTGGGCTGTAAGGATGAGAGTTTAGGAAGGTGGAGGAGTTTTGGAATGATAGAACCCTAGAATGGAAAGTTAAATTCGTGGTGCTACTGGTGATGAGGTGGAAAGTGAGAAAAACATCTAAAATAGAACTCTCATCCTATTGGTCTACATGCCAACTTATCTTAATGAATTTTCCTTTAATTTTCTTCAAAATATCCCTTAGAATATCATGGATAAGCCTCTTGATTTTCCTCTAATCCTAGCCTTTCATTTAGTTTAGCTTAATGGCTTTGAGGGCTTCGGTGGCTGATCTTCATGGCTGGCATAAATGGCTCTCTTAGCTTGCCTTTAGGGCTCAATCCCTTGGGTTATGTGACTTGAATGGTTTGACTTGAATTCCTTAGCTTTTCATCTTCTTTCATGGCTTATATGGCGAAGGTGGCTTAAGTGGCTTCCATGCAAAGGTGGTGGGAAAGCATGGCTTACATCATGGGCCCACTTTAGGTCCTTTAATTGCATGCATTTTCTAGTCCACAAGATGATCTTTCCCTTTTGTTTCATGTTGGATTGATGATTCTTAGATTTTGATTCGATCATTTGATCTTGATCTTCAATGTTCATCATATGCGATCTTGGTCATCAAATCATCAACGCTCTTCCTACAAAAGATAAACAACTCTAAACAACTCTAATTAAAACCTCAAAAAAATATGATTAATCACATAATTATCTTAGATTAGCTTCTGGACCTACAAAATATCAAATTTTTTCTTAATTAGGTAAAAAATGCATGTGTTACGAATTTAGGTCTAAAACCCCTAATTTATCCCTATAAGTTGTAAGACATGGGTACTAATTGGGTGTTTTTCTATGAAAAATTAGACACTTAATAGGAAGGAGCTCCATGTCTAGATCCTACAAAGTGGAAGCCTCCTTCCATTCCTCCTTCCTCTAGTTATCCAAGGTGGCCAATTTCTTCATGCCACCTATCCCACCTTCTGACCTTCCTCTCTATCTCTCTTTCCACCCTCACTTTCTTCACTTTTTCCTCCTCTATCTCACTACCACCTCATCCTTTCTTTATGAAAATCACATATGGAAGAGAGGTAGAGACACCCCACCCTAAAAAGTAGGTGTCTCCCACCATATCTCCTACCATGTTACCTCTTTAATAAACCCTATGCACCCACACATATTCTAATCCTAACCATCCACTCTTCTTCTCATCTCATCCCGACCCTACCTTTTCCTTTAGACAACCTAGAAAAACTTAAGACACCCTAGAAAACTTAAGAAACAAGATATATATATATGTATGTATATGTATATGTATATGTATATATATATATATATACCCCTAAAGAAGTTTCATGTACATAATTATTAGAAGAGAGGAACACCTACGCCAAAAGAGGGTATGCCCCCATCTTTCCCCTCTTTAAGTGCCTCAACACATTCATCCTTTGGAGCAGCATTCCTTCCATGGTTTCCACAACCAATCCTTGCTGTTAGCTCTTCAGTTCAGTGCTTTAATCCAAGGTTAGTTCCATTCCTTTAATGTTTGCTAAGTTGTTTCCTTTAGTGCTTTGCATAAGTCTTTGACTCCTTGAGAGGAACACCTACTCCAAAAGAGGAGATGCCCCCATCTTTCCCCTCTTTCAGCTCCTCAATGCATTCATCCTTTGGAGTAGCATTCCTTCCATGCTTTCCATGCCCAATCCCTTACTATTAGCTCTTCAGTTTAGTGCTTTAATCCAAGGTTAGTTCCATTCCTTTAATGTTTGCTAAGTTGTTTCCTTTAGTGCTTTGCATAAGTCTTTGACTCCTTGAGAGGAACACCTACTCCAAAAGAGGAGATGCCCCCATCTTTCCCCTCTTTCAGCTCCTCAATGCATTCATCCTTTGGAGTAGCATTCCTTCCATGCTTTCCATGCCCAATCCCTTACTATTAGCTCTTCAATTCAGTGCTTTAATCCAAGGTTAGTTCCATTCCTTTAATGTTTGCTAAGTTGTTTCCTTTATTACTTTGCTTAAGTCTTTGATTCCTTGTTTACCCAACCTAGTTGTTCCTTAGTTTTCTTTGTGGTTTACCTTTGGTTTCAAATTAGATTTCCCTTGAGTTACATGCATGCTATCATATGGGTTGTATTTGGATTTCTTTGAAAGAGTAAGAAAGTGGAATTTGGTTGTAAGGATGGTGCTCCCACTCCATGAATGGTGATAGAGATGAGATGGAGACACACTCACATGCATCCTGGTGACCAAGACACACCTGCGTGCATCCCGGACATGTGTCATAGACACGATGGATCCTTGTGATGCTATTTTGTATTGTTTTGATCTGAAACAGAAAATCTTTAATTTTGGAGGCTATATAAACCTGATTTTTTATCTGAGATATTCATTGGATTCATCTCAATGACATGGACCTAATTTTATGATGAAAATTTAAATATGACTACATGTTGACTTGATTAAAACCAAAAAATCATTGGATGGCCTTGATTGGCCAGATTGGAGGATGATCAGGCCTTGGAAATTGACAAATTAGATAATCTAACAAGTGAATTGAGGGATTTAATGGTTAGGTCTAAAGCATTGAATGAGATAAGAACTATAGATCTGACTGAAATATCAACATATTGACTACTAGGACACATGTGCAACTTAAAAAATTGTATGAATATGATGGATTGAAGTATATGAGATACCAAAGAGGATGCTTAGAATGATTCAAATGGTTGGATCATTCCAAAAGTTAATTTTGTAAATGGGAGAAAGACTAGTGATAAGACATTGATCACTGTGAATTGTGAGAAATTAAATGATTTGGACCATCAATTTGTAATCTACAGCCATGATCAAAGATTAGACAAAAGACTAAGAGAAATCAAACCTCAACAAGTGTTGATTGTTGAGTGATAAGTGATGGATTGTGTGTGTGGCATGGACAATTGCATCAGACCATGGTAATTTGAGAGACAACACACCTCAGAGAGTTGGTTCTCACTGACGTAGGTGACAACATTTAATATTGATATATTTTGTACAAAACATGGATGTCCATTTCATGATTCCATGTATATTGATGCATGTCTATTTGGCTTTATGACCTTGAGACTATTATTCAGTAGGTATGGTTTCTACTTATGCACGATCATTCTGACTTTCATGTTTTCCATGGACTCATAGTTATTTGAATATCGTGATGCTTTGATTCAATTGTTTTATTGAAAATGCTTATCCCTGGATTTATCAAGAAGGCTTAGTGGTAGGTCCTTAAGAGACTAGCCATGTGGTGAGTGCAGTGCTCTGGGCTAGTGAGCCATAGGCACTCTTGTGCTTTGTGCATCAGACATGACTTATTATCACTTGTTACGAGATGATGAGTGGATTTCATATTTTCGTGAATTTATGATGGATGTTTTTGCCCGATGGACACCATGCTAGCAGGGTTGTACGGTTGGCCACCCATCCTTTGACTTGATGAGATTATTTGAAATGCCCCAAAAGGGGGCAAATTCTTAGGGAGTGGGATCATGGGTAGTCCACACTATTGGTCTAGTCCCCCCTCTCATGCATGATAGAATTTTAGCCTTCTATTCTAGTGTTGATGGAGAGTGGCAGTTGGTAAACCCTGGAATTGGTTACCACTGTAGCATGGCAATCCATATATTTGTTTGGCACTTCATGTAGTATTATAATCACTACTGGGATTGATATATCTGCATACACCCATGGCATGACAACACATGGATGATTGATATGAGTACTCATGATTGGATGTGAGATGATTTGACATGCCCCAAAAGGAAGCAAATTCTTAGGGAGTTGTGTCATGTTTAGTCCACACTATGGGTCCAGTCCCCCCTCCCATGCATGACGGATATTTAGTCTTCCATTATGGTGTCGACGGGGAGCGGCAATTGGTAAACCTTGGAATTGGTTACCACTATAGCATGGTGATTCATATATTTGTTTGGCACTTCATGTAGTATTATAATCATTGCTAGGATTGATATATCCGTATACACCCACGGCATGACAATGCATGGATGATTGATCTGAGTACTCATGATTGGATGTGAGAGTGTGTTGTACACTCAAGGGACACAAGTGGATTGTGTGTCCTTCTATTCATGCCATGCATTTGTGTTTTAATGTGATGAATTTGCTTACATTTGGCACCTTCAGATTTATGAGCCATCTTTATACTATGTTATGCATGTCATGTTGATTTGACTCATGTGATTCTTATGATTTATAAGATGTCATATATGCCAGTTTTGGCATGGATTATATGTGGATGCTATTTTTGTTCATGAGACTTGGCTATTTTGTTTTTGTACCATTATTATATCCATGGATTTTATTATGAGATCATGCATTTTATACATTACACTATTGGTGTTTATTTGTTGAGGCATTGTTGTTTTTCTTATAATGCCTCAGATATAGAGTGAGACAATAGGAAAGGCAAATAAGTGGAGGATCACTGAGGGTGGTAGGGACCACCAGAGCATTTTGAGACTATCATATTGATGTACATAGTTGACTTGACATCATTTTGAACTTGTATATGGGCTATACATATTTAGATGTTCCTTTACACATTATAGGCTTGTGGAATGGTGTTATGGATGGATGTTAAGACATGATGGATAGACCCTAGTTCTTGATGATTTCAGTATTTTCAGTATTATTACTTGTGATTTCCAAAGTGGTCTTTATGAAGTCAGATATGACATGTCTTATGTTATGTGTTGATATCATTTCTTTGTATAGCATTTATCATGTTTTCTCATAGATCATTTGAAACCTTGAGGTTTGAAAAATATGTTGTTAATTGGACTTTTATACTTTTAGAATGACTTTATTTTCATTGATATTTGTAATAAGGGATCTCGCCTATTTTATATTTATGATATATATGTATTTGGTGTTTGAAAACCCTAGGCATCACAATTTTGGTGTTGATCAATGATCTAAACCATTTAACAATGCTCTCATCTTACCCAGCAACAGGTGAAATGAATTTTTTCCTGAGGAGGATCAGAGTAGGACAAGATACCTTTATCCCTGTCTTTTCTTTCTTACTCTTGCTATAGGAGAAAAATAAAGGGTTAGATTTTTCTTATTTTAGTCAGGTTTTTGTTTATGTTTTAATGATCTAAAGCATTGTAAATGTTCTCCTAATCCATAGGAAGGATTTTTTATTGGTTTCCAACAATTTCATTGAGTTTTGAAAGAGATTTCTCTAAGACAATAGTAACTGGTATTGTTGTTCACTGTTACTGTCTATGAGAAATAGGTTATAATATGTATCAAATATCTCCATTTCAGTTAGTTTTCTCATGTTCTAAGTGTACCGATGGATTCCTTGACGTCTAACTAGGTGAGAGAAAAAAAATTCATTGAAACATTAAATGTGGAAGTTAGAGAATATAATGGTGAAAGTGACCAACGTCATCACCTGCTCACTAGTTTACATAGGTAGTAACATAGGTTTTTCCAGTGTGTGATGAATTAGCCACATTTCTAATCAATTATCTTCAAAGATATAAGTTTTATTGAAAATCTAACCATACCATTAGATTCTCTGATATTCAATTACTTTAGTTACCAAATTTCAAATAAATATTTGATGTCTAAGGTGGTGAAAATCTTGGTGCAAGTACTTGTGTTCACCATGCTCATTAGGTGTATGCAAGAAAAATTTGCATCCAATCACTAGTGACAATCTCCTATAATTTTGTACTTTTATATCTCATTACATTCTTAATTGATTTTAGGATGTGATATGTTATTTTGAAGATAATTAATTATGGAAGAATTTGGCATATGACAATGTCATCGATAATCACTGGTATTCAAAGTTTGTTTTCTAATCAAATACTAGTGACACTCTTTAAAGTTACATTTACAAACTGTAGGTGCAGGTTTCTCTTTAAATTCTTATTAGATTTGAGTGAAGTTTAAGTCGAAGGTTCTTGGATATATTTGAAACATGATGAGCTAAGGAGATGTTGAATAATCTTCCCAAATGTTAGAAATATTTAGTGTTATTTGTTTCTTTTATCTTTCCTTGTAATTTTTCTCTTTATCAATCATTGTAACAAGCAAGTGAAAAAAACTAGTGAAAAGTAGATATTTTAGCATAGTTTTAGGATAGCTCTTTTCTTTAGTCATATTTTAATGCAATTTATTTAAAATTTTATTTCTTTAGTTTAGATTTAATTAATTTATGTTAAATTAGAAATTATGTTAGGCTAGTTTATTTTTTCTTAGGATTAGAGTTATCCTAGAATAACATTAAGGAACACCACTCATTTATTCCTAATGTTTTAAATGCCTTAGAAAATTTAATTTAAAATTTATCCTAATTTGAAAGCCATAGAATTTCCCTTAGTACAATTCTTTGATTCAATATCATTACCTTTCATAATGAATACTTCGAATAAATCTCTAATTCATTATAGGTAGGTTTTACATAGAATACTTAGGATTTGGCAATCTATCTAGTTTCTAACAATCAATGATTTTCAAATTTTCAAAGAAACCACATTCCGAGAAAGTAATCATAGTTTTGATGTACTTCTTGAGTTATAAGTAGGAATAACAAGTGGTGGACACTAATGCTAGTCTAGGTGATAATTAATCCTAGCCTTCAATCATAGTTTATTTTCTTGATTCAATGAAATTTAATTCATTAAGAAAGTGGCAAAAGATGTCTTAGGAGTATCTAAAGGTAAAAGGCTATTAACAAAGGAAACATGGTGGTGGAATGAAACAGTGCAAAAAGCTATGAAAGAAAAACGAATGCATTTTAAAGCATGGCAAAAGATTAGAAATAATGAAAACTATGAACAATATAAGAATGCTAAAAACGTTGCTAAGAGAATAGTAAGTGAAGCAAAACTTAAAGCATATGATGAGCTCTATAATAGACTAGGAACAAGAGAAGGTGAGAAAGATGTGTTTAAACTTGCAAAAGTAAGACAACAGAAGGGTAAGGACTTAGAGCATGTTAGGTGCATTAGAAGCGATGATCAACGGGTATTAGTCAAAGATGATGAGATTAAACAAAGGTGGGACTAAATGAACGTGGATAGAAGTGGTGAGGAAAGATTTAAAAACTTTGGGACTAAATGAAACCATGGCATTTAATAGAGTGGAATGGAGGAATAAGATTCATGTGGCCAACCCCAAATTGGGATAAGGTCTTGATGATGATGATTCATCACCTCATCTTGTAACCTTTCTAGGGTAAATCTTTTAGGATAATTAGACTAGAATTATTTGAACTAATACTATATCCTTCTTGTGGATTTGACCTTACAATACTATAATTTACTAATGTGCACTTAGAAAACTCTCAACAATACACTGCACTTGTAAGCCTTTATTTGAATGAAACGCAATCTATGTTGAATGCTTACTTTAATGAATGATGAGTAGAGTTCTGTCTTAGCTATTTAATTGCTTGAATACATGCTTTTTCACATAATTTCCTAGTTTATTCAATTGTGCAAGCATGCTAGAGTAGTTATAGCAAAAAGCATCTAGATCTAGGAAAATAATCACATGCACCATCCTTAGCACCATGCACACAACTCATGGGCTATATGCATGGTTTTTCGTAGGTTTTGATGAGAGTTCAATTCAATCCTTGATGCTATTGTTAGTGGCTCATTTATTCATTGGATGACTCATGAACCTTAATGCTTGCTTTATTTAGATAGTTGATTGATGGGATTGCATATATGTAGTTCTGTGACGACCCGAGTTTTCCCATGCATTTTTAAATGCAATATCTAATTCCTAAGACGGGATCCCTATTTGAAAAACAATGCAATGCAGTGGAAATTTTTTTTGTTTTAAACTCATTTCGAAAACCTCGAGTGTCATTTGCTTTCACAATAATCAAAGTAGTTTTCTTTTTTAAAATTTCTGTACTCATAAATGTCTTCCCAGGTCTATCCAATCACAGCTCACAGCCCAACTGTAAATAAATATAGATACATGTCCAAAGAAGTAGAGAGTTTACTTACATGTATACTTGTCTCTTCTTCATTACTTGATACTAACAGGTCCTGATGCTTCTTCAACTCGTGGGTAGAGCTATCCTGAAAAATAATAGAAAGTGGGGTGAGTATTTTCCATACTCAGTAGGTGATCTAATACTATTATTTTGAAAACACGGTATGCATCGTGCATAGTTCCAAGAGCTTTTCATATAAAACATCAATGATTCCTTTTGCGTAAACATGCATATTAATGCATCGAAGTAAGTTCATACAAATTGAAAACATAAGTTTATTGATGCGAGTTCAACCATGGAAATCCTTTATCGAAATCTAGTGTTCAATGATATGGATTCGACTACAATTCATAAAGTACAAATCCATAGATCCAAGTAATAAAATCTCGGCATATATGGTAAATCCACGAGTCAAATATAATAATCATTATGAAAATCTTAAAATAGTCATTACGCAAACATATGCTAGTATCATGCACATGAGTCTCTCAGCGTACATGTCACGCCAATTGGTCACGAGTACTCGTATACGACTATCTCAATGCTATATGCATATCAATCACACTAAAATCATAGGGCCACTATGCTCCTCCGCAGGCTGCCTCTTTCGGCGATCTGCCCACTTGGGACTCGAGGTTTTGTTCCCACCGTAGGCTACCTCTTTTGGCGATCTGCCCACTTGGAACTTAAGGTTTTATTCCTACCACATGCTGCCTCCTTTGGCGATCTACCCACTTGGAACTCAAGGTTTTATTCCCTATGCAGGTTGCCTCATTCGGCGATCTACCCACTATCCCTACGCAGGTTGCCTCATTCGGCAATCTACCTACTTAGCATAGTGCCCATCAGGCTTAATAGCCCAAAAGCATCTATAGATAAAGCCAAAGCTCAATCATCGCAAATTATGCAATTTATGCACTCATTCATAGTAAATCATGCAATTTATGCAATCATTTTCAATGTCCTCTTTGGGTACCTCACACTACCTGGCCCTCACAACTGCCTAACCAGCATCTTTTGGGCACTCCAGTGTCTTTTGGCAACCCTCGAGGATAGGCAATGCAGTCATTTTAATTCATGCAATTTATGCCATGTATTTTAAAGTATGCAAGCAATGCATTCATAAAATCATCTCAATGCAAATGACCGCATTCAAGACCATATATTACAAAAACAACTCAATAATAAGATGTCAATAAATCAAGTATATTTGGAAATGCAAATAAATATCAGACGACCTACAAATCAAGTATATTTGGAAAAATATAGTAGCATCATACAACCTACCTTGAAGTTTCCTAGAGTCGCGTCCTTCATTATGCAACTCGACCCTGGGTCTCATTTATAAAATCCTGGATTTGAATGGATAACAAGGAGTCCTTATCAATTTTGATCTATTTAGAAATTAGATCGCTAGATCTACCTTTTAGGGTCCATGGGTCCTTGCCTAATTCAGTGTCAGGCTAGATCCTATGATATGGATCTACTATTCAATGGTTAGATTCTATAAATTGTCTTATGATCCTAATTTTTATAGTCTTATTAGGTCTGCACATCATGGTTTCCAAGACGTGTGTGCGCCTTGGTCAAACTAGGACCCATTCCTGCACGTCGTGCTCGCCCAAAGGTCGTGCCAGGGACCGCGTTCGCATGCACACATGCATGCTCAAGCGATGCGCTATGACGTGCGTCCTAGATGGCATCACATGAATGCGCCTTTGGCGTAGGTGAAATGTGCCTTGGCTCCTGGTTGAACCAGGATTGCGCCTGGGACGCACCGAGGCCACGCCCATACACAGTTGCATGCCTGAGGTCCATCCCATGGGGCACAGTCGGGGTGTGCATCACGCACCACGCCAGGATCGTCTCCTTCGTTGGTCCGGTTCTGGGTCCTGCTATTTCTAGCTGAAAAATGCCAGATCCGGCCTAGGGAAGTGGAAGGGAAGAGGAGGGGGAACCTGGGCGGTGTCTGGCTCGACAGGCGTCTAGGTTTACAACTTTGTGCTTCCTAGCCGGAAAAAACCCAGATTCGGTGTGGATCTGGACAGGGAAGAAGGGAAAATAGAGGGGAGTTGTGAGGGGCTTACCTGGGCAGGTCTGGAGCGATGCCCATTACCGAAGGTGGGGTTTCTTCACACTGAAACCCTAGCTACTGAAATCCTCCCTTGAACCATCGGAGAAAGTGGAGGATAAAGGGATGGCTGAGGAGGAGGGAAAAGGGCTTTTCATAGCCTTACTATGGTGGTGCTGCCAATGGCGGTGCCTCCATTGGCGTTGGTGGAAACCTCTGGAAACTAGGGTTTCTGGAGAAATCTAGAGGAAGAAGAAGACGGGGTGCCATTATCAAAATGTCCCCCTGCATTTTCTATCTTTTTTTTTTTTAATTTAAATTACAAAAATGTCCCTAATCTTTAAACGGTCGTAACTTCTTCATACGAACTCCTTTTTTGGCATTCGTTGAGACGTTGGATTCCATTTTTCGAGTAGAATCTAATGGTATCAATTTTTATTACAAATTCCTTCATTTATTATTTTAAATAAATTAAAACATTTAACATAATTCATTTCCTATAGAATGTCCAATTCATTTTTGTTAAATAGCGTAAATTGCTTGGGGCATTACAAGTTCCAACATAACAAGTGTGCATATCTTTCATTCAAGGAGCCATGTGCACCACTCTTGGCCTATGTGCATGGTTTTGAGGAGATTTTCTTACTCATTTTGATTATTCCATTATAGCTAAAATTCCATTATTTAGTTGTTTGCATTAGTTTAGATAGTTTCTAAATTTCATTTTTAGGAAGTTTTACTTTAGTAAAGTTTTATTTTAGAAAGTGCAGTTTTAGAAAAGATTCTATGTGAGTTTGATTGCTTTAGTTAATTTCCATATTTCGTGTTTTAAATTAATGCAAAGTTTCCATTCTTAGTATAGGTTAAAACCACTTCCTTTGGCTAGGCTAAGTAGTTTAAGTAAGGGTCAACTAATAAGACAAATCGTTGGATTCCTCATGGGATCAGCCTCCATCGCTTGCTTATACAAACGTCACAACAAGTTTCTAGCAAGTTGTTGGGGAATCACAAAGGAATTGTCTAGTGGACTTTGATTTAAATTATTTACCTCTATTAAAGGTTTAGGTTGCATTAGTTTAGGATTTTTCATCATTTTTTGCTATTTCCTCATATTGACCATACTTGTTTGATTTTTGTGCGAGGGAAATTAGTAAAGGAGCAATGATGATCCTATGGGCCAAAGCTTCATCAATTTAGATTAGGGTTTGAGTGAGATTTGTAGAAAGGCCCATTGTAATTTTCTTTATTTAAATTTTAAATGGGTTGTAATAATACAGGGCAAAGTGTAGGGCATGGCAGCCCACACTTGATCATCATCGAAAGCCCCCACTGTGAGCAATTTTCACTTTATTTTAATTTTCAAGTACAAGTGCATTTAGTATAATTGCATTTTAATAGTAGTTTAACTCATATAGAATAGGATCATTCATGATAATTGTTGCATGTTATTTAGGGCTATTGCATTAGTAAGCACCTATATAACAAAGGTTAGCCTAAGCTTAGTTCTAACCAAAGCATAGGCTATCTAGTTATAAAGTTTCATCTATTAAGGTGTTCAACCCTTTGTTAAGTAGCATATAAGTAGGCATTAGTTTGTTTTTGTTTCGCATTGTGTGTTTAACTCTTTATGGTGGAATGAATCATAATGTTAGTAAGGGCCCCACAAGAACCCTTATAAGATTAGGACTAGATTTCATTACCAAATCCTTGGCCCACCAAGGAAATCAATCAAATTCCTTGTATGTCATGATCTTAACCCTTGAACTATTAAATTAAAATCAAGTAGAAAGATACTTAGGGTATTGAGCTCATAGGAACCTTTTAGAAGGAGGCAATCTACTATCACTCTAATAGTTTCTAAGCATCGTGGTTATAATGGGTCTCTTAAAATCCAAATGATTTTTCCACACCTTTCATTGATATCAATTAAGGTTTAAATGCCTTCTGACAAGTGAATTGCATTAACCACTTTAGAACAGAACCTAATTGGTAAGTAGTAGTCAAGTCTAAATAAAAGGAGCAGATATCTAGATTTAGATCTAAGAAACTACCACCCTATGCAGCAACAAAAGATAATCAAAACAGCTTGATTAGCAATTTACTAGGATTGATTACGCATTATAGAGAGTTAGAGTAAGCATCTAGTTAGGCCATATCATTTAGTTAGGAATGAGTAGTGTATGCAACGGCATCAATGATTTTTATGCACCACTCCAACTTAATTCCCCATCTTGTATAGCATTGCCTCCAATAGATGTAGAACATTTTGAATTAAAATTGGGAGTCATAAATTTAATCCCTGGGAATCATTAATTTACTCCCCTCCTTTTCATGGTTGAGAATGACAGGATCCATACCTACATATTAAGACATTCCTTGATATTTGTGCCACATTTAAGTTCTAAAATTTTTTGGATGGACATTGGATTAGGCTTAGGTTATTTCCATTCTCACTCAAAGATAAAGCCAAGTCATGGCTAAATTCTTTGGTGATTGGTTCTATCAACACATGGGACCAATTATCTAGGAAGTATTTGAATAAATTCTTCCTTGTTCACAAGACTAATGCCCTTCATAGGGAAATCATCAATTTCCAACAAAGGTATGATGAATAGTATTATCATTGCTAGGAACTATGGAATGAACCACTGCAAAAATATTCTCATCATGGATTTGATACATGGCAGCAAGTTCAATACTTCTATGAGCCATTAAAACCTCAAAATAGATAAATGGTTGATGCAGCAACTGGAAAGCCCTAATGCTAAAAGATGAGAAAGAGATCTAAGGGGTTTTCCAAACATTAGGAGATAATTCCCAATAATGGGATTACTCTAATAGAAGAGAGAGAAACAACCAGTATAGAAAGAAAGGAGGCCTATATTACATAGGAGTGAACATAGATTTATCATACAAGCTTGAATTTATTATTGAGAATGGACAAGTATGGTGGGAGAGCAGATAAACTTGAAACTATGTTTTAGACCCTCATGGCTCTACCTCCATTAAACTGCCACAGGAGGTTTGTGCTTTTTGCTCTAGTCTAGCCTATGTGACCATATCTTGTCCATCAAATAAGTGCTCAATGACTATCTTCTAGAACAAGTCAATGCCTTGAATGAATATGCAATCCTCTGAGACCTATAATCCTAGATGGACTAAGCATCCTAATTTTTCATGGTAAAAGAACATTTACCAAGGGGGGTCATTTGTTAAACCCCCTACCCAAAATTTTCTTATAGCAATAGTTCCCCAATAGCTACCTAGCTTCTAATAGCCTCAATAATTAAAGAAACCAACTTTTCAGGAGAATATGCAATCCCTTATAGGAAATCTTTGAAGTAAAATGAAGATACTAACAAGGCCTTACACCAATGCCATCAAAGATATTCCATCTTGGGCTAAGTTCCTGAAAGAGCTCTACACAAGAAAGAGAAAGCTTAATGTATATAAGAAAGCTTTTCTCACTGAGCAACTGAGCTTTTTGATCCAACACCGAACCCCACTCATGTTTAGATACCTAGGGTGCCCTACAATTTCATGCACTATTGAAGACCATGTCATAGATAGGGTATTCCTTGATATAGGGGATAGTATTAACATGTTGCCATATTTTGTCTATGAGCAATTGAGGCTCGGTGAGCTTAAACCAACAATAATCATGTTGCAGTTGCCTGATAGATCTGTAAAGATATCACATGGCATGGTTGAAAATGTTTTGATGCAAGTGGAGCAATTTTACTATCCCATCTACTTCATGGTACTAGACACCCAGCCTCTATATGACCTAATAGGTCAGATCCAAGTCATACTTGGATATCCATTCTTAGCGATGTCCAACACCATTAGAAACTATAGGGATGGTGTGATGAAGCTATCATTTTGTAATATGAGAGTCAGACTCAATGTGTTTAACGCCAACTAATAACACTTAAACCTAGATGATTCTTATGAAGTCAATATAATTGAAGGTCAAATTCAAGACACTAGTCCACCATCACCCATCTTCGACCCACTTGAGGCTTGTCTAATGAAATTCAATTATAATTTTGATTTAGACAAATCCATTGAGGAGGTAAACAATCTTTTGGATGCAGCCCCAATCATGGATAAGTCCAAATGGAACCACTCCCTCTATCGTAGTCTATCTACTTACTCTCCATACAGTAACTACCTTCTCTGGTTCTAAAGCTCTTACTAGATAATCTCAAATACTCTTACCTAGGACCAAATGAAAACTTAAATGTCATTATAGCATCAGATTTGTATCAAGAATAGAAATAAAAATTTCTTAATGTTCTCAAGGAACATAAATTTTCTCTAGGGTAGACTATAGCAAACATTAAGGGAATTAGTCTAGTTGTGTGCATGCATAGGGTCCACTTGGAAGCGAATTCTAAACCTTCTAGAAAACTCAAAGAAGACTAAACCCCTACCTGAAGGAAGTGGTAAGAGATAAAGTCCTTAAGCTTTTAAATGTTGATGTGATATATCCCATCTCTAACAACACTTGGTAAACCCCGTTCAAGTTGTACCCAAGAAATCTAGGTCCACAGTCATAAAAAATGAGGACAATGAGTTAGTGCCCACGTGCATGACCATTTGGTGGAGAGTTTCTATTGATTACCAAAAGTTGAACGCAATCATGAGGAAAGACCACTTTCCTCTTCCATTTATTGACCAAATGCTTCAGAGGTTAACCAATCATAATTATTACTATTTTCAAATTGGTTATTCTAGCTACAACCAATGCCCAATAGCACATGAAGATCAGGAGAAGACCACCTTCACCTGCCCTTTAGGGATTTTTTCTTACTGAAGTATGCCTTTCAGACTTTGCAATGCTCTAGCCACTTTCCAAAGGTGTATGTTGAGCATATTTTCCAAAATGGTAGAAAGGTTTCTAGAGGTGTTCATGGATGACTTCTGTTTTTGGTTTCTCTTTTGATGAGTGCCTACACCATTTGAAGTTAGTTTTTGTAAGGTGTCAGGAGAAAATTTTAATATTGAACTGGGAAAATGTTATTTTATTTTGTAAAATGGAATTGTACTAGGCCACATAATATCACACAATGGTATAGAGGTAGATAAGGCCAAGGTGGATTTCATCGCCAACCTTCTCTCAACCAAGGATGGTAAAAGAAATCTATTCTTTTCTAGGCCATATTGGATTTTATAGGAGATTCATCAAAGATTTCAACAATCTTGCTAAGCCCCTCTGTAATTTACTTAAAAGGAGGCTTCTTTTGACTTTGATGATGATTGTAGAAAAGCATTTCAGCACCAAAAAGTTGAACTAAGCACTGCACCTGTCATTCGATCACCTAACTAGAGCACACCATTTGAAATAATATGTGAAGCTTCTAACTACACAATAAGGGCTATTTTAAGATAGTACATTGACCAACTTTCCCATGTGATACTACACTAGTAAAACACTCAATGATGCACCACTCAACTATTCTACCATGGAGAAGGAGTTGTTTGTTATCGTGTTCGCACTAAATAATCTTAGATCTTACTTATTAGGATCTAAAGTTATAGTATACTTGAATCATGCAGCTTTGAAATATCTACTTTCCAAAAAGAATGAAAAACCCAGTTGATCTAATAAATACTATTGTTACAAGAATTTGATCTTGAAATTTTAGACAAGAAAGGTTCTGAAAATGTTGTAGCAGACTACTTATCCAAACTAGTGGTGGAGCATACTAGTGAAAAGGTGCTTATAACAAAAGCTTTTCTAAACAAACATTTCCCAATCACCTTGTATAGAGATATAGTCAAGTATCTTATTACAAGGCAATTGCCTAATCACTAAATCAAATAAGATAGAAAAAGATTTATGGTTGAGGTTTGATACTTTACGTAGGATGACCCATACTATTAGGAGATGCATACCCCATAATAATCATAATTAAATCATCTCTTTTGTCATGATCATACTTGTGGGGGCAAATTTTAGCTCTAGAAAGATGGCTACAAATATTTTGCAACGTGGTTGTTATTGGCCCAATTTTCAAAGATTAACATGCTTATTACACAACATGTGCTAGGTGCCCAAGGTTAGGAAGTATAGGGAGGAAAAATATGATGACCTTAAATCCCATCCTTATTGTAAAACTTGTTGATGTTTGGGGCATAGATTTCATGGGGCCATTTCCTAATTTCGTTGGATATTTATACATCTTCGTAGGGGTGGAATACATGTCCAAGTAGGTGGAAGCCATACCTTACGAGACCCATAAAATAAAATATATTTTCCAAGTTTGATACTCCATGTTCCATAATTAATGATGGGAGAAAACACTTTTACAGTAAATTGTTTGAAAATTTAATGAAAAAGTATGGTATGGCTCATAGAATAGTTATGCCATATCATCCTCAAACTAGTTAGCAAGTAGAGGTGTTGAATAGGAAAATCAAGGGAATTTTAAAGAAGACAATCAATCCAAATAGGAAAGGCTAGTCTATATGACTTACCAACACTTTATGGGCCTATTCTACTACCTATAAGACTTCTATAGGTATGTCACACTATGGCTTGGTTTATGGAAAAGCCCACCACTTACCAGTAGAATTGGAATGTTAGGCATATTGGACCATCAAAAAGCTCAATCTTGATTATATGCTATTGGATCTCATAGAAAACTCCAACTCAATGGGTTAGATGAGTTGAGGAAAGATAGACATGATTTTGCATGGATATACAAAGATCAAATGAAGGTTAATCATGATAAACAAATCTTAAGGAAGTCCTTAACCTTAGGACAAAAGGTCTTATTGTATAATTTTAGGTTGCATCTATTCCTAGGGAAGCATAGATCTCAATGGACAAGATCCTATACTGTATATCTTCATGAGGCCATCGAGATAGAAGAGGTTGGTGAAATATCAGAGGTTAATGGACATAGGCTTAAACCCTTCCTAAAACTGATCAGCCTTGAGGTAGAGGAAATGTCATTAGAGACAAAGGCTACCATGACCCACCTTGGCATGGTCCAAAATATCTTGCACATTACCCTAATTGCACTCATCATCGTCACGTCTAGCTGAAGATGTAAAACTTAGTGCTCACTAGGAGGCATCCCAAAGATTTTAAAGTCTCAGTATTCTACATCATTCCTTCATCAAATAGGGTCCTATGTTTCTAAACATTGGGGAAAATGTTTATTTCATGTGGGGGGTATAGATAAATATAGAGATTTCTGAGTTTTCTTATATTTTTCAAAAAAAAAAAAAGTTAAGGTCAAGTTCCTTTATTGTGATGAGAATTGGATTTTTAAAACTAAGTAATTCTATTACTTTAACCTCTTAATGAAAGTGCATATAGCTAATTTTGCATGTTACTCATTTCTTGAAGCATTTTATGAAAGTTAAATCTTGAAAAATACTTACACACAGTATATAGTCTAGACTAATATAGCAGTGTGACTTAAAGACCTTGAGGGAAAAAATGGAGAGTTATAACCAATTGAGTTTTAGATATTATCTTCCTTTTGAGAATTTTAAGTAATTCCATATTTTCTTTAGTGTACATAACTTTGTGTGATTCTATTATCTTCATTTTGGTTAATTGCTAAGAGAAAATAGGAGTATTAACTTTCTTTCCAGAACTTTTATTAAATATGATAGGCTTTAAGAAAGCTAGGAAATGATATAGGCAACCCTTGTTTCAGCCCAAAGGCATAGAACCTACCTAGTATATTATACCACTATTTAGCCCCTTGAGCCTATTAGTAAGCCTTTTCTTTGTTAACCCCAACTACCTTACCCTAGAAAAAAAATAGTACATAAATATACATTACTTATTTTCAAAAATGAGTAGAGGTGGTAGAAAAAGTTCAATGAGGACAAAAGGTTAATGTAGTGAAAATTACTAAAGTTATAAAAAAGGTCTTTCTTTCAAAAAGAATTGTAAGGAAAATTGGAAAAAAATGTTAGAAAGGCAAGAGTACAAAAGATATTCACTTTAGTATGATCAAAATTGTCCAACAATCCAAAGAAGACCTATACTCACTTTTGAAATTTTGAATCTGTATTCTTTTCTTTAGAATAATCCTGTAATAATTTGAGGCCAAAACATATTTCCAATGGAAAGTAGCCATATCTAATTAGAAGTCTTGACTGATATAGATATATACACACACATGCACTTTAAGAGATAACTATACTAGAATGACTTTAGCATGTGGATATCCTATAGAATTGTTATTCATCTCTATTAAGTTGCTAAAACTAGTATAAGTACCATGAGGATTCTCTGAGACAAAATAGGGGACTCAACAATATGAAATTTTATGTTTATATTCACTGGAAACCCTCACAAGTCCTAACTCATCCAATAGGGGAAACCTAGGGGTTTATGGGCTTGTTGCATGAACTAAATGCAATTGTGAGTACCCACGAAAATGAGAACCATTTTGTTTTCAAAAAATTTTGCATGTTTTGCTCAAGACTAACAAAATATTAGTTTGGTGGTGCGATAATTGTTCAAATTTGTATAACAATTACCCAATTAGTTGCCCATGTTTTATAATAGATAGTATTAAATTAGGGTTTTAACTGAAAATTATAGCACATGCATTTCTCACCCAATAAACCAAATATTTGATAATTGGTAGGTTCAAAGGCTAAGCCAAGGTATGTATGTGAATAATCATAATTTTTTTAGGATTTCATTAGATATTTTTATCTTTTGTAGAAGTGAGAGATGTGATCCAATGACTGAGATCAATTGAGATGAAAATTGAAGATCAAGATTAAAAGATTAAGTCAAGGTCTAATTGTCATCAATCCATAGTGAGATCAAGGATCAGGATCACTTTAAGGCAACCTAAGGATGGAATTAAAGAAGTCAAAGATGACTAATGTAGGCTCATGCACAAGCCATGTAAAGTCCACCACCTTTGTATGGGATTTACTCAAGTCATTTAAGCCATATAAGCCACAAAGAAGGTGACAAGCTAAGAAGCCTAATCAATCCATCAAAGTCGAGGGGGTTGAGCCATCAAGCCAAGCCAAAGGTTCCCCAAAGTAGACCATGAATCTAAGCCAAATGAACTCTCAAAGAAAGCCATTGAAGCCACTTAAGCCAAGCTACATGGATGGCCATGATTGGAGGAAGAATTATAAGCAATAATTTGGGCCGACAAGAATATCATAGCATGCTCATATTGCCCAATAGGAAAAGATCCCACTCCTTTTTCCCTTCCCATTTTCTTCTCTTTCCAATCCTTTTATCTCCATATTTCTTCATCTCCTATGATTTCCACGTGAAAACAAAAGTGGGAGATGCCTCATTCCTTAAAAAATGGCAACTCCTACCATTGGTTGGTCATATCACACAATGCCACATCCTCACCTTCACCTCACTTCCCCTCTTTCCTTTACACCACTTGGCCTCCTCTCCATTCCACAAAAACTACATTGGAGGAAAGGAACTCAACATATATATCCTACAAAGTAAGAGCCTCCTTCCATTCCTCCTTCCTCTTAGTTATCCAAGGTGGCCAATCTCTTCATGCCACCAATCCCACGTTTTAACCTTCCTCTCTATCTCTCTTTCCATCCTCACTTTCCCCCCTTTTCCCTCCTCTATCTCACCTGCCACCTCATCCTTTATTTAAGGAAATCCATGCATGGAAGAGAGGTGGAGACACCCCACCCTAAAAAGTCGTAGTCTCCCACCATATCTCCCACCATGTTGCCTCTTTAATAGACCTTAGGCAGCCACCTATATTCTAATTCTAACCATCCACTATTCTTCTCGTATCATCCCCACCCTACCTTTTCCTTAAGTCATCTTAGAAAAAATTAAGAAACAAGATATATGTGTGCATGTGCACCCCAAAAGAAGTTCCACGCACATAATTTTTGGAAAAGAGGAACGCCTACTCCAAAAGAGGAGGCATCACCATCTTTCCCCTCTCTAAGCCCTTCAACGCATCCATCCTTTGGAGTAGCATTCCGTCCAAGCTTTCCACATCCTATACCTTGCTATTAGCTCTTCAGTTTAGCGCTTCAATCCAAGGTTAATTCCATTCCTTTGGTGTTTGCTAAGTTGTTTCCTTTATTGTTTTGCTTAAGTCTTTGATTCCTTGTTTATCCAACCTACTTGTTCCTTAGTTTTTTTCATGGTTTATCTTTAATTTCTACTTGGATCTCTCTTGAGTTACACACATGCTTGCATAGAAGTCATATTTGGATTTCTTTGAAAGAGTAGGAAAGTGATATTTGGTTGTAAGCATGGTTTGCACCACACTTGTAAGCCTTTATTTGAATGAAATGTAATCTATGTTCAATGCTTGCTTGAACAATGAGATGAGTTATTTCTTACCTATTTAGTTGCATGAATATGTGATTTTTCATTTAATTTGCTAATTATTCAATTGTTCAAGGACTTTAAAATTCATTGACTTTTGAAGTCATTTGGTAAAAAATGACTTTAAAAGCCCATTCCTACATAAAAAATTCCTATTCACACTAGACTACAGAAGTCACTCCTCCTCTGGTCCTTATATCTCTCTTTGTCCTGTTTCCCTTCTTACTTTCCATTTTGGACATTTTGATTATTTGTGGCATGAAAAACACTATAAATAAATCATAACCTCTTTTTATCACACATTGCATTCTTGTTACCTACTCTCTTTGTTTACAATTTGTAGATCTTGTGGGTTTGTCACTATGGGGTTAAGAAGGGTGTTAGATCATCATGATTTTGACAAAAATCATATGATTTCATTGCAAACAAGTACTTCTCTCTCTAACCTCACTATTGGAGAAAGGAAGAACATTTAGTCTATGGTTCTCATCCAAAATTAGGGTTTGATGAAAAGAAATGATACCATCAAGTTGGCCAAGGAAGTTGTAGCTTAAAGCTTTACCTCTCTCCACATAGAGTGGTGTCAGTTGAATACTAGGGGGCAAATTTTGATGAAATCATTTCAAATTAGTTCTTTGATCATGATATTGTATTAATGAGATCTAATCATATATAACATTTTATATATGTAATAAAAGGATGATAAATGAGTTATTCCAAAAAATACTTTGATTTCCTTGTTCACGTGTTTATTTATGTGTGTGTGTAAAGAATGCATGAATTAGCGCTGAGTATCATAAAAATCAATATCATTATGTATTTATGCAAGATATTATAAAGTACTAATATCAAATATATATGTATATATTTGAAGTGAAAAAATATTAGTTTTTAAAGTTGTTTGAAAAAAAAAACAACACTACTACATAGGGGGCTTTTAAAGTCTGAAAAAAGCGATAATAGAAGTCTCTTACAAAGCAACTTGGAAAGTCGTCAACTTCTAAATTTGTTTAAAAAAAGGACTTTAAAAGTGACAAACATTTAAAGTCGTTTTCACGAATGCCATCTGTGGGTAGGTGTCTATCATCTCATAAATTCAAAGGGTGGGTGGTCAGCCCTAATCCCTCCTAGCATGACATCCATCAAGTGAGAGCACCCATCATAAATCACAAACACAAAAATCACAGATCTCGAAAAAAAACCCATGAGCACTCATGGCTCACAATCCCAAGGCACCTGCCTCATCCTAGGGTTAGCCTGTCAAGGATTATCCACCAAGCCTCCATCATCAATTTTATGAAAATCATCCAATTTTAGTGATGCAATCAAGAAGAGATATGCAATATGTATATATATATATATATACAAGATCCATGAGTATTAATACCATAAAACATGATCAAGTAAAATCCATTCAATGCGCTATTGGAATATCATATCAAATCATAGCATAGAATTTTGCAAATCACATTTGTGCATAATAAGAAACCATATGACAACCAATCACAATCAATCAAGATGCTATGATGATGCAATATTTTAGAAAATGGTATGCAACATTAAATGTCATCACCTATCTCAGACGAAGTACCACTCGTTTATACCTCACAATAAGCTGGACCCAACTCTAAAGCAGTCCACCATAGTTCCATCACCTAGATACATATCCTATCCAGACATACTTAGAATCCAATTTATCTAACTTGAATTCTTAATTACACAACATCATGTTTTCATATCCCAATATATAGTGTTCAAGACGATGCATTGATTCTCAGCCTTAAAATCTCATAGAGGAGCCCACCCTAAATAGCCACTAATACAAATTGTACCCAATCGGGCCCATTCATAATCTTCTGGTCCTTCTTCTTTATCATATCATTGCACATTTCAAAGTTACTAGGCTTAGATCATATCAATCTCAGTTAATTTATCATTTAAATTAATTAATTGGGCATTATTATAGAGGGAGTAATGCAAGAAATTCCCAACACAGAGGGGATATTTATAGGAGTAGACTTAAATGGCCATGTAGGAAAAGATAAAGAAGGATATGATAGAATACACAGAGGGTATGGTATAGGTGAATGAAATGAGATGGGGGAGAATATCCTTGATTTTTCTTTGTCATATAGCCTATCCATTGCAAATACACTCTTTAAGAAGAGGGCTGAATACTTAATAACCTTTAAAAGTAGACTTCATAAAATCCGAATAGACTTTTTTCTACTTAGGAATAATGAACTATCTATATGTAAGGATTGTAAGGTCATACCCAGTGAGAGTTTAACCTCACAACATAGGTTAATGGTTATGGATATCCATATCAAAAGATGGAAGAAAGGAAATGAACTTAATGGGTATCCAAAAATTAAGTGGTGGAACTTAAAAGGAGAGAAAATAATCTCATTGACAAATAAGTTGATGGTAGAAGGAATTTGGAACTATGAAACATAAGTAAATACCATGTGGATTAATATTGTTGAGTCCATTAAGAAAGTGGAAAAAGATGTCTTAGGAGTATCTAAAGGTAAAAGGCAATTAGTAAAGGAAACATGGTGGTGGAGTGAAATAGTGCAAAAATTTATTAAAGAAAAACGGATGCTATGAACAATATAAGAATGCTAAAAAGGTTGCTAAGAGAATAGTAAGTGAGGCTAAACTTAAAGCATATGATGATCTCTATAATAGACTAGGAACAAGAGAAGGTGAGAAAGATGTGCTTAAACTTGCAAAAGTAAGAGAACAGAAGGGTAAGGACTTAGATCATGTTAGGTACATTAGAAGCGATAATCAAAGGGTATTAGTCAAAGATGATGAGATCAAACAAAGGTAGGAAACATACTTTCAAAAATTGTAAAATGACAATGGCTCTGAGAATATAGGGATTGAAAATACTATAAATCTAAATAACACTAGATATTGTAGATATGAATGTAGGATTAGAGTACTTAAAGTAAAAGAGGCCTTGAAAAATATGAAATCAGGAAAGGCCATGAGGCTCGATGGTATACCAATAGAGGTTTGGAAGCATATGGGAGATATTGGGATAGTTTGGTTGACCAAGTTATTTAACAAGATTATAAAATCAAAGAAAATGCTTAATGAGTGGAGGAAAAGCTCTATTGTACCAATGTATAAGAAAAGAGGAGACATACAGAGCTGCACTAATTATCGAGGGATCAAACTTATGAGCCATACTATGAAACTTTTTGAAAGAGTGATTGAGAAGAGGCTACGACACGAAACAAGTGTATCAAAGAATCAATTTGGTTTCATGCCTGGGATGTCTACCATGGAAGCTATTTTCTTATTAAGACAATTAGTAGAGAAATGTAGGGAGAGGAGGAAAGATCTCCACATGGTCTTTATTGACTTAGAGAAAGCTTATGATAGAGTCCCTAGAGAGTTAATATGGAGGGTGTTTGGTGATAAAGGGGTTTCTCAGGGGTATATAGACATAATTAAAGATATGTATGAGGGAGCGGTAACAAATGTTAAGACTAGTAGTGGCGTGACTGGTGAATTTCATGTCACTATAGAATTGCACCAAGGATCAACATTGAGCCCATACCTTTTCACATTAGTTATCGATGAGTTAACAAAACATCTGCACGAGGAGATTCCCTAGTGCATGCTATTTGCAGATGATATAGTCTTACTTGATGAGACAAGGGAGGGTGTAAACATAAAGCTAGAGTTATGGAGAGAAGCATTAGAATCTGAAGGATTTAAAATTAGCCATACTAAGACAGAATATATGGAATGTAATTTTAGCAAGGAGAGTAAGAGTGGAACACCCATCAAGATTGATAACCAAGAAGTCCCCGTAAAAGACCACTTTCGATATTTAGGATCAATGATTCATGAGAGTTGAGAGATTGAGCGGGAGGCTACCCAGAGAATCCAAGGGGGTTGGAACAAATGGAGATGTTCATCTAGAGTTTTGTGTGATCGGCAAGTGCCCCTCAAACTAAAAGGAAAATTTTATAGGATGGCCATTAGGTTGGCCATGCTCTATGGATAAGAGTGTTGGGTAGTTAAGGAACATCATATTCATAAGATGAGCGTCGCAGAAATGAGAATGTTGAGATGGATGAGTGGTAAAATAAGAAAGGATAGAATTAGAAATAAAAATATTAGGGAAAATTTTGGGGTAGCACCAATAGGTAACAAGATGAGGGAGATTAACTTAGATGATTTGGACATGTTCAAAGGAGACCAACAACAGCACCAAAAGGAGTGAGGCAATACAAGTAGAAGGTTTTAAAAGGGCAAGGGGAAGGCCCAAAAGAACGTGGATAGAAGTGGTGAGGAAAGATTTAAAATCTTTGGGACTAAATGAAGCTATGGTATTTAATAGAGTGGAATGGAGGAATAAGATTCATGTGGCTGACCCCTAATTGGGATAAGGTCTTGATGATGATGATGATGATGAATTGGACATTATTATATGAATTTCATGCTCAATTGTATCTAATCATAGTTAGATCAACCAATCAAATGACTAAGATAGTAATCTTACCTTGTACCAATCAATTTGAATAACATCCAGCTATCTACTTGGTTCGATCATCCACTGATAGCCTCAATTGTACCCGATCGTCAGATATCCATGCTTATCTCATCAAAATTCTTCACCTAATCACTCCAGATCATACAACAGATTAATAATTATAACTAATTAATCCAAATAAGAATTTTGGACTATTCAGATCATCTAATTGGATCCAATTCCATACCTGGATCTTTAGTTGATCTTAGTCATTGATCAAGATCAACTAAATCACCTCCATAAATGCTTCAGATCTCACATACTTATATAGATCCTTGATCTACACCTCATGAGGATCACTACAGACTACTTGGATCAAAAAATGAAGTCAAATCATCACAGATTAGATGATCTGACCTCCGATCGAAAGTCTAGTCAAACCGATGGTTAGATCTTCTTGGATCAAAGAATGGGAAGATGGGCATTGTTCCTCACTCTGCCAAGATCATGAGCATACTCTCGAATCTCTAAGATTCTTCCTAGATTGTTTAGAATCAAGCATCGAAGTTCAAGGGTTAAATGGGGGGTTCTAGGTCAACCCAATTCCCTCAAAACAAGTCAGGGTGAGTCAACTCGGTTAGTTGACTCAGCCCTAACTTTCCTGAAACAAGGAAATCCATGGGAAAATAAGTGGCTAGCAATGGTGCCTACCTAACCCCAATAGGCAAACCAAAAGGGTGACAATCTTGGCTCTAGTGATGAAAAAGGGTAAAGGGGATTTCGAGTCTGGCATGTGACTGACATATACGAACGTAGGTGTGTTGGCTAGCTGTGTTGCAAGGGGACTTGATCGAAGAGGTGGAGGATGTAATGCCCGAGCAATTTATGCTATTTTTAACAAAAATCAGAAACCCGTCTCAACCCAGCTCCCCTGTATTTTTCGGCAACGGCCTGGCCCGAGTCAGGCCGGCCATTCCCATCTCCCCATTTCCCCTCTTCTCCTTTCCGGTCTGGCATTGGGGTTTTCCCCTTCTTGATGGGTTCTGACAACATAGATTTCCGGTAGAAGGAAACGCACCACTGGGAAAAAAAGGGCGTCCCTAGGCTACCCAGGTAAGCCGTTCCTCTTTCCTTTTCTTTTTTTTCCTCCTTTCAAGCTAGATCCATGCTGGAACTAGCATTTCCAGCCGTTTTCCAGCCGGATTTCCTAGCCGAAAAACACTCTAAGCTGGTTCCAGCCGGCCCTGCACGAACAAGGCGTCCTAGGGACGCCATGCTCCACGCACGCCTGGGATAGGGTCCCTGGGATGGGTTCCGGGCATACGACAGTGCATACACTATCCCAAGTGCGGCTTCCGGGTGCGCGCGCGACATGGGGCACGGGTCCTGGCTCGACCAGGATGCACGAGATGCCCTAGGAGCTAAGATGCGCCATGCTACAAGGTGCGTCCATGCGATGATGCGCGTCACTTGAGCATGCATGCGCGCATGCAAGACGCGGTCCCCTAGCACAGCCTTTGGGCACGCACGCACGTTCTAATGAGACTTTAAAGTTAGGATCAGAGGACAATTGACAGAGTTTAACTATTGAATAGTAGATCCATATCATAGGATCTAGCCTAACATTGAATTAGGCAAGGACCATGGACCCTAAAAGATAGATCTAGCAATCTAATGCCTAAATAGATTGAAATTAACAAAGACTCCTTGTATCCATTCATATCCAGGAGTTTATAAATGAGACCCAGGGACGGGTTGAGTGATGAAGGACGCGACTCCAGGAGACTTCGAGGTAGGTGCTCTATCGCTACTAGACTTTTAAAAGAGCCATGATTGTTTTGAGACTGCATGTTTTAAGTATAAGTTATATGACTTGTTTAGCATGACTTAATCTTATAAACGAATTTAGCATGCATATGACAAATACATTATGCATAGACATGTTTTGCAAACAATTGCATATATTGCATGATTTGTGAGCATTGAGTTCTTGAAAAATTGCATGTCCTTGAGGGTTACCAAAAGACACTGGAGTGCCCAAAAGACACAGGGTAAGTAGTTGTGAGGGACCCAAAGAGGACAGGTTTTGAAAAAGAGGTTTTTGGCTTGTTTGATCGTATATGATTTGGGCTAATAAGGTCGTGGGTGCTGTGCCGAGAGGTTTGGGGTGGCCTCCCAGCCTCTACCACTATTAGGTGGATGGGTACCACGCCGAAAAAGGGCATGTCCCTGCTTCGACTGCATGTGGTACAGGGGGCTACCACTGGTGTCACAGCACTGGATCGAAGTGTCATATGTCCCGTGGAGGCATATGACCCTGTGTCCCTAGGTACCCGGGGACCACACGGCGGTGAGGTCGTGGTCATAGTTTGGACCCTATGGTTTGAGGATTTACTTGCATTGCATATGGCATGACATGAGGTTGGTCGACCATACCATATGTCCATGAGTTGGATTCAGTTGAGCACCTTATGCATATCATTATGTTTATGATATATATATGATACTATTGACTTGGATTATGCGATTCTTTAAGTCGTTAGTATTCCAATTCGACAATGGTTTTTAATATCGATATTGAACATGGTTGTTCGAACATGCATATGATTTTAAACATAGCATGCATTGCAAAACTAGTAGTGATAGACTCCTACTGAGTATAGTATATACTCACCCAATCCTTAACATTTTTCAGGATAATTCCATTCACGAGTAGAAGATGCCTATGTTAGTGCTACAAGCAAGTAAATCGAAAGGAGACAAACATACATGTAAGTAAACACTCTACCCTTTGGACATGTATTTGTATTTATTTACAGTTGGGCTATGAGCTGTGACTGGATAGACCTGGGGAAAAACATTTATGATTTTTGAAGTTTTTCAAAAACTACTTTGGTTGTTGTGAAAGCAAATGACACTCGGGGTTTTCAAAATGAGTTTAAAACTAAAGATTTTCTACTGCATTGCATTGTTTTTATAAAAATGGTTTTCAAATAGGGATGCATCCCACCATGGGAATTAGATATTGCATTTAAAAATGCATGGGAAAACCCAGTTCGTCACAGTTGGTATCAGAGCCCAGGTTTTATCCTTTCACATCCAGTCCAGCATGTCCAAGGGTCATAGGCAATAGAGAAAATCAAGAAGAAGTAGTATAAATAGAAGAAGCAGAGATGACTACTTCTATTTGAGAATTACAATATTAATGCTCAAGGCATTTCACCATAAACAAATAGGTGAAAAAGAAGATGGGTCTAGCAAATATTTAGATATTGGATTGCTTGAATCCTATCAAAATCATAAGAAATAAGGATTGTTGTGCAGTGGTGCAAAGGGGAAACTCATATATAAATTAAATTATGATGAAAATGAATGAATGAAGATGTTAGTGGACTTGTTAGTAGATAGTGCTAACCTACAATAAAGTAATCTCATCAAAGGTGAGAAAATTGAAGAACCTAGGTGGCTATCTTACCATCATAAAGAATATCAGAATATGAGTACACTATCACAAGGATATGATATAAGTATGATAGGGGTTGTAAAAGGCAGACTTTGAGAAGATGTTGATGATAAGCTAAGAGGGATGAGAATGCAAGATGATATTAGGAGACAACTGTGACTCGTACTAGGTCACAAAGGTATGGATCATGAAAGACTTAGCTCAATTTTGGATACCTTCATTAGAGTCTCATGAAGAGTGAAGTGATATCGAATAATAACTACCTGAGTATTATGGAGCAAATCAGAAGATGTATACAAGTGACATATTATGTGATTAAGAGAAACATAACACGAATATGATAGGGAAATAAATTCGACCAAGTTATCAAAAGATTTTGATGATAATGCTAAGGATGATAATAGATTGATCCTAACATGAACTTGTAAGAAAAGTATAAAAACGTCAATGCCATTATTAAGGCATTGTATGAATTTTATTGAGGCTATAGGCAATTAAGGATTTCGATGATATTAGAAAATTTCAACATTTCCTGGAGGTATTAAGTTTCTCTTGACTGCCGCGTAGATCAAATATATGCAACCACTTAAATGAAAGCATTGATCTAGGTAGACAAAAATGAGGATTTTGAAGAAAAGAGAGAGAGATAGAGATGTAACTATAAGTATTCAATGAATATTGAATATTCAAAAGAAAAAGGTCATGACTTTATTGAGGAAAGAATAGATCCATAGAAATCTTTCATCTTGAATCATATGGGAAGATAAACCAATCAAATTTGAAGGAATAATACTAGATGAGTTGGTGATCTTATTGTAAAAGAGTAGAAAAGAGAGAAAGCATATGGGGTTTAAGACTTTGAGTAGAGTATCGAATATCAGGAGATTATGCAACAAGAAATTTTCGAAGAGGAATGGTGACCAACTAGAAATTAAATTCTACAAATGGTTTGATATCAATTATTACGGATCCATTAGCTTATGGGGAACACCAATGGATATAGTCCATAAAAGGAAAACTTGGTAATATCCTACCTTGCCACTACATGAGTGCATAAAGTCTATTGAAAAAGGAAACAAGACAGGACAGTGACTTGTCCATTTAGCAAGTAGGGTACCATCAAGGATCAAATTGAGGTTTTACTATCATAGATTGGAAGACCAGAAATCTTAAGACCATTATTTAGTCATTACCTTTAGAGTATTGTTGACTAAATAAAGGTATCCCACCCTAATTAATCAAGTATGTTGGTATCTATGAGTTAGTGGTCGAAGTTATATACTCAGAGGGATATTATAAGTATTTGGACATGAGTTTTACCTAAAAGAAGTTACTTGCTAGACTAAGTCATTTAAGGGTATGAGGACAATTGATTAGGCCACATCATGGAGGAGCTACAAATACAATAAATACAATAACAACTGAGACAAAAGCAAAAATAAGGAGCAATCTCCACCACTGACACAGATTTTTCCAAACCTGAATAGATACCATGACAAGCCATAGAAATCAGTGTGGGTTTGAAAGATGCTGCTGACTTGGATTGAAAAGAAAGGTAGATAAGTACCGATCACTTTAGAGGCCCCTGAGCTTATGACATAAATATATCTGGAAAGAGATCAATATGTAATCAAATAAAGTCTTTCTATGTCTAAGAAAATGTTTTATGCTTACCTGAGTGTTGTTAAACTTTTTGAGTTAACAACTTCAGTACAATTTGATATAATTGCTATTGAATGATAATTATTGCTATAAGCTAATTATGAGGAGGCACTTGAAGGATAAATTTTGAGGAATTGAGAAAATCACTACTTATGAGGATACCTCCTGACAACAGAGACTGCATGGTTGACGATAACGCCTTGATAAAAGATTGAACAATATATTATAGGGAATGGAAGGAGAAAAGTTGAGGTAGCCAACACAATATAAGGCGAGATGTGATGTTACGTTGCCTTTAGACAAAAAGTTAGTTATGTGCATATACCAAGTACGAAAAATCAATTCAAGAAATTTCTTAAAGACTAACCCTACTAGATTGAGTATAGAACTTTTGGACTAAAAGGTTACAAAGAAAACCATCAAGAAAAGAAAGGACAAATAGGATGATGACAAAGGATTCAACCATGACCTAGTAAGGGTACTCGGTTATGAATAAGAGACTTTTTGCTTTGCATAAATGGGAACATTATTGAAAATCCTAATGACAAATTGATGTGAATAGTGAGTTAGGCCTCTGGACGAGAACATTTGACCCATGATGATGAATCGACCATTAACATTTGACATGAGTTTGGATAAAATCTTCACAGAGAAAAGCATTTAATGAATTCAATAACTATGAAACTGGATATAGAGTTAGGACATTTTACTTTCAGTATATGATAAGGTCCTCGATGGAAGATGCTACTAATTGGCTTTCATGATTTTATTTTGAATGTAACTTTGGTCGAGGAATAAAGTCACATATGGAAAACGACAGACAGTTGAAATTCAAAGTTAATCAAGGGTTTGGCTGTAGAGCACATGATACCATGTCAGTTATTGAAGTGTCTTGGGGACAAATATAAAAGATAAGAAGCAAAGTTAGACACAATAGAAAGAAGGAAATTTTTTTGGACTCTTACTAATGACATATAACCAACCATTAGGAGATATGGATGATGAAGAGATCACTAGATGAAAAACAAGAAGAAAAAGGGATCATCCTATGATATTCAAAATGAAATAACAGAAATAAGATCATATGATCTCAAAGAAGTATGGAGTAATTTATACATGAATAAAGAAGCATGATCCTATGAGGAGACTACCCTATACATGATGAGAAAAGTATAGGCATCTAAGGATTTCGAGATGGATGAATTACCGCTAGAAAACGGTATTGTTAAACTGGCACGTATGAGAGTATGTATCAGAGTACGCAGCGAAAGCGGCCCTTAAAGGTAAGGCCTTGTAGAAGGAACAATAAAAATGATAAATTGAGGTTGAGCCTAGATTTGATTCTTAAGGGGGCAATGCATTCACCAAGAAGTTATCTAAAAGACAAAATACCTTGAAGATGATAATTTATGGAATTTCGAGGACGAAATTCTTTTAAGGGGGTAATAATGTAATGCCCAAGCAATTTACGCTATTTTTAACAAAAATCAAAAACCCGTCTCAACCCAGCTCCCCTGCGTTTTCTGGCAACGGCCCGGCCCGAGAAAGGTCGGCCATTCCTGTCTCCCCATTTCCCCTCTTCTCATTTCTGGTCTGGCATTGGGGTTTTCCCCTTCTTCATGGGTTCCGACAACACAGATTTCTAGCAGAAGGAAATGCACCACCGGGAAAAAAAGGGCGTCCCCAGGCTACCCAGGTAAGCCGTTCTTCTTTCCTTTTTACTTTTTTTTCCTACTTTCAGGCTAGATCCATGCTGGATCTAGCGTTT
The DNA here is from genome assembly GCA_035236585.1 of Warburgia ugandensis. Taxonomy (NCBI): domain Eukaryota; kingdom Viridiplantae; phylum Streptophyta; class Magnoliopsida; order Canellales; family Canellaceae; genus Warburgia; species Warburgia ugandensis. Next base: position 76,381,902 of record CP141131.1, on the reverse strand, counting down.
CCAGTCGTTTTCTAGCCAGATTTCCTGGTCGAAAAACACTCCAAGCCGGTTCCAGCCTACCCTGTCGCCATGCTCCACGCACGCCTAGGACAAGGTCCCTAGCATGGGTTCCGGGCATACGACAGTGCGTACACTGTCCCAGGTGCGGCCTTCAAGTGCGCGTGCGACATGGAGCACGGGTCCTGGCTCGACCAGGATGCACGGGGTGCCCTGGGAGCTGAGATGCACCATGCTACAAGGTGCATCCGTGCTATGATGCGCGTCATAACGTGTCACGTGAGCATGCATGTGCGCGTGCAAAACGTGGTCCCCTAGCACAGCCTTTGGGCACGCACGCACGTGAGGCGGTCGCGGTTCAACCAGGGTACACGAGTGTCCTAGGAACTAGGATATGCGGACCTAATGAGACTTTAAAGTTAGGATCAGAGGACAATTGACAGCGTTTAGCTATTGAATAGTAGATCCATATCATAGGATCTAGCCTAACATTGAATTAGGCAAGGACCATGGACCCTAAAAGATAGATCTAGCGATCTAATGTCTAAATAGATTGAAATTAACAAAGACTCCTTGTATCCATTCATATCCAGGAGTTTATAAATGAGACCCAGGGACGGGTTGAGTGATGAAGGACACGACTCCAAGAGACTTCGAGGTAGGTGCTCTATCGCTACTAGACTTTTAAAAGAGCCATGATTGTTTTGAGACTGCATGTTTTAAGTATAAGTTATATGACTTGTTTAGCATGACTTAATCTTATAAACGAATTTAGCATGCATATGACAAATACATTATGCATAGACATGTTTTGCAAACAATTGCATATATTGCATGACCTGTGAGCATTGAGTTCTTGAAAAATTGCATGTCCTTGAGGGTTACCAAAAGACGCTGGAGTGCCCAAAAGACGCTGGGTAGGCAGTTGTGAGGGCCTGACAGTTGTGAGGGACCCAAAGAGGAAAGGTTATGAAAAAGAGGTTTTTGGCTTGTTTGATCGTATATGATTTGGACTAATAAGCTCGTGGGCGCTATGCCGAGAGGTCTGGGGTGGCCTCCCAGCCTCTACCACTGTTAGGTGGATGGGTACCATGCCCAAAAAGGGCATGTCCCTGCTTCGACTGCACGTGGTACAGGGGGCTACCACTGGTGTCACGGCATTGGGTCAAAGTGTCATATGTCTCATGGAGGCATATGACCCTGTGTCCCTAGGTACCCAGGGACCACACGGCAGTGAGGTCGTGGGCATAGTTTAGACCCTATGGTTTGAGGATTTACTTGTATTGCATATGGCATGACATGAGGTTGGTCGACCATACCATATGTCCATGAGTTGGATTCAGTTGAGCATCTTATGCATATCATTATGTTTATGATATATATATGATACTTTCAACTTGGATTATGCGATTCTTTATGTCGTCAGTATTCTGATTCGACAATGGTTTTTAATATTGATATTGAACATGGTTGTTCAAACATGCATATGATTTTAAACATAGCATGCATTGCAAAACTAGTAGTGATAGACTCCTACTGAGTATAGTACATACTCACCCAATCCTTAACATTTTTCAGGATAATTCCATTCACGAGTAGAAGACGCCTATGTTAGTGTTACGAGCAAGTAAATCAAAAGGAGACAAACATACATGTAAGTAAACACTCTACCCTTTGGACATGTATTTGTATTTATTTACAGTTGGGCTGTGAGCTGTGACTGGATAGACCTGGGGAAAAACATTTATGATTTTTGAAGTTTTTCAAAAACTACTTTGGTTGTTGTGAAAGCAAATGACACTCGGGGTTTTCAAAATGAGTTTAAAACTAAAGATTTTTCGCTGCATTGCATTGTTTTTATAAAAATGGTTTTCAAATAGGGATGCATCCCGCCATAGGAATTAAATATTGCATTTAAAAATGCATGGGAAAACCCGAGTTGTCACAGAGGGGAAGTGGAAAGGCATACACATTGCCAACCTATGCTCACTGGCATACCAGGCTCACCACGTGAGAAAAACTCCGATTCAAGTTTCAGTCAACACCACAGAGGAGGGGAGATTGTTTGTTGATGAAACCCACCAAGGTTCTGGTTGATCCAATTGGATGAGGAAAGAAAGTGGAGAAAACCCCATGTGTGGCAAGAAGGGGAACCCTATCTGGGTTGTTTGCCATCGCTAGAGAGCAAGAGGGAGGGGTTGCTGGAGAAACCCAATTTGGGTTTCTTTTCAGCCTGAAAAATACCCAACAGAGGAGGGCTGCTGGAGCTGGAGAGAGGAAGAGCAGGTGGGAGACGGGGTGCATTCGCTAGGGTTTCTCTGTGCCCTATGTTCCCCCCTTTCAATCCTGTTCGATGTGTTATACCCATAACTAGTCAAAACAGGGGGGTGCCATTATCAATTTAGGCCCCCTCTAAAATAGTAAAACTTTTGAATTTTTCCACCCTGATCTCCATTTCACGTAAATTTAGTATCATTCTAACCATATCGACCATACATTCCAAATTCAATAGTCTCAAGTCCAAATTTCAAGCCCATAAAGAGATCTTTTTCATAAACTTAATTTCCATGGAATTAGTTCAAATTTTCTTATCCCCATTAAAATTATAATTTAAAATCATGAAAAATGGCCTAAATTTTAGAGTTATTACATTGTTCCCTCCTTAGGAATTTTGTCCCCAAAATTCTTTTCATGTTACTCTTCAAACAATTCTAAAACATCCCTATATCACAAGATCTACAAATCATACAAAACATTTCCAAAGTCAGTGCCAATAATAATTTCATACCATATCATCCCCTCAAATAACAACTCCTATAAATAAACCAATGCATATTTCAAACTTCCCACATCAAGTAACTCATGTTATGGTTAGAACATGTCATAACCATGCATAATGCAATTAGCATAAACTATACTCTCATCGAAGAGCTATTATAAGTAGATCACCATAACAATACAATCAATGTATCTCAGCTCATATTAATGCAATTCTATGCCAAGTCTATACCAGGGCATATTACCTCACAATTGGGCAATGTATATCAATCGCACCATAACATATCGACTCCTAAACAAGCAATACATGCCAATCGAATCGGAGCATACCAGCTCATCAATAGGCAATCCATGCCCAAACAAAATCAGAGCATACTAGTTCAATAACATGCAATCATATGCCAGTCAGAATAAGAGCATACTAGCTTAATAAGAGGCAATCGTATGCTAGTCAGAATAAGAGCATACCAGTTCAATAACAGGCATTCATATGCTAATTATAATCAGAGCATGTCAGCTCAATAATAGGCAATCATATGCCAATCTGAATTCGGTGCACAGCACCATCATACTATGAGCACCTAGAAGCCTGCCAGTGCCTCTTGCACCTGCCCTCTTTAGCTACTCACAAGTATACACCATAATCCAGAACCAGATTACATATAAGAAAATGCTTTCATTCTAACATACTTTATTGTCACACTTCTCACCTTCATGACAAATTAAGCTCATATACGTAATATAAACAAAATCCATGTCAATGCTATCTTGGAGAACTCAATCATCCAGTGATAACAGTTCACTAGACTAAGGAGACTACCAACCTTAGTCAATAATTTTGCTAGTCCTAGTTTGTCACAGTCTCTCTATCAATAGAGATATTGCGGTCAAGGGAATTCATCCTCCTTGACCATAATTCATGCTCCATACATTTACAATAAAAGATGAGTCTTTTAGAGACTCAAAATAATGCACAAGGGTTTCTTGTGCTCCTCCAAGTCATGGAGTATAAAAAAAAACATCATTCACTACATAATAATGACTCATCTTAGTAACCTTTAGAAATTTAGCTCATCATATCCATACATATTTCAGTGTACTAATTTCATCAATTGGTATCATTTAGAACTAGTAATGATCATAATAAGTTCTAAAAGTTATCTTAAAGACATCTTAGTCACAATCCGCATGGCATGACTACTTTCAAATGTGAAGGGGAGTAGCCCAAGAAAGGCTAGAAGGATCCTCATTTGGCTGATAAGTACTGTAACATGTATTCTTGCTATGAGAGTATCTTTTCTTAAAAACAAATCACATACATTTCTTCTTTTTCTTCAATTCAAAGCTTTTGTAGAAAAATAGAGAGCAGTAATAACCATACCTCAAATCCATATCCACCAACACCATGCACTATCCAAAGTTGATCATATAGATCATCAATACATGCTAGAGAAAAATCAATTCTTCATTGTGGTACCATCAAACAATCATTAGTCTATGCATAGCAATAAGGATATGTCTCTCTTCTCATAAAGAGGATTGATGCACCCCCACTGAGTCTGATAAACCCTCATCAAATAACTATTGTAGCTGGAACCCTTCTAGCTTAATTGAGGCCATCTTGTATGGCACCTTAGAAAGTAACACTATGCCTAATGCCAACTCAATATCAATTGAAAAATCAATCTCTCGCAATGTAAAATCCTAAAACCTCCTTAGGAACATTATGAATTTTTGCACACCATATGTGTGCTCAATCTGTGACCACTCTCTATCATCCACTGTTGCACTAATAAGGAGAATTCAGTACATCTCAAGACAGTACTACATTGCATTTAAGGAAAAAAAATAACACAAACCTCAGTGATGCTGTTCCCACACAGGAACGAGGTCACTGATTGTCCAAGTACAGTAAAAGTGATCTTTTCCACATAGCAATCAACTATCCCCCAATAAATAAAAATCCATCCCATGAATGGTATCATGATCAGTCATATCAAGTAAGATTAGCTCAATATCCATCCTCTAACTCATCATTAGCGACATGACATCCAACTCAGAGACTATCATATATGCAAGTGTATTCCTCAAGGTGTAAATAAGTAAAGCACAAAAATGACTGAATCTTAGATCAAGGAGGATTTTAACATAATTACCAATAATCAGAACATATTTTCCATTGTCTGGTTCGAGGCCTGGACCTACCTCCAAGTAATGGCAAAATTTATCACTAATAATGTGGGGCCATCTCTGCCCTATCTCTAATGTCATTCTATATAATTCATTGTCCAAATGGGATAGTCTTTAAAGGAATATCCTATCTCTCCACAATTAAAACATTTAAAGGATTGCCAATGTGATAGTGGCTATTGATGTTATTACCACTGCCTCGGCGATCTACTAATGTTATTACCATTGCTATGGTAGTATACCAACTCTAGGGCATAATTGATCAAGTGCATGTCCTTACTCTAGCGCACCTATTGTCCGCATCTCAACACTGCTTGTTCAAATATCACTAGCTCAGTGGCCTAGGTAACTATATCAATAAAAAGAGTCTTGAAGTCACTAGGCTAACTCAACTATCCATGTCCAAGTCTCTACAATCAGCCCTGGTCCTAACAGAATCCTTCTCTAACATAGAGACTATATCTGTTACCTTTATCACCAACATGAACATGTTACGATCACCCATTTCCTCAGTTTGGTCACAACCCATCAACTATTCTATTTGTAACCTCTTTAATCAAACTAAGGGATTTAGGTGCAAGTCTCTTCAATTGTGTATACCGATTCAATACCGTTGAACCATGTAATTTCTCTACTCTACAACAACAAACTCTCTCATCGTATCACCAAATGCTTACAGAGCAACGATAATGATCATTACAGGCCTTCCTAAGAGACTTCTAAATAAAATCAATAATGGAATAACACATCAAATACCATCATAAGAATCCTCAATTTTTTTTCTTTTTTTTTGTATCCTCACCTCCATCATTTCATTTCCTTTAACTAATAAATTATTTCATGGTCATATCAATCAAATCATTTACAATTGCCAATCTCATCCCCAATGAGATTGATCTTCATAATGACTTTCTTAACCATTGGAGACCCCATCATCACTATTTAATAACTCTTCATATAAAATAGTCATCATATCCTCCAGGTACCATGCATCTCCAAATCATAAATAAAATCCTTAGGAAATTCATAAGTATTCACTTCTCATTGATGCCTAGCTATCAATACTTCTATATGTAGAAGAACCCATAATTTTTCATCTCCTAGATCAAGTAATTCATCCATAAAAACATTAGGATCTTACTTCGTCAAATTTTCAATGATTTTCACCATATTACAATTTATTCATCAAATAAATTCTCTTCAAGTTTAAATTAATACAATACTTCTTTCAACATTCTCGTGTTCTCATTAGTTGTAATCATTTTTTATCGTCCATCATTCTTATCATACTATTGTTATTATAATAACCTTTAGGCTTTCTCTAAGAGTTTATATACACAATCCAAGTTAGATTAGAACTTGGACTATAAGAAGCAATTCGCATGAATATATCTTCTGTCATATACTAAAGTTCTCACTAAGAGAACTACTTAAAAATCTTTATTCTAATTCTTTACTCTGAGAATCATACACTTTTCATAAATGTGTACTTGCTTGTACTCATACAAGAAATTAAAGTCCCAATTTCTCTAAGAAAATCTGCCAACCTTCATGGCCTCATCTATTTCACAATCATCAACATCCTTCACATGAGTTATCTATGTAACTCATATTTAGGAAATCACCTCACTTCATGGAATGTAAGTGACCTTTGAATTTGTTGGAATGGCTATGATGGAGTAGACTTGGGCTTTGATACATCCAGGTCACAATGTAAATTATATTAATGCACAGTCCATATATCATAACTAAAGTGAAAGCCAAACAAACCTTATAATTTTGAAATATCTTCAATACTTTACTAGAAACTGCCATCGCTTCTACCTGTTCTGTCAACATGTCAAACCTGTTGCTACTCTCTGTATCTGAGACATTGCAAACCAAAGCAATGCCTCAGCAAGAAATAGCTTGTGTAGGTGACCACATTTAATATAATGAAATTATGGCATAAAATGAATAATTCAATTGATAAGAGCTGAAAAGAGCATAGAGCATAATAATCATGGAATACAAATTCCATAAATTATATCGATATGAGCAATAAAGTATCATGTACAATAAAATAAGAATGACATGAATGTACAATAAGATATGATACAATCTCAATGAGCATACAATAAACATGTAGGGCACCTCAAGGTATATGGGTCCCATGAGTGTCCCATACACTCGTATAACAAGTCATGAGTACTCATACCAATCCTCTGAGTGTCGTCACACCAAGGCACACAATAATATGTCCATGCTTATCATGCAAGCATACAGAACAAGAGTACGAATCGTCATGCTACAATGGTAAGCACACCAAGGTCTCAACCATTGTTGCTCTCTATCAACACCATAATGAGAGACTTGTTGTCTATCCCCATGGGAAGGCCCGAACCGGTAGTGTGGACTACTCATGTTACCAAACCCTACTAAATGCCATCTATGGGCAGCTATCTATCATCTCATAAATTCAAAGGGTGGGTGGTCCGCCCTAATCCCTCCTAGCATGACATCCACTGGGTAAGAGCACCCATCATAAATCACAAACACAAAAATCACAGATCTCTAAAAAAACAAAATAGCACTCATGGCTCACAATCCTAAGGCACCCCCCTCATCCTAGGGTTAGCCTCTCAAGGACTAGCCACCAAGCCTCCATCATCAATTTTATGGAAATTATCCAATTTTAATGATGCAATCAAGAAGAGATATTCAATAATATGTGCAAGATCCATTAGTATTAATACCATAAAACCCGATCGAGTAAAATCTATTCAATGTGCTACCGGAATATCATATCAAATCACAGCATAGAATTTTGCAAATCACAAGTGTGCATAATAAGAAACCACATGACAACCAATCATAATCAATTAAAATGCTAAGATGAGGTAAGATTTTAGAAAATGATATGCAACATTAAATGTCGTCACCTAACTTAGATGAAGTACCATTCGTCTGTACCTCACAATAAGCTGGACCCAACTCTAGTGTGGTCCACTATAGTTTCATCACCTGGATACATATCACATCCAGTCATGCTTGGAATCTAATTTATCTAACTTGGATTCTTAATTACACAACATCATGTTTTCATATCCCAAAATATAGTGTTCAAGATGATACACTGATTCTCAGCCTTAAAATCCCATGACAGGGCCCGTCTTAAATAGCTAATAATTCAAATCGTACCCAATCGAGCCAACTCATAATCTTCTAGTCCTTCTTAGTCATATCATTACACATTTCAAAGTTACTAGGCTTAGATCATATCAATCTCAATTGATTTCTCATTTTAATTAATTAATTCGGCATTATTATATCAATTACATGCTCAATTATATCTAATCATAGTCAGATCAACCTATCAAATGACTAAGATAGTAATCTTACCTTGTGCCAATCAATTTGAATAACATCCAACTATCTGCTTTGTTAGATCATTTAATTGGCTCCAATTTCATACCTAGATCTTCAATTAATCTCAACCATTGAACAACATCAGCTAAATCATCTCCATAAATGCTTCAGATCTCACATTATTGTATAAATCCTTGATCTACAGATCATTAGGATCACTACAGACTACTTAGATCAGAAAAACAAAGTCAGATCATCACAGATCAGATGATCTGACCTCTGATCAAAGGTCTGGTCAAAATGACTATTACATCTTCCCTGATCGAAGACTAGGAAGATGGGTATCATTCCCCTCTCTGCTAGGATTATGAATGTACTCTCAGATCTCCAAGATTATTCCTAGATTGTCTAGAATCAAGCATCAAAGTTCAAGGGTTAAATGGGGGGTTCTAGGTCAACTCAGTTCCCTCAAAACAAGTTGAGGCGAGTCGACTCAGTGAGTTGACTCAGCCCTAACTAACTTGAAATTGGGAAATGCAGGGAAAAATAGGTGGCCGAAGGTGGTGCCTACCTGACCTCAAGAGGAAAACTAAAGGGGACAAAATCATGGCTCGCTGACCCTCCCATGGGCTAACTGAGCTGATGATGGAAAAGGGTAAGGGGGATTTCAGGCCAAGCATGTGGTGTGACAACCCGAATTTTTCCATGCATTTTTAAATGCAAGATCTAATTCCTAAGGTGGGATGCATCCCTATTTGAAAACCTTTTTATAAAAAGCATGCAATGAAGCAGAAAATATTTTCATTTAAACTCATTTTGAAAACCCCAAGTGTCATTTGCTTTCACAACAATCAAAGTAGTTTTTTGAAAATTTCAAAAATCATAGATGTCTTCCTAGGTCTATTCAGTCACAGTTCAACTATAAATAAATACAAATACATGTCCAAAGGGTAGAGGGTTTACTTACATGTATAATTGTCTCTTTTTTATTTACTTGCTCGTAGCACTAACATTTCCTTAGGCGTCTTCTACTCGTGAGTGGAGCTGTCCTGAAAAATGATATATTTGGGTGAGTATATACTATACTCAATAGGAGTCTATCACTACTAGTTTTACAATGCATGCTATCTTTAAAATATGTGCATGTTTGAACACTCATGTTCAATATCGATATTAAAAACCATTGTCGAATTGGAATACTGACGACTTAAAGAATCACATAATCCAAGTCAAAAGTATCATATATATCATAAACATAATCATATGCATAAGATGCTCAACTGAATCCACCTCATGGATATATGGTATGGTTGACCAACCTCATGTCATGCCATATGCAATGCAAGTAAATCCTCAAAACATAGGGCCCACTATGCCCATGACCTCACCACCGTGTGGTCCCCGGGTACCTGGGGACACTCAGTCATAGCCTCCACGAGGCATATGACACATCAACCCAATGCCGTGACACCAGTGGTAGCCCCCTGTATCACATGCAGTCGACGTAGGGACATGCCTTTTTTTTTGGCGTGGTACCCTTTCCACCTAGTAGTGGTAGAGGCTGAGAGGCTACCCCAGACCTCTCGGCATAGCGCCCATGAGCTTACAATCAATCAAGGAAAAACCTCTTTTTCAAAACCTGTCCTCTTTGGGTCCCTCACAACTGCCTACCCAATGTCTTTTGGGTTCTCCAATATCTTTTGGTAACCCTCAAGGACATGCAATTTTTCAAAACTCAATACTCACAAATCATGCAATTTATGCAATCGTTTGCAAAACATGTCTATGCATAATGTATTTGTCATATGCATGCTGAATTCATTTATGAGCTTACTTCATGCTAAACAAGTCATGTAACTTAAAACTTAAAACATGCTATCTCAAAGAAATCGTGGGTTCTTTTTAAAAGTCTAGTAGCGATAGAGCACCTACCTGGTTTGGTCACGCTAGCCCCCTTGTCCTCATATGCTCCTGCTCATAGTTTAGGGGAACAAGGTTAGCTTGGCCTATTTCTATAGGTTTTAGAATAGTTAATCTCACTACTTAGGCATTAAGGGTTCATTCCCATTCCTATTGGAGTCCTAAGGTCCTAACTTGGCCTTGGTATCATCAGGTTTACAAAGGTTTAGTGGCCCAGAGCCACCAGCAAAGTTTAAGGGTCGTGCCTACCTTAGATTGGACCTTGATCAGGTATTTTATGGTTTGGGTGTGTCTGCGTCATCGATACGAACACAACGCCTTTTGCGGCGCCTCAATCGGAGCCCTAGAAGTCAAGTTATGGGCAATTTAATATCAAGTGTACATAGAGGCCCATACGAGGTGGAAGCCGGGGACGCTAACGCGTCCCACATTAGCAGCGCGTGCCCCAGTGGGCGCATCAACAGACGCACTGCGCTTCCGCCCGAATTTTTCATTTGCGGGCACATCCGGACTCGCCCGCTGGTTTCTCTCTAACGTGGTTGACACGTTTCATCCTATGGGGACTGGGGCGTCCTCGAGACGCCCTGGTTCGACCCTGTCAAACTAGTGCGCCCCAGGCACTGTCCCTGGGTCCTTTGTGGCTCCTTACAGGCCCATTTTTGCATGATTTTTCATGCAAAAACTTGGGAAAATCCACCCTAAGTCTAAGGGGAGATGGGTTTGGAGGGGTTTTGGGCATACCTGGGTCGTGGCCAGGTTTTTCTCCATGTTTTCTCCTCTTGTCTACCTCTCCACGATGGATTTTTCCCAAGCTTTTGGGTTGCCGTTGGAGGCACCCAAGAGCTCTATTTATAGAGCTCAAAGAGGGTTCTGGAGGGGATTCTTACTGCCATGGAATGGCGATGGAGAAACCTCCAGAATGGCAGTGGTTTCTCCCCTAAACACCACCATTCTAGAACCCTCTAGGAGGTTGAAGAAGAGGGGTGCCCGTATCAAAATGGATCGTTGTGTTTCTCAGGCTAAATCCATTTTTAATGTAAATTACACTTTTGCCCTTGCACTTCAAAGGGCCATAACTTGCTCATTTTAACTCCGTTTTGAGTGATTTAGGTCTTGTTGGATTTCTTTTTCTGAGACGCGCCTAAGGGTGCTACTCTCAGGACCAAATTTCTAGGTCCAGTCAGGGTGAATAGTAAAATGACCAAAAACCCTTATCTCCAAAAAGGGAATTTTTCATTTCCTATAGAATGTCCAATTCATTTTTGTTAAAAGTAGCGCAAATTGCTTGGGGCATTACATTATTACCCCCTGAAAAGAATTTTGTCCTCGAAAGTCCATAAATTATTATCTTTAAGGTATTTTATCTCTTAGATAACTTCTTGGTGAATGCATTCTCCCCTTAGGAATCAAATCTAGGCTCAACCTCAATTTATCATTTTTATTGTTCCTTCTACAAGGCCTTACCTATAAGGGCCGCTTTTGCTGCGTACTCTGATGCATACTCCTATACATGCCAATTTAACAATACCGATTTCTAGATGTAATTCATTTATCTCGAAATCTTTAAATGCCTATACTTTTCTCATCTTGTATAGGATAGTCTCCTCATAGGATCATGCTTCTTTATTCATGTACAAATTACTCTATACTTCTTTGAGATCATATGATCTTATTTCTCCTATTTCATTTTGAATAGCATAGGATAATCCCTTTTTCCTCTTGTCTTCCATCTAGTGATCTCTTCATCATCCACATCTCCTTCTAATGGTTGGTTGTATGTCATTAGTAAGAGTCCAAAAAAAAGGTTACATTCTTTCTATTGTGCATAACTTCGCTTCTTATCTTCTTTGCTTTATATTTTTCCCCAAGATACTTCAATAGTTGATATGGTATCATGTGCCCTCCAATTATATTAATGATAAAGCCAAACCCTTGATTAACTTTGAATTTCAACTATCTGTCGCTTTTCTACTATAACTTGGGTCCTCAACCCATATTATATTAAAAATAAAATAATTCAAGTAGCATCCTCTATCACTAATACTATCTCATATTACGATTAGGATATCTGAACTGTACGTCAAGTTTCATAAATGTTGAAGCCATCAAATGCTTTTCTCCTTGAAGAGTTTATGCACACTCATGTCAAATGTTTTATAATTCATTATCATGGGTCAAATGTTCTCGTCCAGAGGCCTATCTCACTATTCGCATCAATTTGTCATTAGGATTTCTAACAATGTCCCATTTATGCAAAAAGTCTCTTATTCATAACTGAGTACCCTGTCATGGTTGAATCCTTTGTCATTATCCTCTTTGTCCTTCCTTTGCTTGATGGTTTTCTTCTTAATCTTTTAGACCAAATGTTCTATACTTGATCTAGTAAGGTTAGTCCTCAGGAAATTCCTTCAATTTATTTTTTCGTACTTGGTATATGCACATAACAACTAACTTTTTGTCTAAAGGCAATGTAACATCAAATCTCACCTTATAATGTGCTGGCCACCTCAACTTTTCTCCTTCCATTCCCTATATCGATATGTTGTTCAATCTTTTATTAATGCTTTATCGTTAACCACTCGGTCTTTATTGTCGGGGGTATCATCATCATAAGTAGTGGTTTTCTCAATTCCTCAAATTTTATCTTTCAAGTGCCTCCTCATACTTAGCTTATAATAGCAGTTCTCGTTCAATAGCTACTACATCAAGTTATGCTAAAGCTGTTAAATCATCAAATTTGAAAAACACTCAGGTAAGCATAGAATATTTTCTTAGACATAGAAAGACTTTATTTGATTACCTTGTGATCTCTTTCCAAATATATCTATGTCATAAGCTCAAGGGTCTCTAAAGTGATCAGTACTTATTTGCCTTTCCTTTCAATCCAAGTCAGCAGTATTTTTCAAACCCAAAGTAATTTCTTCACCTTGTCATGGTAGCCATTAAGGTTTGAAAAATCTTTCACATTGGTTTAGATCACTTCTTATTTTTGCTCCTATCTCAGTTGCTACTGTGCTCATAGTACTCGTAGCTCCTTCATGATGTGGCCTAATCAACTGACCTCATACCCTCAAATGACTTAGTCTAACAAGTACTTCTTTCAGGGAAAACTCAGAATATCCCTTCAAGTTTATAACTTCGACTACTATCTAATAGATACTAACATATTTGATTAAATATGGTGGGATACCTTTATTTAGTCAACAGTACTCTAAAGGTAATGACTAAATAATGGTCTTAAGATATTTGCTCTTCCAATCTATGATAGCAAGGCCTCAATTTGATCCTTGATGGTACCCTACTTGCTGAAGAAAGACAAATGGACAAGTCACTATCACGGCTTAATTCCTTTTTTATTATACTTTATTTACTCATGTAGTGGCAAGGTAGGATATCACCAAATTTTCCTTTTTATGGACTATATCCATTGGTGTTCCTTATAAGCTAATGGATTCGATAAGATTCTAATTGCAATAATTGATATAGGCATCAAACCATTTGTAGAATTTAATTTCTAGTTGGTCACCATTCCTTTTTGGAAATTTTCGTGCAGCATAATGTCCTTTCAGTCAATGCTCTATTCAAAGTCTTAAACCCCATATGCTTTCTCTCTTTTATACTCTTTTACAGTAAAATTACCAACTCGACTAGTATTATTCCTTCAAATTTGATTGGTTTACCTTCCCATCGGATTCAAGATGAAAGATTTATATGTATCTCCGTAAAGTCATGATCTTCTTCTTTTGAATATTCAATATTCATCGAATACTTATAGTTACATCTCTATCTCTTTCTCTCTTTTCTTTAAAATCCTCATTTTTGTATACCTAGATCAATGCTTTCATTTCAGTGGTTGCATATATTTGATCTATGCGGCAGTCAAGAGAAACTTAATACTTCCAGGAAATGTTGAAGTTTTCTAATATCATCGAAATCCTTAATTGCCTATAGCCTCAATAAAATTCATACAACGTCTTAATAATGGCATTGACATTTTGGTCATGCTATAGTTCTCTTACAAGTTCATGTTAGGATCAATCTATTATCATCCCTAGTATTATCATCAAAATCTTTTGATAACTCGGTCGAATTCATTTCTCTGTCATATTCGTGTTATGTTTCTCTTAATCACATAATATGTCACTTGTATACATCTTCTGATTTGCTCCATAATACTTAGGTAGTTATTAGTCGATAGCACTTCACTCTTCATATGACTCCAATTACGGTATCCAAAATTGAGCTAAGTCCTTCAGGATCCATACCTTTGTGATTTTGTACGAGTCATAGTTATCTCCTAATATCATCTTGCATTCTCATCCCTCTTAGATTATCATCAAAATCTTCTCAAAGTATGTATTTTGCATCCCCTATCATATTCATATTCTGATATTCTTTAGAAGGGTAAGATAGCCATCCAGGTTCTTCAATTTTCTCACCTTTGGGGAGATTAATCTATTACAGGTCAGAACTATCTACTAACAAGTTCACTAACATCTTCATTCATCATTCTCATCATAATCTAATTTGTTTGCACCACTGCACTACAATCCTTATTGATAAGATTTAAACCATCCAATATCTAAGTATTTGCAAGACCCATCTCCTTTTTCACCTATTTGTTAATGGTGAAATCCCTTAAGCATTAATATGCTAGTCATCTCTACTATTTCTATTTCTACTATTTCTTCTTAATTTTCTCGATAGCCTATGACCCTTGGACATGCTAGACTGGCTGTGAAAGGATAAAACCTGGGCTTTGATACCAACTGTGACGACCCAAGTTTTTCCATGCATTTTTAAATGCAAGATCTAATTCCTAAGGCGGGATGCATTCCTATTTGAAAACCTTTTTATCAAAAACATGCAATATAGTGGAAAATCTTTTCATTTAAACTCATTTTGAAAACCCCGAGTGTCATTTGCTTTTACAACAATCAAAGTAGTTTTTTGAAAATTTCAAAAATCATAAGTCTCTACCCAGGTCTATCCAGTCACAGCTCACAGCCCAATTGTAAATAAATACAAATACATGTCCAAAGGGTAGAGGGTTTACTTACATGTATAATTGTCTCTTTTTTATTTACTTGCTCGTAGCACTAACATTTCCTGAGGCGTCTTCTACTTGTGAGTGGAGCTGTCCTGAAAAATAATATATTTGGGTGAGTATATACTATACTCAGTAGGAGTCTATCACTACTAGTTTTACAATGCATGCTATCTTTAAAATCATATGCTCTTTAAAACATGTGCATGTTTGAACACTCATGTTCAATATCGACGACTTAAAGAATCACATAATCCAAGTCAAAAGTATCATATATATCATAAACATAATGATATGCATAAGATGCTCAACTGAATCCAACTCATGAATATATGGTATGGTCGACCAACCTCATGTCATGCCATATGCAATGCAAGTAAATCCTCAAAACATAGGGCCCACTATGCCCACAACCTCACCGCCGTGTGGTCCCCGGGTACCTGGGGACACTCGGTCATAGCCCCCACGGGGCATATGACACATCGACCCAGTGCCGTGACACCAGTGGTAGACCCCTGTACTACATGCAGTCGACGTAGGGACATGCCTTTCTTTTTAGCGTGGTACCCTTTCGACCTAATAGTGGTAGAGGCTGGGAGGCCACCCCAGACCTCTCGGCATAGCGCCCACAAGCTTACTAGCCCAAATCATATATAATCAATCAAGCAAAAACCTCTTTTTCAAAAGCTATCCTCTTTGGGTCCCTCACAACTGCCTGACCCTCACAACTACCTACCCAGCGTCTTTTGAGCTCTCCAACGTCTTTTGGTAACCCTCAAGGACATGCAATTTTTCAAAACTCAATACTCACAAATCATGCAATTTATGCAATCATTTGCAAAACATGTCTATGCATAATGTATTTGTCATATGCATGATGAATTCATTTATGAGCCTACTTCATGCTAAACAAGTCATGTAACTTAAAACTTAAAACATGCAATCTCAAAGCAATCGTGGCTTCCTTTTAAAAGTCTAGTAGCGATAGAGCACCTACCTGGTTTGGTCACGCTAGTCCCCTTGTTCTCGTACGCTTCTGCTCATAGTTTAAGGGAACAAGGTTAGCTTGGCCTATTTCTATAGGTTTTAGAATGGTTGATCTCACTCCTTAGGCATTAAGGGTTCATCCCATTCCTATGGGTGTCCTAAGGTCCTAACTGGGCGTTGGTATCATCAGGTTTACAAAGGTTTAGTGGCCCCGCGCCACTATCATAGTTTAAGGGTCGTGCCTACCTTATATTGGGCCTTGATCAGGTATTTTATGGTTTAGGTGTGTCTGTGTCGTCGATACGGACACAACGCCTTTCACTGCGCCTCAATCGGAGCCCTAGAACTCAAGTTATGGTCAATTTAATATCAAGTGTATATAGAGGCCCATACGAGGTGGAAGCCCAAGACGCTAACGCGTCCCGCGTCAGCAACGCGCCCCAACGGGCACGTCTACAGACGCACTGTGCTTCTGCCTGAATTTTTCATTTGCGGGCACGTCCATGGACGCATCCGCTGGTTTCTCTCTAACGCGGTCATGCGTTTTGTCCTGTGGGGACCGGGGCGTCCTCGGGATGCCCTAGTTCGACAGGGGTCGAACTAGTGCGCCTCAGGCACCGTCCCTAGGTCTTTTGTGGCTCCTTAGAGGCCCGTTTTGCATGGTTTTTCATGCAGAAACTTGGGGAAATCCACCCTAAGTCTAAGGGGGAGATGGGTTTGGAGGGGTTTGGGCATACTTGGTTTATGGCCAGGTATTTCTCCATGTTTTCTCCTCTTGTCTGCCTCTCCGCGATGGGTTTTTCCCAAGCTTTTGGGCTGCCATTGGAGGCACCCAAGAGCTCTATTTATAGAGCTCGAAGAGGGTTCTGTAGGGGGTTCTTACCGCCATGGAATGGCGGTGGTTTCTCCCCTAAACACCGCCGTTCTAGAACCCTCTAGGAGGTTGAAGAAGAGGGGTGCCCGTATCAAAATAGATCGCTGTGTTTCTCAGGCTAAATCCATTTTTTAATGTAAATTACACTTTTGCCCTTGCACTTCAAAACGTCATAACTTGCTCATTTTAACTCTGTTTTGAGTGATTTTGGTCTTGTGGATTCCTTTTTCTGAGACGCGCCTAAGGGTGCTACTCTCAGGACCAAATTTTTGGGTCCAGTCAGGATAAATAGTGAAATGACCAAAATACCCTTATCACCAAAAAGGAAACTTTTCATTTCCTATAGAATGTCCAATTTATTTTTTGTTAAAAATAACGTAAATTGCTCGGGGCATTACATGTGGCCAACCAATGCGCATGCAGGCATGCCAGCTGGCTACGTTGCAAGGAGACCTGATTAGAGAGTGGGAGAAGTGGAAATCCATACGCACAACTTGCTTGTGTGTAAGGACATACCAGGCTGACCGCTTAAGAAAAACCCCAATTTGGGTTTCACTCAATGCTAGAGAGGTGAGGAGGTTGTTTGTTGGTGAAACCCACTTGGGTTCTGGTCAATCCCATTGAATGAGAAATGAAAGTGGGGAAAACCCCACTTGTGGCAAGAAGGTGAACCTGGTCTAAGTTGTCTGCCATCGCTCCAAGGGGAGGGGTTCCTAAAGAAACCCAATCTGGGTTTCTTTTTGTCAATAGAAAATGCCCAACAACGGAGGGCTACACTAGAGCTAGGAAGGGGAGATCAGGCAAGAGAGGGGGTGTGATCGCTAGGGTTTCTCTATGCCCTAGGTGTAATAACCCCAATTTTTGTAATTGATTGACAAAATCAATAAAGTTTGAGTTTCAGAAATTTTGGGCTGAATATTAGGGTTATTTAGAATGTACTTCTTATAAAAGTATAATCAAGGGATGAGACATTTATAATTGAAATTTAACTTAGCAAACCCTTCAAAATGACTGTAAGCATGACAAATTCTGAATTCGGATGAAAATTCCTTAATTTTCTTCATTTTATGGACAAAAGGGTAAAATAGTAATTTTACCCAAAATCAAGATCTGAGACATCAAAATTTAGAATGTGCTAAGAAATACAAATCCAATGCCACTAAGTACACTCAATTCTGAGATCATGGGAATAAACCCTAATTTTTATACATAAAGGGCAAAATGGTCTTTTTACACCATGTGGGGCCCACAAGGGACCTAAAAAGGAATCCTATGGCCAGCTCACGTGAAATCATGGGTCAAACCCCTACCATCTGGTCTTGGGGGAAAAAGATGGAGGTAGAGAATCCAATGCTAATTAAATATTAAAAATAGACCATAATCATTACACATACTCATGAAAGAAGACCCAAAATTGCCTATAAATACATCCCCAAAAATCCTCTAAAAATGTTCAAAATTTTCAAAAAATTATCATGACTTCCCCTACAAAACTAGACATAGATCCATTCCCAAAATCCCAAAACTCCCGAAAGATCTCTCTCTTTCATTTTCTCTCTCCTCTCTCTAGATTGGAACAAGAGACCTAAATTCAATTAGGCACTCTATTCCAGATCAAATATCACAGATCTCACCATCTAAAATCTCCTACCATACCTTAGCTACAGAACACCCAAAGAAATTTTGAGATCCAAAAGTTCAAACAACGAAAATCATAAGATAAGTGGATCTTAGGGTATCTTATCATCAAAATTGGTATTCTCTTAAATTGGACTATATAACCAACATTTTTCTCCAATCAGGTAGGTGGAACTACTTCCTAAACACATTTATTGTTGTCTAATGAAATTTTTATTTTATTGTAATTTGATTTGGGTGAAAATTTGTAAAAATAAAGTAAATATTAGAACCTTCAATTCATGACGATTGAGGGCTTAGATGGAAAATCTGACCCTACCAATTGATCCAGAAGGGTCCAAAACCCCTAGGGTAAAAGTTTCACAAAATTCTATTAAGTTTTGGGCCCTCAATTGAAAGGGATTGATTGGACGGTCCAGAACAAACTGTTTGATGTCCCGATCAGATCGGGGTTCTTAGGATGGCGTGCAAAACGCTGCATGTAGCAGCATTTATACGCGTGCGCGATGTCATCCCAACGGGACGACTACACGTAAACCACAGTCCTGAGCGGGAGCATCCATCGTGCGTCCCGGTGATGGGCACATGACGACCAAAGTGTCCCACCCGAACGCTTCGCCCGAACAATCTGGGCCATCCATTCCGATGGGCCCAGATCAGATCTAGGCCCTAGGAATGGACTATGAACTTCCAGACTCAATTCAAGGGTCATATGAACTCCAAATTGAGATCGAAAAGAAGCTATTGAAAGCTTACAACCTCTAGTTTCTTATGAAATGATAAAGTGGAAACCATGTAATGATAAAGTGATAAGTTTCCAATTTCCAAGTTTAGTAAAAACCATGTAATGCAGTGGAAAATCTTTTGATTTAAACTCATTTTGAAAACCCTGAGTGTCATTTGCTTTCACGACAATCAAAGTAGTTTTTGAAAAACTTCAGAAGTCATACATGTTTTTCCCCAGGTCTATCCAGTCACAGCGCACAGTCCAACTGTAATTAAATACAAATACATGTCCAAAGGGTAGAGTGTTTACTTACATGTATGATCGTCTCCTTTTGATTTACTTGCTCGTGGCACTAACATAGGCGTCTTCTATTCGTGAATGGAACTATCCTAAAAAATGTTAAGGATAGGGTGAGTATATACTATACTCAGTAGGAGTCTATCACTACTAGTTTTGCAATGCATGCTATGTTAAAAAAATCATATGCTCTTTAAAACATGTGCATGTTTGAACAACCATGTTCAATATTGATATTAAAAACTACTGTCGAATCGGAATACTGACGACTTAAAGAATCTCATAATCCAAGTTGAAAGTATCATATATATATCTTAAACATAATGATATGCATAAGATGCTCAACTGAATCCAACTCATGGATATCTGGTATGGTCGACCAACCTCATGTCATGCCATATGCAATGCAAGTAAATCCTCAAACCATAGGGTCCAACTATGCCCACGACCTCACCACCGTGTGGTCCCCGAGTACCTAGGGACATAGGGTCATATGCCTCCACGGGACATATGGCACTTCAACCCAGTGCCGTGACACCAGTGGTAGCCCCCTGTACCACATGCAGTCGAAGCAGGGACATGCCCTTTTTGGGCGTGGTACCCATCCACCTAATAGTGGTAGAGGCTGGAGGCCAACCCAAACCTCTCAGCATAGCGTCCACGAGCTCACCAGCCCAAATCATATACGATCAAACAAGCCAAAAACTCTTTTTCAAAACATGTCCTCTTTGGGTCCCTCACAACTGCTTGGCCCTCACAACTGCCTACCCAGCGTCTTTTGGGCACTCCAGCGTCTTTTGGTAACCCTCAAGGACATGCAATTTTTCAAGAACTCAATGCTCACAAATAATGCAATATATGCAATTGTTTGCAAAACATGTCTATACATAGTGTATTTATCATATGCATGCTAAATTCATTTATATGCTAAACAAGTTATAAAATAAGTCATGCTAAACAAGTCATAAACTTATACTTAAAACATGCCTTCAAAACAATCATGGCTCCTTTTAAAAGTCTAGTAGCGATAAAGCACCTACCTCAAAGTCTCCTAGAGTCGCGTCCTTTATCACTCAACCCGTCCTTGGGTCTCATTTATAAACTCCTGGATATGAATGGATACAAGGAGTCCTTATCAATTTCAATCTATTTAGACATTAGATCGCTAGATCTGCCTTTAAGGTCCATGGTCCTTGCCTAATTTATTGTCAGGCTAAATCCTATGATATGGATCTACTATTCAATAGTTAAACTCTGTAAATTGTCCTCTGATCCTATCTTTAAAGTGTCATTAGGTCCGCGTGTCCCAGTTCCCAGGATACCCGTGCATCACGGTTGAACCACAACCGCCTCACGTGCGTGGGGCCCCAAAGGCCAATCCAGGGACCGTGTTTTGCAATGCACATGCAAGCTCAAGCGACGAGCTATGACTCGCATCTTGGATGGCATCGCACGGACCACCTTTGGTGTAACATGGCGCGTCTCAGCTCCCAAGGCACCTCATGCATCCTGATCGAACCAGGACCCGTGCCCCATGTCGCCCGTGCACCTGAAGGGCGTACCTGGGACAATGTATGCACTATCGTATGATTGGAACCCGTCCCAGGGACCCACTCCCAGGCACAGGTGGAGCATGGCATCTTTGGGACTCCTGGTTCGTACAAGGCCGACTGAACTGGCTTGGAGCGTTTTTTTGCCAGGAAACCTAGCTAGAAAACGGTTGGGAAGAGACCAAATTCGGCATGGATCTGGCCTGGGGGAAGCAAACAAAGAGAGAAGAAGGAGGAACAGCTTACCTGGTTGTCCTGGGGACGTCCTTTTCCCGATGGGTGCGCCTGCTTGCCGAAAAACTCGCAGAAGGGGGAAAACCCCACTTCCGATGATGCTAGAGGAACAAGAGGGGAGGTCGGGAGATGGGTAAAGGAATGGCCGGCCAGGCTTAGGCCTGGCCTTTGCCAGAAAACTCAGAGGGAACTGGGTTGAGACGGGTTTCTGATTTTGCCAAAAACCCCAGTCTCAAAATGGTCAGAAAATCACGTTTTGGAGAGGGGAGAAATGGGGCTTTTATAGAGGGGAGAAGGCAGTGCCCCTCAATGGCGGTGCCGCCATTTCCCCTGGTGTGTTATGGAGAAATAGGGAAAAAGGATTTTCTAGAGAAGCCTGGAGGTGGAAGACAACAAGGGGTGCCATTATCAAAACGGCCCCCTGTGTTTTTCGTCCTTTTTGTTTTTCTGTTTAAATTCCAGAATTGCCCCTGATCTTTAAACGGCCATAACTTCTTCATACGAACTCTGTTTTTGGCGTTCTTTGAGGCGTTGGATTCCATTTTCGAGTAGAATCTAATGGTACCAAGTTTCCTTACAAATTCCTTCGTTTACTATTTTAAATAAAGTAAAACATTTAACTCAGTTTATTTCCTATAGAATGTCCAATTTTTGTTAAAATAGAGTAAATTGTTTGGGCATTACATTATTACCCCCTTAAAAGAATTTCGTCCTCGAAATTCCATAAATTATCATCTTCAAGGTATTTTGTCTCTTTAGATAACTTCTTGGTGAATGCATTCCCCCCTTAGGAATCAAATCTAGGCTTAACCTCAATTTATCATTTTTTATTGTTCCTTCTACAAGGCCTTACCTATAAGGGCCACTTTCGCTACGTACTCTGATGCATAGTCTCATACGTGCCAGTTTAACAATACTGGTTTTTAGCGGTAATTCATCTATCTCGAAATCCTTAGATGCTTATACTTTTCTCATCGTGTATAGGATAGTCTCCTTGTAGGATCATACTTCTTTATTCATGTATAAATTACTCCATACTTCTTTGAGATCATATGATCTTATTTCTCTTATTTCATTTTGAATATCATAGGATAATCCTTTTTCTTCTTGTCTTTCATATAGTGATTTCTTCATCATCCATATCTCCTTCTAATGGTTGGTTATATGTCACTAGTAAGAGTTTGAAAATTTTACCTTCTTTCTATTGTGTCTAACTTTGCTTCTTGTCTTCTTTGCTTTATATTTTTCTTTCCCCAAGATACTTCTATAACTGACATGGTATCATGTGCTCTACAACTAAACCTTGATTAACTGTCTGTTATTTTCCATATGTGACTTTATTCCTCGACGAATGTTATATTCAAAAATGAATGCCAATTTGTAGCATCTTCAATAGAGGACCTTATCATATACTGAGAGTAAAATGTCCTAACTCTATATCCAGTTTCATAATTATTGAATTCATTAAACGCTTTCCTCTATGAAGATTTTGTCCAAACTCAAGTCGATTCATCATCATGGGTCACATGTTCTCGTCCAGAAGCCTATCTCACTATTCACATCAATTTGTCATTAGGATTTTCAATGATGTTCCCATTTATGCAAAGCAAAATTCTCTTATTCATAACCGAGTACCCTTACTAGGTCATGGTTGAATCCTTTGTCATCATCCTCTTTGTCCTTTCTTTGCTAGATGGTTTTCTTCGTAACCTTTTAGTACAAAAGTTCTATACTCAATCCAGTAGGATTAGTCCTTAGGAAATTCCTTCAATTGATTTTTCGTACTTGGTACATGCTCATAACAACTAACTATTTGTCTAAAGGCAATATAACATTAAATCTTCACCTTATAGTGTGCTAGCCATCTCACTTTTTCTCCTTCCATCCCCTATGTCAATATATTGTTTATTCTTTTATCAAGGCTTTATCGTCAACCATGCAGTCTGTATTGTCAGGAGGTATACTGGTAAGTAGTGATTTTCTCAATTCCTCAAATTTTATCCTTTAAGTGCCTCCCCATACTTAGCTTATAATAGCAGTTCTAGTTCAATAGCTACTACATCAAGTTATGCTGAAGCTGTTAAATCATCAAATTTGAAAAACACTCAGGTAAGCATGGAACATTTTCGTAGACACATAGAAAGACTTTATTTGATTACCTATTGATCTCTTTCCAGATATATCTTTGTCATAAGCTCAAGGGTCTCTAAAGTGATTTCTGTGGTTTGTCATGGTATCTATTCAGGTTTGAAAAAATCTGTCTCACTAGTGGAGATCGCTCCTTATGTTTGCTCTTAT